>CM029490.1:7397673-8099627 GCA_017140395.1 Eucalyptus lansdowneana
ATAAATTATTATTATTATTATTATTATTATTATTATTAATAATATTAATTTTTTCTAGTCTTTTAGTCTAATTTAAATCATATTTGGATCGAAATGACATTGTTATAGTCTTATCATTCATATTTTAGTCATGTCAGAGGCACGTAAAAAATTTGAGTGCATCAATTTAACAAATTTTGGGACTTAATTCCACGAGAGAGAGAGAGAGAGAGAGAGAGAGAGAGAGACCTATTTGTTTTTAAATTAAGGCTAATTGATGAAATAAAGAAAGAGTGTTATGAATGAATTTTCACGTGAACTTGCCACATTATCATGAATATACCAATTTGGCATTTCGGTGACTCAAAAATTAGTTTAAGGTAAATTTGTCATTGGTATACCACTTTGGAGTTTTTCGTAGTATTTACCCTTAAATTAATATCTCCAATTTGAGTAGTTTATGAGACCCAACTTGATGGGAGAATATATATTGATCCTAATTGCAATAGTAATTAGGCTTAGATTTTCTTGGGTGGTTATTATGTGATATATAATATTTCTTCAATCGGCAATGGTCAACTCATGCATGTCCAAGAAGACCAGCAATTGAACTCTACAGAGTTTTACATTCAATGGAGTTGTTTATTTATTTACAATGTGGGCTTGAGTCTAATTTAAGCACAGGAAACACTTGAGTAAGTGAGTGACCATAATTCCCATTCTCCCATTATTTGTAAATTATTTGTTGCCAACTCTCATCATAGAAAAATACCGACACTTTCGGATCGAACCATATAAAAATCTCCAGCGTTCTCAATTGTTTCTCGTTTATTATTTCTGATTTCATGTCGATTTAATTTTAAGATCTCGTTAAATTCTATTAGAGGGAGCATGGTTCCAAAGTAAAATTTGGAATCAAAGAACTAGACAAGTGGAAACATGTCCAATTCCAAATTTCAAGGAATGCAGGGTACGTTTTAGCTTTCAAAAATTAGGAAACTTGTTTCAAGCGAGTATATTCTAGGTTCTAAGTAAGTGAAACTTGAAAGTTAGAACTTGGAACCTTTTTTTTATGTTTTTCTTGGTCTATGTTTTAGTGCAATCCCGTGGTACTCCATGGCATCTGATCTAAGTCTCCTTTTTATAACTAAAACTTTTACTTTATTCGTGTGTTTAAATATAAGTATACAAATCTAAAAAGTGTTTAGTGTAAGGTGAAGATGCAACCAAAACTCCTAAAAAAGTGATTTCTAACATGATAACCGACATAGATAAAGCTTGTAAAGAGGTGGAGCCTATAAAATCAACAATTATTGTAACCGTTGAGGTTGACAATGTGTATGTTCAATCTTCTAACAGCTATAGGTGCAAAGTTTTGCTTTATTTGTAGTTGAGTAGGTTGTGTGGAAAAATTGTTATGGAGTAATAAAAGTGCATGCATAGTTGGTGTTCAAGCGAGATCCATGGTTCTGGTGAAGTTCAAGTGATGCTTAGGCTCAAAAGATGTCTTTGGCAGTTTAAGCCTATGAGGGCTATGGCAAATTAGCAATGAAGTTCGGATTCCAATGAAATGATTGTAACTTGGCTCATATGTCCTGCTAAAGTGGAGATTATTAAAAATATGCCTCAAGTTTAAATCCAAAAATGAAACTTTTGTAATTTGAATAATTTCCCAATTTGAGTCGGTTCCCTATTTTAGTTGTTTCCTCGTATGATAAGGTTTCTAAAATGTGTTTTCTATTTTGGATCTAACTCTTGTCTATATTTAAGAAGGGTTTTCTTTGTGAAGAGTACCGAAAGGAGCTTGTGTTCATGAATTACATCCCAAAGTGTTTGAAGCCATGAAAAATATTGTGGTAAGACTTTGTGTAATTCCTTTATGAGATTGAGATATTATTTAGTAAAGAATTGTGACTTATGAAAGTTAAATATTGTGTAAGTGATTGGGTATAATTGAGAGCGGTGAAACATAAGGCTACATTTGTGAGTTATGATAAAATTTATCATATCTGTGTTTGGCACATATTCAAAATAGGATAAAGTAGAATATGAAAGAAATATATGCTAAATAAAATTATCCCATGGAAAGATTTCTAATATCCATAATAAAAAAGTTATTTTTCTCAAATAACAAATTTGTTGAATTAACAAAATTGAAATTATATTTCAATATAAATAATATTTGATTTCTAATATAGGAAATTAAAAATAACAATTTAGTATTTTAATTTAATCTTATTTTTATTTATATATTCGAATTTAATTATTTCTTATAATATAATTTTAAAAGAAATATATATCTTTATTACATATTTAAGGTGTTTTATTGTTTAGGTATATTAGTATAGTTTTCTATCTAATAAAATTTTATTAGAGAATGATGGAAGGATAATAAAGAAATAAAAAAGAAATTAATTTCGAAAATAGAGGAAAATAAAATAAAGTAGGCGAGTATTGTGGCGTATTTTTATCATCTCCATTTGTCAAATTTGTGATTCATTTATATTAATACACCATTCATACCAAACAATATTTATGATATGATATGATTATATCCGACTTTATTATTATAAGGGTTAATCTTTGAAAAAAACCCGATACACTTGTAACAAATTTACTCTAAACTATTTTTTTGATTATGAAAAACCCCAAACCGATATACACTGTGACAAATTTACCAAACTAACTATAAAAAAACCCTAATGGGTACATTTATGACAAATTTACCCCAAACTAATTTATTCGATTGCAAAAAACCCAAAAATGATAAATTTGTGACAAATATACCCTATGCTAAATTGGATTAATACCACAAAAAAAATCACAAAAATTGTAAACGGTGACAAACAGAGCATAAAATCCTAAATTAGTATACGGTCATCGTGTCATTTAACTTAATAATTTGAGAATAAAATTTAACGAAAACTAACATAGGGTAAATTTGTCACAAGTGTATCGGTTTTGGGTAAATTTGTCAAATGTATACTAGTTTGGGGTTTTTGGTGATCAAAAAAATAGTTTGGGGTAAATTTGTCACAAGTGTACCAATTTAGGGTTTTACAGGGTATTAACCCTTATTATAATCACCAAGCGGTTGATTAGATATAACAAAATCGTCTGGATTTCATATCCTATCTTATCCAATCCAATTCTATCAAAATTCCAGACAATCAAATGTAACTTAAAAGTCTTTGAGTGACTCAGTATGATTTATAGTGGAACTATGTACCATTTGTCAAATTTGTGGTTCATTTATATTAATACGCCATTCATACTAAACAATATTTATGATATGATATGACTATATCCGACTTTATTATTATAATCAACAAACAGTGGATAAGATATAACAAAATCATCTTGGATTTCATATTCTATCTTATCTAATCCAATTCTATTAGAATTACAGACAATCAAGTGTAACTTAAAAGTCTTTGAGTGACTTGAGTATGATTTATAGTGGAACTATGTATAGCCCTCCCATAGACATAGGTTCGCCAATCAAATTATGTAAATTTGGCATTCGATTTATTTCCTTAAGCCAATGGTGATATATAGCTAATCGAACCTCTTTAAGACGATTAGTTCCTGTCAATGGCGTTAAGCGGTTTCACGTACTTCGCCTCTTAGATACAACACCTTAAACTTATTGACGTTAGTAGTATACAAATAGGACTCCGTTGAACAATTCTTAAAACTGGCACACTTAGAAAAACTTGAAAAGAGGAGTGTAGGTTTTTCGCTTCTTTGGTTCCTTTAGGAATAAGAATTTCAAATCTATTTATAGAGTTTTGGAATTCATGTACATAAGCGGTACATAAATCATGAATTAAATAGATATAAGAATCCAGAAAATACATGAATCATGAATTAAATAAATACATGAATCCAAGAGATACACAAGCTTGAAAGATACGCTAATTAATGAAATACATGAACCAAAACAGCATATATTTTCGTTGATCTATTAACTCACCATAAATACAGCAATGAGAACACGGGATTGACATTAATCTTGTGACATCCTAAAATTCGAGTCCTGAGGAATGAATGAATGTGAATTTCGTCGATGCATTGTTGGTTGATCTCACTCTGGAATTGATCACTCCAGAGATCGGCAGGAAAAGGCTAATGAGGACAAAACTCGTATGACTAAAGGACTCGACACAGAAAACGACTTGGCCCAGTGAGATTTACGTGAGGACGATCGTAGATAGGTAGACCGATCTAAGGACGACTAAAAATCGATTCGCGGACAGAACATAATGGAACGACGGGTGATTCCGTTTCGGTATCGAATCCACGACGACCCTATGTCGATCCTCGATGTCGTGTACTTTGAAATAAGAATCTATCCCCCGTAATTTCATGCGGTCGAAAGGACGTCCGATGCGTCGAGATTTGAACGTGGTTTGGCACTAGTCGGTCACGTGAATCCTCACAAGCCACCGTCATCCGTTGTAATCAAAATGGCATTGGACGAAATTGATATGACAAGAGAACTTAGGATTGGACTTTGAATTATCGGGAATGTCCGGGACTTTAGATGAAGCTACATCAAATAGTCGACAGAGCCAGTTAAACGAAGCAATTGGAAAAAGGAATTTTCGGACCGGAAGCAAGCCGGTGAGGAAGTGGGCCGAGCCAAGCCGGTGTGGGCCTTAGGCCCAAGGTGGGACAGCCACCATAGTGGGCCTAAGCCAAGCAAATGAGCCCATTGGGCCTAAACCAACTATTCATCTTCTAAGCCCATGGGCCAATTCTTGGCCATTTCAAGCCCATTCCTATTCATGGCCAAGCCCAATCCTTAGGCCCATCCACCAATTTCAGCCCAAGGTCAGATGAGTAATTTGTGCAAGGTGGAAATGACCTAAATGCCCCTAAAAGCATGTGGATAAGGCAAAGGAAGAGAGAAGATGATGTCACTTTGTATGGGGAATTGAAGTGGCCATTTAATGGCCTTAATGAGGTGTGACACCAGCCCTCACATCTCTCTCTCCCCCATTCGGCCTCCAAGCGGACGAGCTCCTCTCTTTCTCGTTTTCCCTCTCCTTCAGTTTCTGCTCCAGCTGACCCTTCGTCAAAGAATCGAGTCAAAAGTGGTCTTCCCGAATGAATCAGCCAACGATCCACCTACCACCGTGACCGGGAGAGACAGACCGTTCCAACGAGCCCAGTTTCGTCCCGAACGGAGCTGTAGATCGTCCTGTACGGCCGTCTCAAGACGCCGGTCGCCGGACCGCCTGGTTCCGCCCTGCTTCGCCTGTTTCGACTTTGCAGCCCGTTTTCTTCCATTCCAGCCGTTCCTTTGCTAATCCCAACCTCCAACAAGACTCCCAAGACCCCGGGTGTCACCGGTTGCCAGCCACCCTCCTCGCCGAGCTCCGGCCAAGCCGTTCAACTTGTTTTCTTCTCCGGCAGGAGCTGTTTTTCAGAAGTTTCAGTGGGAGTCCGAGCTGTGGTTGCTGTGTTGAGCTTGGGACCACCTTGGATCATCGTGGTAGAGGTCCCGGAGCGTCGCCTCTGTCGTCGCCGCCGCGTGTGTTTCCGACCCGCAACGGGTGAGTTTAGCTCCTAATCCTTCGATTAGTGCCTAAACTTGCTTAGGGTTGGTTTAGTTAGATTTAATTCTAGTTTAAGTGATTTAATTAAGTTGTATTAGCCCTAAGATAGGTGGTTAGATGGATGGATTAGATTAGTCTAGCTTAATCTTGCTTTATTTGCTTAATGTGGTTTATGTGGTTAATTAAGTATGCTTGGCTTTAATTAATTGATGGTTGCTTTAATTAATGTTTTTAATGATTTCTGAATTTAATTTATAGTTTATTAAATTCTGGAAATTTACTGTTCATGCGACACTATTCATGATTTACTGTTCACGAGGTACTGTTCGCGATTACTGTTCATGAGTACTGTTCACCGAGTACTGTTCACGAGCACTGTTCATCCAGAATGCGAAAAATGTCTAAAATTCATGTGTTGAATTTATGAAGTGAATGGATGTGTAAATGCATGGGCATCCGAATGAATTGAGTTATGATTTGTATAATTGTGAGATGATTGTGAAATATAGGTATTTTAATTAGAAAATACCGGGCGTCGGTTTACAATGCCAGAAATGTGTATAGTGGATCCATGGTAGGTTATACATCACCTCGGAGAGCACGTGGGCTCGGTGAGTTGGTCTATCACCTAGGAGAATGCACGTGGGCTCGGTGATTAAGTATGGCATCTTGAAAGAGACACGTGGGCTCGGTAATTTGATGCATCGGAGAATCACGTGGTCTCAATGAGTATATTTGGCATCTTAAAGACACACGTGGGCTCGTAATTTGATGCATTACCTCGGAGAATGCACGTGGTCTCAATGAGTATATTTGGCATCTTAAAGACACGTGGGCTCGGTAATTTGATGCATTACTTCGGAGAATGCACGGTCTCAATGAGTATATTTGGCATCTTAAAGAGACACGTGGGCTCGGTAATTTGATGCATTACTGTCGGAGAATGCACGTGGTCTCAATGAGTATATTTGGCATCTTAAAGAGACACGTGGGCTCGGTGACTTGATGCATCGCCTTGGAGAATGCACGCGTGGGCTCACCGATTCGATGTATGGCATCTTAAAGAGGCAGCGTGGGCTCGGTGACTGATGCATCACCTTGGAGAATGCACGTGGGCTCTATGAATAAGTATGTCGTCTTGAAGAATGCATGTAGGCTCGACGACTAGATATTCCATCATGAGAGAAATGTACGGTATCAATTAAGCGACAGAGGCAAGGTCAAGTTGACATGTAATCGTGAGTCGATTGATCGATAGCTCGATTTGAATCGATACATTGATGTGTGAAATTGTTATATGCATTAATTATATGCATGAGTGAATCTCATCGTTTATGGCACACGCAAGAATCAATAATGTGCAGAGTGTGGCAATGGCCAAGTGAGATCGCTCGTGATGCGACTCGTATGTGATTGATGAAATGTATCATTTAATGGCCATGTGCATTGCGTGTATAATGCTGAATTATAACGTGTAGGGTATGGCATACCAAGTAAGGTTGTATGCGAATCGACTATTAGTTGTTCCTTGTGGTGGGGTAGTTCTGGATAGATACCCCGAGTTGAGTTGGTGTACTAACCGGGGCTTAGGGTGGAACTCTTGAGATTTATATCTCATTTGGTTATTGAATAACCATTTGGTCCCTAGTGTGAAGAGCTAGGAGCTTGAAGCGGAAGGGTCGGGGAGCATAGGTGGCAGTAGTTCTTTTTGACATAGACCTTTTGTATAAGCTTGAGGTGTTTATGAATGTGTATTTTGATTTGGAAATTGTTGTCCTGCTTTTCTATCCCAAGTTAAATGTTGTCAGAGGATTTGTTTCGCTTCGCATGCATAATAAAATTAAATGGGTCGCGACGTGTCCTGGAAAGTCGCATTTGTATCGACCAGAATGGGATGTGCGCACGCTCGGAGGATCGGGCGTGACAAATACCACTGGAAAGAGCTAAGGGATGGATTGAATCATGCGTGAAAAGCCACACTCCAAACCCATATGAGTAAAGAGATAACGGAAGAAGAAATACTCCTTCTAGAAGGTCGTCTGGATCAGATGAGGATCGAAGATTGAGGGTCCTGTTGCATCTAACAATAATTTATAATTTATTTATTTTGTATAAACGAGTGTTTAAACCATGTCTACCTACATTATTCTTGGATGTTTCCTTCCGCCCACATTTTTAGTATCGTTTCCCCTCTCATGCAGAAACATCGTATTGACGAATGAGAGAACGCGAGGTGGAGAGACACATGCAGTACGATATTGCTCTCTTTCGTAGTAAATGCTTTTGTTTAGGAAGACTTTTTGCCCGAAGACTTTGTCGTCGTCTCTCCAACTCGACCGGCAGGACTAACTATTAAGGCTAAATGCATCACCAGCTCTTGAATTTTCTTGGTCACGACGATTCGTTCATTTTTCTTTAATAAATAAGAATACTTTTTTTTTTGGTGAAAATAAATAAGAATATGTTTGTTGATGTAGACTCTAAAGTCAGCTTCTGACGGACGAGCAGCCGACTTGGAATCTCTTTGACTGGTTGCACATTTCTTATTTTTCTAGGCAAAAGAAAAAAATCAAAATGCATCAAGAAATTCAATATGCCAGAACAATAAGAAGAATTGAGTTTAACCCGATTAGCGTTCCTAAATCTAATAAGCTGGTCTCTGTGCACAATTTTCCTCACGAGCTTCTAGCTATTCGATCCCAAGTAGCTGTAAGATTGGTGTATCAGGGACCCAAACGCATTTGACGACCCAACCAATAGGCCAAGATGCAGCCGCAATCCCAACACATGCACCCCATTGTCCCCAGCTCAACCGTGCCATGACAGCGAACCGCTTCAGGAACTCGACCATCACCACCTGGAGGACCACTGTCACAAAGATGATCTGAGGAACAGCTTGTTCTTGTGAATGCCCTCGAACACGTTCTGCTTCTCGATGTTCCTCACATTGAACTCATTGAAGACCTGGCACAAGATGAACGCATTAAATATTAGCGTTCGCTTCACCGCCGTCCACGCCAAAGATCGATTGCCCTTGAATTGTAGAGTGAGTAGGATGGCCACTTGGTAAATTGCTTGTCCCACCAGATTCCTCCACATGACGTTTGTTATGAGCGGCTCGGTGCGGCCCACAGGGGGCTTTTTCATGAGCTCCCCAGCAGGCAGCTCTGTGGACAAGGCGAAGGTGCCAAGCGTGTCCACGATTAGGTTCACCCATAAGAGCTGGAAGGCCGTCAAAGGGATGTCACCGGAGGAGACCGCGGCCACAAAGTTGATCAAAATGGCTGCGATGTTCACCGTGAGCTGGAACTGGATGAACTTCTGGATATTATCATAGACACATCGACCCCAGAGCAACACCTTCACCACGGAGGCAAAGTTGTCGATGATGATATCCGAGCTCTCTTTGGCGACCTCGGTGCCTTGGATGCCCATCGAGACCCCGATGTTGGCTTCCTTGAGGGCCAGTGCATCGTTCATGCCGTCCCCCGTGACTGCAACCACGTGGCCATTCTGCTTCAGGCATTGAACCATGTGGAGCTTATCGAAGGCGAGGATCTCGCCAAGACCCAGATATTCTCAGCTCTCTCCATGGAATCGTGGAACTCAGCTCCTTCCACAATGGTCTCGTTAGAGGCATCGTCTCTGGGAGTGAGAATACCGCACTCCAAGGCGATGGCCTGGGCGGTGAAGATGTTGTCTCCCGTTATCATCATGATTTTCACTCCTGCCTCCTGACAATCTTGAACTGCTCTCTTCACATCGGGACCACACGTATCCTTAATACCAACAAGTCCTAGTAATGTCAGGCCGTCCTCTTGGATCTTGTCCCCGTCTTCTCTCTCTAGGATAGCTTCCTCGGAGATTTGTTTATGAGCCAAAGCAATGCACCTGAGGCTGCTCGTCGCCATCCCCTGGATAATCTGCTCGAATCTCACCCTTCCATTTTCATCCAAATCTTTCACTTCCCCGACCCGTCGTAGAAGCTTGAGCACCTGGCCAAGACCATCTCTGCCGCTCCTTCCCAGTGCACATGGAATTTGCCGTCCAAGCTCTTCTTTATTAGGACACCGCTTCTCTTCTTCTGTGAGTTGAAGGCTTCGACTTGGATGACTTCACAGCACTTCTTTGTCTCGTCCGTGTCCATGCTCAATTGAGCATCCGCCCAGGAAATAATCGCTTTTTCAGTGGGACTATTGGAGAACTCGTACTCCGATCCCAAAAGCAGCCTATAGACGATGCTCGTGGTGTTCAAAACAGCTCCGTCCCGAATCAAATCCAGGACAAAC
This sequence comes from Eucalyptus lansdowneana, assembly GCA_017140395.1. Taxonomy (NCBI): domain Eukaryota; kingdom Viridiplantae; phylum Streptophyta; class Magnoliopsida; order Myrtales; family Myrtaceae; genus Eucalyptus; species Eucalyptus lansdowneana. The sequence goes on from CM029490.1 coordinate 7,407,506, forward strand.
TTGGAGACGGAGGAGCACGTATTTACACCGCCACAGAATCTTGGCCGACCCAGAATTCCGTCACTTCCATCGTTCATCGTGAGAGTGCCGGTCTTGTCAGTGCAAATAATGGTGGCTGACCCATTGTCTCGCACTTGCTAAGTTTCCTTGCCATCCACCTGATCCACCATCATCCTCTTCATCGAATGAGCGAGAGTGATTGTTACCGCAAGTGGCAAGCCTTCAGGAATCAAGACCACCACGATTGTCACTGCGGCTGCAATGTTGCCTACACGGAGTTCATGATATGGTCACCCATCGTTTGGCCTGGAACAGTTCCCGTTTCCCATGCTCGTCATGTTTGTTTCCACTTGAAGTAGCAAATCAGCAGGACCACAAGAACCAGAGAATTTACCTTCGCCAAACCGACTTTGGTAATTGATGAGGTGAGGTTGTTGAGCCGAGCCTGTAAAAGGGTCTGTTCGCTGCTGTCGCATTTGATTGGCCTCATCATCTCGCCCCCCTTTGTGTTCATCCCGACCGATGTAACCAGCATCCGAGCAGACCCATAAGCGACCTTTGTTCCAGAGAACAGGAAGGGATTTTGATTGCTCTTCTCTTCTATGCAACCACTCTCCCGGTCATGCTTGATTCGTCGACCTAAATTGACACCGGAATGAGACGATAGGATGGTAAGAAAATGAAACCTCAGTAAATATTAACACAAGAATAAAATGGATTATGTTTAAGTATACCTTTTTCCAGTAAATGTTTTTAACAAAGTCGGTTCTCCTACGACTAGAACTACGAATTAAAACCACTACTTTTCCTTTTTGTCATGGAATTTAGATTATAAAAATGACGAACTGTGCAGTATCAAACAGAATACCGCATACATGTACATTACTTTTAGACTAATTACTCAATTAACTAATCAACCTGGACTCGAACTTGGTAACACTAATACTAAATATTTTTGAAGGAAACTAACAAGAGTTAATAAGCTAATCTTATGCAAACAAAACCAGTACAAATTCTCGTCCGTACCTGCAAGGAGGTGCCGTCGAGTAACAACCCATCTGCTGGGATTTGATCATTGTTCTTCAAACAAACGACATCTCCGACAATGTCGGATATGGAGACCTCGCACGGCCCTCCTTCCTTATCACATCGATGAGAATATCACCGCTCACCCCATACGATTTATCGAAGTGCCAGTTCTGCCGGTAATTCCTCACGGCCGACACCACGATCATGAGGAAAACTGTGAAGAATGGGCTCCCACCATTGTACCAGCCTTCCCTGAGCCCGTTTTCTTTGATCGCAAACCCAGGCGAAAGCCCAGCGCAAACAAGAAGAATCATGAGCGTGAGGTCCTGAGAGCCTCGAACACAAAATGGAAGAAGCCCTTGTGGTGGCTTGAATGTGTTCACGCCAAATGCGTTTTGCCTGCGAGTGACATCATCCGGTTCGCCGCTAATTCCGCGAAAGAGACATCAGTTTTCAGGGCCGACGCGACTTTGCTGACACTGCCGAATTCTCTGAGGCAGATGAGGTTCTTGTCCTTGACCAGCTTCGTAAGCTGCGACTGATCAATATGGAAGGAGCTGGGTTGATCGGAGGGAGCGCTTGGAGCCTGATCAGGGATTGAATTTGGAGTGTAGGAAGAAGCGAGTGTTTGGTGCTGCGACCATTCAGTCTGGAAGAAGCTGGATTGATCGAGCGAGCACTCGGAGCCTGAACGGGGATTGAAATCGAAGTGTGGGAAGGCTCAAGGAGTCGAAGTTGTGACTGATCAATCTGGAAGGAGCTGAGTTGATCGGAGCGAGCGCTCCAGAGCCTGATCGGGGATCAAAATCGAAGTGTAGGAAGGAGCAAGAGGTCGAAGCTGCAACTGTCCGGTCTGGAAGGAGCTGGGTCGATCGGAGTGACAACTCGAGCCTGATTGGGGATTGAAATCGAAGCATAAGGAGGACATTTTATAGGGAACTTGTTGATTTTCTTTGCGGAGGTAGTAATGGCTCGAGGAGCAATAGATGGTGGCAAAGGCCAAATGCCATAGCTTCGCGAACTTGCGCATAGCAGGCTCATGCGGCGGGAGTCACCACTGAGAATGCTCGTCATCTCCCGAAGAGACGCACAGTCGTACAATGCAAATGGCGGCACCGAAACGAGGAAAAACTCTGAAGTTTGGTGTTTCGTTAGCCGCTGAAAAGTGCTACTTTCGCAATCAAAATACCATGGATTGCCTGTACTTTATATACGTGCAGGAGCTGACCGAGAGGGTCACCTTCACTCGCGCGAGGTTGTCAGGAATTTGCCTCATGCAGCGCGTCGACCTCCTCTCTTGCTTTTTCCAACTTATACGAAAAGAACGATTGGGGATAGGGATAAGTGAGGCCCGGTAAGTTGCCATTGATGTTTCCCATGCACCTTCTGCTCCGATGAAAAATGGGGCCCAATCCATGTTTGGTGGTGAGATCAGGCTTGAATCATCGTCTAATGTGGGGCACGAATTCCGTTTGTCTTGGTTAAATCATCAAGGGGAGGACACGTGTACGTGGCCCGCCTCTTATCCGTCCCTGTGCCCTAATGCTTGGTCATTGCCATGTTTTTTCTTACACGGCGTGTGGCCATTGCCCCTTTACTTAAATCCGGCGGGGCTCTTAAAATTTCGTTCTCGTCATCGTTCTCACCAAGCAATGCAATATTGACCACGGACCTACGGGCCCTTAATTTCTCTTTTTGTTTCTATCTGAATCAATCATTTCTGACTTGGCAGACTCGCTTCTCTTCTTGGAGGAAAATACTTCCTCCTAGAAGGCCTCAGAGCTACGAGGAAAGCTCGCAGCAAAGTACGTGGAATTCCCCGAACCATCATCTATCCATCCCAAAATGCCGCCACTTCGTCGTTCCAAAACCCAAACGAGCGACACCATCGTCTGTTCCATTATGGCCCCAATACTTTTGCTAAAATGAGCGGTACCATTATTTATTTACGATGCGAGGACCCCTCAAGTCTTACCAACTTTGGCCATGAATGGACACTTAACGTCTTATAACTTACGAGCGTACACTTAATGCCAAAATCGGAGTAAAGGATCACTTGAGTGCCACCTACGCCTAAAATCCGGCCAAAACGCCAACGTGGCGTTTTTCCAAATGGGCCCAAAATGACACCGCTTTGCATGTTGATGTGGTCAAAACGGCGTCGTTTTGGATTGACGTGAAAAAAATAAATAAAAAATTAAATTTAGTTAAAATATTTAAAAATAATAATTTTAAAATTAAATTTAGTCAAAATATTAAAAAAAAAAAATTAAAACTTTAAATACTTTAATTTAAATGTTTTTTTAAAAGCAACGTGGGGGAGGCGTTGCTAAGGGCCGCCCTGGCCGCCGCCGGAAGGACCGGTGATGGTGGGTGGAGGGTCGGCCGGGCCGCGACCCCGCTTGGCCGGGCGCCGAGGCTCGCGAGCCCGCCCGCCGGATCCGGGGCCTGCGCCCTCGTCGCCGGATCCGGGGGAGCGCCGGCCCTTGCCTAGATCCGGCGAGGAGCCTGCGAGCCCTCGCCGCCGGCCGACCCAGTCGCCGGGCCGCAACCGGGTTGGCGACCCGGCCGACGGCGAGTGGCCGGGCTCGCGAGTCCTCGCCGCCGGATCCGCGAGGCCGCGAGCCCTCGCCGCTAGATCTAGGGGGCTCGCGACCCTCGCTCGGATCCGGCGAGGGCTCGCGAGCCCTCGGCTTGATGGCCGGCCGTCGCGCCCCACAGTCGGCTCGCGACCTCGACTCCCTCTCCCTCGCTCAGAAGCCCTCTTCCGGCAGCCAGAGGCCCGGCATTTACATGCATGATGAGGCTCTCGGCGCCTCCCCCTTTCCATTTTTTTTTAATTATTTTAAATTTGTTAAATTTTTTAAAATTTTAAAATTATTATTTTTTAAAATATTTTAACTAAATTTAATTTAATTAATTTTTTAAAATTTTTTTACCACGTCAGCCAAAACAATGCCGTTTTGACCATATTAAGATGCAAAACGACGTCGTTTTGGGCTCGCCGGAAAAAATGCCACGCTAGCATTTTTGGCCCGGACTTTGGCGGAGTGACACTCGAGTGATCCGCTTTTTCTTCGAATGTGGCACTTTAAGTGTACCTTTCATAAGTTATGACACTTAAGTGTCCCTTTGGCCAAAAGTTATGGCACTTGAAGTTCGCTTTGCCTTTATTTTCCATCAATACCGGGTGCCACAGCTGACCCCAAATTCCTTCTACGTGGATTTGGCAACCCAGAAACCGTGGAAATCAAAGATATTGAAGGCCATAACTAATAGATATCGAAAAGCAAATCCAGAGGGTATTATTGTTTTATTACGGAATGAAAACATTGTGACATGTATGTTGAATTTGGAAATCCTTTTATAGTTCTTTTAATGGCATAAAAATGTTAACACTTTCAATACTTCCAAAAAAAAAAAAAAAGCATGCAAATATACATGCGGGGTGAAAATATCTTCCCTTCTTAAACGATCCAAAGATGCACGGACTCTTACTTCAGAGATACATTAAAGTTTCCATCATGCAAACCAATGAATTTGCTCAAAATCACAGATTTGGAAAGCTTGCTTTTGTTTTGGGGCCAAAAAAATTCAGTTCTAATTGAAACATACGATTTTTGATTGAAATTTTTTTAAATATCATTGTCGGTATGCCTTGCTAACATGCCATATGTTTGTGTCGGTCGCATTAGTCACGTTTTCCGACCCCCCTACGTGTGTGAAAATCTAAGGGGCGAGTCTTTTTATCCCTTAAAGTATTTTTTTTTCCCTTTCTGGAGTTCCTTTGAAAAGTTGGTATGTACGCAATTGAAAATTATCTCGGGCAAGCGGTATTATATGGGAAAAGTACAAAAAAGTCATAAATCTATTGCATTTACACCAATTCGGTCCTAAACTTTTCAATTGAACCAATTCGAGTCCTAAACATTTTTACATCGCCATAATTTAGTCCATTCGGCCAATTTTGGCCCGCCGGGCATTGACTGGACATTGGCTGAACCGATCGCCGACGCGGGCAATTTTTAAATATTTTAAATATTTTATTGAATTTTATTGAATTTTTTCATTTTTCTTTTCTTTTCCTTTTTTTCCTTCTTCCTCCTTGGACTTTGTTCCAGCCATTGGGCTAGGGCCTCGAAGCCCGCCCGCCACCAACGAGGGTCGTGGCCTTGTCCAGCCTCTCCCAAGGCCCTCGAAGCGGCTTTGCCCGGATTTGGGCATGGCCAGCCCGCCTTGGCCTCGCCAGCCGTGGGCGAGGGCCAAGAGGCGAGCCTCGCCAGATCCGAGCAAGGCCAGCCTCTCCCTAGCCTTGACGCGGGCAAAGGCAGCCTCACCCGCGGCCGGCGAGGCCAACGCGGCCCTCACTAGGCCTTGCTATGGGTGAGGCCGAGCGAGGGCCGCGAAGCCCTTGCCGCCCGCCGGCGAGGCCAAGGCGAGGCTGGCTCGCCCAAATCCGGGCGGCGCCTCGCCGGCGACCCGGGAGAGGCCGGTGAGCCTCACCGGAGGCTTGACGGCCATCGCCGAACAGTCCAAGGAGGAAGAAAGAAGAAAAAAAAGAAAAGGAAGAAATTCAAAAAATTCAAAAAAATATTTTTAAAATATTTAAAAATTGTCACACGCGTCGTCCGGCACCGTCGATGTCTATGTTAGTACGCAGGCCAAAATTAAATGGATGGACTGAATTGCATCGATGTAAAAAGGTTTATGACTGAATTGGTCCAATTAGAAAGCTTATGACTGAATTGGATAATGCAATAGGTTTAGGATTTTTTTGGTACTTTTCGCGTATTAAACCTCACCAATGTGATAAGGAAAGTCGGAGGCAGCAGGTTTCCACATTCAAGATCGTCATCGGAGACGTCATCTGCTTGAAGACTGACAATCAAGTTCCGGCAGACCGGCCGTCCCTGGAGGGGCACTCCCTGCAGGTGTGGACGACAATTTTTGCTGGCTTGACCGCATTAGATATGCATTACTCACGTTGGTTTCCTCCGGATAGGCAGACGTCATTTGCACAAGGGATCAAAGCGACTATTCTTGCCTTACGCTGCGAGCTGGTATTTTTGCTTTTGCATCTTCGCGTTTCTTGATCACTTTCGGCGAAGCCCGTGCGAAGCCCGTTAAGCAGCTGTCACGTCCCAATAATTCCTCGTCCCTCAATGTCGCTGTACATCTAAAAACTGCCGTGTGCAGTTTATTGGCTTATTTAGCTCTTGTATCTGCATGTTTTTTGACTTTTTGTTCACTCCACGTCCACGTCCACGTCCACGTCCAAAGCCCGTTAAATTGCTTAAACGCGGGTTTACCATCTCAGGGGCCTTCGTTTCGTGGAAACAACCCACCCCCCCCCCCGCCCCGGGGGGGGATTTGAGGTTTACCCAAATATAACAATTCAAGTTGTTTCGGTGGAAGTTTCGCCGAAATTGATTCTATTATGAATTATCTCTTATCAAAAGTCTTTCTTTGATTTTATTAAAAAATAAATTCTATGATAATTCCAGATAGAAAATATCGCAATAAACAAGAAAATCGCAAACTTTACTTCAAACAAAACTGTACATAAAAACCGTTGCATAAATTTAATCGATGACAAAGTTTGGAAATACAACCAATTCAACATAGCTAAGCATAGACAAACTATGTTGAAACTTAATCGACGACAATACTTAAGAATGCCAAGGTGCTACACATGAATTTAATCAACGATGTGACACCCAAGATAAAGATACATGCGAAATGTAATGGCCAACGAGAGGTTGAAAACAAATGTACAGTGTAGGAAAGTAAAAATAACTTAAAGATAGTAGATTAATTTGTTTGTGCGTGGGAAACCTCCAAGGAGTATGATGTGATTACTTAAAACTTGCAATCAAACGATTATAAATAGAGGTTACAAAAAAGTTACCAATAGAGACTACAAATAGAGTTTACAAATAGTTATTGAAAAAGAAATAACTTTCTAGTGGTTACGAAAGTAATAACAATCCTAAAATAGCAACAAAATAACCAACCAGTGATTATCTTCTTGTCAAATTGCTTGTTGTCAATATCGATGACTTCATCAATCAACTTCAAGGTTCTCATTAATAACTTCATGTTGTGTGTCATCAATCACTTCACTAGTGAATTGTTGATTCTCTTTAAGTTACCGATATTCTATTCATAAATGACCAAACTCTACTCTAATTGATTAAGTCTATCATATGTATTTTTTGGTGCCAACAAATGCTTCCTTTAAAGAGGCTGAATGATTCGTCAATCATTCAATTCTTTTAAATTAGATAATTAAAATTCATCACATGCCCCCTTGTCATCAGCAAATTTGATTTTTTTTCTTGCTGAATTTTGTCTTGGTCAAATTCATCATATGACTCACATTTTTCCATGAAAGGCATTCTTTGTAAAGACTTCATGTGGTTATCGATCTCTGTCCTTATATAATTACTCATACATAGGCACTTTTATTGTCAATTGAAATAAATCTATAAAATTTTTAGCCCTCAAATTTTTTCATCTATTGAATTTCAATCCACTAAAAGGCAAATTTGTAAATTCTTTCTCTAAAAGTGAAATAAGGCATCCATTCCAAGCCCACTTGATCAAGCAGCCGAATCTATCGATATATTATTCTGCCACTTAATACAAACCAAATCTGCAATAGATTTATCAAAGACTGCCCTATCGAATTAGGTATCGAACTATGTTTCCATTTGTTCTAAAGTATGAACAAAATTGACCGCCAAAGTATACCAAGTAAAAGCAATGTTGGGTAGTAATAGAGGGGAGCAATCTTAACTTCCAGCAATCAACTTGACATGCATCTCCACATTGCGCAGCAAATTGACTAACATGCTCAACTATCGATTGATTGTCTTCACTGGAGAAGAGGTGGATAATAAATATCTTGAAGCCTCTGGGATAACGAATTGCATCCATTTATGGGTATGATTTTATGTATGCAAGATTGACGTTCCCAACATTGTAGCCTAGGTGTTGCATTGCTTGATCCATTAGCATCTGACATATCGATAGTACTGATCAGGAACTATTTGACTAGGTTTTTTTTTTTTTTTTTTGGTCTAAATACGTAGCATTTTATTTATGTAGGGAAAACATTACAACTCGTATTTAGGGCATCGATACATAGCATATCTAGAATAATTTGAGGAGGTGAGGAGGCCTAGTATGAGTTCAGAGAACCACGGCCATGGGCCTTAGTGGCCCAGTCGACTATGAAGTTCGCTTCCTGTCTACAGTGGCACAGTCGCAAATGGGAAAATCGGGAGAGCAAATCAGCACTTTCCGCAACTAGGTTTCGCAGTCCCATGGTGGCGATCGGTGATCATTTAACGTCTCTACCATCACCAAACAATCGGAATCAATTTGCAGGTGATCGTCTATCATTCCTTTCTGTAACACATATTGAAGAGTGTGATTTAGGGCTCGGATCTCCGTTTGCAGAGGAGATGAGGCGGGGACGATGTGGGAGAACCACCGATCAGAGTTCCTTCATGATTTCTACAAACACATGCGATCGAGTCGGTGTGGTCTGCTACAGGGAAAGCTCCATCAATATTAAGTTTGATTGTTCCTGGTGGTGAGGGATTCTAGATCCGAGAGGTATTCATCACCAACGGTCTTGTAGTTGTTGCTATCTTCTTGTACTACGACTAAGCTCTGCGTTTGTAAGTGCCAGATCTACAATCTGTTCGGGTGTTGAACGTTGGTTGTGAAAGATGAGGTGATTCCTCGGTTGCCAAATCTGCCAAAGAAGGGCTGCTATTGTCTCCGGTTCAAGTACTTTTGCTTCCTGCATTAATAGATTTGCTAGCCAAATATCCATCTTGTGCGTATTGTATGTTGAGAGGTTGATTTGCACTTTGGGATGGGACTAGATGCCCTGTATCTGTGGGCAAAGTAGAAATAAGTGTTTGGTGGTTTTAGGAAGGTGAGATTGACATAGCTGACGTTCTGGGTCGGGGATGATGTGTCTTCAGTATAGGTTTTCCCTTGTAGCAAGTGCGTTGTGGCAAAGGGACCATAGAAATATTCAAAGTTTGGGGGCGGTCTTTACTTGCCAAATCTTTCACCACACTGAGGTTAGGAGTTGATGAGATGTGGATGTAGAGTTGGGATGGTGGTTGGGAGCGTTTTGTTTGATGAAATTGTAGCAGCTTTTGACCATATATACTCTTGTAGGTGTTTGTCCATATAATCTGATATGTGGTCAGAATTGAACTGAGAGGTATGGTAGTAATCTCCTTGATAATCTGGTCGTCAAAACTTTGTCGGAGGAGAGGAACACTCCAAGAAGGCTGATTTGGATTAATAAAGCTTCCAACCATTTCTGGCTCTCCTTATTGCTGGCCAGTTCCTCTAGATAACCATTTATCGTTGCGAATTTGTATGCATTGTCCATTCCCAACTGGCCATTGAAGTTGAGCTGAGATGGAATCTCGACCTAGCAGCAAACTTTGCTATCCCTAGGACGGAGTAGATCCTCTAGGTGCATGCCAAAAGTCAGTAGCATGAAAATATAAACCTTTAAAAACATGGCTCCACAATGATGAAAGGTTTTGGAATATTCGCCATACCTGTTTACCTAGTAGTGCCTTGTTGAGAGTAAGTAAGTCTCGAAAACCAAGCCCTCATGTTCCTTCCTTCCTTTAAGTAGGTCCTAACTTTTCCAATGTATTCCCGACTTAGTACAATTGTTTTGCCACCAAAACTGTGCTATCTTCTGCTCAATAGACTTGCAAATGGAGACTGGAATTTTAAAAATTGACATAGCATATTGTGGTAAGGCCTGTACCATAGATTTCAGCAATATTTCCTTCCCACCTTTGGATATGAGTTGTTCTTTCTACCCCGCCAGCTTTGCACTAACCTTCCTTATTATCCAAGTAAACACATCATTCTTAGAAACCCCTAATCGACGAGATATTCTAAGTATTTGCTAGTTTTTTCAATCAAAGGTACTCGTAATTCGCTAGCCAGATTTTACTTTAAAGTATTAGGATAGGCTCTACTAAGAAAAAGTCCAGATTTGTTTCTATTCACAGCTTGACCTGTAGCTAGACAATATTGTTGTAGGATGTTTGCTAAATTTTGGCATTCAAGGAGGCGTCCATCTAAGAAAAATATCGCATCATCCGCAAAAAAATAGATGAGAGAGGGTAGGACACCACCTGTTAAATTGGACTCCTTTGAGATTTGTGGCACCCTCGAAACGGCCCTCGATCCGTTAGGGTCGCTACGATTACATTCTCCTTAGCATACTACTCGAGACCAAAGAAATTTTTAACATAACTTATAATACCTGGGGGTTTTCATTGTTTTCTTTATCGGTCCCTGCGCAAATAATATGACGGAAGCATAATTCGACTACCCTTCAACAAAATATAAAGTGATACACACCTACTAAAAATTTCATAATTTAGGCCGAACACTTTTATTTATATAAGGGATGGACTATGATAGTTGGTACAACAAAACGCCGAGGTCTTTTTGTGCCTGGCGATTACCCAAAAGAAAACCAACTTCTATCCTTGGATATCATCTCGCATCCGTCCATCACCCATGTGTCGGCATCCCAAAAATGCATCTCTTGCTACCTTCGACTTCTCGATCATATCCAAATAGTCCGTTAGCCGGTGGTGGTGGTAGTACCCTCAAAGGCGGCCATCCATACGGATGAGAACCGATATGTACTCCCGGTGAATAGGCCCTACAGAGGCCTATCTCAAAAAGTCAGCAAAATCCTTACGCGCTCGAATACCAACCCGTGCACCCCGGATAACGGTGCTCTAACCACTCCCACCGTAGGTCAATCAGTAGTCCATAAAACATACTAAGAGTCGCAGTGCACAGCATTTTTTTCTTTTAGTCTGAAATGTTAGTCCCCAAAAGGGGTGAGTACAACCACTCGTGAGAAAAAAGATCCATTACATTATATCATGTAGAAACTCTAATCATCCGCATGCATGCAAAACACATATGTCATTTTATATATGCATGCCATCAAGGGTTTATTTACTTGCACCACATTCATAAAAACAATTCAATGCCATAACGAACGCATTTTCAATACCGGATGAAGTCCACTCAATTTCATAAACAAATTCTCATATCATGCCACATGCACACACATGCACTCCTTTAATGTACCGAATTTTAGCATTCAAAGAAAGATTTCATTCCCCCGGGACCAGTGTTTGCATCCCTCCGAGCTTTCGCACCCAACCTGGGGGTATCGCGAGACCCTCTTCGGCACAAACCTCCGGCATCCGAGCGTGTTCCGCACACCCCGGGCATCTCGCACCCCACCCGGCATCACGAGGTATATCCGGGCTCGCCATGAAAATGGTTGCCCCTTCCCCTCCGGATTTACGTACAATTCCTACAACCAGGCATCCCGAAACTCCGAGGACCCTCCCGCACAAACCTCCGGGCATCCAACGGCATCGACTCACTCGACCCTTGGGCATCCCGACACACCGGGCATCGTCGGCTCACACCTCCGATGGTAACATTCACATCATAATATACATCTCATTACAAAAATACATTTTGATGCAATGACGTCATGGATTCCACGGATCTATAAGACTTTATCAAACTTTCCAATGTCATGTGATATGCTGAATATCAATGCATCTATCAAGTGAATAATTATTAACAACTCAAGATACAATGACTCTTAAACAAAATGAACAGCTTTCATAGTAACACAAGTAAAGGCCAGAATGCATGCCTTCAATAGAGATTTCGAAATAACCAGCAAATGACCATGAAAAATTCTGAAATTTTAACATGTTATAATTGAGATCTAGACAAAAATGTTTCATTAAGGACACTAAGCCAGATTCGTTATGTATAATGAGTGGTAGTTCTCACAACTCAGTTCAGGATTCTTTTATCACAGAATAAAATTCAACAGAAAGCATTGCATATTAAAAGAGGTTTAAGCCATCGTATTCATTCTGAGAAGTTCTGATAAAAATATATACTCTAGCTCATGCAATTCCTCACAAGTTCCGTGAAGAAATCGGATCAAATTCATTTTAGAACTCTTCATAAAATTTCACAAAGTTACAGGGTTACACATGAAATTGCACTAGATTGCGAATCCCATGAAATCCCATTCCCACCGTGACTATTTTACTTCCACAAGTCTACTATTAGTCGGTCTTTCATCAATACATCAACATGATCAAAATATACACAAAACCAGCATAATTCCTCAATCTCATGGTCCCACTCTACTTCTCGATTACCCGCAATTTAACATTCTACTTTCAGAATTCAATTGTTTCCAAGTATATTGCACCATACTAGACAATAACAGCACCACATTATATAGATTCATGGACTTTCACTTGCCTCGATGTCCTACGATTCCACGGCGTTTGGTGAGACGGTGAGAGTGCGCGGCTCGATGGCGGCGGCAACGATGCACGCATGGCAAGGACTAATTTCCTTCCTTCCCTTGCCGACTCACTCTCTCGCTGCTCACTCGCTACCTTCTCGTTCACTCTCTCTCGACACTCTCGGTTTCGCTCACTCTCAATTTCCCACTTTCACGAGCACAAGACCACCGGTTTTGCTAAAACCAGTTAAACAAAAGAGATGCATGTTGATAAAGCAAATCTTCCATGATACGGAATCTCCGCAATCTATACCAATCCCATTGATTGAGCCAATCTTCCATGATTTGTGTCAATTGCGTCGATTCCATTGATAGAGTAATCTTTCACAATCTTTACGATTTTGTAGATTATTATCTTTGTAAAATCTTTAATTGTATTTTCCCACTCATGTACATATTATAAATATAATACAAATCTCCACACCGATAGTGTGTGCGATCAAACTCAAATTCATACTCTTTCATGGTATCGAAAGGCGTCACAAATTTTTTCCACTAAAATGTCTTCTTCTACATCCTCCAACACCATTAATGCTGTCACCGCTGCTAACTCTTCATCCTTGTTATCTCCTCCCAACCACCCTTTGCTCTTGGCAATATATCTCATGTTCTCCAAATCAAGCTAGATCGCAATAATTACCTTCTGTGGCGAGCACAATTTCTTCCTCTATTTCGTCTTCATGGATATCTTCGGTTTGTGGATGGCTCATATCCTTGTCCGACACCCACAATCACTGATGCTGATAATAATGTGATCGACAACCCGGATCATGCTGCATGGCATTATCAAGATCAACTCATCCTCCGATGCATCCTCTCCACTCTTCTCGAACCGGTTTTCTCACACATTGTCGGTCTTGAGACTTCTCATGATGTTTGGACCTCGCTTGAGAAACTTTATGCTCCTCAATCTCAAGCTCGCATAATGCGGTTAGAGTATCAACTTCGATCTCTAAAGAAGGGCTCTCTTTCCATGGAAGCCTTTGTTCAAAAACCAAGAATATTGCGGATCAATTTTCTGTCGTTGCTCATCCCATCTCCGATTCCAAATTAGTTCTCGATCCTCGGTGGCCTGGGTTCGGAGTATGATGCATTTGTTACCTCGGTCACATCTCGTCTTGATCCATTACCCCTCTTGATGACTTCCTCGGCCTGCTTTACAATCAGAAATTATTCTTGAAAGCCGCACCACCGAATCTCCAATACGTCTTCTCCTATTGTGAATGCCGCAGCCAAATCATCTCGCCTCGAATCCTCCTCGAATGGTCGAGACGCGGCCGAGGACGAGGACGCGGCCGAGGCCGTGGTCGCAATTTTATGAAGGAGGTTCCTCTCACTCTCGACTCATTTGTCAAGTTTGTAGTCGTGTAGGTCACTCGCTCTCCAATGCTACCGAGATTTAATCCGGTTATAAAGCTAATAGTGGCTCTCCATCCTAATGTATGCATCTTCAACCGGTGAGTCATTTGATCCATACTTGGTACCCCGCACTGTGCCACTCATCATCTTACAAAGACATGGAAAATTTGAACATTCGGAGTGACTATTCGCATCGATCAAATCCGCACCAAATGGATTAGGTTTGCAAATATCACATGTCGGTTCTTCCATCTTACATTCTCCCGCTAGTTCTTTTAAACTGCGAAATATTTATCATGTTCCCTCTATCAAGAAGAATCTATTATCAATCTCTCAATTTACCAAAGACAACGATGTGGTATTTGAATTTCATCCTACTTTCAAGTTGTGTTAAGGATCAATCCTCGGGAACCTCCTGCTCAAAGGCCAGCATAAGAATGGACTTTATTATCTTAATAATGCCCATACCACCAATAAGGTCCCTCTACAAATAAATAAATCACCATCGCACCATCTTGCTTCATTGGTGAACGAGTTTCTGCTTCTACTTGGCATGAGCGCTTGGGTCATCCAACTACCCGCATCACTTCTTCGATTATTTCAAAGCATGACTTGCCGATATCTTCGCTTCCTCATCCGGATTTAAACGAATCATGTCACTTGGGCAAGTCGCGTCGTCTTCCCTTTCCTAGGTCATCAACTACTTGTAATGCTCCTTTGGAGTTACTTTATTCTGATTTATGGGGATCATCTCCGGTTACTTCAATTAATGGTTTTCGTTATTATATCATTTTTATCGATGCTTATAGTGGATATACATGGCTTTTTCCACTTACTATGAAATCATGCACTCTCTACTTTTGTGCAATTTAAATCTCAAGTGGAAAGATATTTCAATTGTAAGATCAAGGCACTTCAAACTAATGGAGGTGGTGAGTATAAGAAGTTTGATACTTACCTTCGTCTTCATGGCATCCTACATCGTCTTTCATGCCCACACACACAAGGAGCAAAATGGTGGGCCGAGCGCAAACACCGTCATATTGTGGAAACCGGCATCACATTACTTACCCGATCTTCTTCTCGTATATATTGGAATGATGCCTTCCTCACTTTGCGGTCTTTCTAATTAACCGCATGCCTACAACAATAGCCTTTTGAGCGGATTGTCTCCCATGAGAAATTGTTTGGCCAAAAACCTGATTATTTACAATTGCGTGTTTTTGGATGTGCATGCTACCCTTGGTTGCGCCCTTATACCCGCAATAAACTTGAAGACAGAACTATGCAATGTATCTTCCTGGGCTATTCTCCCCATCACCGTGGCTATCGTTGTCTTCATCGTAGCACTGGCCGAATATATATCTCTCGCCATGTAATTTTTCAAGAGAACTTTTTCCCTTTTGCTAATTCACAATCTGGTCAATTGTCATCACCATCGCCTAGTTCTCCTGTTTGCATTGGTTCTTCCTCTACTAAGCCCCACGGTTTCGGGGGTGCCCACCACCACATCAACTCCATCAAGTCCATCTACTATCATGGATGACTCCTCATCACATATTCAGCAATCTCCGGATCCTCTTCTCCGAAGCTCCATCGTTACAATCTTCTCAACCTCAACCCCAACTTCTACCCATCCAATGGTCACTCGTCTAAAGAATAACATTCGCAAACCAAAGGTTTTCTTTCCACTAAGCACCCACTTTGTTCTTATTTTCACTCAAGCTTGACGCCAAGTGAACCCACTTGTTTTTTTGCAAACAAAGACCTCAACTGGCAGCAAGCTATGGCCAATGAATTTAATGCTCTCATTCAAAATGGCACACGGGAATTGGTCCCTCATCACCCTTCTATGAATGTGGTCAATTGCAAGTGGATTTATCGCCTAAAACCAAATCTGATGGCTCAATTGATAGATACAAGGCACGGCTCGTTGCAAAGGGCTTTACTCAACAGTGGCTTAGACTATGATGGAACCTTTAATCCTTATCAAACCGACAACGATTCGAGTTATTCTCTCCTTAGCTATCACATATAACTGGTCTCTACGTCAATTGGACATTAAGAATGCATTTCTTCATGGCACCATTAGAGAAGAAGTCTACATGCAACAACCCCAAGGATTTGTTGATCCGCATTATCCTGCCATGTATGTCGTCTTCTAAAGCTCTATATGGGCTAAAACAAGCCCCAAGAGCATGGTTTTCTCGACTAAGTTCATATTTGTTCTCTATTGGGTTTGTAGCCTCCACCGCCGATTCTTCATTATTCATACAAAGATCGCTCTAATCACATTCTACTTCTTCTCATCTATGTGGACGACATTATTATTACTGGGAGCTCTACCTCCTCCATCACTGAATTAATTACTCGTCTTGGCACTGAGTTTTCAATCACTGATTTGGGACATTTATCATACTTTCTTGGCATCGAAGCCCATAGATCCTCTAATGGGTTGTCCCTCACTCAATCCAAGTATGCCACCGATCTTCTAACCCGTACAGGTATGGCTGATGCAAAACCTTGCTCATCACCTATGGCTCCCTCGGCTTCTAAATTGTCAAAACAAAGTGGTGAACCACTGACCGATGTCTCCACTTATCGAAATACGGTTGAGGCACCTTTGCAATACCTCACTCTTACTAGGCCGGATTTGTCCTTTGCCGTCAATAAAGTGTGTCAATTTATGCATTGTCCAACTGAAGATCATTGGTCAACCGCGATCAAACGGATTTTGCGCTATCTCAAGGCTACTATTCATTATGGCATTACCTTGCAACCTATTCGCCAATTGACCTTTACTGCGTTTACGGATGCTGATTGGGCTGGTTGCCCTGATGACCGAAAATCTACTAGTGGCTATTGCATTTATTTTGGTCCCAACTTGGTCTCTTGAGTTCTAAAAAGCAACCAACTGTTGCTAGATCCAAGACCCAATCGAGAATACAAAGGGGTGGCTAACGCATCCTCCATCGAATTATTATGGCTATTACAACTCCTTCGAGATCTTCGATACACTCTACATCGGCCACCACTTGTTCTTTGTGATAATGTAGGGGCAATTTATTTGGCTGCCAATCCCATCTTTCATGCCCGAACCAAGCACATAGAAATTGACTATCATTTTGTTCGTGATTTAATTAAAAAGAAGCAAATTGGAAGTTCGTTTCATTCCTACACAGTTCAAACGGCTGATATCATGACAAAGCCTCTATCCATCTCTCGGTTTCTTATTTTACGTGACAAGCTCACAAAGACTCCGCCACCATTTCGCTTGAGGGGGTGTGATAAAGCAAATCTTCCATGATACAGCAATCTCATGCAATCTATACCAATCCCATTGATTGAGCCAATCTTCCATGATTTGTGTCAATTGGTTCGATTCCATTGATAGAGTAATCTTTCACAATCTTTACCGATTTTGTAGATTGTTATCTTTGTAAAATCTTTAATTGTATTTTCCCACACATGTACATATTATAAATATAATACAAATCTCCACACCGATAGTGTGTGCGATCAAACTCAAATTCATACTCTTTCACATGTTTCGGTGGTTGCAAGGGAAACGGACAGCTGGGATGGACGTGTCTTCAGCATGTATCCCCTTGCATTTTCGCTGGCTATCCATACGGCAGCAACGTGGCATCATCCAGCCATGCTTTAGTCAACTTCTCTTCCAATTAGTTGACTTAATTGTCGACTATTAAGGGTATTCGGCTTGTATTGGGCTAGTAAATTAGTGGACGTGCAGTCCCTCAATAATAAAGCCTAGATAAATAAATAAAAACTTATCCTTAGACTTGCACAAATGTGGAGCATTCTCGGTCCCATGGTCTTGGTGTTTCAATTTCTTTTCTTATCTTATGTGCACTCAAATGATATAATTGTGTCGAGTCATCAAAAGAAATATATGTCGATAATCTATTCAATGATTGAACCCTTAATAAACATGAGATATTGATTCGTCAATGGAATCAAACAACACTCATGCAATATACTAATGATACCATTCGGCGATACTTTTATTGCTTAGTCACGCTGTCGCACATCACGGTTTGCGAAATTCTCGGGTGCCACAAGATTTCCCATATCAACTTTGCTTGTTGAATGAGGGTTGATAAAAAAATTAGCCACCAGGATGAATATATATGGAGAGAGAGGATTGCCTTGGCGGAGTCCTCTTGTAGGATGAAAACAGGTAACGGCTGTCTATTGAATTTGACATTGAGGGAAATCATTGTTATGCATTGCATCACCCACTACACCCATTTGTTATGAAACCCCAGCTTGTGCAAATAGGCATCCAAAAAAGTCCCACTCGACTTGATCATATGCCTTTTTCATATCTAGCTTTAAAATGGCCTAAATTTTTTTCTTTCTTACCCTAGTTTTCAATTGGTGTAATACTTCTTGGACTACCAAGATGTTATCTTGGATTTGTCTGCCAATCACAAAGGCGCTCTGTTCACGTCGATATCAACTCGTGTAACCAAGGTTTTAGGCGATTCATTAATACTTTGGATATGATTTTGTAAATAAAATTGCAGAGGCTAATGGAACGATAATGATCTAACCTTTCAGCATGCGGTACCTTTGGAATTAGAGTATGAGCGTTCTGTTTAAAGCTGGGGGCATCACACCTGTTCTGAAAAAATTCTACACAGAGGTAAATATATCTTCTTGTAGTATGTCCCAAGAAGTTTGGTAGAATAAACCGTTAAAACCATCCAGTCTCGGGGCTTTGGTAGCCCCTAATTGAAAAACAGCATGTTTAACTTCCTCTCGAGAAACCTCTCGCTATTAAAACTTGGTTCATTTCTATTGTAACCACCGAAGAACATTGTGTCGGGATAGGGAGATAGTCACGTTGACTCCGCCGACATATAGAGATTGCGAAAGAAATCCATTATCATGTTCTTCGAGTTGGCCGGAATCTCGAGATCCATCTTTGGTTTTCATCCTAAAGCATAGTGATATGGTTATATTGTCTTCTTTGTACAGTAGTCGAGTGGAAAAACTTTGTATTTCTGTCCCCCCACTTCAACCAGTTAATGCGCGATCTCATCGCCCAATATTGTTCCTCTTGTTGCCATAGGTGTTGGACTTCTTCCTTGAGCTGATTTACCGTTGCTTTATCATAGTTGGTGCTTAGTCGATTGATAGACTGACGTTGAAGTTGCTCTTTAATATTAATCGATCACGACCATGTGAAAAGGCTGATTTACTCCATCAAGCAAGTGCCTTAGAGACGGCTGAAGCTTGCGAGCAAGGGGTGCTTTCTCTAATGGTAAAGAGGCCCAAGCTTTTGCAATGACCTGTCGGCTTTCATGATTCTGAGTCTAAAATGCTTCAAAAGTGAAGGATTTCTGACTTTTCTGTGGGGGAATATCAGTGTTCAGTAAAAGTGGGCTATGGTCAGACGCAAGTGCAAGTAAGGCGAAGACTTCGGCTGTCGGGTAAGACACTCTCCACTCCATTGTACACAGCATCCTATCAAGATGTTCTTTCATTACATCATCCCCTTCCCTCTTATTCACCCAAGTGAAAGCACAAATGCATTACTTTCAACATCCATTAGCGAGCAATTGTTTATAAAGTCTCGAAAAGATTGCATCCAAAGGGACTCGGCTAGCTTTTTTCCAACTTTTTCCCAATGGTACATTATCTCATTAAAGTCTCCAATGCACATCCATGGCAGGTTATTATAGCAACTGAGATGTCGCAATTCAGCCCAAAGCTGCTATCTTTGGTGATAGACCACAGGCGCATGGAGACAACTAATTCTCATCGGGTTTCCACTCGGAGCAATAGTGCATAACATGTCAATAAAATGAGCAGTATGTCTCTTTATACATAAAGTTACCTGATCATTCCAGAAGACTACCATCCCCCTCGCAAAACCCACTGGACTCACCACAAAAGATTTCGGGAGTTTCAACCTCCTTTGAATTTTCTAGATTACTATATCCTGGTTTTTCGTTTCCATCAAAAAAACTATGTCGAGCTATTCTCGAGCCACTAGGGCCCTTAGCGCTTGAACTGTCAAGGTATTGCCCAGTCCCTGACAGTTCCAGCTAAGTAGTTTCATTTGTCCACTGGTGGCTTTTTGGGGCAAGCCACCATCGCCCAACTTTCTACCCTTTCAGCCTCATAGATCGGATTATCCATTAGATGTGAATCATCAAAATCTTCAATGACATAAGAACGTGATTCATAAGGGGCATATCTTTTCGCCTTCTTGAGTGGAGTAGTCTTAGGAGGCATTTTGCTAGCCTTAAATTTCTTTGCTTTTGAAGAACCTGCCTTTATATCTTTGATGATGACATGCCGGTGTTGCACAGGGGCCTTCAGCTTTTGCGCTATATCTGTTCGTCGAGGTTCAGTGAGGGGTACTTGCTGGTTGATTGGAGTTGGAGGAGGTTCAACTTGTGGAGCTAAGCAAACTTCCATAGTGGCTGGTTGTTTGGTTTGTGCCATAAGGAGTACTAGGTAAGAGAAGAGGCGAGTCTTTGTGGAGTTTCGTGTATGATCTCCTCGACAAAGATCATAAGTAGGGTGTGCCTCATAGAAAGCGCGCCAAAATGAGCCGTGTTCTTAAACTTCAGCTCGTAACCATTGGTGATAGGAGAAGTTATCTTTCCCATCCAGCTTTGTCTCATCATAAGGAATAGTTTTGCAATACATTGCATAATGGCCAATAACCCCACATGAGTAACAATAGTGGGATAAGAGTTCATATTTGAAATCCAGCCATATGTTTCTTCCTTCTAACCATATTAGCTTCCTAGGTTTTAGTGGTTCTTGCAAATTGAGTTCTACATCACCACACCCGTAACGTCGTACCTTCTCTACCTTCAATCTTTACTTTCTGCACCTTACCAATATTTCGCACGCCTTGCGATCATCTCCTCCGTACGCGTTCAAGAGGGAGGCCAAACACTTGCACCTTAATGCATAAGTGGTGAAGTCATAGCAATGTAATGGAGTGTTTGGTATCCATGGTTTCACTATAACTAGATGGTTCGAGAACAGCCACGGACTATTATCTAACACCCTTTGTTTTTTTGTTGCTGATTTGAATTTAAACACATATAACCCCTCCTCCCTTTGAGTAATGTCGACTTTATCATTTTGCCAAGCTCGCTTTAGGGTATTCTAAAATGCTTGGAAATTGATAAATGGGTTAGAGATGACTTTACCAACCAAAATTAATTGACATTCTGCCAACGTCTCAACAGGGGTAGCTTCATCCCATACATCAACATCCTACTCAGACCAAAGTCTACCTAATCTGCATAGAGTAGCAAGGCGTGCGTCCCCTTCCTGACTTGTGGATTCCATATGCATGCATGCCTTGGAAAAGAAGGCAGCAAAGGGTATGTATCTTGTATAACAACAACCGAAAGGAGCATTTCAAACAACAAAACAGAGAAGGACCCATGCAAAGCACTTGAAAGGCTTGGTCTAGGTTCTCGGATGAAAGGCGATTGAGGGAAATTGCAAAATTGAAGAGGGTAGCCATCGATGTCAAAGGGGAAAGCAAATTGACGAAAGTGTATGGGGGTGGTCGCGGTGGGTATGGAATAGATTGAAGAGGAAGGGGTTTATGGGCGAAAACAAGGAAGATGGCATTGGGTGGGTCCAATGGAGGAAACCATGGTTGGAAGGGAAGGAATCGGTGATGAAACACTGAAAGAGATTCACAATGACGGAAGAATCGAAGAAGTCAGCTGTGAGTTTGGGGGTTTGTTGATGAAGAAGATTACCATAAGGTAGAGAAAAACTCTACATGTCGAGAGATCGAATTACAGTGGTAGTCTAACCTGATTGTGATTGCTACATTAGGCCTTTGGGGAACATACCTTGGGTTAGGTAGAACTAACACTTCATTAAAAGGCCCTTAACCATCCTGCCCCTAGATGGAGAAGGTGGTCTACATTAATTGTTAACAATATTGAGCCGATATGGAGCAGGTGCTATGTTGAGTTGAGGGGTTCATACCCTTTGCAATGGGTTTATTAAACAATTTAGTTGTTTAAGACAACCTCAAAAATAAGACGAAAGTCACCACTAGCCTTGTTTTTTGGGGTTAACTAGAGAGAGAGAGAGAAAGGTAGGAAAAGAAGGGAGAGAGAGGTTTTTGAATTTAGTGAGAGAATATTCTACACAAAATGAACCCCCTTTTGAAAATTTGGGGGAAAAGCCTTTTATACAAGTCCCAAATCAACAAATTCCGCCGTTGACTTTATCCAACTTAAGAACTTGATTTATTGACCAAATTAATTTTTTAAAGAGCTAATCATGCTTAAGACGTGTCATATGATCGATCGGATGGGTCCAATCTGTGAAAATTTGGATTTAAAACAAGAATTGTGCTTAAGAGCCAAGTCAGGGCTAAATCACAAATTTCCAAAATTTAGGGGTTAATGCGCAAAATCATGAAAATGTGAGGGCATAGGGATAAAAATGATGAAGTGAGGAGCCCGTAACCAACATCTGAAAGTCCAAAACCAATCGACAAGGGGCCGAACTAGCCTACAACACCAACGATTAGTCGACCAATCAAATCGGCGTGAACCTATTTGACCGATTCTTGACCAGTTCTTCACTAGTTCGGTCAATTCTTGTCGATTCACACCTTTATGGTCCTTATGGGTTCAAAATTTATACAATTTGATCTTTTAATGATTAAATTGAAGAGAAAACTTGCACAATTTGAGGAGAAATTGTCCTATTTTGATCCAGTTAAGCCAATTAAACCTTAATGCAATTTATGGACTCATTATTGACTTAATTGAGTGATCATTGTGAAAAACAATGAACAAAACCATGGGTACATGAAATCGAGCCTTAAAGGCTAAAATGAGCAATTTTGCTCCTTTGGTTCAAATTGCAAATTAATTTAAATTTAATTTAATTAATATTGCAATAAACCTTTTTGATTAATTACCTATGTATAGGATAGCCTATTGCTTTCAAATTGACATTTTAAAATGACAAGACTAAGGCCAAAAATGAAATGAGATCTAATATTAAAATGGGCCTAGATTCATGAAATTAAACCATAGTTTTGAATGGGTCAACCTCAATTTCATCAATTAAAGTTCAACAGCTTAATTTTCTTACCTTCAAGAGAGTAAAATCCCTCAAATCAAGAAGTTCTCATGTGAATTTCTCAATTAAAGTTCAACATCTTAAGAAAATGAGTAAAAACAATCATCAATTCGTAAATAATGAAGAATCAATTTTGACCCCCAATTAGGGTTTAAAATGGCAATCTGTCTTTCGACATGGCAATTCTCAAAATCAGATGAATGAATGAATTAAGAATAGTCCTTAAACCAAATGTCGTAACATGAACTACACCTAATTATGGCTAAAACAAAAGTAATTTTATTTTCAATCAATTCATAACCTAAAATCGAAAAAAAATTAGAAAAGAAGGTCCTTAATAAAATTTTGAGAAATTTTTGACATATAAATTAGATTGACACTAAAATAAAGTGTTTTTGTAGCTTTTTTATTTTTTCAATTTTTTTGGTAAAGGTGTGACCAAAAGTCAACCATTTAGTTGACTTTTTCTAAAAGGTTGATTTTTTGGTGAAATCTTTGGACTTTTAAAAATTGATTTAAGACATGTGAAATTAAAACTAATTGACATCTTTCTAGATGAAAAGCCAATTTTTTTACTTGAGTTTAACTTTTGGTTAAAAAGTTGACCAAAAAGTCAATCTAAAAATCAACTATTTTGACTTTTTGGGTTTTCCTAAAAAATGAATAGGAAAATACTTAAAAGCAACAATGCAAAAGAAAGAAATGAAAAACGACACTTGTTGGTCAAGAAACGGGCTTTGTCGCAATCGAAAACCCACATTTCGATTTTTCACCTTTTTTGACTTATCGATTGAAAATCAAATGTCAACAAGGTATAACCTCATGAATATTATTGACAATCATAGGCTTGATCATGTCAATCGAATACTTTATCATGTGGTTGATTGATTCATTATGATATTAATCCAACATCCTCTTCATAACGCTCGACATTATAGAGTTTGATTCTAATTGTCTTATTTGTTCATCAGTTAGTTGTCTCAGGACGTTAGTATCTTTACCTTGATCTTGTTCCATCACTATCATAAGAGCCTCTTGTCCTATTATCAATGGATTGCAATGACTGGTTGTTATCGCCATCATTGTTAGGATCTAGTTGATTCTTTGTTCTAGCCATTAGACTTCCTCAAATCAACCACATTAATCTCATCGGGAGTGAGACAAAGATGTTTCCTTGAAATTGATCTCATGACGAAATACTATTCACTGAAAGTCGTTCTTCAGTTAATGGCCTACTAAAAGGAATGTAGGTTCCTCTCATGAGACAATTGCTCGCGTTTAGCATAGGCTTTACCAAGCCCTAAAAGTCATAACTTGGTACTCGGCTTAACTTGCAATTTTCTTACCTTTTGGAGCTGCTATTGATCAACGAGGGTCAATTAGACACCTAAATAAAGTGTGGGATAAAAACTTTACTTTTGTGAATTAGAATTTCAGAAGATTTGAAGACTTGATTACTTTAGATTAATTCACACCATTTAAATACATTTTCTGTGACGTGCAAACCTCTCAAGTGACATAACTTCGCATAAAGGGACACTTAAGTGCCATAACTTACGAAAGATACACTTAAGTGCTAAAATCGGAGTAAAATGGATCACTTGAGTGCCAATTCGACCAAAGTCCGGCCAAAATGTTGACGTTGCATTTTTCCGGTGAACCAAGCCCAAAACGATGCTGTTTTGCACGTTGACGTGGCCAAATAATGCAAAAAACGGCATCGTTTTGGGCGACATGGTAAAAAGTTATTAAATAATTAAATTTAATTTAAAAATAAATTTACTTAAAATATTAAAAACTAATAATTTAAAAAATTAAATTTAGTTAAAATATTACATAATAATAATTTTTTTTTTAAAAAAAAAAAGGGAAGATGGGGAGGCGGCTTCGGTCGCCGTTGCCCCCCGCCGCCGGAAGGGCTAGCGACGGCGGGGAGGGAGGGAGCGGGGTCACCGGGCCCTAGCCAGGGGCCGGCAACCCTAGTCGACCGGTAGTGAGGGCTCGCAAGCCTCGCCCCAGATAGGGGCAAGGGTCGCAGCCCTCGCCACTAGCCACAAATGGGAAGGGTTGGGGCCCTCGCCCCAAATCGGGCGAGAGCTTGCGAGCCCTCGTCGCCGGTCGACCAAGGTCGTTGGCCCCCGGCCAAGGTCCGGCGACCCCGGCCGACCCTCCCTTGCCGTCGCCGGCCCTTCCCAACCCCCTTCCTTTTTTGAATTTTTTTAAGATTTTAAAATTTTAAAATTATTATTTTTAAATATTTTAACTAAATTTAATTTAATTTAATTTAATTTTTAATTATTTTTTTACCACGTCAGCCCAAAACGATACTATTTTTTGCATTATTTGGCCACATTAGCGTATAAAACGGCATTGTTTTGGGCACACTTCGCTGGAAAAATGCCACGTTGGCATTTTGGCCGAACTTTGGTCAAGTGGCACTCAAGTGATCCGTTTTTTTTTCGAATGTGGCACTTAAGTGTCCCTTTGTGCAAAGTCATGGCACTTAAAGTGTTCTTTTGCCCATTTTCTCTTTACTTTGAAAAATATTTTGCAAGTAGTTTTGTTGATTTTAAACCTAAACCCCCTAACATGCAATAGGTGTTCATGAGAGTGCATAATTTGATATGATCAAAAATAAATATATAAATTACTAAAAATAGGGTTATCCTCAATGCAAAAAAAAAAAAAGTATTACCTTACGGTTACAAAGTGTTAGTTAAAAATGTCTTCCTAGCCCGAATATTATTTTTAAATGCGTATGCAATTCCAACTAATTATTTTTTTAGGTTTTTTTCTTATTTATGAAAACTAAATTATATGCAAATTTAACCTATGCTTAGCGTGCATGAATTATTACAGTGATAATACGTAACATAATCTAAGTTTAACGGCGAACAAAAATTATGAACTATTCTACATGACATGCAATCTAGTTTATATGAAATATGCATGTTATTTTTGTAATTTGCTTTTGAGGTTAAAATAGAAAAATTCCTAAAATATGATATTACCTAATTCAAATTAGGAAATCATTTATATTAAATCCTACTCTAAATTAGGCAATTTCTTAAATAGCTACGTAGTTCCTAAGTATGCAATTCTAAACGAAGAAACGCCTATCCTAACATTCAATGCATTTTTTTTTTTTAATATTTCTACAAAATAGGAAAGCTTATTAAACATAATTCAAATGCCGAATCCAACTCGAGAAAGGAAGCAAACATCATCGATAACCTAATCTTAATCCTTAAAGATCAAATTCCTAAATATTCACTCCAAACCAACGTTGGAATGGTATAATTCAAATTACGCAATAAATATATTTGAATTTAGTTTAGGAGATTGCCCAATTGAGATTTAATTGCAATGAGATTAGCCACGATGTTCTTGGGGATCATCTCCGTGACGGTGGCTTTAAGTGGTGATGGTCGAGTTCCTGAAGCGGTTTGCCGTCACGGAGTGGTTGAGCTGGGAACAATGGGGCGCATGTGTCAAGATCGTCGCCGCGTCTTGGCCTATCGGTTGGGTCATCAAATGCATTCCGGTCCCTCATACACCAATCTCACAGCTGCTATCGAAAGCAAGAAGCTCGTGAGGAAAATTGTGCACAGAGAACAATTTATTGGGTTTAGGAACGCTAATTGGGTTTAACTCAATTCTTCTTATTGTGCTCGTATATTGAATTTCTCTTGATGCAGCGTGATTTTTTTTCCTTTTACCTACAAAAATATGAAATGAGACGAGAAAGCTTAAGATAGCCAAGAACGTGAAGAACAAAATCATGAGAAAAATGTGGGAGTACAAACAGACTAAACTGATACGAATTACATACATAGATTATGTCGAGGCGAGGAGCAAATTCATGAGGTGTATTAGTCATATATCTAATTAACTCAAATTAAGCCGCCCTTATTTTTGGAATTCGGAATGCGAACGTGACAACATCATTATCGAATAGTGAAAGAGGTTTAATCTCTCTCTCACACACACATATTTCAGTTTAACTTCAAAAAGTCTTCCTTAATAAAGCATTTATTAGGAAAGAGAGTAATAGAGTATTGCTTTCTCTCAACTCTCACGTTCTCATTCGTCAATACGATGTTGCTTCATGAGAGGGGGATTCCAAAATGCGGGTGGAAGGAAACATCCATGAAACGCGGAGCAAGATCAGGACAGATGATGAGTCAACCGTGCGATTCCTCCATGCAAAACAAATTAATTAAAAATTATTCTTAGGTAGGTGCAGCAAGATCCTCAATCTTTGACCCCTTTCGGATTCAGGTAACTCTTCTAGAAAGAGAATTTCTTCTTCTGACTTTTTCTTTACCCAAGTCCCAGATACTCCTAACTCTTTCTAATGGTGTTAATGCGAATCTTGTGATCTTCATGATAATCCATATTTCACACCATGTTCTTGTGATTTATTGCAACTTATATCATTAGCCGATGTCCTCACGATGAACCGTAAAGTATAGATCTGTTGATTTCACTTAACCTAAATCAGCACAAAGCAATTATCCTATTTTGTTTATAATTCTGACGCGCCAATAGTAATTTTTAGTTTTTAGTTTTTAGTTTTCTTTTTCTTTTTCATAGAGAGCATTTCATACTTCATGTAGGAATCGAAACCTTCCAAGAAACAACAAAGCATTGGATCTCATCCTCCTGCATATCTTTTGACTATTCGTCAACTCCCCATCCCAAGCCCGTCAAATTAAGTCAATCGCGGGCTTCCCTGAAACGGTTTTCCATTACGTCCCTCGATTTCGCTGAAACCCTCGTATGCACTCACAAAATATCGGAGTTGTCGGACGTGGAGCGTTAGCATTGGTCCACAATCAGCCGTCGTTTTGCATTGGATCTCTGCATGAGTCTTTCGGGTTGTCCTTTCTCGGAAACCTGTCGGCAGCTTCCGTGTCCCGCAATTACTGTAACCCGGCTCGCCGCTTAATAACATCACCCTCCGGTTCCCTCAAGCGTGTATATAAACCCGCGTAATCATTCCACACGCTCCAAGATCGCTTTTTCCGTTGCTATCACAACACAATTGGAGTTTTTCTCTTTTGTCTTGCCATTTGCATTGTGCGGCCCTATCTGTGCATCTCTTCCTATCGCTGAGGAGTCGTGACTCCTTCTGCTCCTAGGCCACCTCAAGTCGCCCGAGCAATGGCCACCATAAGGCAAAAAAAGATCTCCTTCCGACACTTTGATTTCGATCCATGATCAACCCAGCTCCTTCAGATTGATTAGTCAGAGCTCATAAGGCTGGTCAATGACAAGAGCCTTATCCACCTCGGACGAGCCGGCGGCATCAGGAGAGTCGCATCGGCCCTTAAAACCGATCTCTTTGATGGAATTAGTGGCGAAACAGATGACGTCACTCGCAGGCAAAACGCATTCGGTGTCAACACATTCAAGCGGCCCGCCAAGGGCTTCTTCCACTTTTTGCTCGAGGCTTTCAAGGACCTCACGCACCTGATTCTTCCTGTTTGCGCTGGGCTTTCGCCCGGGCTTGCAATCAAGGAGAACGGGCTCAGGGAAGGCTGGTACAGAGGCAGGAGCTCATTCTTCTCAGTTTTCCTCGTGATTGTGGTGTCCGCCGTGTGCAAATACTAGCAAACCGGCAGTTTGATATATTGTATGGGGCTACCGGTAATATTCTCTTCGATGTGATAAGAAAGGGTCAGCCGCAGCAAGTGCCCAGATCCAATATCGTTGTCGGAAATGTCATTTGTCTGAAGATCGGCAATCAAGTCCCGGCAGATGGTCTGTACCTCTACGGGCACTCCTTGCAGGTATGGACGAGAATATGTACCATTTTGATCGCATTAGTTTCGCTTATTAACTTATGTTAGTTTCCTCCAGAAATATATAGTATTAGTATTACCAAGTTCGAGCCCAGGTTGATTAATTAGTTAAGTCATTAGGTTAAAAGAAATGTAAAAGCGTACGATATTCTGTTTGATACTGCACACTGTCATTTTCATAATTTTAATTCTACAACAGAGGAAAGTAGGGGTTTTAATTCGTACTTCTAGTTGTGGGAGAACAAACTTTCTTAAAAAATTTTACTGGAAAAGGTATATACTTAAACATAATCCATTTCTTCTTTACCCCCCCAAAAAAAAACATAATCCATTTCTTCTTGGGTTAATATTTATTCAGGTTTCATTTTCTTTGTTTCAACTTGAGACTCCGCATCCTAGCGTCACTAAATCATGTGCAACGTTTGTATTATCGATTTAGGTTGACGAATTGAGCATGACCGGGGAGAGTGATTGCTTAAAAAAGAACGATCAGAATCCAATCCTATTCTTTGGAACAAAGGTCATTGATGGGCGTGCTCGGATGGTGGTCACAGGGGTTGGGATGAATACAAAGTGGGCCAAGATGATGAGTTCAATCAACTGCGGCAGCAGCGAGCAGACCGCTTTACAGGCTCGGCGCAACGAGCTCACCTCGTCGATTAGCAAAGTCGGCTTGGTGGTCAATTTTCTGGTTCTTGTGGTCCTGCAAAGTCAGTACATCACGGAAAAAAAGAAAAGAAAGAAAGGACGCGAACAAGAAAGAGGAATTCGTTCCAGGCCAAACGATGGGTGACAATATTATGAACTCTGTTTTTTTGCTCTTGGGGGGGGCTGGCTGGCGGGGAAGGTGGAATTGCAGCCACAGTGACACTCGTATCGGTCATGATTCATGAAGGATTGCCAATCGCGGTAACACTCACTCTTGCTTATTCAGTGAAGAGCATGATGAGAGATGGGGGCAATGGTTGTAGAAAAGCGGGAGGAGAGATGAGGCTAAAACTTCCTTTTATTCAGAACAATAAAGTCTTTTACAAAAGGGGAATACATAACGTAAAAACACTACTAAAATAGGACTCATAACTACCCATGTTCTGCATAAAGTACTTACTCCACTAACACCTAAAAACTAGGATAACTAACACACAAAATAGCTAAACATGACTCCACTAACTCCAATAACTAAAAAATCAAATCAGCAAAACGTGCAAAAAGAAATAACTATTATTTCAACAATCTCTCCCTTAAACTGATGTTTACTAACATTCAGTTTAAAGCCTTCACTGTTTTCAACGTGCAAACACCTGGTAACCTTCTGAGTTTCACAAATGACTCCATCTTGAGGGCCTTGGTAAATATATCAGCAACTTGATCTTCACTCCTGCAATAGATTAGATCAATTGCTCCATCATTGCCAAGATCTCTCAAGAAATAAAACTTCACATCAATGTGCTTGCTTCTTCCATATAGCACAAGATTCTTAGAGAGTTTGATTGCTGAGTTGTTGTCACAAAAATTTTTAATAGCTTTTAGTTGCTTGAATTGCAGCTCTTCAAGAATTCTCTTTAGCCAAATAGCTTGACAATCACTAGCTGTTACAGCAATAAATTCAGCTTCTATACTTGACCAGGTGACAATTGGTTGCTTCTAGGGGTGTGCAAAAGAACTGGGACCCGCTCGGACCTCCTTGAATCGGACCAAAACCGATGGTTCTTGAGGAACCGGTCCAATTCCCGCCCCATGGGCAAATCCGCACACCCGAACTCGGACCAATTATAGTATAATAATATATTAATTTTTAATTTTAAAATAAATTTCGAAATTACTAATTAGCAAATCTAAATTTGAGGACTCCATCGCCTCTCAAGCTTTCCATGATTTTTAAGAATTTAGTAAAGTGTGTAAGCTGTCTTTTAGCAACTCAACAAATGGCTCATTCAAAAGATACTTCCAAGACTCACATAAGTCACTGTGTTCAAGAATATGTGGAGTGATGTAATTGTTTCTATAGAAAGAATTTAGTAAAGCAAATGTTGTAAGAGATTGAGTACTATTAGGGGATGAAGGAAAAGACGATCTACATAAAACAATCATCCAGAACTTTGAACTCAAAGAATATTTTAGATTTCAACTGTAATGATTCAAAAACAAGAATTAAAAAAAAAAAAAACTATTTCTCTTCTTTGGTAGTGTTTTCCAATAAAATAAAGAAAAATTGGACTCTTACTTAAGCCGGTTCGATTTAAAGAAAAATATTACTCGATATAAAGAGTATTCACGGCGGGATTTGAAAAATAATATTATTATTGATGAGACCAGCCCATGGATCCATTTAGGAATCGAACCGGACCGGTGGTCAGGTTCTCGGGTGAATCCATACAACTAAGGGGTGGTTTCCAGTTCCATTTTTTTGGAACCGGTCCTTAATGGGCGGCTTCCGGTTCTAGGCTGGGAATCGCCACCTGAACCATGCACACCTTTAGTTGCTTCTTGGATGACCACGAAATAGCACATGTCCCAAACATAAAAGCATAACGCGAAGTGCTTCTCCTATCATCTTGATCTCCTACATAATCACTATCAGTAAATCCCAACAAATTGGACTTTTCACCATTCTTGTAAAATAACCCAAAGTCTCCAGTTCCTTGCAAGTAACAAAGGATTCTTTTGGCAGCTAACAAATGCATTTTTGATGGATTCTCCATATATCTATTGATTAAACTCACATAATACATTATGTTTGGTCTTGTTGTAGTTAGATACATCAAACTGCCCACAATTTGTTTATAAAGTGTGTTGTCAACCTTCCTCCATTCATGATCTTTGAATAGCTTTAAGCCAAATTCAATTGGAGTGTTTATAAGATTACAATACTTCATTTGAAACCTATCCAAAATTTCTCCCACATATTTCTTTTGAGAAATAAAGATCCCATCATCCAATTGTATCACTTCTATGCTAAAGAAGTAATGCATTATACCAAGATCAGACATTTCAAACTCATTTATCATAGATTTCTTGAATTCTTCAAACATGCCATCACAACTTCCAGTAAATATAAGATCGTCAACATACAAACAAACAATGAGCATTTTCCCTTTATCTCCAATCTTGACAAAAAGTGTATGCTCATAAGGACATTTTGAAAAAACCAACTTTAAGAAAAATAAGTTTCAATACGACTATACCAAGCCCGAGGGGCTTGTTTTAGCCCATAAAGAGCTTTTTTTTTAATCTATAAACTTTATGCTCATTTCCAATTTTGACATAATCAAGGGGTTGTTCGGCAAATTCCTATTTTTCCAAGTATCCATGCAAGAATGCCGATTTGACATCTAATTGGAAAATAGGCCAAGAATTCTATACCGCCAATGCAATTACCAATCTGATCGTGTCATATCTCGTAAATGGAGAAAAAACTTCTGTATAGTCGATCTCATATTGTCTGCTTGTATCCCTTAGCTACCAAACGTGCTTTGTATTTGTCAACTTCACTATATTCTTTCAATTTTGTTTTAAAGACCCACTTTATACCGATGGTTTTTTGTCTATTCGGAAGATCGAGATAGCTCCCAAGTATCATTTATTTCAATGATATTAATTTCATCATCAATCATTTTTCTTCATTTTTCTTCTTTGACAGCACTTTCAAAGTTGTAGGGTCATAGTCTGAAAATAAGGCAAAGTAAGTAATTGAATCTCTAATTCCAGTTACCTCATAATCTTCCATCCAAGCAAGCCTTCTTCTAATGTGGCAAAGAGATTGAGCTTTTTTTCATTGACTTCAACGACCGTTGGGAAAATTTCAACAGCTGTAGAAGTTGTATTTAATGAATTTTTGGACATACAAGGTGCTGGAATCTACTCTTGTTCAACATCATTATCATAAAGGACTTGGGTAGGCTGCTGCCTATTCCAATCCCAAGTGTTCTCTTCATCAAAAACAACATCCCTACTAGTCACAATCTTCTTTGTTAGTGGATTAAATAATTTATATGCTTTGGATGCTTCACTTACACCAAGAAAGACACATTTTTCAGCCTTGTCATCAAGTTTCTTCCTTTTCTCATCCAGGACGCGGGCATACGCAATGCATCCAAAGATTCTAAAGTGGTCTGCAGCCGGTCTTTTCCCACTCCAAGCCTCTTCTGGTGTCATATTTTGAACAGCAAAAGTTAGACTTCTATTCAAAACATGAATACTCTAATTGATTGCTTCTAACTAGAAAGTCTTTAGAACTCTTCTTCTTACCAATAAGCTTCTCACCATGTTGAGAATGGTTCTATTTTTCCTCTTAGATACATCATTCTGTTGTGGTGTATATGCAATAGTAAGCTCTCTTCGAATGCCATGCTCTGCACAAAAAACTTCAAATTCTTTTGAGCAATATTCATCACCACAATTTGCTCAAAGAGTTTTAATGGTCTTTCACGCTTCATTTTTCACACGAGCTTTGAAGCTTTTTAATGTAGAGAAAGTTTTGATTTTTCCTGTAAAAAATAAACCTAGTTTTTTCTAGAAAAATCATCAATGAAGGTAATTAAGTATCTTTTACCTCCATTAGAAGATGGGTTTATAGGACTGCAAATGTCCGAATGCACTGGCTGCAAAACATCATTTGTTCTTCATGACTTCTCTTTTGAAAATTGAAAATGATGTTGTTTGCTAACAACACATTCTTCGCAAAGTTAGGAATGAGTAGTAATTTGAGGACGACCTGTCACCATGCTTTTTTGTTGGAGCGTCTTCAGTCCATCAAAACTTAAGTGACCATAGCAAAAATGCCATAACCATGAGAGATCTTTCTTTTCAGCCATCAAACAAGATTAAATATTTTCAATCTTTAATGGAAACAATCTATTTGAATTTATAGGAACAACTACAATAGCACCTCTAACAAAATCATAAATTTCACAAGCACCCCTCTTAATGGTGATAATATAACCCTTTTCTCGTAATTGACCAGCACTCAATAGGTTACTTTTCATATCAGTAACATACAACACATTAGAGATTGTTTCCACAAAACCATTCTTGGTTCTTATCTTAAAATCATATTTTCCCATCACTTTCACAGAGAAATGATCCCCAAAACTCACAGTGGAATGAAAATCTTCATTTAGATGAGAAAAAGAAGACTTACTTCCACTCATGTGGTTACTGCAGCCTGTGTCTATATACCAAATATCTGACTCGGGCTTCTTTTCATCTGGAACAACCATCAACAACGTTTCTACTTCTTTTTCTTCAACAAAATTTGAACTCTCTGCCTTTTCTTTATTATTAGGCAGACTAGTATAACATTCAAATGCATAATGACCAAATTTATGACATCTAAAACACTCTACCTTGGATTTGTTAGAATCTCGTCCTCTGCCTTTGCCTTGAAATGGGTCATTATTGGTTTTAAAATTCTTGCTAACATCTCTATTTCCTCGATCTTCCCTTCCTTTATCTCTACCTTTACCCCTTCCTTTGAAATTGTTGGAATGAGTATTGGTAGAAGCCTTCAACGCTTGCTCCTCTATTGTTGAACTTCTGTTCATCTTCTGTTCATGGATTAATAAAGAGCTTCACAATTCATCAAGAGAGAGTGCATCTATGTCTTTCGACTCTTTAATTGAGCAGATAACATAATTAAACTTTGGTGTCAAAGAATGCAAAATCTTATCCACAATAGTGACGTCGTCCATTTTCTCGCAATGGAATCTCATCTTGTTGCTGATCTCCATTGTTATGGCACAATAGCTAGTGACAGATTCTCCATCCTTCACTGCTAGTGTCTCAAAATCTCTTCTCAAGGCTTGAAGTCATGCACACTTCACCCTAACAGAGTCTTGATATTTTTTCTTCATATAATCTCAAATATCCTTGAAAGTTTCTTTGCAAAGAATATTCTCCAAGATGGGACGATCAATAGCCCGAAAAGGATAATTTTTTGCTTTCAGGTCCTTCAACTTTCTAGCTTCCAATTTTGCTTTCTGGGGATCTGTTAAAGCCATGCCTGTTGGTGGCTCTTGAATTCCAGATTTGACAATTGATCAATACTTCTTTGACCGTAAAAAATTCTCCATCAGCATGCTCCAATGGTCATAGTGACCATCAAAGCATGGAATTGCTAGTTGAACAAAATTGTCACTGGCCATTGCTACAATTATCTCACGAAAGTATTTCACACCTTTAAACATTCTTTATCTTTTTTTAAAAAACTCTCTCACGCTTCTCTCAAGCTTTGATACCACTGTAGAAAAGCTAAAGGGGATGAGAGATGAGGCTGAAACTTCCTCTTTTTTCAAAACAACGAAGTCTTTTACAAAAGACAAATACATAACGTAAAACACCATTAAAATAGGACTCATAACTACCAATGTTTTGCATAAAGCACTTACTCCATTAACACCTAAAAACTAAGACAATCAACACACAAATTAGCTAAACATGACTTCACCGACTCCAATAACTGAAAAACTAAATTAGCAAAACGTGCAAAAAGAAATAACTATTATTTCAACAATGGTGAGGAATCTTTAGGCCTGTGAGAGAATGGGGTCGGCCACCACTATTTGCATCGACAAGACCGGCACACTAACAATGAACCAGATGGAAATGACAAAATTCTAGGTCGGCCAAGACTCCATGGCAGAAAAGGGGTGCTTCTTTGCCTCCAAGTTTGTCCCGAATTTGATTCTGGACAAATCCGGGACGGAGTTGCTTTGAACACTGAGGGCAGCGTGACATCCCACCGACAAAGCGATTCTTTACCGGGCAGTTTCACAATTAAGCATGGACATGGAGGAGATAAAGAAAAGACATAAAGTCATCCAAGTTGAAGTCTCCAGCTCGCAGAAGAAGAGAAGTGGGGTCCTAATAAAGAAGAGCATGGATGGCACATTTCATGTGCACGGAAAAGGAGAGGCAGAGATGGTCTTGGCAATGTGCTCGAGCTTCTACGACAGATCCGTGATAGAGAAAGATTTGGGCAAAGATGGAAGGATGAAATTCAATCATATTATCCAAGGCATGGCAGTGAGCCACCTGAGGTGCATCGCTTTCGCTCATAAACAAGTCTCCAAGGAAGCGACCAAAGAAAAAGAAGATGGTTTGAAGATCCAAGAGGACAGCCTGACATTACTAGGACTTGTTGGTATTGAGGAACTATGCTATCTTAATGTGAAAAGCACGGTCCAAGACTGTCGGGA
This sequence comes from Eucalyptus lansdowneana, assembly GCA_017140395.1. NCBI lineage: Eukaryota > Viridiplantae > Streptophyta > Magnoliopsida > Myrtales > Myrtaceae > Eucalyptus > Eucalyptus lansdowneana. Next base: position 7,443,445 of record CM029490.1, read on the forward strand.
CGCGGGAGTGAACATGAAGATGATAATTGGAGACAACATGTTCACTACTAAGGCCATTGCCACAGAGTGCAGGATTCTCAAGCCCAAGGACGATGCCTCTGAAAGAGCCATCGTGGAAGGGGCTGATTTTTGCATCTACACGATTAAGGAGAGGCTTTGGAGAGTAGACAACGGCTGCGTTTGGGACCAGCATTTGCAAGTATCTTTGTGTGTCCAAAGCCCATTTGCTCAAATATTAGGTGTTTGGGAACATTTCTGAAATCCACCTTAAAGGAATGCTAACCTTCCAAAGGTTGAAAGCCTAAGGTAGTTTGGGGGTTGCCTTGGGCTTTTAGCATTTTCAACATGCTGAGCTGAGTGAGTAATAAAAAAAATTTCTTCCCAAATTATCCTTGTTGATTTTTCAATTTTCCGATTTTTCTCTCACTATTCATCTTCTTCTTCTCCATGAGCGGTCATTGGTAAAGGGCAAGTAGTTGCCAGAGATCGTCGCGCTTGCCGCACTGCAACCTTCGCGCAAAGGTCACCAAGGCCGAGCAACCCATCTGGTCACCGATTTGGTTGCGACCAAATGCGGTTGCTATGGAGGTCGTGACCCATCTGGTTGTGATCAAATGCAGTCGCTGGCAACTGTCACGCCTACCGCACTATGACCTTCGCACGAAGGTCGCTAGGGCCGCGCAACCCATCTAGTCGAAGATCTAGTCGCGACTAGATGTGATCGCCACGGAGGTCACGACTCTCAGGGTCACACGACTCATCTGGTAGTAGATCTAGTTGCGACTAGATGTGGTCGTTGGCAACCGTCGCACCCACCACAACGCGACCTCCGCGTGAAGGTCGCCAGGGCCACACGACACATTTGGTTGCAGGTCTGGTCGTGACCAGATGTGGTCGCTGGGACCCTTGCTGGAGGCTCGCGTGGCGACCAGATCTGCAACCAGATGGGTCGCGCGAAGGTCGCAACCTCAGATCTTGTCACCGAGACCCTCACCGAAGCATTGCTCGACGCACCGCAACCTTCACCAAGGTCGTGCAATTCGGATCTTGCGACCCTCCGGCGAGGGTCACGGCGACCAGATCTGGCCGACCTTCTAGCAAAGGTTGTGGGGATGGCGACTAGATCTAATAGCCACAACACTCGCTGGAGGGTCACGCAACCCTCACCGAACAACCTACCTTTGCCGGACTAGCCACCCTTCGCCGGACCGCCTGCTCCTCGTCAACAACTACTTGTTCTTGGCCGGCCAACTCTTTTTTTTTTTTTTTTTAAATGAATAAAAAAGCCTTTTGTAAATATAATTTTTCCGAAAACTTTTTTACTCAAAGATACTTCACAATGGACTTTTACAATACAATTTACCAAACAGAATTTGCATTTTAGAAAACACATTTAACTCAACGGTCTTGGCATTTCCCCAAAAACTTTCGCCAAAAGCCTTTCCAAATGCACCCAACATCTGGATCATGGCAAGATCCTCGTCTTCCGATAAGCTCCTCATGGCTCAATGCCTGAAGCAGAAAGGCCATGTGGTCGCCGTCATAGGGGACAACACAAACGATGCACCGGCCCTCAAGGAAGCCCACGTCCGGGTCTCAATGGACATCCAAGGCACCGAGGTTGCCAAAGAGAGCTCAGACATCATCATCCTCGGCAACAAATTCGCCTCTGTGGTGACGTTGCTGCCTTGGGGTCGATGCATCTATGATAACATCCAGAAGTTCATCCAGTTCAAGCTCACAGTCAACCTCGCGGCCCTTTAAATCAACTTTGTGGCCGCAATCTCCTTCGATGATGTCCCTTTGACAGCCATCCAGCTCTTATGAGTGAACCTGATTGTGGACACGCTTGGCGCTTTCGCCCTGTCCACAGAGCAGCCTACCAAGGAACTTATGAAAAAGCCCCCGGTGGGCTGGACCGAGCCACTCATAACAAACGTCGTGGAGGAATCTGGTGGAGCAAGCAATTTACCAAGTGGCCATCCTCCTCACCCTACAGTTGAAGGGTGAATCGATCTTCAGCATGGACGAGGCGGTGCAGCGTACGTTGATATTTAACGCTTTCGTCCTGAGCCAGGTCTTCTACGATTTCAACACAAGGAAGCTCTAGAAGAAGAATGTGTTCAAGGGCATTTACAAGAACAAGCTGTTCCTGAGCTCATCTTTGTGATGGTGGTCCTCCGGGCAGTGATGGTCGAGTTCCTGAAGCGGTTTGCTGTCGCAGAGCGGTTGAGCTGGGGCCAATGGGGTGCATGTGTTGGGATCACAGCCACGGCTTGGCCTATTGGTTTTGTCGTCAAGTGCGTCCTGTCCCTGATACACCAATTTTTAGTTACTTGGGATTGAAATGCAAGAAGCTCGAGAGGAAAATCATGCACTGAGAACAGCGGAACACTAATTTGGTTTAACTCCATTCTTTTCATCGCACAGGTATATCGGATTTCGGTCTTCGTTCTTGATGCAGAGTGATTTGTTTGTTTTCCCTAGAAAAATGTGCCATCCACTGATCGATCTTTTGGCACGGGTCAAAAGATCGAGCTTGGCTTGTGAAAGGAATTGACTCGAATCAATTTGAATGGCTCGAAGCCAGAGCCCGAAACTCTTCCTTTAAAACTTGTCATTTGCACATGTCAAACTTCAGATTAAAAAAAAAAAAATGAAAAACACAATATATTTTGCATTATTAGTTTGCTTCTTCAGATATGGGCATGAAGAAACGACGAATTCCATGACCCGAGTCACCTTCATATTGCCAAGAATGTGAAGGACAAAATGACTGCATCAGCATGACTCACGTGCATAGATTATGTCAAGGCAAGGAACAAATTCATGACGATCACATTTCTAATTAATGCAATTCAAGTCAAGCATCATTTTCCTGCAGACATAACGACATCAAACATATAGCTCACGAGCAGAGTCGATCGAATGACATGAAGAGTAAGTTTAGAGGACCCAAATTCTTTGGTCTACAATACTTTCTTTTGTCATCGTGGAAGACCATTTCTTTACAAAACTTAAGGAGTCAGAAAACAAACTCGAGACATAAAATTTAAGTGTATTTCCTTACATCCATTTTGACTTTGAGGACATTTGGAACTTTGCTAGGGACTGTGTGGCGCCCGGACTTAAATAACATGATTTCACGTCAAAAGGTTTTACAAAGGGATTAACCGAGACTTAAATCTCGAAGGTAGATTTTGATTGGGTTGAAGTTTCAACAAGAAACCAGAAAACATATTCTTATTTTATTTTAATTGAACAAAAGCGCGTGAACGAAACAATTACATAATTTTTTTTTTGGTCGGAAAACAATTACAATAATTCAGTGGACACAGTTTTCGAGGAAAAAAATTCTTAGCTAAATATTTCTGACTTGTGCCCAAAGTTGTGGCATCAGTAAGTCCTGCCGTAAGATTTTGAAAGAGAGCAATAGTATTGCATATCTCTCCACTTGAACGTTCTCATTGATCAATAAATAACCAAAAATTAAATTCATTGAGACACGGTCAGCAAATGTTAAAATAAATTACCAAAAACACTCAGAGGGAGGCTCGGTGATCAACAAGGAATAACTAAAAGAATTAAATTCATTGAGATGACTACGATTTTTCTCTTACTTATAATTTCAATTTTCATTTATTTGCACATTTGCTAGTATGATGAATTTATTGTATGCTAAAGACAATAGCCATATTAATCAACCATTGGAGTAAAAAGTAATTGTTGAATTTCTTGTCAAAACAAATAGTATCACTAGTAAATTTACCTATGATACGCTTCATGTAAGTAATGTAGAGATAGAATGATTCACAATGCTAAAATTATAATGTAATTGTGCTTATGTTCCTGTCAAAAATGCCTCATTGTTAGAGGATTTTCCAAGTTATAACTGATGTAGGACAGCAAGTGCGATATCAATGAGCACAATCAATTGAGAATTTGAAGAGAAATTGTGATGAAAAATCAGTCAAAACAAGCAGATTCTTCAAGCATCACACCTAAAGCTTCCTAAACATCACATCTATAGTTTCTTAAGCATCACACCTAAGAAAAGAATATAATTATACAATCCCCAAGGAAGGAATTGTCATTCTCAATTACTTGCTAGCTCTATAGAGAAGAAAGAATCACAGCCATATATATAGACTCCCTTAGAGTTCTTCGAAATAGGAAACCTCCGAACAAGAAGCACAATTGAAACTTTCTTATAATGTTTAATGAAGCCACAAAAATAGGCTATCGGGTATAAATTTGATTTAATTTCTTGGGGGGCAAAAAAGAGAATATTATTGTAAGTGGAATTTGTATTCAAAGTCTAAGGCATGGGAAAGAACCGCGCTTGGGAACAACTTTGCAAAGTCCTTTGGACCTCTAAAGCCTCTTAGACAAATGCAAGAGTGTTTGGCATTTATTTTTGGGAGCCCATTTCCTAAATGCTAGCATTTCTAAGGTCTTGTAAAGGCCTTTAGCTCAAGGCCCCCTCTCCCTTGCTTTGGCTTACGGTACCTCAGTCAATAATTTTTTTGAATTTCCAATCTTACCGCCACTCATTAACCATAATTCCACATTTACCCCTTTTTAACATAAAAACCCTGATCCACCTCCAGTCACCTGATCGATGGTCGTCACCGATCGCCTAGTCGACGATTGCATCATCGCCTAGATCTATTGTCGTGAGGCTCGTCGAGGTCGCAAGACCCCGGCATCACCGTGCTTGGGGTCTAATGACCTTGGAATCCTTGCCTAGGCTCCAAGGGTGATGAGATGATCGATTGGCCGAACCCCTTTCTCTCTCTCTCTCTAGTGCATCGCCGATCGGGTTGGAGTCACAAATTATAGCAAGAGATCCCTATCTCTCTCTGATCGCTCACAGGTTGGACTCTCTCACCACCTAGCATTCCAAGTTTTCCCATTTCCTTTTCGATTAGCCTCACGTGCTTTCAAATCCTTGAAAAAGTTGGGGGAAATTCTAGACTGAGCTTGCTGATTAGAGCGTATTCGAGTTGGAGCATTCGCGGGATCCGTATAGGAAAAGTATGGTGGAATGGTTTGGCTCAAAGCTAGGGGTGGCTTCTCGTGAATCGCTTACCACGGCTCGTGTGCGTCGACTTGAATCGATTAGTTTAGTTTCCCTTTACAAGCTTATTATTAATTTTCTGTTGTTTGTATAAATAGGTTGTTGTCTTGATCTTTCCTCGAAGTTAAATGGGATATGTGCCACCATTTCTATGTTGATACTTTTCCACTATTTCTTGATGGGATTTGGATCTAATGTTATTTGGAAAGATTCTTTTGCTTGGTGGGATTAGAGAAAGATGGGAGAAGGAAATTGCTTGGATGGCTCTTCAAGGTATCAGCTCACTACTAGTTCAAGTCTCTGCACAGTATGTTGCTAGAAAGGATTGAGCATATGGTGAACATGAACAACAATGTGCAAGTTGAAATCTTGAAACCGAAAAGGTGAGAGACATGCATTAAATGTGGTTGTACTGAGTGACGCTATTGCATAGTGACCATTGCTAAAACATGTAATTTCTACTTGGTTGTGGGTTGATGCATGTCAATTGTACTAGAGATTGTGGCTTTTATTTTTCAAACTAATATGTTGATGTATGTTAAACACTTATGTTGTTGCACATCGATTAATGCATAAATGTGGTTTTTCGAGCATCCATTTCCTATTAGATGATGACATGAGAATGTTGGTGGTTGCTGTCACTTGGAATCATCCAAGAATGTGCATGAAATACTTAGGGATAACATTTTTTTTCCTCGAAATATATGTGGCCATGTTTATTATAATGAAATTTTCTTTTTAATTGAGAAAAATCTACCTTGATGTATTTTTTGGTTTGTAAATTCGTAATGTCTTTCATACATTATTATTAACACGCAAATATAAAAGTTACGATCATTGTTTTTTCTTCAATTTAAAAAAAATTAAAATAAAAATCTTAAATTGGTCATAGTAAAGGACTTTCCAAATATATATTTACCAAATAACATTTCCCAAAGTTACTTTCCAAGGTATTTTTCAATTATAGTTTACCAAATGGTCTTTGCATTTTATCGAACCTCTTTAGGCTAAAGGTATTTACATTACCTCAAAGGCTTTTCTCAAAAGCTAAACCAAACGTATCCAAAGACGATATCCGGTATCTGATGCCCTTGATGAGTAGCAGATTGCAAAGCTTCTGGAAGAAATAACACGACGTTAGGGCTCCGTTTCGGGAAAAGCCGCTAGCATATAACAACTCCCTCCATCGCCCCCCTCGGTTTCGAAGACCAAAAAGCCAAAAAGCCAAAAAGAGCTGGCCGTGTAAAGGCCAAAAAAAAAAAGCATATCTTATACCCTCACACAAATGGTGTCACCCTCTTGTTTTGCTACTACATGTATATGAAGTACATGCAATCCATGGTCATTATATATGTTCTGGAAAGCAAGCGATCGAATAATAAAATAAATCAACTATTAGATTTATGTAATTTGGTCGTAATTGTTAGAGAAATCCCTTATGATGTTTTGAAGATGACAAAATAAATCAAAGGCTACTAACATGTTTAATGGTTAAGTAATAGACCATGCAGATAATAGAACATATAAAAGATATTGTCAAAGTCTGAAGACGGCCAGAAGACTGAACGTAACATATGTCCAAAGTATATTTTGAAGATTTACAGACTTCTGTGTCAAAGTCTGAAGACAACCAGACTTTAGTGTCAAAATCTGTTCTACATTAGAAGTTTGTCAATTCTGACTAATTCCAGACTGAACGTGAATGAAGAACCAGAAGACAAACTCTATGTTGAAGCTGAACTGGGTACATATCTTAAAGCTAAATTTGTTTAGAAGCAGAATATGTTCAGACTCAGATTGCAAAGTCTATCGCACTCAGACTCAGATTGTAAAGTCTATTACTCTCGGACTTTACATCCAGAATGAGACAGATCGTAACTCAAGCCCCGAAGATACAACGGCTAGTGATATGGTTTGGATTTCACATCAAGATTGATTTGATTGACGATTGGATTTTGAAGACAAGAACTTTCTATACGAAAAAGCTTTACTTATGGAAACCAAGATTTCGTTTGTATGAGCGATCGGAATCAATTTGGGATTCTACCTTTGTCACTCAACGGCTACCAAATCTTCTAGATACAGAGCTGTCAAATGGGTATATTGGAAGACGATTCTCTGGGATACTGTCCAACGGCTAGTTTGGAAGTAGAGAAGTATTTAAGGAGATGAAGGACCGATGAGCGAGTGAGAGATAGAGCGTAGAATTTATAATTCCAAAGTCTGAGCGACCTTCGATCATACACTTGTCTTTGGAGAGCTTAAACGTTTGTGATCGTGAGAGAAATATCAAAAGAGTGACTTAGTGAGATAGTGTGATCTACTAAGTGTTTGCACTCAAAGTTGTAATCTCTCGTTGATTGCATAGTGGAATCCAACCAAGAAGACTGTTAGCGTGGGAGAGTGGACGTAGGCTTGGTCTAAGCCGAACCACTATAAACCTTGTTTTCTTATTCTCTTCCCTAACTCCTTTGTTTTGTTCAAAGTTTATTTTATTCTGTATATATTTGCCAAGTTTTATTTTAAACACCTATTCACCCCCCTCTAGGTGTTCATACTAGCACTCAGTAATGACTTACGTCCACAGAACAAGTAGCAATGAATTCTATTATAGATTAAGCAATACAACAGAAGTTATACATTCAAGTCACTCGAACACTTTCGGTATTTCTCAAGTCCCAATTACATCAAATAAAGTATGCAGTGTTTAGTCTCGCAATTCTTTGCGAAATAATCTCTTAATCTTGCAAAAGTATTAAACAAATCTTAACATAAGATTTCACGACTACAAATACTAATCTTTCTTGGATGTAATTCACTAAAAATAATCCACATCAAGTACTCACTTGAAACAGCACTTCAATATTTAAAATTAGCCAAATTACCAAAGTTTTCTTTTTAGGCTAAAAGTCGAGACATATTTTCAACAATTTCCACCTTGACTCAACATTAGAGCCCAGTTACAATTGCTTTATTAAATCCGAATGTTAGTCTAATCTCCCATACCCCTTATGAGCTCAACCACCATAGACATATTTCAATTCTAAGCATCGCTTAAACTTCACTATAACTGTGGACCTCATTAGAACACCAATTTTACATCTACTTTTAATTACTACACAACAATTTTTCAAAACAACCTTCTCAACTATAGATGTAAAACCACTTTTGCATCCATATATGTTAATAGATCGACATAGATCTTGTTGAACTCAACAGTTATAACAACCATTGACTCTATAGATTTAACTTCATTATAAGTATTATCTCTATTGATTAACACACTAGTACTTTTTACTTCAAGTGTTTCTAGTTGCAGCTCCACCTTCTGTACATATTCGTATAAACACCGTCACAAACACTCATATATAAAAGTATTGAAGATTTGTCAAATGTACCTTTTTTTCTGCTGATAATAAATGACAAATTCTAATTCACAACACAGCATTGGGTCTCATCCTCCTTGCATATCTTTTGACTATTCGCGGACTCCCCAACCCAAGCCCATCAAATTAAGTCAATCACAAGCTTTCCTGGAAACACGTTTACCCCTGCGTGCCTCAATTTCGATGTAACCCGAGTATGCACTCACAAAATATCTTGCATTGGTCCACAATCACCCATCGTTTTGCATTGGGTCTCTAATCTGCGCGAGTCTTTCGGGTCGTCCTTTCTCGGAAACCTGTTGGCAGCTTCCGTGGCCTGCAATCACGCAGTAGCCCGGCTCTCCACTTAACCCATGCGATCTGTTGAAAATATGTCTCAATTTGAGCTCGTTGGATGAGAATATGTGAACTCGACCACGTGCGAGTCAAAGTAACGCATGTGAATTGGCCGAAATTGTCAGAAGATTGCATGAGGATTTATGAGCCGCAAGCGTGAAGAATGAAGAGATCGTGCAGCCACGAAAGGGGAAGACCATTATTTTATTCTACCTTTAATTGCATGCACATGAACGTGCATGCATGGTGAATGGTGAGAGTGCTAGTATGAACACCTAGAGGGAGGTGAATAGGTGTTTAAAATAAACCTTGGCAAATATATGCGGAATAATAAACTCCAAGTAAAATAAAGGAGTTATGGAAGAGAATAAGAACACAAGATTTATAGTGGTTCGGCTTAATCCAAGCCTACGTCCACTCTCTCACGCTAACAGCCTTCTTGGCTGGATTCCACTATGCAATCAACAAGAGATTACAACTTTGAGTGCAAACACTTAGTATATCACACTATCTCACTAAGTCACTCCTTTGGTATTTCTCTCACGATCACAAATGTTTAAGCTCTCCAAAGACAAGTGTATGATCGAAGGTCGCTCAGACTTTGGAATTATAAATTCTACGCTCTATCTCTTACTTGCTCATCAGTCCTTCACCTCCTTAAATACTCCTCCACTTCCAAACTAGCCGTTGGACAATATCCCGGAGAATCGTCTTCCAATATACCCATTGGACAGCTCTGTATCTAGAAGATTTGGTAGCCGTTGAGTGAGAAAGGTTGAATCCCAAATTAATTCCAATCGCCCATACAAACGAAATCTTGGTTTCCATAAGTAAAGCTTCTTCGTATTAAAAGTTCTTGTCTTCAAGATCCAATCGTCAATCAATTAGATTGAATCAATCAAATCAATCTTGATGTGGAATCCAAACCAAATCACTAGCTATTGTATGATTGGGCTTGAGTTACATTCTGTCGAATCTGGATGTAAAGTCCGATAGCAATAGACTTTACAATCTGAGTCCAAGTGCGATAGACTCGCAACCGAGTCTGAACATATTCTCGCTTTCCGAATGATTTAGCTTTAAGGTCTCGTACCGGTTCAAACTTCAAGATAGAGTCTCGTCTTTCCGGTTCATCATTCACGGTCAATCTGGAATTTGTCAAAGTGAGCAGACTTCTGATGTAGAACAGACTTTGACACTAAAGTCTAGCAGTCTTCAAACTTTGACACAAAAGTCTGGAAATCTTCATAATATACTTTGGACATATGTTACGTTCAGTCTTCTAGTCGTCTTCACACTTTGACAATATCATTTACATGTTTTATTATCTGTATGGTCTATTACTTAACCATTAAACATGTTAGTAGCATTTGATTTATTTTGTCATCTTCAAAACATCATAAGGGATTTCCCTAACAATAGACGTGGAAGACTAAAGCCAATTGTGGGCTTGTTTTGTCTTCTTTCTTTAACTCCTTGCTTCTTATTTTATTCATCTGCAAACAATTAAAGGAAAGAAAGGATAAAATATTACTTGAAGGAGTTAACGTTGTGGAGATGGTCTTGGAAGACGGTGGCCATCCTTATTTTATGCTTAGATTATAGGCGCATGTTTTCTGCCTTATTAAATGCGTCCCATGCATGCATGCGTGCCCGTGAATTTTGGTGGGTGTCAATGATGATTGCGGGCGCCTAAATGGCTTCACATTTTTAATCTTGTTTTTCCCTTAAAAGGCAGAGGAGCGAAGGAGAAGATGGCGCTGAGTTATTTCGATGGCCGAGAGAGAGCTGAAGAGAGAAGTCATAAGGCTTTAGAAGCTCTCGGCAGAGAGAGATTTTCTTGTCGTAAATTATAACCGAGTGTCTTAGTCGATTAAATTCTTGTGGGTAGAATTTGTATAATTCCTTTAGTGAGGTTTCACTAGGAATTGTGATGAGCTAAACACTATGAGTTATTTTGGTGTAATTTGGGGCTCGGAAACACTTAGTGTGTTTGAATACTCGAGTGATTGTAATCTCCGGTGTATCGCTTGTTTTTATAGTGGAATTTCGTGCTGCTCTCCCCGTTGACATAGGTTCTGATATTCGGACTGAACCACGTAAATCCAGTGTCCGATTTCCTTTCCTTCATTCCGACCATTTTATCCAATTCGCTTGGTCCGTCTATATTCCACACGCACAACAACAAGTGGTATCAAAGCCTGGTTTGGCTAACGTGAAGCAAATCGGTAACGATGGAAGAAGGAAAGGTGAGAATCGACCGATTTGATGGGAAGGATTTTGCTTTCTGGAAGATGCAGATTGAAGATTGTTTGTACCAGAGAAATTTGCACTTGCCCTTATCCGAGGAGAAACCAGACTCAATGAAGGATGCCGAGTGGGAATTGCTGGATAGACAAGCGATGGGTGTTATTCGGCTGACGTTGGCTCGTAATGTCGCATTTAACATAGTGAAGGAGAAAATCACTACGGGACTGGTGAAAGCCTTGTGGAATATGTACGAGAAACCCTCTGCGATCAATAAAGTCTATTTGATGCGACATTTGTTTCACTTAAAAATGGGCGAAGGTACGTCAGTAGCTAAACATATCAACGAATTCAAAGAGGTCGTTAACCTATTGAGTTCGGTTGAGATTAACTTTGAATATGAGGTACGTGCGTTGATTTTATTATCCTCATTGCCTGATAATTGGAATATTACCATTACTACTGTTAGTAATTCCTCTGGGTCAAGAAGTTTAACGTTTGATGAGGTTCGTGATTTGATTCTGAGTGAAGACATTCGTACGAAAGAATCTTGTGAACCCGTGTCTACTGCTTTAGTAGGTGAAAGTAGAGGAAGAACTAGCATGCGTGTTAGCAGGAACATGAACAGACGTAGTCAATCTAGGACTGATAGGATTGTCTGTAATCTAGGACTGATAGGATTGTCTGTTGGAATTGTGGCAATAGTGGGCATTGTAGAAGAGACTGTTTTAAGCTGAAAAATGAAAGGGGTAAGGGAATTAGAGTTGAGTCTACAGAAAATGTTGCAGTTGTAGCTGAGAATGATTTTGATGGTGTCGATTGTGTCTTGTCTTTCACTGAGGATTCGTCATTTGACGGATGGATAATGGATTCTGGTTGTTCATTTCACGTTACACCAAATAGGAACTGGTTTATCACTTATCGGTGCACAGGTAGTAGTAAAGTCCAGTTAGGGAACAACACTGAGTGCAATGTTGTGAGTGTTGATGATGTTAAAATCAAAATGCATGATAGTATTGTGAGGATATTGACTGGAGTAAGACATATTCCAGAATTGAAAAGAACTTAATTTCCTTGGATGCCCTAGATTCAGCTAGTTGCAAGTATTCTTCAGAAGGTGGAGTTCTAAAGGTTGTTCGAGGTGCCCTGGTGATAATGAAAGAAATCAAGCACGGAGGCCTGTATAAACTTCAAGGTGAGACAATGACAGGTTCCGCCCCAGAGACGTTGGATGCATCTGTTCGAGAGTCTTTTGACTGCTCGAGGAAGACCGAGGTGTTTGTGCCGATGCACAAGTTTGATGCTGGTGTCAGGATCATGCGGTCGAGAGCTGTGATCGAGACGGAGACTAGTAAGTCGATCAAGTATGTGCAGACTGACAATAGCATGGAGTTCTACTTGGAGCTGTCAAATAAATTCTGCATGAAAGAGGGCATAGTGAAATACCGCACTAGTGCTAGTAAATCACAACAATTTGCAGAATTGATGAGCAGAACATTACTAGAGACGGCCCGTAAAATGATCTCTAATGCTGGTGTTGCTAGGAGAATCCTAGTTGATGTGCTTAGTACGGTAAGCTATCTGGTGAATAGATCCCCATCAACTGCTATTGGCAGACTCCTAATAGAGTGTGGTTAGGTAACGTTGTTGATTATTCTATTTTTAGAATGTTTGGTTGCCTGTGTTATTTTCAAGTGAGTGATGGTCAGCTCGATGGGAGGGCAAGGTGCATATTCCATGGCTATGCACAAGGTGAGTGGGGCGATCAGTTGTGGTGCCCGGATATAAATTCACCTATTAACAGCAGAGAAGTTATTTTTGACAAGTCTCCAGTACTTCTGGATATGAGTGTTTGTGGCAATGTTAACACGAATTTGGACGGTGTTCAGCTCAAGGTGAAGTTGCAACCAGAAACTCCTGAGGTAGTAGGTACTAGCGTAATAATCGACACGGATGATGCTTGTAGCGAGGTGGAGCCAATAGAGCAAACAATTACTGTAGCTGCTGAATTTGACAAGGTGCGTATTTGACCTTTTGTCAAATATGGAAGTAATGATGGTTTTGCTTTATCTGTGATACAGGAGGTTATGTTGGAAAATCCTTGTGGAGTAGCTAATTATGCAGGTGGAGTTGGTGTCTTGATGAGGTCCACGATTATGGGAAAGTTCAAACTTGGAAGCACTCTATGGCGGTTGAGCCTGTTGGGGCTGTGGGAGAGTAGTAGCGAGGTGTCCACTGAAGCGATTATGATTTGGCTCAAACGTCAAGTCAAGGTGGAGATTGTTGAAAATATATCTCGATTTGAGCCCGTTGAATGAGAATACATGAACTCAACCACATGCGAGTCAAAGTAGAGCATGTGAATTGGCCGAAATTGTCAGAAGATCGCATGCGGATTTATGAGCCGCAAGCGTGAAGAATGAAGAGATCGTGCAGCCGCGAAAGGGGAAGACCATTATTTTATTCTACCTCTTTAATTGCATGCACATGGATGTGCACGCATGGTGAATGGACGTGGAAGACTAAAGCCAATTGTGGGCTTTTTTTGTCTTGTTTCTTTAACTCCTTGTGAATTTTGGTGGGCGTTAGTGCTGATTGCGGGCGCCTGAATGGCTTCACATTTTCTGTCTTGTTTCACCCTTAAAAGGCAGAGGAGCGAAGGAGAAGATGACGCTGAGTTATTTCGGTGGCCGATAGAGAGATGAAGAGAGAAGTCGTGAGGCTTTAGAAGCTCTCGACAGAGAGAGATTTTCTCGTTGTAAATTATACCCGAGTGTCTTAGTTGGTTAAATTCTTGTGAGTAGAATTTGTATAATTTCTTGAGTGAAGTTTCACTAAGAATTGTGAGGGGCTAAACACTGTGAGTTATTTTGATGTAATTTGAGGCTGGGAAACACTGAGTGTGTTTGAATACTCGAGTGATTGTAATATCCGGTGTATCACTTGTTTTTATAGTAGAATTCCGTGCTGCTCTCCCCGTGGACGTAGTTTCCGATATTCTGACTGAACTACGTAAATCCGATGTCCGATTTCCTTTCCTTCATTCCGACCATTTTATCCAATTCGCTTGGTCTGTCTATATTCCGCACGCGCAACAACACGATCGGTGGGTATTTTCTCAGACATCATTCCGCGAACTCCAAGATTGTTTTTTTCGTTGCTATCACAACACAATCAGAGTCTCTCTTTTGTCTTGCCAGTTGCATTGTGCGGCCCTATCTGTGCATCTCTGCCCATCGCTGAGGAGTCGTGACTCCTTCGGCTCCTAGGCCACCTCGAATCGCCCGAGCAATGGCCTCCGCGAGGCAAAGGAGATATCCTTCCCACACTTCGATTTCGGTCCCAGATCAACCCAGCTCATTCCGGATTGATCAGTCAGAGCTCACAAGGCTGGTCAATGAGAAGGATTTCGGCGGCCTCCAAGAAAAACACGACGGCCCATGGGGAATCGCCAAAGCCCTTAATACTGATTTCATTCGTGGAATCAGCGGCGAACCGGATGACGTCACTCGCAGGCAAAACACATTCGGTGTCAACACATTCAAGCGGCCCGCCAAGGGCTTCTTCCACTTTTTGCTCGAGGCTTTCAAGGACCTCACGCACCTGATTCTTCTTGTTTGCGCTGGGCTTTCGCCTGGCCTTGCGATCAAGGAGAGCGGGCTCAGGGAAGGCTGGTACAGCGGCGGGAGCTCATTCTTCTCAGTTCTCCTCGTGATTGTGGTGTCCGCCGTGTGCAAATACCAGCAGAACCGGCATTTTGATAAATTGTATGGGGCTAGGGGTAATATTCTCTTCGATGTGAGAAGAAAGGGCCGGCGGCAGCAAGTGTCCAGATCCAATATCGTCGTCGGAGATGTCGTTTGTCTGTGGCCTGGCAATCAAGTCCCGGCAGACAGTCTGTACATCAGTGGGCTCCGCTTGTGGGTATGGACGAGAACTTGTACTGTTTCGATCACATTAGTTTCGTGTATTAACTCATGTTAGTTTCCTCCAGAAATATATAGTATTAGTATTACCAAGTTCGAGCCCAGGTTGATTAATTAGTTAAGTAATTAGTTCAAAGAAATGTAAAAGCGTACGATATTCTGTTTGATACTGCACACTGTCATTTTCATAATTTTAATTCTATGACAAAGAGGAAAGTAAGGGTTTTAATTCGTAATTCCAGTCGTAGGAGAACTAACTTTGTTAAAAAATCTTACTGGCAAAAGTATACTTAAACATAATCCATTTCTTCTCGGGTTAATATTTATTCAGGTTTCGTTTTCTTTGTTTCAACTTGAGACTCCGCATCCTAGAGTCACTAAATCATGTGCAACGTTTGTAATATCAATTTAGGTTGACGAATCAAGCATGACCGGGGAGAGTGATTGCGTAGAAGAGAAGAGCCATCAGAATCCATTCCTGTTCTCTGGAACAAAGGTCGTTGATGGGGAAGCTCTGATGCTGGTCACAGCGGTTGGGATGAACACAAAGGAGGGCAAGATGATGAGTTCAATCAACCCCTGCAGCAGCGAGGAGACCCCTTTACAGGCTTGGCTCAACAAGCTCACCTCGTCGATTAGCAAAGTCAGCTTGGTGGTCAATTTTCTGGTTCTTGTGGTCCTGCAAATTCTCTACTTCACCGGAAAAAAACAGGGCGCGAACAGGAAACAGGAATTCGATCCAAGCCAAACGATGGGCGACAACATCATGAACTCTGTGGGGGGAAAAATTGCAGCCACAGTGACAATCGTATCGGTCATGATTCCCGAAGGATTGCCAATCGCGGTAACACTCATTCTTGCTTATTCAATGAAGAGCATGAGGGATTGGGTGATGGTGAGGAAGCTTTGGGCCTGTGAGACAATGGGGTCAGCCACCACTATTTGCATCGACAAGACTGGTACTCTCACGACGAACCAGATGAAAGTGACGAAATTCTGGGTCGGCCAAGGCTTTGCGGTAGAAAATGGGTGCTCCTCTGCCTCCAAGTTTGTCCTGGATTTGATTCGGGATGGAATTGCTTTGAACACAAATTGCGGCGTCTACAATCCAGAGCCATCTTCAAAATCGGTGTATGGGTTCCCCCATAGTCCCACCGAGAAAGCGATTCTTTCCTGGGCAGTTTCACAATTAAGCATGGACATGCAGGAGATAAAGGAAAGCTGTCGAGTCATCGCACGCAAAGTCCTCGACAGGCGGAAGAGAAGCGGTGTCCTAATAAAGAAGACCATGGATGACACAGTCCACGTGCACTGGAAAGGAGGGGCGGAGATGATCTTGGTGATGTGCTCGAGCTTCTACGACCGGTCGGGAATGGAGAAAGATTTGGACGAAGATGAAAGGAGGAAATTCAAGCAGATAATCCAGGGGATGGGGGCGAGCGGCCTGAGCTGCATCGCTTTTGCTCATAAACAATCCTGCGCAGAATCCTGCGCAGAAGCGATCAGAAAAGGAAAATACAATAACAAGATCCAAAAGGACAGCCTGACATTACTAGGGCTCGTTGGTATTATTGAACTGTGCCGTCCTGGTGTGGATTGCGCGGTCCAAGCTTTTCGGGACGCCGGAGTGAACGTTAAGATGATTACGGGAGACAACAGCTTCGTTGCTAAGGCCATTGCCAAAGAGTGCGGGATTCTCAGGCCCGAGGATGATGCCTCTGATGAAGCCATCGTGACAGGGGCTGATCTCTGCAACTACTCGATTGAGAAGAGGCTTGAAGAAGTTGAGAAAATCCGGGTCATGGCGAGATCCTCCTCTTCTGATAAGCTCCTCATGGTTCAATCCCTGAAGAAGAAAGGCCATGCGGTCGCCTTTGTAGGGGACGGCATAAACGACGCATGGGCCCTCAAGGAAGCCCACATCGGGGTCTCAATGGGCATCCAAGGTATTGAGGTTGCCAAAGAGAGCTCGGACATTGTCATCCATAGCGACAACTTCGCCTCTGTGGCGGAGGTGCTGCGTTGGGGTCGATGCATCTATGATAACATCCAGAAGTTCATCCAGTTCAAGCTCACAGTAAACGTTGCGGCCCTTTTGATCAACTTTGTGCCCGCAATCTCCTCCCGTGACGTCCCTTTGACAGCCATCCAGCTCTTATGGGTGAACCTGATTGTGGACACGCTTGGTGCCTTCGCCCTGTCCACAGAACTGTCCGCAGAGCAGACCAGGGAGGTCATGAAAAAGCCCCCCGTGGGCTGGACCGAGCCACTCATAACAAACGTCATGTGGAGGAATCTGGTGGGACAAGCAATTTACCAAGTGGCTGTCCTCCTTACTCTACAATTCAAGGGCAAATCGATCTTCGGCATGGACGAGGCAGTGAAGCGGACGTTGATATTTAACGTGTTCGTCCTGTGCCAGGTCTTCAACGAGTTCAATGTGAGGAAGCTTGCGAAGAAGAACATATTTGAGGGCATTCACAAGAACAAGCTGTTCCTAGGGATCATCTTCTTGACGGTGGTCCTCCAGGTGGTAATGGTTGAGTTCCTGAAGCAGTTCGCAGTCACGAAGTGGTTGAGCTGGGGACAATGGGGTGAATGTGTGGGGATCGCAGCCACGTCTTGGCCTATTGCTTGGATTGTCAAGTGCATTCCGGTCCCGCGTACGCCAATCTTACAGCTAGTTAAGAAAATTATGCAGAGAGAGCAGTTCATCAGGTCAAGAACGCCAATTGTTTTTAACTCAATTCTTCTTAATATACTGGTGTATTGAATTTCTCTTGACGCAACGTGAATTTTTTTATTTTTTTTTTTGGTCCTTTGACCTAAAAAAATGAAAAAAAAAAGTGTGCAATGAATCGATGTAATTTTTCCAATTCAAAGAAAGCATTCATTCAGAAAAAGAAAAAAGAGAGGAGCGTTATGTTTTTCGGGGGGTTCGCTTTTGGCCGAGAGAGGGGGGAGAGATCGGAGAGCTCGGGAGAGTTTTGAGCGAGTGAGAGGGAGAGAACCGGAGACTGAGGGAGCTCGAGAGAGTGGTCGACCGTCGCCAGAGTCCGTTCGTCAACCGCCGTGACACCCGCTCTAACCCGAACCAGGTAGGTCTTGTGCGTCGCTTTTTGATTTGCCGAACCAGGTAGGTCTTGTGCGTAGCTTTTTGATTTGTGTCGAGTTGCGTTGCTTTCCCGAGGGTCTCGCTTCGAGAACACCGCGGGACGGCCAGCCATTGCTCGATCCATTTCGAGTTCACCCTCCCGTCGCCGCTGCCGAAGCCGAGTCAGGATCTCCTCATTTTAAACGCCCGTCCCCGTGAACCCCTGCTACTCCGCCCTATTTTGCTAGGATAGTACGCTGAGTTTCGTTCCTCCTGTTAGTCACACGCGTGGTGGGCTTCTGCGGGCTAATGTGGTTGATTTCGAATGCCCCTTTGATGATTTTCTTAAGTTTGGCGCTGAGTCCGAGCGCAAGAAGGATTGATATTGTTTCTCCGGTCCATGCCCGCCACATGTTCGACGATATTTCTAATCCAACCCAGGCGGTTGCATTACCGATTCCCATATGTTCCTGAACGCGTATAAGGGGGCTTTGCATGTTATGAACCTTTTGTCGCTTGCTAGTTGTCGTTTGCATCATCGGGCCAGGTCTGGACATACATTTGCTGCGTTTTATTTGTCTCCCGTTGGTTTCCTGGGTGTGGTGGTGCGAGGCTAGGGGTGGCCGGCGATGATGTCACGAGGTGATGGTGGCGGCAAGCGACGATCTCAGCCGCTGCTTTGTTTACGGTGCGAGGCGTGAGAGAATAGGGTGGGCGTTCGGCGATGGAGGCTTTGGGAGGAGGGGCTAGTTTCGGGCGTGGGAGTAAACCATCGATGAAGGAGAAGAAGAGGAGCAGAAGAGGACGAAATAGGGAAAAGACAAAAAAAATAATTAAGAATATTAATATTAATATAAAAACGAAAAAGGAAACAAAAAAAATGTTTTAAGAAATAGATTTTGTCTATTTTAGGTTAAATTCGGGTTGTCGGATAGGGTCAACAGGCCGGATCGGGTTTACCGGTCCAAACCCATTTTACCAAATATAATAATATTAAATATTAAATATATATTAAAAATTTTCAAAATTCAAGAGGGACCTTTCCCCGCAAAACAAAAATTACAAATAGAGATTACAAATAAAGTTTACAAATAGTTATTGAAAAAGAAATAACTTCCTAGTGGTTACGAGAAGTTATAACAATCCTAAAATAACAGCAAAATAACCAACTAGTGATTTTCCTCTTGTCCATTGCTTGTTGTTGAAATCGATGACTTTGTCAATCAACTTCAATGTTCTCATTAATAACTTCATGTTGCATGTCATCAATGACTTCACTAGTGTTTTTTGATTCTCTTTAAGTTACCAATATTTTATTTATAAATGACCAACCTTTACTCTAATCGACTAAGTCTATCATATGTCAATAATAACCAAAAATCGGATTTTTTTGGTGCAAACAAATGCTTTCTTTAAAAGGACGAAATGATTCATTGATCATTCAATTCTTTTAAATTAGATAATTAAGAGTCATCACATGCTCCCTCGTCATCGCAAATTTGATTTTTTCTTGTTGATTAGATTTATCATATGACTCATGTTTTAGGCACATTCTCTGTAAAGTCTTCACATGGTTATCGATGTATGTCATAATGTAATTACTCATACTTAAGCACTTTTATTGCCAATTGAAATAAATTGGCAAAAAAAAATTTTAGCCTTTAAATTTTTTCCTCTATTGAATTTCAATCCACTAAAAGCCAAATTTGTGAATTCTTTTTCTAAAAGTGAAATAAGGCACCTACTCCTAGCCCACTTGATCAAGCAACCCGATCTATCGATTCATTGTTATGCTACTTAATACAAGACAAATCTGCAATAGATTATTAGGGACGGACCCATAGAATTATGTATCAAACTATGTTTCCATTTATTCCAAAGTATAAACAGAATTGGTCGCCAAAGTAATAAACCAAGTAAACGCAATCTTGGATAGTAATAGAGGGAACAATCTTAACTTCCAGGAATCCACTTGAGATGCATCCCCACATTGCACAGCAAATTGACTAGCAAACTAACAAGTTCGACTATCGATTGATCATCTTCACTAGAGAATTGGTGGGAAACAAGCATCTTGAAGCCTTTGGGATAAGGGATTGCATCCATCCAATCTGGGTATGGTTTTACGTATGCAAGACTAATGTTCCCAACGTTGTAGCCTAGGTGTTCCATTGCTTGATTCAATAAAATCTAACATACTGATAGTACTTATTAGGGACTATTTGACGAGGCTGCCCTCTAGGTAACTGTGGTAGTCTTAATTGATTGTCGATTACTACATTAGGCCTCTGAGGAACATACCTTGGGTTAGGCAGAACCAATGCTTCACCTAATGGCCTTTGGCCTTCCTACCCCACTAGATGGAGAAGGTGGTCTTCCTTAATTGTTAGCAGTATTGAGCCTATATGGGGTAGGTGCTATGTTGAGTTGAGGCACCACACCAACAGGCCTCACATTGTTCTCTACGTTTGGCAATGACAAATTTTGTTGAGTATTCTGATTTGCCGAGTTGCCATTTTTATTTCCACTCAAGTTGACTTGACCGGGGTTAAGTAAATTAGTTCTAAGTACAGATTCATTGTTTTGGGTAGGGGTGTGCAACCGGACCGGGTTTACCCGGTTCCCGGTCCGGCCCACCCGGAAAACAGGGTTGGGAACCGGTTCCGGTTGAAACCGGTCCGGGAACCGGTTCCCAAAATTTAGACCCTGTTTGAACCGGTCCGGGAATCGGTTCCGAGGGATTACCCACCCGGGAACCGGATCGACCGGATCGGTTTGGGAACCGGTTTGAGAACCGGTTTTTAAGGCAGCCCCAAAATCGGAAACCCTAATTCGTTTCTACTTTACCTCTCAGGCTCTCACGCGGTCACACGACTCACCCGCAGACTTGCTTTTCCTTCGTCATGCCATCGCTAGATCCGTCAATGGGAGAACGCCACCGCCGGAGCCATCGCTTGGTTCGCCACCGTCTCTGCCGCGCACCCCCTCGACGTTGTCCGCACCCGGTTCCAAGGTCTCTCTCTCTCCATTGTCTGTGGGGGTGGCCCACTTGCTTCAATCCGATCGAGGTGATGATCTTCTCGAATTCCCTTGGCTTCTTCTCTTGTGTGGTTCGCCGATTCGTTGCCTGCTAGCGAATGTCTTTCCGGGTTGATGCTGTTTTGCGCTCGTGTCCTCGTGGACTAGTTGCTTTGTCCCGAGGAAATCGTTTGTTCCTTGCGTTCTCTTTCGCTTTGTTGTTGTGTATGCTCTGTTGGGTGTCTTCTTTTGTCGGTCGTTGGATGGTCGTTCGTCGGTGACGTCGCAGCAGCTGAATTCGGGCTTGCATCGTCGAGTTGGAGTGTGTATCTGTGTCAATCTTTGCTGTTCGTGCGCGGTCATGGACGGTGGAGCGGCGATTCCAGCTGTGATTGCTCAAATTTGAGCTCTGCAATGCCGGCCATGTGTCTTTATTGTTGAAGATTCTCTTCTTCTTTTTTTCTTTCCCACGGTGGTATGTCAAAGTTCTCGTCTATCGATCGATTATTTGGGTAGGCGTTGAAGTCAGATGATTTGGGGGTTTTTGTGATTTTAGGGTTTTGGACTCAAATGATCTGTAAGGATCGCAAGTTGTTGCCTTTACAACAGGATGAATGCATCATGATTAGGTAGTCAAACGTTCTTAGCAGCATTTTTTTTTGGTTTCGTGTGGATCGTTGGTTGAGTTTTTCCTTTTTAAGTGATTTCCACAAAAGTCATCTCCTTGTAAGAGCTGTCTCGACATGGATTCATGTCGAGAGGATTAAATTTTCTTTAGCATCAATGGAATCTGTTAATTCTTACATATGGTGCAAATATGTGTTGCAAGAGAGCTGTTGGTTGAAATCTCTGGTAAAAATAGGTTGTTTAGAAGTGTCCTACATTGATCAGTGGAAGTATTTTGCATTCAAACGCTTTATTTTACATATAAGATGCTGTATAGCAATTTTTATGCAAAATAGGTTCCAATATAAACAGGGTTAACCCTGTTCCCGACCGAAAAACAGGTGGGTCGGAACAGGCCCAATGCAAACAAGGCTTTGAACGGGCCCAAAAAAAGAATCGGTTATAACGGGGGTTGGGTATGCGGCCTAGGTCTAGACCCTACCCACCCTGGACCCGATCACCCCTAGTTTTGGGTTGCACTAGTGACTTCAAGTATTGGCAAAATCCCAAACTGCGATGAGGGAGGAATTACTTGTCTTATTGTACCAAAGGTAAATGGAGTAGATGTTGATGAAGGAACATACCCACTATCGCTAGAAGATCCAGGCCCAAGTATAACCTCATGAATAGTATTGACGATGACTGACTTGATTTGTCAATCTGATACTTCATCATGTGGTTGGTTGATTCATTATGATGTTCATCCAACATCCTCTTCACGACGCCTGACATTAAAGGGTTTGATTCCAATTGTCTTCTTTGTTCATCGGTGACGTCGGTATCTTTACCTTGATCCTATCCCTCCTTCCTCATTGGCTGAGCGTTTGATGACTCAAAGCATCCTATCCTATTCTCACTAGGTTGCAATGATTGGTTGTTACCACCAGCATTGTTAGGATCCAATTGAATCTTTGTTCTAGTCAATATATTCACTCAAATCAATCACATTAATATGTTTCCTCGAAACTGATCCCGTGACGAAATATTATTCATCAAAAGTCATTCTTCAACTTTTATTAAAGAAGAGACTGATTCTTTGGCAACACATACCGCGAGCTTCCTAGAGGTGAACTATCCAAATGATAGCTAATGGCCTACTAAATAGGAATTTAGGTTCCTCTCGCGAGATGATTGCTCATGTTTAGCATCGGCTCAACCAAGCCCTACAAATCGCAACTTGGTACTTGGCTTAACACGCAATTTTCTTATCTTTTAGAGCTGCTATTAATCAATGAGGGTGGATTAGACACCCAAATAAAGTGTGGGATAAAAAATTTACTATTGTGAATTAGAATTTTAATAAATTTGGAGACTTGATTACTTTAGATTAATTTAACACCATTTCAATACATTTTCTTTTTACTTTGAAAAATATTTTGCAAACAGTTTTGTTGATTTTAAACCCAAACCCCTGACATGCAATGGCTATTCATGTGGGTGTGCAATCAGATTACATAACACTCAATGATAAAAAATAAATATATAAATTACTAAAAATAGGGGTAACCTCAATGCAATGAAAAGTTACCTTACCGTGGTTAATTTCTCTAATATTTACAAAGTGTTAATTAAAAATGTATGCCTAGCCTATGCGATTCCAAATAATTATTTTAGGTTTTTTCTTATTTATGAAAACTAAATTATATGCAATTTTAACCTACGCTTAGCATGCATGAATTTTTAAACTGGTGACATGTAACATAAACTAATTTTAATGACAGATAAAAATTATGATCTAATCTACATGACATGCAATCTAGTTTATATGAAATATGCTTGTTATTTTTGCGATTTTCTTTTGAGGTTAAAATAGGAAACTTCCTAAAATATGATATTACCTAATTGAAATTAGGAAATAACTTATATTAAATCCTACTATAAATTAGGCAATTTCTTAAATAGCTACGTAGTTCCTAAGTATGCAATTCTAAACTAAGAAACGCCTATCCTAACATTCAATGCATTTTTATTTATATTTCTTCAAAATAGGAAAGCTTACTAAAGATAATTCAAATATTGAATCCAACTCAAGAAAGGAATCAAACATTATCGATAACCTAATCTTAATTCTTAAAGATCAAATTCCTAACTATTCATTCCAAACCAAAGTTAGAATGGTATAATTCAAATTATGCAATTAATATATTTGAATTTGGATTGAGTTTAGTTTAGAAGATTACCTAATTGAGCTTTAATTGCAACAAGATCAGCCATGATGTTCCTGGGGATCATCTCCGTGACGGTGGTCCTCCAAGTGGCGATGGTCGAGTTCTTGAAGCGGTTTGCCATCACAGAGCGGTTGAGCAAGGGATAATGGGGCGCATGTGTCAGGGTCGCCGCCACGTCTTGGCCTATCGGCTGGGTCATCAAGTGCATTCCGGTCCCTGATACACCAATCTTATAGCTGCTATCGAAAAGCAAGAAGCTCATGAGGAAAATTATGCACAGAGAACAGTTTATTGGGTTTAGGAACGCTAATTGGGTTTAACTCAATTCTTCTTATTGTGCTAGTATATTGAATTTCTCTTGATGCAGCATGATTTTTTTTTACTTTTACCTACAAAAATAAGGAATGTGCAATGAGTCGATGTAATTTTTCCAATTTAAAGATAGCATTTATCGAGAAAATATGAAATGAGACGAGAGACCTTAATATAGCCAAGAACGTGTAGAACAAAATCATGAGAAAAATGTGGAAGCACAATTAAACCGATACGAAGTACATACATAGATTACGCAAGGCAAGGACCAAATTCATGATGTGTATTAGTCATATTTCTAATTAACTCAAATTAAGCTGCCCTTATTTTCGGAATTCGGAATGCAAACGTAACAACATCATTATCAAATAGTGAAAGAGGTTTAATCTCTCTCACACACACACATATTTCAGTTTAACTTCAAAAAGTCTTCCTAAATAAAGCATTTATTAGGAAAGAGAGTAATAGAGTATTGCTTTCTCTCAACTCTCGCGTTCTCATTCGTCAATACGATGTTGCTTCATGAGTGGGGGATTCCAAAATGCGGGTGGAAGGAAACATCCATGAAACGCGGAGCAAGATCAGGACAGATGATGAGTCAACCGTGCGATTCCTCCATGCAAAACAAATTAATTAAAAATGATTCTTAGGTAGGTGCAGCAAGATCCTCAATCTTTGACCCTTTTTTTTTTCATACCCTTTTTGGATTCAGTAACTCTTCTAGAAAGGGAATTTCTTCTTCTGACTTTTTCTTTACCCAGGTCCCAGACGGGTTTTGGAGCGTGGCTTCTTCCGGATGATTTGGTCTACTCCAAACTCTTTCAAATGGTGTTAATGTGAATCTTGTGATCTTCATGGTAATCCATATTTCACACCATGCTTTCGTGATTTATAGCAATTTATATCATTAGCCGATATCCTCACGTGAATTGTAAAGTATAAATCTGTTGATTTCACTTAACCTAAATCAGCACAAGGCAATTATCCTATTTTGTTTATAATTCTGATGCACCAATAGTAATTTTTTGTTTTGTATTTTCTTTTTCTTTTTCATAGAGAGCATTTCATACTTCATGTAGGAGTTGAAACCTTCCAAGAAACAACACAGCATTGGGCCTCATACTCCCTGCATATCTTTTGACTATTCGTCAACTCCCCATCCCAAGCCCGTCAACTTAAGTCAATCGCGGGCTTTCCTGAAAACGCGTTTTCTGCTACGTCCCTCGATTTCGCTGTAACCCTCGTATGCACTCACAAAATATCGGAGTTGTCGGACGTGGAGCGTTTGCATTGGTCCACAATCAGCCGTCGTTTTGCATTGAATCTCTGCATGAGTCTTTCGGCTCGTCCTTTTTCGAAACCCGTTGGCAGCTTCCGTGTCCCACAATTTCGAAGGTAGATTTTCATTGGGTTGAAGTTTCAACAAGAAACCAGAAAACACATTCTTATTTTATTTTAATTGAACAAAAGCGCGTGAACAAAACAATTACATAAATGTTTTTGGTTGGAAAACAATTACAATAATTCAGTGGACACAGTTTTCGAGGAAAAAATTATTAGCTAAATATTTCCGACTTGTCCCCAAAGTTGTGGCATCAGTAAGTCTTGCCGTAAGATTTTGAAAGAGAGCAATAGTATTGCATATCTCTCCACTTGAACGTTCTCATTGATCAATAAATTACCAAAAATTAAATTCATTGAGACACGGTTTGCACATGTTAAAATAATTGACCAAAAACACTCTAAGAGGGAGTCTCAGTGATCAACAAGGAATAATTAAAAGAATTAAACTCATTGACTATGATTTTTCTCTTACTTATAATTTCAATTTTCATTTATTTGCATATTTTCTAGTATGATGAATTTATCGTATGCTAAAGACAATAGCCATATTAATCGACCATTGGAATAAAAAGTAATTTGTGAATCTCCTTTTCAAAACAAATAGTATCACTAGTAAATTTACCTATGACACGCTTTATGTAAGTAATGTAGAGATAGAACAATTCACAATGCTAAAATTATAACGTAATTGTGCTTATATTCCTATCAAAAATGCCTCATCGTTAGGGGATTTTCCAAGTTATAACTGATGTAGGATAGCAAGTCCGATATCAATTAGCGCAATCAGTTAAGAATTTGAAGAGAAATTGTGACAAACAAATAGTCAAAACGAGTAGATTCTTCAGGCATCACATGCGAAGCTTCCTAAACATCACATCTATGGTTTCTTAAGCATCACACCTAGGAAAGTAATATTATTATACAATCCCAGAGGAAGTAATTGCCATTCTCAATTACTCGTTAACTCTATAGGGAAGAAAGAATCACAGCCATATATATAGACTCCCTAAGAGTTCTTCGAAAGAGGAAGCCTCCAAACAAGAAGCACAATTGAAACTTTCTTATAATGTTTAATGAAGTCACAAAATAGGCTAACAGGTATAAATTTGATTTAATTTCTTGGGGGGCAAAAAAGCATTTATTTTAGGAATATTATTGTAAGTGGAATTTGTATTCAAAGTCTAAGGCATGGGAAAGACGATGTCCGGTATCCGATGCCCTTGATGAGCAGCTGACTGCGAAGCGTCTGGAAGAAATAACACGGCATTGGGGCTCCGTTTCGGGAAAACCCGTCAGCAGATAACACCTCCCTCCACCGTCCCCCTCGGTTTTGAAGATCAAAAAGCCAAAAAGAGCTGGCCGGGTCAAGGCCGAAAAAAAAAAAACAAACAAACAAACAAACGAACGAAAACGAAAATGAAAAAGAAGCATATCTTGTACCCTCGCTCAAATGGTGTCACCCTCTCGTTCTACTACTGCATGTATATGAAAGTACATGCAATCCATGGTCATTGTATATGTTCTGGAAAGCGAGAGATCGAATAAAAAAATAAATTGAACATCATATTCATGTAATTTGGTCATAATGACCTACATCCACAACGCAAGCAGTAGTGAATTCTATCATAAATAAAGCAATACAACGGAGGTTATACACTCGAATCACTCAAATACTTAGTGTTTCTCAAATCCTAATTACATCCAATAACATACATAGTGTTTAGTCTCACAATTCTTTGCAAAATAATTTCTTAATCTCGCGAAAGTATTAAACAAATCTTAACATAAGATTTCACGACTACAAATACTAATTTTTCTTAGACGTAATTCATGAACAATATTCCACATCAAGTACTCACTTGGAAACGACATTCCGATATTTCAAATTAGCCAAATTACCAAAGTTTTCTTCTTAGGCTAAAAGTCGAGACATTTCAATAATTTCTACCTTGGCTCAATATTAGAACCCAATTACAATTGCTTTATTAAATCCAAACTTTAGTCTAATCTCTCATAACCCCGTATGAGCTCAACCACCACAGACATATTTTGATTCTAAGCATTGCTTAAACTTCACTATAACCGTGGACCTCATTAAAACACCAATTTTACATCCATTTTTAATTACTGCATAACGATTTTTTAACACAACAACAGTTATAACAACCGTTGACTCTATAGGCTTAACCTCATTATAAGTATTATCTCTGTCGATTATCACACTAGTACTTTCTACTTCAAGTGTTTCTAGTTGCAGCTCCATCTTCTATTTAGATTCGTATAAACACCGTTAAAAGTATTGAAGATTTGTCAAATGTACCTTTTTTCTGCTGATAATAAATGACAAATTCTAATTCACAACACAGCATTGGGTCTCATCCTCCTTGCATATCTTTTGACTATTCCCAGACTCCCCATCCCAAGCCCGTCAAATTGAGGGTGCGTTTGGAATCAACTTTCCAAAGGACTTTGGGCTTCTAAAGATACTTGGGCTAAAGCTAGAGTGTTTGGGAACAATTTTAAAATTTCTATTAGGCCAAAGCTAGCCTTCTCAAGGCTGAAAGCCCAAGGCAGGTGAAGGGGTGCCTTGGGCTTTCAGCTTTCTCGACATACAAGTGATAATGTTCACTTTTTCTTATTTTCTTCCAAAACTGTCCTCAGCTACTATTATTTTTCCGGTTTTGCCCTCGTCATGGTACTGTTCATCTTCTTCTCCGTTGAAGGCCGACGATGTGTTCCTCGAAGCTGTGAGCGGCCACCGACGGCTCGACATGGTCACGGTGGCCCAAGCGACCGTCGCCAGGGAGTGGTTCAACCACCGCCTTGTCTGGGTCGCGGCGATCGCCGTGGGTCGCGGCGAGGTTTGGGTCGCCGACCTCGCCGCGACCCAGATTCGAGGGCGGCGAGGTCCTCCCGCGACCTCGCCGCCCCAAATCTTGGTCACAGCAGTCGCCGGAGGTTGCGCGACCTCGCCGCGACTCAAATCCGAGGGCGGCAAGGTCGCGTGACCCCGCCGCGACCCAAATCTGGGGCCGCGAGGTGCGACCTCACGGCCCCAGATCTGGGTTGCGGCGGGGTCGACCGACATCCGGCGACCCTCCCCGGTGGTCTTCAGTGGTCGCCCGACGTCCGGCGACCCTCGCCGGTGGTCTTCAGTGGTCGCCCGACGTCCGGCGACCCTCGCCGGAGGTCTTCAATGGACGTCCGGCGGCCACCTGCCCCTACCGGTCTTTTTTTTTCTTCTTCTTTTTAAGATAATTTTTTTTATCACCAAAGCCCTTTGTAAATATAATTCCCCTAAACACCATTTTGCTCAAAGGTACTTCAAATGGGCTTTCAAAGTATAATTTACCAAACACACTTTTGTATTTTGGAAAATACATTTAACTCAAAAGTGTTTGCATTTTCCTAAAGACCTTTCCACCAAAGACTTCCCAAACGCACCCTAAGTCAATCGCGGGCTTTCCTGGAAACATGTTTACATTTCGCTGTGACCCGAGTATGCACTCACAAAATATCTTGCATTGGTCCACAGTCACCCGTCGTTTTGCATTGGGACTCTCCTCTGCGTTAGCCTTTCGGGTCGTCCTTTCTCGGAAACACGTCGGCAGCTTCCGTCCCCCGCAATAGCCCGGCTCGCCGGTTAACCCATGCGATCGGTGGGTATTTTCTCAGACATCATTCCACAAACTCCAAGATTGCTTTTTTCGTACACAATCAGAGTTCCTCTCTTTTGTCTTGCCATTTGCATTGTGCGGCCCTATCTGTGCATCTCTTCCCATCGCTGAGGAGTCGTGACTCCTTCCGCTCCTAGGCCACCTCGAATCGCCCGAGCAATGGCCTGCGCGAGGCGAAGAAAATATCCTTCCCACACTTCGATTTCGGTCCCAGATCAACCCAGCTCATTCCAGATTGATCAGTCAGAGCTCACAAGGCTGGTCAATGAGAAGGATTTCGGCGGCCTCCGAGGAAAACACGGCGGCCCAGGGGGAATCGCCGAAGCCCTTAATACTGATCTCCTCGAAGGAATTAGCGGCGAACCGGATGACGTCACTCGCAGGCAAAACGCATTCGGTGTCAACACATTCAAGCGGCCCGCCAAGGGCTTCTTCCACTTTTTGCTCGAGGCTTTCAAGGACCTCACGCACCTCATTCTTCTTGTTTGCGCTGGGCTTTCGCCCGGGCTTGCGATCAAGGAGAGCGGGCTCAGGGAAGGCTGGTACAGCGGCGGGAGCTCATTCTTCTCAGTTTTCCTCGTGATTGTGGTGTCCGCCGTGTGCAAATACCAGCAGAACCGGCATTTTGATAAATTGTATGGGGCTAGCGGTAATATTCTCTTCGAAGTGATAAGAAAGGGCCGGCAGCAGCAAGTGTCCAGATCCAAGATCGTCGTCGGAGATGTTGTTCTTCTCAAGACCGACGATCAAGTCCCGGCAGACGGTCTGTACATTTATGGGCAGCACTTGCTGGTATGGACGAGAACTTGTACTGTTTCGATCGCATTAGTTTTCACGTATTAACTCATGTTAGTTTCCTCCAGAAATATATAGTATTAGTATTACCAAGTTCGAGCCCAGGTTGATTAATTAGTTAAGTAGTTAGTTCAAAGAAATGTAAAAGCGTACGATATTCTGTTTGATACTGCACACTATCATTCTCATAATTTTAATTCTATGACAAAGAGGAAAGTAAGGGTTTTAATTCGTAATTCTAATCGGAGGAGAACAAACTGTATTAAAAAATTTTACTGGAAAAAGTATACTTAAAACATAATCCATTTCTTCTCGGGTTAATATTTATTCAGGTTTCATTATCTTTGTTTCAACTTGAGACTCCGCATCCTAGCGTCACTAAATCATGTGCAACGTTTGTATTATCGATTTAGGTTGACGAATTGAGCATGACCGGGGAGAGTGATTGCTTAAAAAAGAACGATCAGAATCCAATCCTGTTCTTTGGAACAAAGGTCGTCGATGGGCGTGCTCGGATGGTGGTCACAGGGGTTGGGATGAATACAAAGTGGGCCAAGATGATGAGTTCAATCAACTGCGGCAGCAGCGAGCAGACCCCTTTACAGGCTCGGCTCAACGAGCTCACCTCGTCGATTAGCAAAGTCGGCTTGCTGGTCAATTTTCTGGTTCTTGTGGTCCTGCTAATTCTCTACTTCACGGGAAAAAATCAGGACGTGAACAGGAAACAGGAATTCGTTCCAGGCCAAACGATGGGTGACAATATCATGAACTCTGTGGGGGGAAAAATTGCAGCCACGGTGACAATCGTATCAGTCATGATTCCCGAAGGATCGCCAATCGCAGTAACACTCATTCTTGCTTATTCGATGAAGAGCTTGATGGGGGATGGAGCGATGGTGAGGAAGCTTTGGGCCTGCGAGACAATGGGGTCGGCCACCACTATTTGCATCGACAAGACTCGCACTCTCACGGAGAATCAGATGATAGTGACGAAATTCTGGGTCGGCCAAGACACCGTGGCAGAAAACTGGTGTTCCTCTGCCTCCAAGTTTGTTGTGGATTTGATTTGGGACGGAGTTGCTTCGAACGCCGAGGGCAGCGTCTACAATCTAAAGCCATCTTCAGAATCGGTGTGCAGGTTCTCCAGTAGTCCCACCGAGAAAGCGATTCTTTCCTGGGCATTTTCACAAGTAAGCATGGACATGGGGAAGATAAAGAAAAGATGTAAACTCATCCAAGGTGAAGTCTTCGACTCGCGGAAGAAGACAAGCGGTGTCCTAATAATGAACACCATGGATGGCACAGTCCACGTGCACTGGAAAGGAGTGGCGCAGACGATCTTGGCGATGTGCTCGAGCTTCTACAACCGGTCGGGGATGGAGAAAGATTTGAACAAAGATGAAAGGAAGAAATTCGAGCAGATAATCCAGGGGATGGAGGCGAGCGGCCTGAGGTGCATCGCTTTCGCTCATAAAAAAGTCTGCACGGAAGCTATCGAAGAAAGAAATTACCGGAACAAGATCCAAGAGGACAGCCTGACATTACTAGGACTCGTTGGTATTAAGGAACTGTGCCGTCCTGGTGTGAATTGCGCAGTCAAAGCTTTTCAGAACGCTGGAGTGAACATCAAGATGATTACGGCAGACAACGAGTTCACTGCTAAGGCCATCGCCAAAGAGTGCGGGATTCTCAGGCCCGAGGATGATGCCTCCAATGGAGCCATCGTGACAGGGACTGGTTTCCGCAAAATCCCGAGGGATAAGAGGCCTGAAGAAGTTGAGAAAATCCGCGTCATGGCAAGATCCTCCTCTTCTGATAAGCTCTTCATGGTTCAATGCCTAAAGCAGAAAGGCCATGTGGTCGCCGTCATAGGGGACGGCATGGACAACATACCGGCCCTCAAGGAAGCCCATATCGGGGTCTCGATGGGCATCCAAGGCATTGAGGTTGCCAAAGAGAGCTCGGACATTGTCATCAACAGCGACAACTTCTTCTCTGTGGCGGAGGTGCTGCGTTGGGGTCGATGCATCTATGATAACATCCAGAAGTTCATCCAGTTGAAGCTCACAGTGAACATCGCGGCCCTTTTGATCAACTTTGTGGCCGCAACCTCCTCCAGTGACGTCCCTTTGACAGCCATCCAGCTCTTATGGGTAAACCTGATTGTGGACACGCTTGGCGCCTTCGCGCTGTCCACAGACCTGCCCACAGACCTGCCCACGTACCAGTCCACAGAGCAGACCAAGGAGGTCATGAAAAAGCCCCCGGTGGGCTGGACCGAGCCGCTCATAACAAACGTCATGTGGAGGAATCAGGTGGGACAAGCAATTTACCAAGCGGCCGTCCTCCTCACTCTACAATTCAAGGGCGAATCGATCTTTAGAGTGGACGAGGTGGTGAACCGGACGATGATATTTAACACGTTCGTCCTATGCCAGGTCTTCAACGAGTTCAACGCGAGGAAGCTCGCGAAGATGAACATATTCAAGGGCATTCACAAGAACAAGCTGTTCCTAGGGATCATCTTCATGACGGTGGCCCTCCAGGTGGGGATGGTCGAGTTCCTGAAGCGGTTCATGGTCACGAAGCGGTTGAGTTGGGGACAATGGGGTGCATGTTTCGGGATCGTGGCCGCATCTTGGCCTATTGCTTGGGTCATCAAGTGCATTCCGGTCCCTCATACACCAATCTCACAGCTAATTGAGAAAATTATACAGAGAAACAGTAATTAGGTTCAAGAACGCCATTTGCTTTTAACTCAATTCTTCTTAATGTACTCGTGTATTGAATTTCTCTTGACGCAACGCGATTTTTTTTTTTTTTTTTTTTTGGGTCCTTTGACCGAGAAAAAAAATGCGTAATGAATCAATGTAATTTTTCCAATTCAAAAAAAGCATTCATTCAAAAAATAAGAAATGAGACGAGAGACCTTAATATAGCCAAGAACGTGAAGAACAGAATCGTGAGAAAAATGCGGAAGCAGAAATAAAATGAATCGGTACGATTTAGTTCTTCACTATGTCCCTCGATGTTGCTGTAACCATAGTTAATTCGTTACACAAATGACCTCACCCTCTACTTCAACTCAAGCTACATGAAGATATTGTCTCTATTGGAAAAAAGTCGGCAAAAGAATCGACTAACCTTTTAATGCATAGCAAAAGCAATTACCAATCTATATAAAATTACCAGCGCACAATAAACGAATCTATAACTTCATGATGGTTCGAATACAATCACAAGAAAAGTATTGTATTTATATAGTGTTAATGATAATTGTCTTCTCAAAGTAAAAACGGGAGCCTTTTGAGAGTAGAACCATTCTTTTTTATGAACCTTCTTTTCTGTCTCACACACACATCCCCTCAAACAAACCCCATCACGGGCGATGTTGAAATCTAAATTTTACATTTTTAACTAGAACTTAATCATGTAAAAAATTAGGGATGAACGTCTAATCCCTAGCAAAAATAATTTGCATCGCACGTAGACATTGGGAACAGTAGCATCACTAGCACTAATCGTTGAATTTTTTGAGTTTTTTCTATAAAACTATTATTAAAGTTATTATTATTTTGTTCTTTTCCCATTTTTTTTTTTTAAAAGAAAAAGAACAGAGAGAAAGAGAGAGAGAGAGAGAATGCAAATAGGGCCGGGCCAGATCTGGGCCTCCTGGCCCCTTTCCTTCTTTTTTTTTTTCATTTTCCGCGAAGCCCAGCCCACTTATCTTTTCTTTCCCATGCGGCCCACCTCTTTTTCATTTTTTTCTTTCTTCTTTCTTTCCCCACGGGCCGGCCCACCTCTTTTCTTCCTCAGCCCAGCCCGTTCGCTCCCTCTTCTTTCCCCTCTCCAGCTCGCCTTGGCCACTGCCTTCGCGGCAAACAGGGGAGAAGGGACGTTGGTACAGCGTACAGAGGACAGCAGCGTGGAGGGCGTCGCGCGCGACGCTGGTGAAAGGGAATGTCGTGTCCGTACGGTCGAGCTGACACGGTCCTGGCGAGAGGCGAAGAGATGCAGGGGCGTTTTAAAAGAGAGAGGAGCGTTCTGTTTTCCGGGGGGTTCGCTTTTGGCCGAGAGAGGGGGGAGAGATCGGAGAGCTCGGAAGAGTTTTGAGCAAGTGAGAGGAAGAGAACCAGTGAGTGGGGGAGCTCGAGAGGGTGGTCGACCGTCACCAGAGTCCGTTCGTCAACCGCCGTCCGCCGCAGCGCTCACCCCCCCCCCCCCAAAAAAAAAAAAAAACCGAACCAGGTAGGTCTTGTGCGTAGCTTTTTGATTTGTGTCGAGTTGCGTTGCTTTCCCGAGGGTCTCGCTTCGATAACACCGCAGGACGCCCAGCCATTGCTCGATCCATTTCGAGTTCACCCTCCCTCGCCGCTGGCGAAGCCAAGTAGGGATCTCCTCATTTTAAACGCCCGTCCTCCCCGTGAACCCCCGCTACTCCGCCCTATTTTGCTAGGATAGGACGCTGAGTTTTGATTCTCCTGTAAGTCACACGCGTGCTGGGCTTCTGCGGGCTAATGTGGTTGATTTCGAATGCCCCTTTGATGATTTTTTTAAGTTTGGCGCCGAGTCCGAGTGCAAGAAGGGTTGATATCGTTCCTCAGGTCCATGCCCACCACATGTTCGACGATATTTCTAAGCCAGCCCAGGCGGTTGCATTACCGATTCCCATATGTTCCTGAACGCGTATAAGTGGGCTTTCCATGTTATGAACCTTTTGTTGCTTGCTAGTTGTCGTTTGCATCATCGGGCCGAGTCTGGGCATACATTCGCTGCGTTTTATTTGGCTCCCGTTGGTTTCCTGGGTGTGGCGGCTGTGAGTGGTGTGCGGCTCGGGGTGGCCGGCGATGATGTCACGAGGTGATGGTGGCGGCAGCGACGATCTCAGCCGCTGCTTTGTTTACGGTGCTCGGCGTGAGAGAATAGGTTGGGCGTTCGGTGATGGAGGCATTAGGAGGAGGGGCTAGTTTCGGGCGTGGGAGTAAACCATCGAAGAAGGAGAAGAAGAGCGGCAGAAGAGGACGAAATGGGGAAAAGACAAAAAAAAAAAAAAAAAAAAAAATATTGATATTAACATAAAAACGAAAAAGAAAACAAATAAATGTTTTAAGAAATATATTTTGTCTATTTCAGGTTAAATTCGGATTGTCGGATAGGGTCAACGTGCCGGATCGGGTTTACGGGCCTGAACCGTTTTCCCGAATATAATAATATTAAATATTAAATATATATTAAAAATTTTCAAACTTCAAAAAATTTTCAGAAAAAATGAAAAAAATAAAAATTCATAAACTTTCCGAAAATTCAAAAGCTTTCAGAAAACATTAAAAAATTCAAAAACTTTCAGAAAATATTAAAAAATTCAAAAAAATTAAAAATAAGGAAACGACTCGAATCAAATTAAAGCGCTTCAAACCAAAGCCCACAACTTTCAGATTTTGTGCATTATTATACTGTGCATTAACATTTTGTTTTTATGCTATCCTTAGGAAATAAGAGAATGGGCTTGAATTATAGGCAAATCACGTCGAGTAGTGCTGTCGGCTTGTTGCATCTTCGACCTCGTCAGTGTCCGACTAAGCAAGCGTCTTCATAACGTGTATTGGTATGAATTACGGACATGGACTATGTCAAGGCAAGGAAGAAATTCATTACGGATATCGGTCATAATTTCTAATTAACTCAAATTAAGTCGGGCCGTATTCTCAAAATTTGGAACATAGACATAAAGAATTATGGATGGGCCAAATGGTGCGTATATTAGGTGCCATGCCTTTAACATGAAGCAACCAACTGCAAAAGCATCTTAGGGCTAGGAGCTAATATGTTACATTGACCACTACTGGGTCCTTTTGCCTAGAACTAAGGCGTGGAAATATTTAATAAGATGGGCAAATGGGACCTAGAAAGAGGCTTGGAACAACTTGAACTCAAGACTTTTTACTTTGTGATACCATATTAAATATTGTAGAACCACTGTTAACTTCTTTATAAATTTAAACTGCTAGATGAATGAATGATTTAAAATTTATATATTCTATCATAATCCACTCACAACCAACACTATATAGAAAAAAATCTGGTGGCTCAGGCATTGTACCAGATAATAGTCTTTTTGATGGTGCGGTTCAAGGATGAACAACATCTTAATGGGAATCAACAAGTCAAGAATACATCCATCTTCCACATTCTCATCCTTTTGTCAAGATTTACGGCCTATCTATTCAACGAAGCTCGAAGAGATCAATGTATTGAAGGGGACGGTCACACACAACAAATGGCTTTGGGCTGTTTCTGGAGGAATAGTCCTCGCTCAGGTGGCGATGATGGAACTCTCGGCGAGGTTTCTAGGTACATAGAGATTGGATTGGAAGCAATGGGGGATGTGCATTGCAGTGGCAGCCGTTTCATGACCTCTTTGTTGGTTGTTTAAGTGGTCTTTTCCTGTGATGACGGTATTGTACTGATTAGCTTTGGAGTCAGGTGCAACAAAGAGCACCTGGTGTTTTCTTCAGGTTAGAGATGCGTTCTTAAAAATGCAAATGCCCAACTGCAGTGCCCTCTGTTTTTTACCCTCCCTTTGGGTCTCGTGCAGATACTTCTGCAATCAGATCTCAAACAATT
Source organism: Eucalyptus lansdowneana (assembly GCA_017140395.1). Classification (NCBI taxonomy): domain Eukaryota; kingdom Viridiplantae; phylum Streptophyta; class Magnoliopsida; order Myrtales; family Myrtaceae; genus Eucalyptus; species Eucalyptus lansdowneana. The sequence goes on from CM029490.1 coordinate 7,480,118, forward strand.
GAAAATTTCTTTGACTTGAATTGAATTCCTTATAGAATTATGGGAAAAAAGTTGAGATAACCAAATGTTGTTAATAGCTACTCAATTAGAGCTCTTTTCAAATCATAGGATCAATATTGCAACTTGGTTTTACTATAGCCAGAGCAAATTCTTAGGGAAAAGTGTCCAAAAAATCCTCACCTATTATATTTGTATCAATTTAATCTTAAACATTTTTAATGATGTTAATGTAGTCCCAAATATTTTAACCTAGAGCCAATTTAGTCATTTCAACTAGTTTTTGCTGGAAATTGCCAGTGTAGACTCCGATGGCACAATTGGCACTAAAGTTGACATCTTTAAATAATAACTTTCGAGTTTTTTTCTCTCTCTTTTTCCTCCGCTTTCCTTTGGTGGTCGCAAGACTAGCCTTACTTGAGCTGGCCAAAGATCCACGTTAACAATATTCACCAAAATAAGTCGTAATGACTGAATTGACTCTTTATTAAAAAGTTTAGAACTAAATTTACATAATTAAAATACTATAAAATTTTAGCATCAATGACTGATAATAACAACCTATCAAGCATAATTAAGAGTTAATATCATGAGAAAAAACTCCAAATCAATATGCTTGTGATATATTAATTTCAGGCAACCAGATGTTCCGAAGAATCGAGCGTGACAACTTCCACGAACTCTCCCGATCATGAAACGGAGAGAAACGGAGCATGAATAGGACCAGAGTCTGAAAGCACTCTCCCCGAACGAGATGAAATCACGCAAAAGAAGCGGAAAACCATGGCGAAGGAGATGCCTGACAGACCATCCAGAAAGTTCCTCCACAATCTGGCTTTTGTCCCATCCGCGATCTTACGGGGAAAAGGGATTGGCTTTCTTGCGCTGGTCCCTGCGTGTCCTCTTCCACCCCACCCGTCCGCTCCCTCATATCTTGGAACCTCCTCTCCCCTGCCTCCCACCCCCATAACGCGTCAGTTCCCACTCGTGACATATTGACATGCGTCACTGGTTCGCGGCCTGGTCACAGCTAGCACGCACACATCTTCGCGTCGCCATCGCCCTCGGGCGTCCGCCAGAGCGTCGTCAGGGAAAAAGGGCACGACCATCTCTTCATTATTTTATTATTATTACTTTTAACTCTGTTTATTCTATTAATTTAATTTAAATCATATTTGAATCAAAATGACGTCATTCTCACCTTACCATTCATATTTTAGTCACGGTCGTGTAAAAAATCCAAATGAACTATAAGTTTTAGGATTTTCAATGTGTTTATTATAAATTTTTTTTGTTTGATGGTTTTGGAGTGTGGCTTTTTGCAGAAGAGTTTATCTATCCAATGTACATTTTCACGATGCATGATAACCCATGTTTCACCTCAAATTCATGTACATGACAATCTATATCATTGACCAATATTCTCTCGATCCGCAATAACCTACCAATTATTGATTCAACCCAACCTGAATTGTCATATGGCAATATATTTGTCTGTTAACCATCTTAACTCTCTCGTTATGTTCACCATCCTCGTTCAATGATGATGTGTGGACTTTTGGATGATCCATTTTGCTATTGACGGCTTTGAGAGCTCGGATGCTACCTAAATGTACATAATTCATCCTCCGACTTCGTCCATCCTAAAATAGGTAATCTGCCATTAGGCATTCGAGTTCGCTATATTTGCCTCCTCCTCGTTTGACATGCTCTCTATTTAATCCTGGTCCTCAGTTCTGCTCGTGCGCAATACTAACCGTTGCTCACCGCAAGTTATCACATGCAAACCTCTTGAGATAAGGCCCCCTCTAATCACACTGTTGTCAATAAAATCATACAAAAAGTCTGAAACTTATTTTACGGTAGTTAATTCAATCCCAAGTTGATTGGAAATTGTTGACATTAGTATAACACTGTTAAAATCATAACATCATTATCAAGGATAACATAATTATTTCGTGTATACTAGAACCAGTACGCTGTAGTTAAATAATTACATCCTCTACTGGACGTTCTATCTCTATTCCTTTGATGTTACACAGTGATATCGTACAAGATATTGGCTATTTCATCGCACGAAAACCCAAACAAACAATTTTGCCATTGTTCCATCATAGCCGCAAGAGACCCCACTTTAACCGATACTTTAATTAAACGTGCGGTAAGAATTGATATCAACGCAGCCGGTCTCAATGCGATGAAACAAATATTTCGCTCACTCTTAACTTGTAACATTATAGGGATGTGCTTTCCTCCATCCTATATTGGATAGAAAAAAGTATTTGTTATTTTAAGAATTAATACCGCGAAAAATTTCAAACCAAGTGCATGCGTGACAAATTTACCCTCAGTTAATTTCCGTCAAATTTTACCGTTAAATTGTTGAGCTGGAGGATAGGTGGTAGTTGATATGACAAGTTCACAAGAAAATCCAAATGGTTAATATCATGAAAACCCTCAAACTAGTATACTTATGACAAATTTATTCTAAATTATTTTTTGGATCGCCAAAAATCCCAAATTAGTACATGCATGATGTATTTACTATCCATTAGTTTTCGTCAAATTTTACTATAAAATTGTTAAATTAGATGACACATAACAATAACTCAGTTGATGTAGCAAGTCCATGTGAAAATTCATAATATTCACTCTCTATTTTTTCGATTAGCCCTAACTTGAAACAATTAGGGTTCATTCTCTTTCTCTTCCTCATAGCACAAAAAACCCTAGATCATGTTCCTCTTCATCTAATCCTTCATTGTTGGCTTTGGCTAAGGTTGTAGAAATTGCGAACACCATTTAGCAAAAATTCTTTAGTGACACTTTTAGTAAGGATCTTTGTTGTTCTTTACCTTAAGATGTTGCCTATGATGAATGGTCACACTGATTTTACTTTAATAACATTGTCTTTTTATTCATGGTAAAATTTTGTAGTGAATTAGAAAGAAAAAAATCCAGGTGTATATAGGCAATGTTAGAAAAATCTGGAAAATGAACTTGATTGCACATCACAACTCAACCGATTACTTTGTTCATCGACCTAGATTTATTAAGCAAAGTTAACACATAAAATGCTCAGCACCCTATTTTGAATGGGGTTCAGGACTCTAACAATTAGAGCGTACCCCACATGAAAAAACACTGTTTTTGCTTACCTTGAGGAGGTGTTAATAAATAATCAGTAAAAAGCGCAAGGGTTTAATCCATCATCATAGTAAAAATCAACAAGGGCTTAATCCATCATTAATATTCTTACGCTAGATTTGATCGGGCCATATAATGGCACTTGATCGAGCCATTTCGTCAAGAGTACAATTAGAGTTACTAAAACTATTACTAAAGAGTTCTTACTAAATGAGGTTCACAATTTCCACAACCTTAGCCAAAGATGACAATAAAGGAGTCGATGAATAGGAAGACGATCTTGGGTTTTTTTTTTGCTTTGAGAGAGAGAAAAAACCCTATTTGTTTTTAAATTAGAGTTAATTGAAGAAATAAAGAAAAATAAATTGTATTAAAGAAAGATTGAAGGGGAAAAACGAAAAGAAAAAAAAAAAGAGGAAAAAAATAATTTTTAAAAAAAAAGCATATAGAAAGAAGTAGGCAAAAGTGTCATGAAAATTCTCCCCATTTGTGGTTGTGCAATTTTTAGGTTTATTTGCATTGAAATGCTGTTTATATCAAATAATGGACAGGATATTATGTGAAAATATTCGATTTTATTAGTTCGATTCACTAAATGATGGATGAAATATGATAAAATATATGAATTTTATATTGTATTATATCTAATTCTATCATGACTGAAAAATCGGATTTCCAAACCCGCCCAAGGGGGCATATATAGGAGGCAGGGGTTTTTCTTCAAAAGAAAGAGGAGCCGCACATTAAAAGGGATTCTTGAGCCGCCGTACGTAGAGGAAAAGGACGAACCTGCTGGAGGTGTTTTTTTCAGCATACCTGAAACTTTTGCTTTGCACTATGAATTTTACACCCAATTGAGTTATTTTTTATAAGCATTTTATGTTTGGACTTAATCTAGATGTGTGAAATAATTGTAATGTTTATTTTTCGATTATTAGTGAATTATTTATCACGACTCACCCTGTAAACGTAGATATCGACATTAAGATCGAACTTGGTAAATTTTTGGTGTTCTTTATTATTTCCCTTTAATTTTTCTGGTGATCTCAAGTTGATTTGATTGCAAGATCATATTAGTTTACACGTTGATGTTACAACGAGAAGGAGAACAAGTGCCCAAGAATTCTGATACTTAAAACGCCATACCATTCAATTTGGGAGTCTAATCAATTGTGCAAAATAATAGTTCATTTTAAATCACAAAAAATCAAATAATAAATAATTATAAATTGTTATAAAATCTATTCCTATAAGAATTTGTTACTTATAACAAATTGTTATTTTGACAATAATCTGAAAATTGCCATACTAGCAAAGTCCTAAAAATATCATCTCAAACATCATTCTATGAATTCGACTCATCATCATCGGAGGATCACCAGCCTTTTTGGCTCTTCCCAGCAATGACTAGCATTCTCAGTGGCGACAACGTCCGCTCCGAGGTCTCTCTTGAATTGCCCGCTTTGTCGGAGTTTGCCAAGAAATGGCGCTTGGCCTCCGTGACCATCCATTGCTCCCTAGCCTTCACGACCTCCGCAGAGAAAACCAATAAATCCCTTAGAAAGACTTCTTCCAAAACTTTGGTTTTGATCCCCGATCTGGCTCCGAGCGCTCGCTCTGATCGACCCAGTTATTTCAACATGGATCAGTCACAGCTCACCAAACTGGTCGAGGACAAGGGCCTCTACCACCTCAGAGACTTTGGGGGTGTCAACAAAGTCGCCTCGGCCCTCGAAAACTGATGTCTGTGCTGGAAATAGCGCCGAACCGGACGACGTCTCTCGCAGGGAAAAGGCATTCGGTGTCAACACATACAAGCGGCCCGCCAAGGGCTTCTTCCACTTTGTGTTCAACGCAGAAGGCATTGGGCGTCCTGGTGTGGAGAGCGCGGTCCAAGCTTGTCAAGATGCGGGAGGGAACATCAAAGAGATAATGGGAGACTACCAAATAGCACCAACACGCAGCACGACATAACACTATATGTCAACATGTCATTTATATAAAAATAGAGAATTTTAACACGTTATGACACATTATATATTAAATATATAATTTATATAGACATGATAATATATATATACAGGACAAATTATCACTTTTATAATTAGCTTTTTTGAGGTGGCTGGGTATATGAGTTAAGTGTATATATATATTTTGGATAGATTCACATTTCAACCCCTAATGCTTAAAATTGACCTTGTGCATATTGGAATGACATGTCGAGATGCTGGACTCTCATGTCACTGGCATGTCCGGAGCATTAATCATGTGTCGGATGTTTGACACCTAGTGACCACGTGCTGGACGGGTATCAGTTGGTGTTCGACACACATTTGACATTGACACAGATGCTTCTGAAAAGTGTCCATGCTTCCTAAGAGACAACATCTTCACCACTAAGGCCATAGTGCAAGATCTTCAAGCCCAGGGATGACGTCTTCAATGGAGCCATCGTGGAAGGAGCCGAGTTCCGCAATTACATGCCAGAGAAGAGGCTTTAAAGAGTTGACAAAATCCAGGTCATGGGGAGATCCTCTCCTCATGGTTCAATGCCTGAAGCAGAAAGGCCATGCGGTCGCTATCACTGGGGATGGCACGAATGATGCACCGGCCCTCAAGGAAGCCGACATTGGGCTCTCAATGGGCATCCAAGGCACTGAGTTCACCAAAGAGAGCATAGACATTGTCATCCTCAACGACAACTTCGCCTCTGTGGCAATAGTGTTGCATTGGGGTCAATGCGTCTACACCAACATCCAGAAGTTCATCCAGTTCCAGCTCACGGTGAATGTTGTGGCCCTCGTCATCAACTTTGTGGTTGCGGTCTCCTCTAGTGACGTCCCCCTAATGGCGTTCCAGCTCTTATGGGTGAACCTAATCATGGACACGCTTGGCACCCTCGCCCTGGCCACCGAGCGGCCTACTTGGGAGCTCATGGAGAAGCCTCTCATGGACCGGACGGAGCCACTCATAACTAACGTCATGTGGAGGAACCTTGTAGCACAAGCAACATACCAAATGGCCGTCTTCCTCACTCTACAATTCAAGGATGAATTGATTTTCGGGGTCGACGAGGTGGTGAAGCGGATGCTGATATTCAACGCGTTCATGCCGTGCCAGGTCTTCAATGAGTTCAACACGAGGAACCTCAAGAAAATAAACGTGTTCAAGGGCATACACAAGAACAAGCTATTCCTCGGGATCATCTTCATGACGGTGGTCCTCCAGTGGTGATGGTAGAGATCCTGAAGTGGTTCGCTAACACAAGGTGCGTTTAATTCAGCATTTCTAAAGGCCTTTTAGCTCCTAAAGTCCCTTGGAGAAATGCAAGATCATTTGACAACCGTTGTAAATGAGCTTTTTGCCAAATGCTAGCCTTAGGAAGGCTAAAAGCCCAATGCTAATAGGGACTAGCATTGGGCTTTTAGCATTTGGCCAAATGCTAACTAGCCAAATGCTAACATTAATTTTTTCCTTCCAAAACCATCCTTACCAATTTTTCAAATTTTCGGTTTTGTCCTTGGTTAATTTTTTTATTAAAAAAAGGAAACGACCCTTTGTTGGACCAGTGAAGAGCTATGGCCATAGGCGACCATTGGATAAGGTCACCCGAGGTCGGGGGACCTTCGGCGAGGGTCGCGTGACCCAGCTGAGGGCCGCCAAAGGTCGTACGAGGGTCGCTTGACTTTGGTTCATTTTTAAAATACATACATACATACATACATACATACATACATACATACATACATATATGTATACCTAAAGCTTATTGCAAAAGTTTTTTTGCCAAACATATATTCAACTCAAAGTCCATTGATAAAGAAGTTTAAACCAAATACAATTTGCATTTTCCCAAAGAGTTTTGACTTTCAACATTTACATTATGCTCAAAGCTCGTTTGCAAAATTGAATCAAATGCAACCACAAAGCAGTTAAGCTAGGGCCGGTGGGGCGCATGTATTGGGATCGCGGCCGCGGTTTGGCCTATCGGTTGGGTTGTTAAGTGCATCTCGGTCCCTGATACACCAATCCTAAAGCAAGAAGCTCATGAGGAAAATCGTGCACAGAGAACAATAGGAACACTAATTGGCCAGAAAATGAGGAACACTTTCAGATCTTGGGCATTATTATACTGTTTATTAACATTTTGTTTTTATGCTTTTACCAGGAAATGAGAGAATTGGCTTGAATTATAAGCAAATCATGTGGAGCAGTACTGTCGGCTTGTTGCATCTTCGACCCCGTCAGTGTCCGACTAAGCATGCGTCTTCACAACATGTATTGGTATGAATTACGGGCATAGACTATGTCAAGGCGAGAAAGAAATTCATTACGTGTATTGGTCTCGATTTCTAATTAACTCAAATTAACTCAGGCCGTATCTCAGAATTTGGAATGTAGACATAAAGAATTATGCGTGCATATATTAGGTGCTGTGCCCTTAACATCAAGCAACCAACTACAAAAGCATCTTGGGGCTAGAAACCTAAGTAGCATCAACACGCAACACGGACATACAACACGATACGACACGACACAATCCGCCGATACGTCATTTTTCAAAATTAGAGAATTTTGATATGTTGAGACACGTTATATATTAAATGAATATTTTCATTTTTAATTAATTTGATTCGAATTCACAAAAAATGAATAATAAAAAAAGAGCTTACAGTGAATTTACATTAATAATATTAATAAATCTATTCATAGGAAATTTGAAATATATATGCATAGTTAATGCGTGCCCATATTTGGGAACATGTTTCTAACTTTAACAAAAATTATTGATGAAACTAATGACTAACAAAAGATTAGACTCAATTTATTTAAATAAATCTATGATCTTCTATAATTATCAAAATTTATCATTATTTAATATTCGGTATTTTTATTTTTTGAAACCACTTTTGAACCCATTTATTTATTTTTCTAACAAAAATAGCCTTGTCATCCAAGAATTATTTCCCTCCCTCGTTTCTCTTCCTGCCATTTCCCTTGTTTTTCCACCCCACCCCCCTTGGTTTTTTTCCCTCCTTTCTCCCCCCATCACTCGTCATTTCCCTCGTTTCTCTCTCCCCCACCCCATGCCACCCCAGCACCCCCGGGCTCCCTCTCCACCCTCGGTCTCTTTCCCTCGTTTCTTTTTCCCCATCACTTGTCATTTGCTTTCTCAAAAATTAAAGTCATCCCCCACCCCCCTCTTCTTGCTAAAACCCTAATCGCGGCCTCCTCCTTCTCCTCCTCGCACGATCCTCTCTACTCTCTTTTGATCGCCTCATTGCAATCGCTCACCACCTCGCCTCCAGTCCTTCCTCCTTCGCAACTGCAACCTTGTTGCCGACCCTCCATCATAGCATCGCAGACGCGGCCCTCTGGATCATCTCAATCTCTACTCTTCCTCTGGTCCTCCCTTACTGTCGCAGCCTTGCCTCCGCTACCTCACCCTCGCCTCCACCCTCCATCATCTTCTTCAATGATCCTCCCTTTTGGATACGCATGTTGAAATGTGTCGAGAAAAGTTGACCACGTGTTCAAAAATCCGACATGTGTTGACCACATGTTCAAATATATCGGACACGTGGACAACCTGTCAGACACGACATGGAAGCTCCGACAATGTGTCCATGCTTCATAGCTTAGAACTAATCTATTACATTGACCATTACTGAGTCTTAGAACTAAGGTGCGGAAATATCTAATTAGATGGGCAAATAGAGTCTAGAAAGAGGCTTGGAAAGATTTGAACTCAACACCTTCTACTCTTATACCATGTTAAATTTTATGAAATCATTGTCGACTATTTTAAAAGTTTAAGCTGTTAGATGAAGGAGTGGTTTAAAATTTATATATTCTATCATGATCACACTCATAACCAGCAATATGTGAAGAAATCTGGTAGCTTGGGCATCGTACCAAGTAATAGTCTTTTTGACTGTGAAGTTCAAGTATGAACAACATCTCTGTGGGAATCAACAAGTCAAGAACGCATCCATGTCTTAAAGGAAGCCTGAAGAGATCAATGTCTTGCAGGGGACGAACATGCACAACAAATGGCTTTGGGCTGTTTCTGGCAGAGTAGTCCTCGCTCAAGGGGCGATGATGGAACTCTCGGCGAGGTTTCTTGGCATAGACAAATCAAATTCAATGACCTCTTTGTTGGTTGTTTAAGTGGTCTATTCCTGTGATGACAGTATCGTTCTGAGAGCTTTGAGGTCGAGTGCAACAAAGGGCACCTGGTGTTTTCTTCAAGTTAGAGATATGTTCTTAAAGAGGCAATGCCCAACCGTAGTGCCCTCTGGTTTTTCCCTTCCCTTTGGGTCTCGTGCAGATACTGCTACGATGGGAAATTAAACAATTGAAAATTTATATGACTTGAATTGAATTCTGCATAGTATTGCGGAAAAATATTTGAGGTAACGAAATGTTGTTAATAGCTACTCAATCATAGCTCTCTCCAAAATCTTAGGATCAATATTGCAACTTGGTTTCACTATAGCCTAAGCAAATTCTCAGGGAAAAATGTTAGAAAAGTCATGAACCTATTACATCAGTATCAACTTTGTTATAGATTTTTTAATGGTGCTAATTTAGTGCCAAACATTCTAACCTAGAGCTAATTAAGTCATTTCGGCCAATTTTGACTAGAAATTGCTAACATGGATAATAGTTGGTCTACGTGACATGGCCAATGCAGAAATGGGCATTTTTCAATATTATTTGATAGTTTTTGAATTTTTATCCTTTCTTTTTTTCCTATCTTTTTTTTTTTTTTCTCTTTTTTTCCTTTTCTTTCCTCTGATGGCCAGCGAGGCCACTCTCGCCAAATCTGGACGGAGAATTTGAGTACTTGGAGGGTTAGGCTCATCGGACTTGGGTTGCTGGAGGCTCGAGTGTGGGAGGAGGAGGTGGAACGGGGGATTAGGCTATGTCTTTTTTGCGAGAAGAAGAAGAGGGAATCTGAAGCACCCCGTGCTCCTTCTTGCTGTTCTATTTCTCGAGTTTGGGTTCCTCGTGGGTTCAAAGAAGGTGGCGGTAACCCTACGAACAGATCTTCCACCATTGTCTTGCTCTCTCTGCGGGAGTCTTGAGTGTGTTGTGATTCTCTCTCCTCTAAATTAGCATTTATTCCATAGAAGATTGAGCTGAGCGAGGGCGGCCTCGCCGGGCTAGTCTTCCAAGATCTAGTGAGGGCTACCCTCGTTCAGGCAAGGCTAGTCCTTGCCAAAGATTGCCATGTTGGTCTGTTGGTCACTAGAGGAAAGAGGAGGAAAATAAGAAAGGGAAAAAATGAAGAAAAAAATCAAAATTTATTATAATATTATGTAAAAATATCCACATCAGCGTCGGTCGTATTTCATGTCAACATTAGGCGGCCAAAATTCACCACAATAACTAAATTGGCTCTATATAAAAAAATTTATGACTAAATTGATATAACTAAAATGTTTAGAATTAAAACTGATACTAATATAATAAGCTTATGATTTTTTTTGACACATATTTAAATTCTTATGGCATAAAATTTTCATTTCAGCTATGGAGGGTAGCAACCTACCAAGCATAATTAAGGGTCAATATCATGAAATGTGACACATTGACCTTGGTTGTGCCGCAGAATCGAGCATGATGCATGTCGCGACCTCTTTTTTTCCGACGCCCGCAATCGGGTACGGGTGCCTAAGGAGGTTAATGGCTTGGCTGAAATTAGTTATGCCCGGACTCTCCCAAATCCACAAATTCACGACTTTAATAGTCTAAATTTTTAACCTGTAAATTAATTTTAAAACGGAGTCGCCACTAATCGGTTTGGGGTGGGTCGATTAGAAACCCAAGTGAAGTATCGGGAGAAATACTCACTCTGCGCAACCAGAGAAAATAGGATCATGGACTTGATTACACTTATTAATCACTAATGCCCTTTCGGTACCTAATCTTGTTTAAACCCCGAGGTTTTTGGATGTTCGAGGGATTTTCCATGCATTTTGGGAGGAAAAACATTTTTTGAGTCATTTTTCTTTCTTTTTTTTTTTTTGACATGAAAGGGATTTTTTGGACCTTTTTTTACTTTTGGAAAAATACAAGTCTTTTTGGCTTTTTCTGAATTTTTTGGCTTTTTCATGAATTTTTGGCTTTTTTTTTATTTTTGACATTTTTTGGAAAATATGAAATATTTTTTATGTTTTATTTTTTGGAAAATAAAATATTTTTTTATATTTTTTAATATTTTTGGAAAATAAATTATTTTTTGATTTTTTTTCTCGATTTTTTTTATTTTCTGGAAAATAAAACATTTTTTAACATTTTTTCAAAATAAATTTTTTTGAAAATAAAACATTTTTTATTTTTTTATTTAAAACATTATTTTATATTAAAATAATATAAAAACTGACCCGGTTGGATCCGCGGGTTGGGTCCGACCCGGGCTAGTGATCCGAATGAGGACCCGACTCGGATTTTTTTCTTTATTTATTTTAAAACAAGCTCGGCCCAAAATTTTTTAATTGAAGCCCAAGGAACAAGAGGGGGTCCCTATCCGCGTGAGGCCGGCCCACCTGCGTCCGAATCCGCTTGGCCCAGACTGACCGGAACCCTACCCGATGGGGCTTTCGCCCAACCCGGTCGCGACCCGAATTTGTAACCCCAAATTCCAGTGCTTCCTTGCGGCGCTGGAGAGGGGATGGCGGGGACGCCGGCAACTCGGCCATGGTGGCGCGACGGGCGGCGGATCGGCGACGACGACGGCAGCTACATGGACGACAGCAACGGCCGACTTCTCGACGGGACGCGGCGCGGCAGCAACACGGAGCCTCTTGGCCAATCGGGATTGAGGCCGAAGCTAGGGTTTCAAAAGGGCGGCGAGGGGTGGCGAGCGAAAACGACGACGGCCAAGAAGGGGCTGATACCTACTTATGGAGAGGGTATGGCGCAGCGGCGTGGGAAAAGGCGATGACCCAACACAAGGGGGACTCCGCGACAAGGGCTCCGAGTCGCAACGGTTCTTTGAGCTCCGAAGCAGCGGCGGATCTGGGGGGGGGGTACAGGTGCGACGACGGGGCAGCTACGGCGGTCCGTTAGCTTCCAGATCTGGCCTTCCGCCCTGCGATTCCTCCCTCGCTCAGCCTCCACCCGCTCGGATCTCTCCTCCCTCGGGCTCGCTTACTGCCGACCTCCCCCGAAGTCTCTCGGAGGGAGGTCGTTCAAGCTTCGCGACCCGATCTCTCGCGTGCTCACTCTTTGATTCTTCCCTGAAGTCTCTCAAGGGAAAATCTCCGAGTTCGCCGTGTTCTTCGACGGAGATGGTGCCTCGCTATTTATAGGCGAGGGGGCGGCCGGTTGACGGGGATTCGACCGCCGATCTTCGCACGCCGAACGGACGCCCGCGGCCGAACCGGCGTCCCATCCTCGCTCCTCCAACAAAGCGTGCTCGGCATTGAAGGCAGCTCATGATGGCGCTTGAGATCTGTCTCTTCCGGCCGACGTCGGCCTACACTCCTCGGCCGTAGGTCCTTCGCGCGCGTGAGTTGCAAAGGCGGAGGGGAAGAAGAAGAGGGAAGAAGGAAGAAGAAGAAGAAGAAGAAGAAAGAGGGGGCCGGGCTAGAGGAGAAGGAGGGTGGGCTTGGGCCCGCGAAAGGGAGAGATAAAGGAGGGGGCTGGGCCTTGCTGCCAATTTTTTGTTTTCTTTTGTTTTTATTGAAATTTTTGTTGTTTTTGTTATTTGTTTTGTTTATTATCTGAAAAAAAGGAAATATAAAAGAAATTAGGGCCTTATTAATAACCTAATCAAAATTTAGGTGTCAACAGTTGCCCCTCTTTGAAGGTGAGTTCGCAGAGGTTGCATTCAAAGACAAACTGATACCTAAATTTTGTCCGTACATATGCGATAGATTATATCTTATTTGGGACCTAGTGTCCTATGCAGAAAATGAGTAATATAACATTACACATAGTAAGACAGATAAGAAGATACCTGTAGTTACTTACCGGGAATGAGTGAGATAGGGTGTGATCCCCGAGCTTTGGCAAGTATCAAGGCATCATCTTACCTGATGCATGAGGAGATTGCTTTTCCAGGACCCGAACCATTCTTCGGTCGCCTGTTAGAGCAATAAGTTGGTTTGTCTAGGACCCGAACCTTTCTTCGGTCGCCTGTTAGAGCAATAAGTTGGTTGTCTAGGACCCGAACCTTTCTTCGGTCGCCTTGACGGGAGATGCGCCGACCTTTCTCAGGGCATCTCATTTGTGGGTGCCTGATCTGTATCGATGACACCAGTTGGTACCCGACCTTTCTCGGGAGATGCGCCGACCTTTCTCAGGGCATCATATTTTTGGGGTGTCTGACTTCTATCAAAGACACTGGTAAGAACCCGACCTTTCTCGGGAGGATGCGCCGACCTTTCTCAAAGCATCGATTCTGGAAGATACCTGGACATTCACAAGCATATCAAAGAGTACCTGGATATTCACAAGTACTAACCTGAAAGATATTTGGGCCTTTGCAGGCATCAAAAGGGGCATCATAAGCATAAACTCTTGGAGGATACCTGGATGTTCGCAGGCGTTGAAGGAATATCTTATTGCTTGCGGGTATTGAAATAATATTTGAATGATTAAAAGTACAAACTCTTGAAGGATACCTGGCATTCGCAGGTATCGAAGGAGTACCTGGGATATTCATGAAGGTCCCTCACCTTTTGATAATTGGGAATGTTGAGGACGTACCTCGCATATTCATGAAGGTCTCTCACCTCCTGGTAATGGGAATATCGAGGACGTGCCCCGAATATCCATGAAGGTCTCTCACCTCCTGGTAATTGAGAATATTGAGGACGTGCCTCACATATTCATGAAGGTCTTTCACCTCCTGATAATGAGAATATCGAGGACGTACCTTGGATATTCATGAAGGTCTCTCACCTCCTGGTAATTGGGAATATCGAGGGCGTACCTGAGATATTCGTGAAGGTCTCTCACCTCCTGGTAATGGGGAATATTGAGGACGTGCCTCGCATATTCATGAAGGTCTCTCACCTCCTAGTAATTGGGAATATCGAGGGCGTACCTGAGATATTCGTGAAGGTCTCTCACCTCCTGGTAATGGGAATATCGAGGGCTTGCCCCGCATATTCGTGAAGGTTTCTCACCTTCTGGTAAATGGGAATATCAAAGACGTACCTGAGATATTCATGAAGGTCTCTAACCTCCTAGTAATTGGGAATATTGAAGACGTGCCTCGCATATTCATGAAGGTCTCTCACCTCCTGGTAGTTGGAATATCGAGGACGTACCTTGGATATTCGTGAAGGTTTCTCACCTCCTGGTAATTGGGAATATCGAGGGCGTACCTGCGATATTCGTGAAGGTCTCTCACCTCTTGGTAATTGGGAATATCGAGGGCGTACCTGAGATATTCGTGAAGGTCTCTCACCTCCTGGTAATGGGGAATATTGAGGACGTGCCTCGCATATTCATGAAGGTCTCTCACCTCCTGGTAATTGGGAATATCGAGGGCGTACCTGAGATATTCGTGAAGGTCTCTCACCTCCTGGTAATGGGAATATCGAGGGCTTGCCCCGCATATTCGTGAAGGTTTCTCACATTCTGGTAAATGGGAATATCAAAGACGTACCTGAGATATTCATGAAGGTCTCTCACCTCCTGGTAATTGGGAATATTGAGGACGTGCCTTGCATATTCATGAAGGTTTCTCACCTCCTGGTAGTTGGAATATCGAGGACGTACCTTGGATATTCGTGAAGGTTTCTCACCTCCTGGTAATTGGGAATATCGAGGGCGTACCTGCGATATTCGTGAAGGTCTCTCACCTCATGGTAATTGGGAATATCGAGGGCGTACCTGAGATATTCGTGAAGGTCTCTCACCTCCTGGTAATGGGGAATATTGAGGACGTGCCTCGCATATTCATGAAGGTCTCTCACCTCCTGGTAATGAGAATTTGAATGTAGCACGAGGCTTACCTGGATTGCCGTGGGCACTTAAAAGGGGTGGAACACCTGGACGGCGGTGCCAAGCAAAGCAATGGAATGCTTGAACAGCTACTATATAATTTGGGGACAACTCGGGCAGGTTGAGTTTCATGAAAATGAAGTACCTAGACAACGGTGGGTACTTGACGATATGGGGATACCTAGACAGCAGTAGGTATTCCAAGAGATACTTGGTCAGTCACAAGTATCAATACTCTGGGGACAACGCGAATAGGTCGAGTGTCAGGAAAAGGGAGTATCCAAATGGTAGCCGGTACTCAAAGATAATGGGATGCTAAAACAGTTGCAAACATCCAAACTCAAGGGACGACTCAAATAGGTCGAGTGTCAATAGAGGGAGCACCCAGCAAGTGGTGGATATTAAAAAACAAAGGGATACTTAGACAGTTGCAAGCATCCAAACTCAAGGGACGACTCGAATAGGTCGAGTGTCAAGGAGAGAGTACCTGGACAATGGTAGGTACTTTAAGATAAATGGGGACAGGGATATGCTTACCTGGCAATATCTCTGATCTCTGAGAGTATGTCTGCTATTTGCACAATATGCACACATGATTGTATATACTGTAAATTCATAAATTCAAATGTGATTTATGCATGACAATCTTGTCAGTTTTGCATCATCTGATTTCCACTGGGGAAGATTTTGAAAGACAACCTTCATTTAGAATGTAGATGTCTTGAGCATGCCAAATGAGGGACTTTTAGTCTGAAAGGACTTTCCGCTCACTCTCATGGAAAATGCTATCCTGACCATTGATGCAGGATTTATAAGGACCACACTATCTCACTGTCATCATGTCAGCAGGGGTCCGAGTATTCTCGCAAACAGTACGACTTTACCAATATGAGAGGTCTTTGTTGAAACTGTGATGAGGTCTTAGTCAGCGGCTCATCGAAGGGGACCATCAAGGTCAAGGCTTATGGATGAAAATGTTGCACGATCATCTCCGGGCTTACAAGTCAAGAACCCTGCGAAAAGAAATAGAGTAATCTTGCTCGTACTTCTTCGAGCGATGCTTATAGCACATATGAAATCCTACGTTAATTGAAGTGCCCTAGTCGAAGAGACTTTTACAATGGGATGTAACGTAGACTTGGCTCACATGTAAGTGGGTGAGAGTTGGTGACTGTCTTGGCATTTGTCACTAGTCTTTCTTGTCAGATGGAGGTTCTATGGACCACAACATCAACTTTTCTTGGCTGTATTTTTGACTGGAGGGCATTGGCCTTGCTTTTACCAGGCACACTGCTTTTTCATGCTCCTATTTTTTTTATTCCAGTTCTTCATTTATGGGCATTTGACCTTGCTTTTACCAGGTACACTGCTTTTTTATGCCCCTAGTTTTTTGTTTTGCTTGAGGAACTAATCTAGGCAAGTTCAATCGAAGCACCATTATTTAGACTCTTGAATCTTCTTCTTCAGCCGACACTTTAGGCTATGGCAATAACTTCTGCTTTGTCTCAACGTGAGGGTAAAATTACAGACTTGCTTGGGTTGTACAATGGATACGAGTGCGTAAAGAAAGAATTGCTCTTCATGACTCTAGGGCACTTAAATTAATGCAAGTGTTCATATGCAATAAAGACACTCAAAGATTGATGCAAGTGCAAGCAAGAAAATTTCTATCTCTCTTCTCACCTTGTGATGCTGCTTCGCCTCCGATTTGCCCCAGTGTGGGGTGGTTCTTGACGGGGGTATGAGAGAAGCTTCACCAGTGTATGGGGCTCAAAGGGGTGAGCAATGAAATGCCTCTCACTGTTTTGGTTATCGTACCATTCGCAAGAGAACTCTTTACCCTGCAGCCATGGAATCTTCTGCACTCATCTCACAAGTGTATAGATGGGGGGATTGTGTGTAGGATATGGCTTGCCTTTCATCATTCTAACGCACCTCATCCAGCATGCTCAATTAATCTTGTATTCTTCACTTAGCTGTCTATTCTAATAATTCTCAATGGAATCAGTGATTTAGACAGACAAAATCATCATGCAAAATCCATTTGGAAAAGACATGCAACATTTTAAATATGATGGAGTTTGAACTCTTCAAAACAAGTGAATGGTTTTGACTCAAAAAAGACCTATTGACAACTTTAGGGGCTAACATAATGGTGTTTCCAAATATGTTAGATTTTGAACATCAAAAGGGTTATTCGCAAATGGACGTCGATGGTTGTCCCTATTGATTAGGATATGACACATGAATGATCAGCCGGTTGGGAATCTCGATCGGCATCTCTACTTTTGCCCTTGAGAAGATGTACAACTAGATCAATTAGCTTGGGAAGTTTGTCATTGCCTCTCAAGATTTTTATCTTTGCTTTGGTGATTACTCGGGATGCCATTTCGTTTAGGAAGCTTATCGAAGTTTGACATGTCTTTCCTTGATTTGTTATCCTTGCATTTTTTTACGGTCAAGTGATCCCGCAACAAATAAAAGGGATCATGTTAGTCAAACTCTTTCAAGAGTTGAATAACTTGGAAGCGATACAACTTTACCCTTCACTGGTTTGCAGATGATTGGATGGACCTGAAATGAGATGGGGACACGAAGTCCTATGTCCCTTGCTTTGTTAGGTGACCTGTTCTCTCGTAATTTGCAAGTGCAAGAGAAGCAAAATTTTTTTATTATTTTTTTTTTACCAAGCGGCTAACTGCCGCGTCGGGGATTCGAATCCCCGACTTCGGACCTTTTTGCTTCTTCCCGGATACCACTCGGCTAGAGGCGCTGATGGTGTCCGTAGGGTGCTTCCTTTTTTATTTAACTAAACCGGCTCCTGGACGACACTTCCTTTCATACCAGTTAGGTAAATCGATATGGGTCACTTTGATTTGCTCAAATTAACCATTAAGCTTGTTTCTTGAATCCTATGCTTCCTGTCAATAGGAGAAAATATGTCAAAAGTGAGTTCGAATCAATCGGGAGTATTGGAAACGATACCAAATTACTCTTCTCCAAAGTTTGTATTTGTTGACTCATAGGGATATTTGAATGTCGATGACGGCCTTTTCGTTTTGGCACGGTTCAATTTCTTTCGATTGGCCTTCCTCACTCATGGCCATGTATGTATGATTGATGGTTGTCGATTTATCTTCAACGCCTTCCTTCGTGGAATTTTTCTTTTGTCTTTGACTATATGACCATTAGCAGCATTGAGCAAAGTCATGTACTTCAAGCTTCTATGGAATCTAAGATGGACAATCAAAACCTCCAATTCTCTTATGGCAATTACTTCTTGCGAGAATATGCGTCGGAACAAGAAGTTCTAAATTCCTAAAGTCATTTGTCCATGTGGGGCTATAGACCGCTTCAACTGTCTAGATTTCTTCCCTATTGACAGTAATCAATTCAAAGGAAGAGGAGGAACCCTTCCTTATGTTGTAGTTGATAAATCCCATTGATGAAATCTAGCATCTAGTTGCTCGGGCATGTTGTGGGGAAAGATAGTCCTTTGGCTTAGAAGGAGTTGGTTAGGAGCGAGTGGAGGCATGTCATGGATGCTTGATTTCAACCGTATGCCCGTACCTATTACGTCTATCTTTTGTATCCTGTAAATAGAAGAGAGAGGACATCATTTCCAAAATTATATTTGGAGAATAAAACTTACCTTCTTGAAGTGAGATGATCTTTTCTGTTTGCCCCACTGCCTTCTTGGAAGGGTGTTTTTAAATTTGGCGAGCTCACACGATGTGCCATCTTTAAATGCCTCCTGGTCACACTAAGTCAAATGGGATGATATTCTGAGACACGAAGTGAGTGAGTCAGAAAGACAAACATGATTAAATTTATCATCTCTTTTTTTTTTTTTTTGAAAGATTTTGGTGATGAAGTATTTTCTGTTTTCAAAATATGTATTCGGGGGAGAAAAAGCATGAGGAAGCCCAGTCCTCAGTATTCTCCTTGGATGATATTTTTTCATGGTTGGATAGCATCACTGGGCTGGTTTGGGATACCGCCTCATGCTCTCTCAAAATATTTTCAACTTTATTTAATAGGTGGATTTACATTTTGGAAAAGTGTTTTCAAAAGTTAGTTCCTCAAGCGGAACTGATGTTGAAAATAAAAACAAGCCAGACTTAAGAAATATGTACAAGTTCCCACGTAAGGGAGTACGCAAGGAAATTAAAAAGGGTTCTACTTGAGTGGGCCTGCACCCATTTCCCCTGATGGTCCTTCGTTGATGGTGCCCATGAAAAGGTCTCCAAACATGGTGGTCATGTTATCTGGCCCTTCTTTCTCTGTTGCTAAGGGTGGCACTTCATTGCCTGAATAATACCCGGCCTCTACCAGCCCTTGATAGATGTCAGCGGTATGTGCTTCGACATTTCTGCTCTGACTATCTTCAGAACTAAATACCGCGTTTACTTTGTTGGTGTGATCAGGGAGCGGATTGCTCTGGGATGAGAAAGCTTTAGTGTCTAAGAGGTTCTGGATTCGACTCTTGAGGGCGAAGCACTCATCAGTGGAATGCCCCACTTCTTCCATGTGATAGTTGCATATCTTTGACGGGTCATAGTTGGAAAAACTTTCAGCGTTGGGTCGCTTTGGCTCAATTGAAAGGAGGTTCTTCTTCCGGAGGATTGCCAGTACCTGTGACGGAGATCCAGGAAGAGGAGTAAATTGTCTCTTGTTATTGTAACGCTGGGATGGCTGACGGCTGGTGGTCTATTGCTGTCTTTGCACTTGTCTGAATTGTTGGAGAATGATTGTAGGTTGCATTGACATCTACCAGGGGTTCTTTATCTTTCTTCATGCTGAACCTGCCCGTGGATGCAGGTTCAGTGAACCAACCATCCCTCAACCCTATCTCGATTTGCTCCCCTACTGGAATGAGTTGATTAAATGATTCGACGATCGTGGTTACCATTCGATTGCGGTACTCGTAAGGGAGGGTTTTGATAAACATCTTTCTCAGCTCAAAATCGGTTGGCTTAGGACTGATTTGGGCGGCCAGATTCCTCCATCGGATAGTATATTCTTTGAACGATTCATGCTTTTTCTTTTCGGTTCGCTCAAGGTCCTCACGAGAAGGGGTAATGTCCATTATGAACTTATACTGCTTGAGGAATGCCTCACTCACCTCGCTCCATGTTTCAAGGAGATTCATGTTCTTTGTAATGTACCACCTCAAGGCAGGGCCTATTAGACTTGATTGGAACAACTGGATCATTAATGGTGCATTATTAACGTATTGGGTCATTCGAACCAAATACATTTGCAAATGAGCCCTAGGGCAAGTCGTGCCATCATACTTCTCAAACTCAGGCATTTTGAATTTTTCCGGCATTTTGACATTGGAATAAATGGAGAGGTCCGTCAAAGTAGGATCTTGGAGGCCTTGCAGTTGTTTCAGCTTCTCCTCAAGCTTTTCAAGGCGTTTGTCATGCTCAATTTTAGACAAATTGTCTGGCCTAGCTTTCTCGATCATGGTTGGGTGCGGATTATCCTCCAATTCGGGCATGTTATCATCGGTATCTCCACCTTGATCACCCCTAGTAGATGATTGTGGCAACGATACCTCGATTGAGGCCGGGGCGGGAGTGAGTTTGCCTTGGATGGAGTCTATCTGCTTTGAAAGTTGTTGAAGTACATTAAAGACTTGCTTCATTTCACTTTCCATGACCGCAATACGGCTTGGTACATTTTCTTCGGCCATTCTTACTCTTGCTTTTGAACGAGTCCGGATTGGCGAACGTTGACGTCCCGTGATTACCTAGTCATGAATAAACAAGCATGTGTGAATACAAGGCGTAGATAGGGAGTCAGTCCATGATGACGACCTAATCCTACTCATTTCGTTTATTCATGAAAAGGTAGAGGATTTCCTAAACATGGATTGAAAAAGGGCACATGACATGTTAACATGAGCTAAAAAGATATTCAATTTGAAAGGCGAAGAAAGCATGAGTTGCAAAAAATTTTGAAAAAGATTTCTATCCCCTTTTTTTTTAGGCAAATGAAAATTCTTGGGAAAAGAATTTTGTAACATGCTTGAGAATAAAAACATCAACTGAAAGTAATTTTTTTGCAAATTTTTTTAACTTTAAAAAAACTTTATGACAATTACTTCCAAATTTAGATGACCGTGATATTAAATCCTACACTAATCATGGACTACTCAATATATACGGAAGGTAAAATTGCAAAGTACAAGAAATAAAAACTTACTTCACACGAGAAAATTGATGGCAATCACATAGACATGCGCATGATATGTGCGGCTCGATTTCTAGCGAGAAGGTTTGTTGAAATTAAAAGGATATCCGCCCGTCGCGGTCTCGCGTTAGCGGATATCCTCCTAACCTCGGCTAAGAAATTCGGGAAAAGAAAGGCAACCTCTACATCGCAGTCTCGCGTTCGAGGTCGTATCTTTCTTAACACCATCCTAGAAATCCTATGGCGGCCCGTCCGGCGGCCGGGTTGTGTGTGCCATGTGTAGTGTTAAAACATTAAAGCATGCATAACAATTTATAATCACAAGACAATTTATTTTAAAAAAATTAAAATAAATTAAACTACTAACCTACAAAAATAAAAATAAAAACAAGTCAAAAAGAATTTAAACAAGACAAAATGGCCTAAGTCCTCACAAATGTCCCAGGAGTCGCCAAGCTGTCGCGACCTCTTTTTTTCCGATGCCCGCAATCGGTTACGGGTGCCTTAGGAGGTTAATGGCTTGGCTGAAATTAGTTATGCCCGGACTCTCCCAAATCCACCAATTCACGACTTTAATAGTTCTAAGTTTTTAACCTGTAAATTAATTTTAAAACGGGAGTCGCCACTAATCAATTTGGGGTGGGTTGATTAGAAACCCAAGCGAAGTATCGGAGAAATACTCACTCTGCGCAACTAGAGAAATTAGGATCGGGACTTGATTACACTAGTTAATCACTAATGCCCTTTCGGTACCTAATCTTGTTTAAACCCTGAGGTTTTTTTTGGATGTTCGAGGGATTTTCCATGCATTTTGGGAGGAAAAACATTTTTTGAGTCTTTTTCTTTCTATTTTTTTTTTATGACATGAAAAGGGATTTTTGGACCTTTTTTGGTACTTTTGGAAAAATACAAGTCTTTTTGGCTTTTTCTGAATTTTTTGGCTTTTTCATGAATTTTTGGCTTTTTTTTGATTTTTGACATTTTTTGGAAAATATGAAATATTTTTTATTTTTTATTTTTTGGAAAATAAAATATTTTTTTATATATTTTTAATATTTTTGGAAAATAAATTATTTTTTGATTTTTCTCGATTTTTTGAAAATAAAACATTTTTTAACATTTTTTCAATATTTTTTGAAAATAAAACATTTTTTATTTTTTTATTTAAAACATTATTTTATATTAAAATAATATAAAAACTGACCCGGTCGGATCCGCGGGTTGGGTCCGACCGGGCTAGTGATCCGAATGAGGACGGGCCCGACTCGGATTTTTTTCTTTATTTATTTTAAAACAAGCCCGGCCCAAAATTTTTTAATTGAAGCCCAAGGAACAAGAGGGGGTCCCTATCCCCGTGAGGCCGCTTGGCCCACCCCTACTCGCTCAAGATCCACACCGCTTGGCCCACGACTGGTTCCGAAACCCTACCCGACGGGGCTTTCGCCCAACCCGGTCGCGACCCGAATTTGTAACCCCAAATTCTAGTGCTTCCTTGCGGCGCTGGAGAGGGGATGGCGGGGACGCCGGCAACTCGGCCATGGTGGCGCGACGGGCGGCGGATCGGCGACGACGACGGCAGCTACATGGACGACAGCAACGGCCGACTTCTCGACGGGACGCGGCGCGGCAGCAACACGGAGCCTCTTGGCCAATCGGGATTGAGGCCGAGGCTAGGGTTTCAAAGGGGCGGCGAGGGGTGGCGAGCGAAAACGACGACGGCCAAGAGGGGGCTGATACCTGCTTATGGAGAGGGTATGGCGCAGCGGCGTGGGAAAAGGCGATGACCCAGCACAAGGGGGACTCCGCGACAAGGGCTCCGAGTCGCGGCGGTTCTTTGAGCTCCGAAGCAGCAGCGGATCTGGGGGGGTGCAGGTGCGACGACGGGGCAGCTATGGCGGTCCGTTAGCTTCCAGATCTGGCCTTCCGCCCTGCGATTCCTCCCTCGCTCAGCCTCCACCCGCTCGGATCTCTCCTCCCTCGGGCTCGCTTACTGCCGACCTCCCCCGAAGTCTCTCGGAGGGAGGTCGTTCAAGCTTCGCGACCCGATCTCTCGAGTGCTCACTCTTTGATTCTTCCCTGAAGTCTCTCAAGGGAAAATCTCCGAGTTCGCCGTGTTCTTCGACGGAGATGGTGCCTCGCTATTTATAGGCGAGGGGGCGGCCGGTTGACGGGATTCGACCGCCGATCTTCGCACGCCCCGAACGGACGCCCGCGGCCGAACCAGGCGTCCCATCCTCGCTCCTCCAACAAAGCGTGCTCGGCATTGAAGGCGCTCATGATGGCGCTTGAGATTTGTCTCTTCCGGCCGACGTCGGCCTACACTCCTCGGCCGTAGGTCCTTCGCGCGTGTGAGTTGCGAGAGGCGGAGGGAAGAAGAAGAGGAAAGGGCCGGGCTAGAGGAGAAGGAGGGAGAGAAAAAGGAGGGGGCTGGGCCTTGCTGCCAATTTTTTGTTTTCTTTTGTTTTTATTGAATTTTTTTGTTGTTTTTGTTATTTGTTTTGTTTATTATCTGAAAAAAAGGAAATATAAAAGAAATTAGGGCCTTATTAATAACCTAATCAAAATTTAGGTGTCAACAATGCAACATAGAGAAACAAAGCATGAACAGGACCAGAAGCTTAAAGCACTTTCCCCGAAGGAGATTGAATCATGCAAGAGAAGCGGAAAACCATGGCGAAGTGGGACGACGGACTGACCATCCAGAAAGTTCCTCCACAATTTGGCTTCTCTCTCCTTCACGATCTTACCGGGAAAAGAGATTGGCTTTCTTCCCGTGGTCTCCGCGTGTCCTCTTCGACCCAACCGGTCCGCTCCCTCATATCTTGGAACCTACTCTCACCTGCCCCAGAACGCGTGAGTTTCCAAAAAGTTTCCCGACCTGCTAGGCTGCTTCACTGGTTGGTCACAGCTAGCACGCACACAGTCAGAGAGACAGAGGGTGACCATCCCTTCATTCTTTTTCTTTTTTAATTCTTTTTTAATTTAGTTTATTCTTTTAATCTAATTTAAATGACATTTGGATTGAAATGACGCCGTTTCAATCTTATTATTCATGTTTTAGTCACATCGTAGTCACTTAAAATATTCTAGTGCATTATTTAAAAAAAATTAAAATTTAATTATACTTTTTATAAATTTTAAAATTTTCGGTGCACTTATTATAATTGTTTTTTTTTTTTTTTTGCTTTATGGGTTTGGAGTGCAATTTCTTATAGAAGACTTTGGCAAGGCGTTTGGTTCAACATTCTCAACGGCTTTCAAAATTTCAAAGCCTCTTGGGAAAATATTGGATTATTTTGCAATCATTTTAAAGTAGCTTTCAAATTAAAGCTAGCATTGGAAAGACTAAAAGCCCAATACCAGTAGAGACTAACTTTGAGCTTCAAATATTTGGCCAAATGTTGAAACTTATTTTTTTTCCAAAACTATCATCACTTATTCTTCAAATTTCTAATTTTGCCCTCGTTATTATTTTTTTTAATGCCAAAATAATGCTAAAAAAATAAAAATTATATAAATACTAAAAATATATATATTCTGGTCTTTTTAAAAAAATATTTATATATTTGATTTTTTATAATTATTTTTAAAATTTATATTTAAAAAGTTACATATTTAAACAAATAAAAATTAAAAAATTCCGATGAAGAGTTTAGTCCTTTTTTTAAAAAAATTATATATATGTATTTGATTTTTTAGCATTATTTTCAAATTTATATTTAAAAAGTCGCATACATTATTTTTTTTTTCAATTTTAAAAAAATAAAAATTAAAAAATTTCCACGAAGGATTTGTTTTTTTTTAAATAATTATATATGTGTTTTTATTTTTTTTAGTATTATTTTCAAAATTTATTTTTAAAACTTTGCATACATTATTTTTTTAAATTTTAAACAAATGAAATTAAAAAAAATAATATTAATCATGCAAAGGGCTTTTCAAATATATTTTCTACCAAACAAAGATTTATCTCAAAGTTGCTTCTCAAACATAGTTTACCAAATGGCATTTGCATTTGCCTAAAGTCTTTTAGGTTAAATTGCTTTGCGTTTTCTCAATAAGTTTTCAAAATCTTTGAACCAAACGCATTCTTTATCTATCCACTAACTCATGGTAGCGGTTTTAATGTCAATTTGCGCTCTTATGATGCATGATAACCCATATGTGACCTCAAATTTGCATACGACATTCTATATCATTGGCTAATATTCTCATGATACATGATAACTTACCAATTATTGATATGATTAAACCTAAACTGTCACATGGCAATATTTTGCTTGTTAACCACCTTAACCCTCTTGTTTTGTTCACCATCCTCATTTGACGATCATGTGTGGACTTTTGGATGATGGCTTTTGCTATCGACAGCTTTGGGAGCTCGGATGCTACCTAAATGTACATAATTCATCCTCCTGCGACTTCATCCATCCTAAAATAGGTCATCTTCCATTAGGCATTCAAGTTCGTTATAATCGCCTCCTCCTCCTCCTCCTCTAACATGGTTTTTATATAATCCCAGTCCTCAATGCTACTCGTGCACAATACTAACCCTTGTTCGTTGCTAGGAATCACATGCAAACCTCTTGAGATAAGGCCCCCTCTAATCACACTATTGTTAAGAAAATTATTCAAAAAATCCTAAACCTATTTCACGATGGTCAATTCAATCCTAAATTGACCATAAATCGCTGGCATTAGTATAACATTGTTAAAACTATTGTAATCATAACACCATTAGCTGTGGATTACATAATTATATTGTCTTTACTAGAACCAATGCAATAATTATTTACAAAGAAGTAGTGGAAAAATGTCAAAAATTCTTAAACCTATTGTGTTTCTGCCAATATTGTCATAAACATTTTATTAATGCAAATGAGTTCTAAACATTTTGATCAAGTGTTAATTCAATCATCCAACTAATTTTGATCGGATTTTGCTGATGTGGACATAGATTGATTACACAAAGACGTACGGCCGACGCTAATGTAAACAACTTTTAATAATATTTTAATATTTTGTCAAATTTGTTTTTTTATTATTTACTTATTTGTTTATTTCCTTTTTCTTTTTTTCCCCTTCCCTTCCTTCTTCCTCTATATGGTCACTAGTCAGCAAGGTCAGTCAGAGTAGTTGCTTACCAGCTATAGAAAGAAAAAGGAAGGGGAACAAAAGGAAAAATGAAATAAATAAATAAATAATGATAAATATCGAAAAAATATTATTAAAAGTTGTCCACGTCAACGTTAATTATGCCATGTAAATCGATCGCGTGCTACGTTAGCAAGATCCGACCAAAATTAGCCGTAAGGATTAACCTAACACTAGGTCAAAAGATTTATGACTAAATTGGCACAAATGTAATAGATTTATAATTTTTCTAATATTTTTCCCAAAGAAGTAGCATTCTAGACATTCTATCTCTATTCCTTTGATGTTACACAGTGAAACCGTATAAGATATTGGCTATTTCATCATACCAAGACCCAAACAAACAATTTTGCCATTGTTCCATTATTAACACAAGAGCTCCTACTTTAATCGAAATTTTAACCCAATGCGCAGTAAGAATTGATATCAACAAAGCCGATTTCAAGGTGTTGAAATAAATATTTCGCTCACTCTAAACTAGTAACATAATAGGGATGTGCATTCCCTCCAATCCCCATCCTAGATTGGAGAGAGGAAAGTATTTGTTAAATTAAGAATTAATATTACGAAAAAAGCCAAATCGGTATACACGTAATAAATATACCCTCCATTAGCTTGAGCTGGAGGATACGCGGCAGTTGATGTAACAAGTCCACATGAAAATCCAGAGGGATAATACCATGAAAATCCCAAAATGGATATGCCTATGATAATTTTTACCTCAAACTAATTTTTGGGTTGCTAAAAAACCCAAATTTGTACATGCATGATATATTTACCCTCCGTTACCCTTTGCCAAATTTTATCATGAAATTACTAAATTGGATGATATGTGACAATAACTTAGTTAATGCGACAAGTTCATATGAAAATTCAAAGCACTCTTCTCTTTATATTTTAAAACAAACATGGCTCATTCTCCTTCTCTCCCTCAAAGCACAAAAACCCTAGATTGTCTTCCTCTTCATTGAATCCTTCATTGTCTTGTTTGGCTAAGGTTGTGGAAATTGCGAATACCATTTAGTGAGAATTCTTTAGCGACACCTTTAGTAAGGGATCTTTGTTCTTATTTTCCAAAGGATGTCGCCTATGATGATCGGTCACATTGACTTATGAATTTCCATGTGAACTTGCCGTGTTAACTAATAGTTAATAGATGGTAAATTTGTTATGGATATATTAGTTTGAGATTTTTAGTGATTCAAAAATTAGTTTGAAGTAGATTTATCATCGTTATATTAGTTTGGGGGTTTTTTGTGGCCGTAAACTTTAAATTAATGTCTCAAGTTTGAGTGATGTATGAGACCCAACCCAATTAGAGGATATATATATCCTAATTGCAATAATAAATTTTCCTAAGCGGTTATTATGTGAGATATATGTAATATTTCTTCAATAGGCAATAGTTGACTCATACATATCCAAGAAGTCAAGAACTGAACTCTATAGAGTTTTACATCTAAACCACTAGGGTTTATCATAATGGCCACCATCTCATATGGGAAGAAGGAGATGAGAAGTTCGAATTTCCGTATTTTTAGTAGGGTTAAGGTGAGGATAATTTAGTTTTAGATATGATTTTCGACTAAAGTATTGAGGTAAAACAAAAATTTGAGAGTGAGAGTTAAAATAAGAATAAAGTAGGACAAATAAAAAAATTATAAATTTAATGGAGTTATTTATTTATTCACACTTCGGGCTTAAGCGTTATTTAGATGTGGTAAATACTCAAATTTGTAAAAGATTATAATTTCAATTTTTGATTATCAATTGATTTTTTATTATTGATTCTCGTCGTGGAAGTAGATATCCATATAAATCGAATCACGTAAAATCCTCAATATGTTTTATTGTTTCTTGTTCAATTTTTTTAAATGATCTCGCGTCGATTCACCTGCAAGATCATGTCAGTTTTCGCATTAATTTTGCGAATGGTATATTCAGCCAAACCTTTGATTGGTGCACTGTAAAAGCCGACATCACCCAATAAATAAATATATAAACGAATAATCTACCGATTAGACAGATAGATGGAGGGGAAACACGACAGGCGACACGACCGTGTCTATTACGTACGACGTCCAGAGCGCGGGGTCTTAACGCAGGTGGGGTATCTCCAGCGATGCGTCGTATTCCGTGCGATGCATCCCGAGCAACCGCCCACAGCGACGAGTCTCTCACGTCTGCATGTCTCTTCACAATGCTGGTCAGCGGGAAACCCGATAGCAGCTTCCCCATGCGGCGTCTTCCTTAAAGCCTCAACCTCCAGTAAGCATGTTGTTCAAAAAAAAAAAAAAAACCTCCAGTAAGCATGTCTATATAAACCCATTCGATCAATGACCGTTGCCTAACACCATCCCACAAAATTCGAAGATTGCTTCTTTTCCGTTGATATCACAAGACAATCTTCCAGGTTTATTCTCTTTTGGTCTTGCCATTTGCACTGCTGTGGTGCGGCCCTGTCTCTGTCATCGGAAGATCCCAAGAAGCCTGTGCATCTCTCCCCGGCGACGGCGAGCATTCTCCGTGGCGACTCCAACCCCCGTTGGGAGATCTCTCCACTTGCCCGCTATGTGCAAGTTTGCCGCCATCGCAGCCATGTATTACTCCCGAGCCCTCACTGCCTTCACAAAGAAAACTTACAAGTTCCCGGGAGAATCTCCTTCCTCCAGTTTGATTTCGACCACCGATGAGGCTCCGAGCGCTCGCTCTGATCAATCCAGCTCCTTCGAGAATGATCAGTCACAAGTGAGAGCGCTCGCTCCTTCCAGCTCTTCGATTTTGATCCCGGATGAGGCTCCGCTCACTTGCTCTGATCAACCCAGCTCCTTCCAGATTGATCAGCCGCAGCTCGGAGCGCCCGCTTCTTCCTGCACTTCGATTTCGATCCCCGATGAGGCTCGGAGCGCTCCCTTTGATCAACCCAGCTCCTTCCAGATTGATCAGTCGCAGTTCACTAGGCTGGTCAATGACAAAGACCTCAACCGCCTCAGAGAATTCGGCGGCATCGACAGAGTCGCCTCCGCCCTTCAAACTGATGTCTCTCATGGAATTAGCGGCGAACCAGATGACGTCACTCGCAGGCAAAAGGCATTCGGGGTCAACACTTTCAAGCCGCCCACCAAGGGCTTCTTCCACTTTTTGCTTGAGGCTTTCAAGGATCTCATACATCTGATTCTTCTTGTTTGCGCTGGGCTTTCGCCCGGGCTTGCGATCAAGGAGAACGGGATCAAGGAAGGCTGGTACAACAGCGGCAGCCCATTCTTCGCAGTTTTCCTCATGATCATGGTGTCTGCCGTGAGTAAATACCAGCAGAACCAGCAGTTTAATAAATTGTATAGGCCTAGCGGTAATATTCTCATCCATGTGATAAGAAAGGGCCGGCAGCAGCAAGTGGCCAGATCCAAGATCGTCGTCGGAGATGTCGTTTGTCTGGAGATCCGCGATCAAGTCCCAGCAGACGGTCTGTTCCTCAACGGGCACTCCCTGCAGGTATGGGACGAGAATTTGTACCGGTTTGATCGCATTAGTTTCGCGTATTGATTCAGGTTAGTTTCCTCCAGAAATATATAGTATTAATATTACCAAGTTCGAGCCCAGGTTGATTAATTAGTTTAGTAATTAGTCCAAAGAAATATAAAAGTGTACGATATTCTGTTTGATACTGCACAGTTTGTCATTTTCATAATCTTAATTCTATGACAAAAAGGAAAAGTAATGGTTTTAATTCGTAGTTCTAGTCGTAAGAAAACAAAATTTGTTAAAAAAATTTACTGGAAAAAGTATACTTAAACATAATCCATTTCTTCTCATGTCAATATTTATTCAGCTTTCATTTTCTTTGTTTCAACTTGAGACCGTAATTCGTCCTGTCATCTCATCCTAGCGTCACTAAATCATGTGCGACGTTTGCATTGTCAATTTAGGTTGACAAATCGATCATGACTGGGGAGAGTGATCGTGTAGAAGAGAAGGGCAATCAGAATCCATTCCTATTCTCCGGAACAAAGGTCGCTTATGGGGATGCTCGGATGCTGGTCACATCGGTTGGGATGAACACAACGTGGGGCAAGATGATAAGTTCAATCAACCGCCATAGCAGCGAGCAGACCCCTTTACAGGCTCGGCTCAACAAGCTCACCTCATCGATTAGCAAAGTCGGCTTGGCGGTCAATTTTCTGGTTCTTGTGGCACTGCTAATTTACTACTTCAGGGGAAAAAAACAGGACGAGAACAGGAAGCAGGAATTCGTTCCAGGTCAAACGATGGGTGGCAATATCATGAACTCCGTGGGGGGCATCATTGCAACCACAGTGACAATTGTGGGGGTCGCGATTCCCGAGGGCTTGCCGCTTGCAGTAACACTCACTCTTGCTTATTCGATGAAGAGGATGATGGCGGACCGGGTGATGGTGAGGAAGCTTTGGGCCTTTGAGAAGATGGCGTTGGCCACCACTATTTGCACTGACAAGACCGGCACTCTGACGAACCAAACGGAGGTGACGAAATTCTGTGTCGGCCAAGACTCCGTGGCAGAAAACGTGTACTCCTCTGCCTCCAATCCTGTCCTGGATTTTATTCGGGACGGGGTCGCTTTGAACACCGCAGGCAGCGTCTACAAGCCATCTTCAGGACCGGAGTACAATTTCTCCGGTAGTCCCACCGAGAAAGCGATTCTTTCCTGGGCAGTTTCGCAGTTGAGCATGGACATGGAGGAGACAAAGAAGAGATGTGAAGTTATCCAAGTCGAAGCCTTCAATTCGCAGAACAAAAGAAGCGGTGTCCTAATAAAGAAGAGCGGGGACGACAAATTCCATGTGCACTGGAAAGGAGCGGCAGAGATGGTCTTGGCGATGTGCTCGTGCTTCTACGATGGGTCGGGGATAGAGAGAGATCTGGACGAAGATAAAAGGGCAAGATGCGAGCAAATTATTCAGGGGATGGCAGAAAGCAGCCTCACTTGCATCGCTTTTGCTCATAAACAAGTCCCCGAGGAAGCGACCAAAGAAAGAGAAGATGGGAAGAAGATCCAAGAGGACGGCCTGACATTACTAGGACTTGTTGGTATTAACAACCTGTGTCGTCCCGACGTGAAGAGCGCGGTCCAAGCTTGTCAGGAGGCGGGAGTAAACATTAAGATGATAACAGGAGACCACATCATCACTGCTAAGGCCATTGCCGTGGAGTGCGGAATTCTCAAGCCCGGGGACGACAACGAGACTATCATGGAAGGAGATAAGTTCAGAAACTACACGCCTGAGGAGAGGCTTTCGAAAGTCGAGAAAATCCGGGTCATAGCCAGATCTTCGTCTTCTGATAAGCTCCTCATGGTTGAATGCCTGAAGCAGAAAGGCCATGTGGTCGCCATCACGGGGGATGGCACGAACGATGCACTGGCCCTCAAGGGAGCCGACATCGGGATCTCAATGGGCATCCAAGAAACCGAGTTCACCGAAGAGAGCTCGGACATCATCATCCTCAATGGCAACTTCGCCTCCGTGGCGAAGTTGTTGCGGTGGGGTCGATGCGTCTACGATAACATCCAGAAGTTCATCCAGTTCCAGCTCACAGTAAATGTCGCCGGCCTTTTGATCAACTTCGTGGCCGTGGTCTCCTCCGGTGACGTCCCTTTGACGGCCATCCAGCTCATATGGGTGAACCTGATCATGGACATACTCGGCGCCTTTGCCCTGTCCACAGAGCGGCCCACCAAGGAGCTCATGGCAAAGCCCCCCGTGGGCCCAACGGAGCCGCTCATCACCAACGTCATGTGGGGGAATCTGGTGGGACAAGCAATTTACCAAGTGGCCATCCTCCTCACCCTACATTTCAAGGGCAAGTCGATTTTCGGCGTGGATAAGGCAATGAAGCGGACGTTGATGTTCAACACGTTCGTGCTGTGCCAAGTCTTCAATGAGTTCAACGCGAGGAAGCTCAAGAAGAAGAACGTGTTCGGGGGCATACACAAGAACAAGCTGTTCCTTGGGATCATCTTTGTGACGATGGTCCTCCAAGTGGTGATGATCGAGTTCCTAAAGTGGTTCGCCGGCACGGAGCGGTTGAGCTGGGGACAATGGGGCACATGTCTCGGGATCGCAGCCGTGTCTTGGCCAATCGGTTGGGTCGTCAAGTGCATCCCGATCCCTGATACGCCAATCTTTAGCTACTTGGGATCAAAAAGCAAGAAGCTCGTGTGGAAAATCGTGCACAGACAATACTTTATTGGGTTTAGGAACCATAGTCGGATTTAACTTCGATTCTTCACATTGTACAGGTCTATTAAATTTCTTTTGATACGGTGTGATTTTTTTTTCTTTTACCTAGAAAAATAAGGAAGGTGCAATCGATGTATGTGATTTTTCCAATTCAAAGAGTTTTGAAAGAGCAATACTAGCATGGTGTTCCCTAAAGCATTAATGGGTAAGAGAGGAGACTCTAATTGGCATCATAGGACATAAAAACAACAAAAAGAAATTTCGTCCCCACTTTTTATGTCATAGTGGGAGACCATTTCTCCGTAAATTTTTTTCGAATAATGATATAATAGTCATAAACTTTGAATTCACTTGTAACGTGGTTCATGAATTTTTAATTTGTTTAATAGAGTCCATGAAATTTATCACAATGTACAATGTGCTCCCTAAAATTTTAATTTGTTCAATGTAATGCGTAGACTTTTAATATATGTTCAATTTGGTCCGTAAAATATATGAAAATATTCAATGTTGAAAATGGTACGATGTATATCCAAAATGAGAAAAAAAAACATTATAATAAGTTGAAAAGGGTATTGTTGCTACTTCGTGAAGAGCATGTAAACTTTTAGTAAAATAGGATTTGCAAAAAATATATAAAATAATAAAAAAAGACACTCGCGTTCTCATTCATCAGTGCGTGTTTCTCTATCAGAGGGGAAACAATTCAAAAATATGGGCGGAAGGCAACATCCAAGAAAGTAGGCAGACAAGGCTTAAACAAAAAGCAAGATTAGGACAGCTGAATCAATCATGCAATTCCTTTATGAAAAATTAATAAATTAAAAATTATCGTTCCGTGCAACAAGATCCTCAATCTTTCATGCGTATCTGATTGAGATGACTTTTCTTAGAAAGAGTACTTCTTGTTTTGTTTTTTCTTTACTCAAATGTTTTAGGAGTGTTGTCTTCTTTCGGATGATTTGGGATCCCCTAACTTTTTCCAAATGGTATTAATGCGAATTCATGTTCTCATAGCACGTGATAATCCATCCTTGACAATGTCTTCATGTGATTTATAGCAATTTATATCATTAGTCGATATCCTCACAACAAACTATAAGGAACAAATCGTTTGTTTCACTTAACCTAAATCAGTACAAGGCAATATCCTATTTGTTTATCATAAGGTGCAAATTCTGATGCACCAATAGTAATTTTCAGTTTTTTGTATTTTTTTTTCTTTTTTCGTAGAGAGCAATACATGCTCCATGAAGGAGTTTGAACCTTTCAAGAAACAACGCTCTCCAGCGCACAGCATTGGGTCTCATCCTCCTTCATATCTTTCGACTATTCGTTGACTCCCCGTCCCAAGCCCGTCAAATGAATGGCCAGAACGAGAACTAAAAAGGGAAGGGGGAAACGTGGAATTGAAGCGTACCTGCGAAGCTCCCTACTTGCGCTGATGTCGGAGCAGTGACAAATAGCAAAACCGACACGCCATTGGAGGAAGATGAAGATGAAGAGGAGGATGAAGATGGAGGAGAAGAGGAGCAATGGAGATTGCGGATTAAGTTACAAATGAGATTTTTATTTTATTTTAGGTTTTAGAACATGAAAATGGACAGATCAAATCAATTGAATCGTGTCGCCATTATATAAAGCGAAGTGGAAAACATTTTTACCTGAGAAGGAAGAGAGAGAGAGAGAGAGAGAAATGAGGAGGGATTGCCACGCAGGCGCTGCTCGCGTCTTGTAGCTTTTGTCAAATTAGATAGTGCCACGTCACCCGCTTTTATTAGGGGCAGGTACGTATTATTAGCCATAATTCTGTTCATGCTGTCAAACGTGTTTTTCGTGGAAACACGTTTTCCGACTGCGTCCTCGGTTTCGCT
This sequence comes from Eucalyptus lansdowneana, assembly GCA_017140395.1. Taxonomy (NCBI): domain Eukaryota; kingdom Viridiplantae; phylum Streptophyta; class Magnoliopsida; order Myrtales; family Myrtaceae; genus Eucalyptus; species Eucalyptus lansdowneana. The sequence goes on from CM029490.1 coordinate 7,514,673, forward strand.
CTAACCCTAGGATGAACTCACAAAATACAATCATGCGAAAAATAAGAACTCAGAGTCATATATCTGGCGATCATCGAACAAAAACGAAGAAACTCGAAGAGAAAATTCAATCGAGAAGGAGAACGAGTGCACAAGAATTCCTATTACACTTAGAAGGCCATGCCATTACCTTCCACAATTTCGGAGTTTAATTGATTGTGCAGATATCGGAGTTTGCGGACGTGGCGCATTTGCATTGGTCCACAATCAGCCGTCGTTTGCATTGGGTCTCTCCTCTACATGAGTCTTTCGGGTCGTCATTTCTCGGAAATCCATTGGCAGCTTCTGTGTCCCGCAATTACGCTGTAACCCGGCTCGCCGTTTTATAACATCGCCCTCCGCTTCCCTTGAGCATGTGTATAAACCCCATGTAGTCGATAGGGCTATTCTCCCAAGTGAAGCGGACAGGTAATTTTGAAATTGCCAAGTGTGTGGAGTAGTCAAGTATGTAGAATGCCACTGGGATATTTTCCCGATCTTTGCGATCCCTAACAAAATGAGGAAATCTACTGGTTGGCATTCATGTGATCTTGCAAGAAATTTGACAATTGAAATGTGGATATCAAACGTTGTGACTGTCTCTGACAGATTAATTGTGTCGTCCGGAGATGGACACGGTAAAGAGATGAGATCGTTCATGCGAGAAATGAGCTTCAGGATTACGGACATATCAGCCAGGGAAAGGTGCCAATTATTAAAGTTGACAAATATTTATAGTTGTGAATGCTTGAACCATGATGTAGTTAACTCGACAGATTTCCGTGATTCTGTAGAACGTTTGCCGTGCTCGTAATGCCCATGGTTTCTTCAAAGATCACGGGCTTCAGAAGCACTGGTTTCAACCGGTCAAAGGTGCTATTCATGAAGAACTTACCGTAGAGCAGGATCTCGCTCGACGAGGAGGGCGCGAAAATGATGGACACGGCTGTGGTGCTCCCATAGATTCCGTTTTCAGACTGTTGTAGCATATCAATGATTTGAACATCCACGAAGTAGGGATTGCTTAGATTACACGTATTTAGGGCATATCCCTCTCGTTACGCAGTAGCCTCTTGTTTTGGCTTTTCGGGGCTCGAGGATGGGAAGGGTTCGCACGGAGAGCAGACGTGCATTGGCCGTATATCTGGCCTTACTCGATAGAAAAGTGAGGGACGTGGCTATCTTGAAAATCTTGCTGTAACTAAAGGAAGTGTATCACGGTCAGCTTCATCCTCAATCTTCACTGATTCATCTTTGCTAATACTCATTGACTGATAATTCAGGTAATCTTGTGACGTAGTGCCTTACCATGGCCATCATAATATGAAAGTTGTGAATAGTACATCACTGTCAATTACTCATGTTGGGACTGGTCCATTTGGCAATGAGATTGGTCAGTTTCACCTAATAAAGTTCTAGTTGTTCCACAGATTAAGAAAAATTATTGTCTGTTTCTCAATTGACAAGAGATTAACTTTGCTCTTTAGATTTTCTTTACCCAAAAAAAAAAAAAAACTTTACTCTTTTGATTTTGATGCCTTTGGTTTTTCTATACAAGACTCCAGGACACAATGGGTATTACTAGTAGGAGCTAATCATTAAGGATTATATACCAACCAAGATCCGTGCTCCATGGCATTCTTTTCCCAGAGAAACAAGGTTGCTGATGAACTTCATGGCATTGCCAATTAGTCCATCCAAATAGTCGTATTTTATAGCTTTTGTGGTATAATGATTTGATTTCAGTAAATAAATCCACGAGTACTTTTATGTACAAATTGTCGTATTAGTAAAAGTTCAAGATAGCCATTTTCTTTATTTGATTTTCGATGTTCCCATCCATTGGAGAAAATACATTGTGATCTATGGGGACCAAGTCAATTCCATCTATGCAAAAATTTCACTATTATGTGGCATTTGTTGATGATTTCTCCCGATATATTGGTTGTATCCATAGAAATGAAAGTAATATTTCTTTGAGATTTTCTTGCCTTTTCAGAAATTAGTTGAAAATCTTCTTGATAGGAAAGTTAAAGTTTTTCAATATGATGGAGGAGGAGATGATGACCAATAAATTTGTCACGCATCTTCTTGATAGGAAACATCGACACATTGTTGAATACAAGCTTGCTACGTTATTTGAGGCATCTATGCCACTCGGTTATTGGGTGAAAGCCTTTACGATAACAAATTATTTGATAAATTGGCTTCCTTCAACTGCAAGTGTTTGGCTCTCATTATTATCCATATTTACGCAATTACACAATGAACAAATTTGACAAATGCTCTTTGCCATGCGTGTTTCTGGGATACCATGAAAAGCACAAAGGATATTGTTGTCTTCACCAATCTATTAGTTGCATTTATATATCTCGACATGTTTTTTATGAATATCATTTTCCTTCGCATCTCCATCTCAGGTTATTGCTATGATTGAGGGGGAGCTATTGCAATGGAAGTCAACTTTAAGTTTATCACAAACAAAAGCTTCGAGTGATCATTGGATCGTGCCCCAACTTAGTCTAGAAGTTGGTCAAAATGTTTGTTCACCAAAGATCTTGACTCCGCAAGCGAACGTGCACGTCTATTTATTGAGATAGAACTAGAGTCAAATGTTTCATCTGCTATTCTCTCTAATTATGTGCCACAACCAACGGAGAGTAAATCTTTAGTTCAATCTCAATTTGAAGGTTCCACATCCCTAGTGCATCATATGGTTACATGTTCAAAGGCTATGATCTCGAAGCCAAAGCCTAGGTATGCCAATGTAGCAATATTATCTATCCCTCCCGAACCACAAACTGTCCATTTAATCTTAAAACACCCTTGTTGGATAGCTGCTATGCTTGAGGAGTTGGATGATCTTGCAATCAACAAAAATGCTTGAGGAGTTGGATGATCTTGCAATCAACAAAACATGAGAGCTTGTTCCCCATCATCCCTTGATGAATGTGGTTGGATGTAAATGGGTGCACAAGGCAAAGCTACATGCAAATGGTTCACTTGACCGATTGAAAGCCAACTTGATGCAAAAGACTTTCATCAAGAGGAGGGCATTGACTTCCAATAAACTTCTAATCTATTAGTCAAAAAAGCCACAATCCGTATTGTCCTATCTGTTGCTATTGTTCAAAATGGGGAAATTGGCCAATTACATGTAGCTAACGCCTTCCTCCACGGCAATCTTGAGATTTCTATCTACATGGAACGACAACTAGGTTTTCATGATTCATTTTGTCGTGACCATGTCTGCTTACGCTAGCATGCACTATGTGGCCTCAAACAAGTTTCCAGGACATGGTTTGACAAGTTCAGCACTTTTCTTTATGTGTATGGATTCTTCTGCAGCACTGTTAAACCATTACTATTTGTTTATCGTCATCGTGGTCATATTATTATTTTATTGCCCTACATGGATGATATAGTCCTCATTGGTGATTCTCCAAAATTACTAAACCCTCTAGTCCTCATCATGGTCAATTCTTTTCCATGAAAGACCTTGGCACTTTTCATTTTTTTTATTGGGCATTGAAGTCAATCGCTCCACAAATGGACTCTTTCTCTCACGGAAGCATGCCTTGAATCTTTTGAGTCATGCATCAATAGCGCAATTTAAGCTGATTGCTACTCCAATAGCTACCAAGCAACCACCAGTCAAGCGTGGTGATAAGCCTTATGCTCACCCATCCCATTTTCAAAACATTGTAGGCGCTCTTTGGTACCTTACTCTCATTTGTCTGAACCTCTTGCTTGTAGTCAACATAATTTGCCAACATATATGGCCCCAACTATGGCTCATTATCAAATGGTCAAAGCGGACACTAATATTCAATGCGTTCATGTTGTGCTAGGTCTTCAATGAGTTCAACGCGAGGAAGCTTGAGAAGAAGAACGCGTTCGGGGACATAAACAAGAACATACCGTTCCTTGGGATCATTTTAGTGACGGTTGTCCTTCAGGTGGTGATGGTCGAGTTCCTGAAGTGGTTTGCCAGCATGGAGCGGTTGAGAGGGGAAAAATGGGGCACTTGTGTCGGGATCACGGCCACATCTTGGCCTATCGGTTATGTCATTAAGTGCATCCCGGTCCCTGATACACCAATCTTTAGCTACTTGGAATCAAAAAGCAAGAAGCTCATAAGGAAAATTGTGCACGGATAATACTTTATTGGGTTTAGGAACTGTAATCAGGCTTAGCTCGATTCTTCTCATCGTATAGGTATATTAACTTTCTTTTTTTGGGTTTAATATGTAAGTATTATAGAGCAAATGAAGAGCAACAGCTTATGGGTATCCCCCAGCATTACACAAAAGATCTAATGATTCAAAAATACGGAGGTAGGAAGTCTCCACATAGTAACCAATACAACATTTGACTGGGAAGGTCTAATTTTTTTGGTAAAGCGAAGCTTTACCTCTTACGTTTTTGCGGACCTTGGCTAAAATAATACGGATGTCAATTGATTTGTTTTGAAACCGTCTATGATTGCACTCCATCCAAATGCAATATATGATTGCTGGGAATGACACTTTGAGGAGTTTCACCGCCAAATCAAAAGAAAGTTGATATACCTTAATATAATATAAGGTATATTATCTTTCTCTTGATATAGTGTGATTTTTTTTTCTTTTACCTAGAAAAATAAGGAATGTGCAATCGATGGATGTTTTCCCAATTGAAAGAGAGCGCTCATTGAAACAGCAATACTAGCATCGTGTTCTCTATAGCATTAATGGATAAGAGAGAAAGACTCTAATTGGCATTATAGGACATAACAACAACAAAATGTACCACCGGCCGCGGTGGCTCCATTGGATAAGACTCTGCTGATCCTCAACGAAGAGGTGAAGGGTTCAAAACCCAGGAGAGGCGCTAGGTGTATTAAGTGTGACTCAGGGGTGGTGGGTCCTCCTGCTTAAGTGTCACTTGGGGGTCGGCTGCAAGCCAGTTCCTCCAATACCAAAAAAAAAAAAAAACAACAAAATGTTTTGGTCCACACTTTTTATGTCATCATGGATGACCATTTCTCCTCAAAATTTTTGGGATAATGACATAAATGGTTTATGAACTTTGGCCTCACGTGTAATGTGATCGATGGACTTTTAATTTATTCAATATCATTCGTGAAATCTATCCCAATGTACAATGCGCTCTTTAAAATTTTAATTTATTCAATGTGATTTCTAAATTTTTAATACATTTTCAATTGGTTTTTAAATTATATGGAAATGTTTCAATGTTGAAAAGGGAATGATGTATATGCAAAATGAGGAATAAAAACATTATAATAAGTAAAATAGGGTATTATTGCTACTTCGAGAAGAGCCAGTAAACTTTTAGTAAAATATGATTTGCAAAAAGAAATAATTAAATTAACTAAAGTCAAAACGACTCTCGCGTCCTCATTCATCAATGCGTGGTTCTTTATGAGAGGGGAAACAATTCAAAAATGTGGGTGGAAGGAAACATCCTAGAAAATTGGCAGACATGGCTTAAACACGGAGCAAGATTAGGACAGATGATTTAACCATGCAATTCCTTTATGCAAAATAAATAATTTAAAAATTATTGTTAGGTGCAACACGATCCTCAATCTTTCTTCTTTTTTCTTTACTCAGATGGTTTTGGAGTGTGGCTTCTTCCAGATGATTTGGTCTAATCCCCTTAACCCTTTGTGAATGAATGTTAATGCGAATCCATGTTCTCACGACACATACATATTTGACATAATGTTCTCGCGAATTATTGCAATTTAAATCATTAGTCAATATAATCAGCGCGAGGCAATATCCTGTTTGTTTATCACCAGACAAGGTGCAAATTCTGATTGCACCAACAGTAATTTTCAGTTTTTTGTATTTCTTTTTTTCTTTTTTCATGGAGAGCAACACATACCCCACGTAGGAGTTGAACCTTCCAAGAAACAACACAGCATTGGGTCTCATCCTCCCTGCATATCTTTTGATCATTCGTCGACTCCCCAATCCCCATCCCAAGCCCGTCAAGTAAAGTTAAAGTCAATCGCGGGCTTTCCTGGAAACGCGTTTACCCCTGCGTGCCTCGATTTCGCTGTAACCCGAGTATGCACTCACCAATTTTATTGCATTGGTCCACAGTCAGCCGTCGTTTTGCATTGAATCTCTCCTCTGCGTGAGTCTTTCGGGTCCGTCCTTTCTCGGAAACCCGTTGGCAGCTTCCGTGTCCCGCAATCGCGCGTAGCCCGGCTCGCCGCTTAACCCATGCGATCGGCGGGTATTTCTCAGACATCATTCCACAAACTCCAAGATTGCCTTTTTCATTGCTATCTCAACACAATCAGAGTTTCTCTCTTTTGTCTTTCCATTTGCATTGTGCGGCCCTATCTGTGCATTTCTTCCCATCGCTGAGGAGTCGTGACTCCTTCCGCTCCTAGGCCACCTCGAATTGCCCGAGCAATGGCCTCCGCGAGGCGAAGAAGAAATCCTTCCCGCACTTCGATTTCGATCCACGATCAACCCAGGTCCTTCGGGATTAATCAGTCAGAGCTCACAAGTCTGGTCAATGAGAAGGACCTCGGCGACCTCCGAGAAAAACACGGCGGCGTACCGGGAATCGCCGAAGCCCTTAATACTAATTTCTTTCGTGGAATCAGCGGCGAACCGGATGACGTCACTCGCAGGCAAAACGCATTCGGTGTCAACACATTCAAGCGGCCCGCCAAGGGCTTCTTCCACTTTTTGCTCGAGGCTTTCAAGGACCTCACGCACCTGATTCTTCTTGTTTGCGCTGGGCTTTCGCCCGGGCTCGCGATCAAGGAGAGCGGGCTCAGGGAAGGCTGGTACAGCGGCGGGAGCTCATTCTTCTCAGTTTTCCTCGTGATTGTGGTGTCCGCCGCGTGCAAATACCAGCAGAACCGGCAGTTTGATAAATTGTATGGGGCTACCGGTAATACTCTCTTCGATGTGAAAAGAAAGGGCCAGCGGCAGCAAGTGTCCAGATCCAATATCGTCGTTGGAGATGTCGTTTGTCTGTGTCCCGGCAATCAAGTCCCGGCAGACGGTCTGTTCTTTGGGCACCGCTTGTTGGTATGGACGAGAACTTGTACTGTTTCGATCGCATTAGTTTCGCGTATTAACTCATCTTAGTTTCCTCCAGAAATATATAGTATTAGTATTACCAAGTTCGAGCCCAGGTTGATTAATTAGTTAAGTAATTAGTTCAAAGAAATGTAAAAGCGTACGATATTCAGTTTGATACCGCACACTGTCATTTTCATAATTTTAATTCTATGACAAAGAGGAAAGTAAGGGTTTTAATTCGTAATTCCAGTCGTAGGAGAACAAACTTTGTTAAAAAATTTTACTGGAAAAAGTATACTTAAACATAATCCATTTCTTCTCGGATTAATATTTATTCAGGTTTCATTTTCTTTGTTTCAACTTGAGACTCCGCATCCTAGCGTCACTAAATCATGTGCAACGTTCGTGTTATCAATTTAGGTCGACGAATCGAGCATGACCGGGGAGAGTGATTGCGTAGAAGAGAAGAGCCATCAGAATCCATTCCTGTTCTCTGGAACAAAGGTCGTTGATGGGGACGCTCTGATGCTGGTCACAGCGGTTGGGATGAACACAAAGGAGGGCAAGATGATGAGTTCAATCAACCGCAGCAGCAGCGAGGAGACCCCTTTACAGGCTTGGCTCAACAAGCTCACCTCGTCGATTAGTAAAGTCAGCTTGGTGGTCAATTTTCTGGTTCTTGTGGTCCTGCAAATTCTCTACTTCACGGGAAAAAAACAGGGCGCGAACAGGAAACAGGAATTCGATCCAAGCCAAACAATGGGCGACAACATCATGAACTCTGTGGGGGGAAAAATTGCAGCCACAGTGACAATCGTATCGGTCATGATTCCCGAAGGATTGCCAATCGCCGTAACACTCATTCTTGCTTGTTCATTGAAGAGCATGAGGGATTGGGCGATGGTGAGGAAGCTTTGGGCCTGTGAGACAATGGGGTCAGCCACCACTATTTGCATCGACAAGACTGGCACTCTCACGACGAACCAGATGAAAGTGACGAAATTCTGGGTCGGTCAAGGCTTCGCGGCAGAAAACAGGTGCTCCTCTGCCTCCAAGTTTGTCCTGGATTTGATTCAGGACGGAGTTGCTTTGAACACAAATGGCGGCGTCTACAATCCAGAGCTATATTCAGAATCGGTGTACGGGTTATCCCGTTGTCCCACCGAGAAAGCGATTCTTTCCTGGGCAGTTTCACAATTAAGCATGGACATGCAGGAGATAAGGGAAAGCTGTCGAGTCATCGCACGCGAAGTCCTCGACAAGCAGAAGAGAAGCGGTGTCCTAATAAAGAAGACCATGGATGACAGAGTCCAAGTGCACTGGAAAGGAGGGGCGGAGATGATCTTGGCGATGTGCTCGAGCTTCTATGACGGGTCGGGGATAGAGAAAGATTTGGACGAAGATGAAAGGAGGAAATTCAAGCAGATAATCCAGGGGATGGGGGCGAGCGGCCTGAGCTGCATTGCTTTTGCTCATAAACAATCCTGCTCAGAATCCTACGCAGAAGCGATCAGAAAAGGAAATTACATTAACGAGATCCAAAAGGACAGCCTGACATTACTAGGACTCGTTGGTATTATTGAACTGTGCCGTCCTGGTGTGGATCGTGCGGTCCAAGCTATTCAGGACGCCAGAGTGAACATCACGATGATTACAGGAGACAACAGCTTCGCTGCTAAGGCCATCGCCAAAGAGTGCGGGATTCTCAGGCCCGAGCATGATGCCTCCGATGAAGCCTTCGTGACAGGGGCTGATTTCCGCAACTACTCGATTGAGAAGAGGCTTGAAGAAGTTGAGAAAATCCGGGTCATGGCGAGATCCTCCTCTTCTGATAAGCTCCTCATGGTTCAATCCTTGAAGAAGAAAGGCCATGTGGTCGCCTTCATAGGGGACGGCACGAACGACGCACTGGTCCTCAAGGAAGCCCACATCGGGGTCTTGATGGGCATCCAAGGCATTGAATTTGCCAAAGAGAGCTTGGACATTGTCATCCACAGCGACAACTTCTTCTCCGTGGCGGAGGTGCTGCGTCGGGGTCGATGCATCTATGATAACATCCAGAAGTTCATCCAGTTCAAGCTCACAGTAAACGTCGTGGCCCTTTTGATCAACTTTGTGGCCGCAATCTCCTCCCTTGACGACGTCCCTTTGACAGCCATCCAACTCTTATGGGTGAACCTGATTGTGGACACGCTTGGCGCCTTCGCCCTGTCCACAGACCTGTCCACAGAGCAGACCAGGGAGGTCATGAAAAAGCCCCCCGTGGGCTGGACCGAGCCCCCCGTGGGCTGGACCGAGCCACTCATAACAAACGTCATGTGGAGGAATCTGGTGGGACAAGCAATTTACCAAGTGGCCGTCCTCCTCACTCTAAAATTCAAGGGAGAATCGATCTTCAGCGTGGACGAGGCGGTGAAGCGGACGATGATATTTAACGCGTTCGTCCTATGCCAGGTCTTCAACGAGTTCAACGCGAGGAAGCTTGCGAAGAAGAACATATTTGAGGGCATTCACAAGAACAAGCTGCTCCTAGGAATCATCTTCATGACGGTGGCCCTCCAGGTGGGGATGGTCGAGTTCCTGAGGCGGTTCATGGTCACGAAGCGGTTGAGCTGGGGACAATGGGGTGCATGTTTCGGGATCGCAGCCGCGTCTTGGCCTATTGCTTGGGTCGTCAGGTGCATTCCGGTCCCTCATACACCAATCTCACAGCTAATTGAGAAAATTATACAGAGAACAGTAATTAGGTTCAAGAACGCCCATTGTTTTTAACTCAATTCTTCTTAATGTACCGTTGTATTGAATTTTTCTTGACGTAGCGTGCTTTTTTTTTTTTGGGGGGGGGGGTGGTCCTTTGACCTAGAAAAAAATAATGCACAATGAATCGATGTAATTTTTCCAATTCAAAGAAAGCATTCATTCAGAAAATAAGAAATGAGAAAGAGACCTTAATATAGCCAAGAATGCGAAGAACAAAATTGTGAGAAAAATGCGGAAGCACAAATAGAATGAATCAATATGATTTAGTTCTTCGCTATGTCCCTCAATGTTGCTATAACCATAGTTAATTCGTTACGCAAATGACCTCACCCTCTAGCTCAGCTCAAGCTACATGCAGATATTGTCTCTATTGGAAAAAAGTCGGCAAAAGAATCGACTAACCTTTTAATGCATAGCAAAAGTGATTACCAATCTACATAAAATTATCAGCGCACAATAAATGAATCTATAACTTCACGATGATTCAAATACAATCAATCACAAGAAAAGTATTGTATTTCTATAGTGTTCATGATAATTGTCTTCTCAAAGTAAAAACAGGAGCCTTTTGAGAGTAGAACCATTCTTTTTTATGAACCTTCTTTTCTATCTCACACACACACATATATGTACATATATATTTACAGTTATGCAGAAGTTATTTTATAACTTTCCTTGAAAGATAACCCTCACACCTTTTTAAAAGGTCACACATCCCCTCGAACGCACCCCATCATGGACGTTATTGACACCTAAATTTTACCTTTTTAACATGAACTTAATCATGTAAAAAATTAAGAATGAATGTCTAATCCTTAGCAAAAATAGTTTGCATCGCATGTAGACATTGAGAACAGTAGCATCACTAGCACTAATCGTTGAATTTTTTGAGTTTTCTATAAAACTATTAGTAAAGTTATTATTATTTTGTTCTTTTCCCATTTAGAGAGAGAGAGAGAGAGAGAGAGAGAGAGAGAGAGAATGCAAATAGGGCCGGGCCAGATCTGGGCCTCCCGGCGCCCCCTTTCCTTCCTTTTTTTTTCTTTTTCCCCGAAGTCCAGCCCACTTATCTTTTCTTTCCCATGCGGCCCACCTCTTTTTTCATTTTTTTCTTTCTTCTTTCTTTCCCCACGGGCCGGCCCACCTCTTTTCTTCCTCAGCCCAGTCCGTTCGTTCCCTCTTCTTTCCCCTCTCCAGCTCGCCTTGGCCGCTGCCTTCGCGGCAACCAGGGAAAAAGGACGTTGGTAACTTGGTACAGCGTACAGAGGACAGCAGGGCGTGGAGGGCGTCTCGCGCGACGCTGGTGAAAGGGAATGTCGTGCGGTACGGTCTGAGCTGGCACGGTCCTGGCGAGAGGCGAAGAGAGACAGGGGCGTTTGAAAAGAGAGAGGAGCGTTCTGTTTTTCGGGGGGTTCGCTTTTGGCCGAGAGAGGGGGGAGAGATCGGAGAGCTCGGGAGAGTTTTGAACGAGTGAGAGAGAGAACCAGAGAGTGAGGGAGCTCGAGAGGGTGGTCGGCCGTCGCCAGAGTCCGTTCGTCAACCGCCGTCCGCCGCAGCGCTCCCCCCCCCCCCCCTCCCCGGAACCAGGTAGGTCTTGTGCGTAGCTTTTTGATTTGTGTCGAGTTGCGTTGCTTTCCCGAGGGTCTCGCTTCGAGAACACAGCGGGACGGCCAGCCATTGCTCGATCCATTTCGAGTTCACCCTCCCGTCGCCACTGCCGAAGCCGAGTAGGGATCTCCTCATTTTAAACGCCCGTCCTCCCCGTGAACCCCTGCTACTCCGCCCTATTTTGCCAGGATAGGACGCTGAGTTTTGTCCCTCCTGTTAGTCACACGCGAGCTGCGCTTCTGCGGGCTAATGTGGTTGATTTCGAATGCCCCTTTGATGATTTTCTCAAGTTTGGCGCTGAGTCCGAGTCCAAGAAGGGTTGATATCGTTCCTCCGGTCCATGCCCACCACATGTTCGACGATATTTCTAAGCCAGCCCAAGCGTTGCATTACCAATTCCCATATGTTCGTGAAGGCGTATAAGTGGACTTTGCATGTCACGAACCTTCTGTTGCTTGCTAGTTGTCGTTTGCATCATCGGGCCAAGTCTGGGCATACATTCGCTGTGTTTTATTTGTCTCCCGTTGGTTTCCTGGGTGTGGTGGCTGTAAGTGGTGCGCGGCTCGGGGTGGCCGGCGATGATGTCACGAGGTGATGGTGGCGGCAAGCGACGATCTCAGCCGCTACTTTGTTTACGGTACTCGGCGTGAGAGAATAGGTTGGGCGTTCGGTAATGGAGGCATTGGGAGGAGGGGCTAGTTTCGGGCGTGGGAGTAAACCATCGAAGAAGGAGAAGAAGAGGGGCAGAAGAGGACGAAATAGGGAAAAGACCAAAAAACAAATAATTAAAATATTAATATTAATATAAAAACAAAAAAGAAAACAAAAAGAATGTTTTAAGAAATAGATTTTGTCTATTTTAGGTTAAGTTCGGATTGTCGGATAGGGTCAACGGCCCTAGAAGAGATCAATGTCTTGAAGGGGACGGTCACACACAACAAATGGCTTTGGGCTGTTTCTGGAGGAATAGTCCTCGCTCAGGTGGCGATGATGGAACTCTCGGCGAGGTTTCTAGGCACAGAGAGATTGGATTGGAAGCAATGGGGGGTGTGCATTGCAGTGGCAGCCGTTTCATGACCTCTTTGTTGGTTGTTTAAGTGGTCTTTTCCTGTAATTACGGTATTGTACTGATTAGCTTTGGAGTCAAGTGCAACAAAGGGCACCTGGTGTTTTCTTTAGGTTAGAGATGCGTTCTTAAAAATGCAAATGCCCAACTGCAGTGCCCTCTGTTTTTTACCCTCCCTTTGGGTTTCGTGCAGATACTGCTGCGATCAGATTAGGGGTGGGCATTGGTTTAGGATCAACCTTGGACTGACTCTGGACTGACCCAACCTTGCCGGTCTTAGTCTGATTCCCAAGGAAACTGGGTCAGTCCTTGTAACTAGAATTCCCGAATCGTTGTTATGCGGTCGGTCATCAATCACGAGTTTTAGTTTGTCCCGGATAACCCTGGATATATATATATAATTTTTTATATATAAAAAACCTTAAAATAAACGGCATCAACAATGTTAAATAGTTCTTTAGTGAGGAATTCAAGTAATCTTACATTATTCTTTAATAATTTAGATTTTTAATTTTTTTATGGCATCAATAGTCATAATTTCCGAAGGATGAAAATATTTTTGTGAGAAATCCTCACGGCGTTCAAAAAGGCACCTTATGGCATCCTTCTTTAGTATTCGTTCTCTTCTATTTTATCTGTTCTCTTAATTTTCAATTTTCCAAAATCGAAAGAAACAATTTCTCCGCTCACCACTCAACACTCACCTTGCTTGCTTTGGGTCACTCATACCGCTCGCTGCTTGATGCTCGCTTGGCTTATTGCTCTCCATTCGATATTCGATCCTCACCCCACTTGACCCTCATTGCTTGCATTTCTTAACTGACCTCACTCATCATCGAACCCATTGGGTCGGTACAATCCCCGATTAACCTTTCAAGAAATACAAAAAATGAAATAAAAAATTATTAGTTGGTCCTAGGTTGACTTTGAAATCGAACCGAACCCATTGGGTCGATTCGGTCCTCAATCGCTTTTTTAAGAAGTACAAAATATAAAATAAAAAATTATCAGTTGGTCCTAGGTTGACCCTAAAATTGGACCGAACCCATTGGGTCGGTTCGGTCCTCGGTCCCAATCTCAATAGGGTCGGTTCTCGGTCCCCAAAATTAAGAACCGGTACTGTACAGGTTGGTCTTAGGATTATGGGATGGACCGGCCCAATCCAGACCATGCTCACGCTTAGATCAAATCTCAAACAATTGAAAATTTCTTTGACTTGAATTGAATTCCGTATAGAATTGTGGGAAAAAAGTTGAGGCAACGAAATGTTGTTAATAGCTACTCAATTGGAGCTCTTTTCAAATCATAGGATCAATATTGCAACTTGGTTTCACTATAGCCATAGCAAATTCTTAGGAAAAAAGTGTCTGAAAAATCCTCATATATTATATTGGTATCAATTTAGTCTTAAACCATTTTTAATGATGTTAATTTAGTCCCAAATATTTTGACCTAAAGCCAATTTAATCCTTTTGATTAATTTTTGCCGAAAATTGCCAGGTAGACTCTGGATGGCCTATATGGCACAACTAGCACTAAAGTTGACATTTTTAAATAATATTTAAATAATTTTTGAGTTTTTTCTCTCTTTTGTTCCTCCTCTTTCCTCTAGTGGTCAGCAAGGACTAGCCTCACCTGAGCTAAGGGTGAGGGCAAACATCCACAAGCCCACCCTTGCCAAATCCATACAGAGAATTTGAGTACTTTGACGTTAGGCTCATCGGACTTGGGCCGCTTGAGGGCGCTCTTGACAGCGGGAGGTGGAGGTGGAACAGGGGATGGAGCTGTATCTTTTTTGCGAGAAGAAGAGGAGGGAAACTGAAGAATGCCTCATGCTCCTCCTCCTTGCTGTTCTTTTTTCTGGAATTTGGGTTTCTCGTGGGTTCGAAGTAGGTGGCGGTAACCCTTGGAACGAATGTCCCCCCATTTCTCTGCTCTCTCTGTAGGAGTCTTGAGCGTGTTGCGATTCTCTCTCGTCTGAAGATTGGGCTGAGCAAGGGCGACCTCCCCAGGCATCGCTTGAGTGAGGAAGACCTCACTGGGCATCCAGGCGACACCTGGTCTCATCAGAACTGTTGAGGTTCACCAACCCTTGGAGGGCATGACTGTGTTGCCCAATAGAGGAAAGAGGAGGAAAAAAAGAAAGAAAAAAATTCAAAAATTCAAAAATTATTAAATATTATTTATAAATGTCCACGTTGGCAGTAATCCTATCACATAATCCGACCGACATCCACGTCAATAATGTTTAGTCAAAATAAGTCATAATAACATAATTGTTTATATATTAAAAAGTTTAGAACTAAATTTACATAATTAAAATATTATAAAATTTTTAGCATGAGTGACTGATAGTAACAATCTACCAAGCATAATTAAGGGTTAATATCATGAGGAAAAAAAACTTTAAATTAATATACTTATGACATATTGACTTCAAGCAATCAAATGTTCCGAAGAATCGAGCGTGACAACTTCCACGAACTCTCCCGATCATGGAACGGAGAGAAACGGAGCATGAATAGGACCAGAGTCTGAAAGCACTCTCCCCGAACGAGATGGAAATCACGCAAAAGAAGCGGAAAACCATGGCGAAGATGCCCGACAGACCTTCCAGAAAGTTCCTCCCCAATCTGCCTTTTCTCCTATCCGCGATCTTATGGGGAAAAGGGATTGGCGTTCTGGCGGTGGTCCCTGCGTGGCCTCTTCAACCCCACCCGTCCGCTCCCTCATATCTTGGAACCTCCTCTCCCCTGCCCCCGACCCCATAACGCGTCAGTTCCCCCTCGTGACATATTGACACGCGTCACTGGTTCGCAGCCTGGTCACAGCTAGCGCGCACACATCTTCGCGTCGCCATCGCCCTCGGGCGTCCGCCAGAGCGTCATCAGGAGAAAAAGAGCACGACCATCTCTTCATTATTTTATTATTATTATTTTTAACTCTGTTTATTCTTTTAATTTAATTTAAATCATATTTGAATCACCTTACCTTTTATGTTTTAGTTACGTCAAAATCATGTAAAAAAATTAAATGAATTATAAAATTTAAGATTTCAATATGCTTATTATATATATATATATATATATATTGATGGGTTTGAAGTATAGCTTTTTGTAGAAGAGTTTATCTATCCACTTACTCATTGTAGTGGCAATGCATGTTTTCACGATGCATGATAATCCATATTTGACCTCAAATTCACATACATGACAATCTATATCATTGGCAAATATTCTTTCGATGCACAATAGCATACCAATTATTGATTCGACCCAATCTGAATTCTCACATGGTAATATATTCGTTTGTTAACCATCTTGACCTTCTCTTTATGTTCATCGTCCTCGTTCAATGATGATGTGTGGACTTTTGGATGACCATTTTGCTATGGATAGCTTTGAGAGCTCAGATGCTACCTAAATGTACATAATTCATCCTTTGACTTTATCCATCCTAAAATAGGTCATCTGCCATTAGGCATTCGAGTTCGCTATATTCGCCTCCTCCTCCTTTGACATGCTCTCTATTTAATCATGGTCCTCGGTTCTGTTCGTGGACAGTACTACCTGTTGCTTGCCGCAAGTTATCACATGCAAACCTCTTGAGATAAGGCCCACTCTAATCACATTATTGTCAATAAAGTCATCCAAAAATCCGAAACTTATTTTACGGTAGTCAATTCAATCCCAAATTGATCAAAAATCGTTGATGTTAGTACAACACTGTTAAAATCATAACATCATTAGTCATGGTTAACATAATTATTTCGTCTATGCTAGAACCAGTACACTGTAGTTAAATAATTATATCCTCTACTGGATGTTCTATCTCTATTTCTTTGATGTCACACAGTGATGTCGTACAAGACAATAACTATTTCATCGCACGAAAACCCAAACAAACAATTTTGCCATTGTTCCATTATAGTCGCAAGAGTTCCTGCTTTAACCGATACTTTAGGAACAAGGACCCCTGGAGTGCCAAAAGTTGGCACAAAGGGACACTTAAACCAAAAGTTACGAAATGTACACTTAAGTGCCAAAATTGGAGCAAAATGGATCACTTGAGTGTCAATCAGTCAAAATCCGGCCAAAATGCGACGTGGCATTTTTTCGACGAACCCAGCCCAAAACGACCCCATTTTGCACACTAACATGGCCAAATAATGCAAAAACGGTATCGTTTTGGGCTCATGTGATAAAAAAATAATATTAAAATTAAATAAATTAAATTTTAAATTAGATTTAGTTAAAATATTAGAAAATAATAAATTTAAAATTAAATTTAGTTAAAATATTAGAAAATAATAAATTTAAAATTAAATTTAGTTAAAATATTAAAAAATAAAAATTTTGAAATTAAAAATTTATTTTAAAAAATTTTAAAAAAATTTTAAAATTAATAAAAGGGGGCGGTGGCTGAGGGCAGCCTAGCCACCGCCCCCCTTTTTAAAATTTTTAAAATTTTGAATTATTATTTTTAAATATTTTAACTAAATTTAATTTTAAAATTATTTTTTAATATTTTAACTAAATCTAATTTAAAAATTATTATTTTTTATTTTTTTAAAATTTTTAAAATTTTAAATTATTATTTAAAATTTTGTAATTTTAAAATTATTATTGTTAATATTTTAACTAAATATAATTTTAAAATTATTATTTTTTAATATTTTAACTAAATCTAATTTTAAAATTATTATTTTTTAATATCTTAACTAAATATAATTTTAAATATAATTTATTTATTTTTTATATTATTTTTTTACCACGTTAGCCCAAAGCGACGTCATTTTTGCATTATTTGCCACGTCAACGTGCAAAATGGCGTCGTTTTGGGTTCACTTCGCCAGAAATTCATCGCAAAAATGCCACGTCAACCTTTTGGCCGGACTTTGGCCGGAGTGGCACTTAAGTGATTCTTTTTCTTCAAATGTGACACTTAAGTGTACCTTTCGTAACTTTTGGCACTTAAGTGTCCCTTTGTGCCAACTTTTGGCACTTGAAGCGTTCTTCTACCGATACTGTAATTAAACGTGCGGTAAGAATTTATATCAATACAACCGGTTTCAATGCGATCAAACAAATATTTCGCTCACTCTTAACTTGTAACATTATAGGGATGTGCTTTCCTTCATCCTAAATTTGATAGAAAAAAGTATTTGTTAATTTAAGAATTAATACAACGAAAAATCTCAAACTAGTGCATGCGTGACAAATTTATCATCCATTAACTTTCATCAAATTTTACCATTAAATTGCTAAGCTAGAGAACACGCAGTAGTTGATGTGACAAGTCCACATGAAAATCTAAAGGGTTAATACCATGAAAACCCTTGAACTAATATATTTGTAACAAGTTTACCTTAAAATATTTTTTAAATCACCAAAATCCCGAAATTAGTACATGCATGATGCATTTACCATCCATTAGTTTCCATCAAATTTTACCATAAAATTTTTAAATTAGATGACACATGACAATAACTCAGTTGAGGTGGCAAGTCCACGTGAAAATTCATAACATTCACTCTCTATTTTTTCGATTAGCCCTAACTTGAAACAATTAGGGTTCGTTCTCTCTCTCCCTTAGAGCACAAAAAACCCTAGATCATCTTCCTCTTCATCCAATCCTTCATTGTTGTCTTTGGCTAAGGTTGTAGAAATTGCGAACACCATTTAGCATAAAATTTTAGTGACACCTTAATAAGGATCTTTGTTGTTCTTTACCCCAAGATGTTGCCTATGATGAATGGTCACACTGATTTTACTTTAATAGCATAGTCTTTTTACTCATGGTAAAATTTTGTAGTGAATTAGACAGCAAAAAAAAAAAATCTACGTGTACGGAGGCAATATTATAGAAATCTGGAAGATGAACTTGATTGCACATCACAGCTCAGCCTGATTGTTTCATTCATCGACTTAGATTTATCAAGAAAAGTTGATACATCAAATGCTCTACGCCCTACTTTGAATGGGGTTCAGGTGCGTACCCCACATGAAAAAACCATTGTTTTTGCTTACCTCGAGGAGGGAGTGTTGATAGAAAGTTAAGTAAAAATCGCAAGGGCTTAATCCATTATTAATGTTCTTACACTAGATTTGGTCAGGCCATATAATGGCACTTGAACATGTCATTTTATCAACTATTGGAGTTTACCCGGTGGCCACCCTTCCAACATGGAAGGGGGAAGGTGAGGGGTTCGAATCCCTACTTTCTTAGGAGGTTGGGGGGGGGGACAAATTAATTTCAGGAGCGATAAGAGAGAGAACCCTATTTGTTTTTAAATTAGAGTTAATTGAAGAAATAAAGAAAGAGTATTAGGGATTTCCACGTGAACTTGCCACGTTAGGGTAAATTTATCACGAATATGCAAGTTTGAGATTTTTGGTGACTTAAAAATTAATTTTAGATAAATTTATCATCAATATATTAATTTGAGTCTTTTGAGGTATTAACTCTTAAATTAATGTCTCAAGTTTGAACGGTGTATGAGACTCGACCCTATTGGAGGATATATATCAACCCTAATTGTAGTGATAATTAGGCTTAGATTTTCTTGGCAGTTATATTCTTCAAGTGGCAATGGTCAACTCATGCATATCTAACAAGACTAAGAATTGAACTCTATATAGTTTTACATCCAATGGAGTTGTTTATTTATTAACACTTTGGGCTTGAGTCTAATTTAGATGTGGAAAATACTCAAGTAAGTGAGTAATCGTAATTTCGATTATTCAATTATTATGAATTATTAGCTATCAACTCTTATCGTGGAATAGCTACCGACACTCAGATCAAACCATATTTATTGTTTATTTTTTTGATGATTTTGTGTTGATGTAATTATAAGATCCCGTCAGTTTCTATTAGGATAAGCATGGTTCTAGGGTAGAGCTTGGAATTGAAGAACTAGGCCAATGGAAATCTATCCAGTTTTAGATTCCAAGGTATGTATAATAGGTTTCAAGCTTTCAAAAATTGAAGAACTTATTTTGACGAGTAAATTCCATGTTCTACGTAAGTAAAACTTGGAATTTAGAACCTGTTTGTGTGTGTGTGTGTTTTTTTTTTTTCTATGATTTCTTGTAATTCTACGGTATTTCATGAATCGATGATGAGTATATAATTTAAAACTATTAGTCTAAATTTTCATTTTATAATTAAGACTTTTAATTTGTTAATATTTTTATATTCTTAGTGTGCCTAAATGTGAGTTGTGGTTAATGTATTGCCATAATAAGTGATAATAATTAAAGTTAATGATTCATTACAATCGTTCAATTAATAATATAAATGGAACTGAGAACCAATTTTAAAACTTATGAATCCACGTTCTAAAAAATGATAAATCATTTTAATGAGTAAGTTTTAGATGGAACCTATATAAAATTTGGAATCGGTTAATTCCTAATTTCTACATTAGTTTTACGAACAGTATTTTCAACTAAACCTTTGATTGGTGCATTGTAATGCCGACATCCCCCCCCCGGGTGAATAAATTTAAAAACGAATAGTCAATCTACCGATTAGACAGATGGATAGAGGGGAAAAACGACCCAACCGTGTCATTTCGGAACGGGCGGGGCTATCAAGATAAACACGACTTGGGGTCTCTGAGTGATGAGTCTGATGACGTCACATTCCGTACACGACATCCGCAGCAACCACCCCCCTATTTTCTCACGTGTCTCTTTGTTCAGCTGGAAACCCGATTGCAGCTTCGCATGCAGATAAGGAGACAGTCCAAGCAGCGGAAGCATCGTAAGCATTATGTATATAAACCCATGCAATCGTTCGGCGTCGCCTCGAACACCATCCCACAAAATTCGAAGAATCGCTTCTTTTCCGTTGCTAATCACGACACAATCTTCCCAGTTTTTTTTTTTTCTTTTTCCGTCTTTCCATTTGCACTGCTGCGGTGCGGGCCTATCTCGGTCATCGGATGATCCCAAGCCTGTGCATCTCTCCCCGGCGATGACGAGCATTCTCCGTGGTGGCAGCTCCATCCCCCATTATGAGGTCTCTCTCCCCTTGCTCACTATGCACAAGTTTGCCCAGCGATGGCGTTTGGCCTTCGCAGCCATCTATTGCTCCCGAGCCCTCCTCGATACCTCCGCAAAGAAAACCGACAAGTTCCTAAGAGAATCTCCTTCCTGCACTTCGATTTTGATCCCCGATGAGGCTCCGAGTGCTCGCTCTGATCAACCCAGCTCCTCCGAGATTGATCAGTCACAGCTCGAAGTGCTCGCTTCTTCCTGCACTTTGATTTCAATCCCGGATGAGGCTCGGACTGCTCACTCTGATCAACCCAGCTCTTTCCAGATTGATCAGTCACAGCTCACCAGGCTGGTCAATGACAAGAACCTCAACTGCCTCAGAGGATTCGGCGGCATCAACAGAGTCGCCTCGGCCCTTGAAACTGATGTCTCTGATGGAATTAGCGGTGAACAGGCTGACATCACTCGCAGGCAAAACACATTTGGCGTCAACAAATTCAAGCGGCCCGCCAAGGGCTTCTTTCCCTTTTTGCTCGAGGCTTTTAAGGACCTCACGCACCTGATTCTTCTTGTTTGCGCTGGGCTTTCGCCCGGGCTTGCGATCAAGGAGAAGGGGGTCAAGGAAGGCTGGTACAACGGCGGGAGCCCATTCTTCGCAGTTTTCCTTGTGATCATGGTGTCTGCTGTGAGCAAATACCACCAGAACCGGCAGTTCCATAAATTGTATTGGGCTAGCGGTAATATTCTCATCCATGTGATGAGAAAGGGTCGGCAGCAGCAAGTGTCCAGATCCAAGATAGTCGTCGGAGATGTCATTTGTCTGAAGATCGGCGATCAAGTCCCGGCAGACGGTTTGTTCATAGACGGCCATTCCTTGCAGGTACGGATGAGACTGTACCAGTTTGATCGCATTAGATTCGCGTAATAACTTATGTTAATTTCCTCCAGAAATATATAGTATTAGTATTACCAAGTGCGAGCCCAGGCTGGTTGACTAATTAGTTAAGTAATTAGTCCAACGAAATGTAAAAGTGTACGACATTCTGTTTGATTCGTAATTCAATGACAAAATCATAATTCTATGACAAAAAGGAAAAGTGAGGGTTTTAATTCGTAATTCTAGTCGTAGGAGAACAAACTTTGTTAAAAAACTTACTGGAAAAAGTATATTTAAACATGATCCAACTCTTCTCGTGTCAATATTTATTCAGGTTTCATTTTCTTTGTTTCAACTTGAGACTGGAATGCATCCACTCGTCTCATCCTAGCGTCACTAAATCATGTGCGACATTTGTATTGTCAAATTAGGTTGACGAATCAATCATGACCGGGGAGAGTGATCCCATAGAAGTGAACAGCATTGAGAATCCATTCCTGTTCTCCAGAACAAAGGTCGCTCGTGGGGATGCTCAGATGCTGGTCACATCGGTCGGGATGAACACAATGTGGGGCGAGATGATGAGTTCAATCAACCGCAGCAGCAGCGAGCAGACCCCTTTACAGGCTCAGCTCAACAAGCTCACCTCGTCGATTAGCAAAGTCGGCTTGGCAGTCAATTTTCTGGTTCTTGTGGACCTGTTAATTCGCTACTTCACGGGAACAAAACAGGATGAGAACAGGAAATTCGTTCCAGGCCAGACAATGGGTGACAATATCATAAACTCCGTGGGGGGCATCATAGCAACCACAGTGACAATCGTGGGGGTCGCAATTCCTGAAGGCTTGCCGCTTGCGGTAACTCTCACTCTTGCTTATTCGATGAAGAGGATGATAGCGGATCAGGTGATGGTGAGGAAGCTTTGGGCCTTTGAGAAGATGGCGTTGGCCACCACTATTTGCACTGACAAGACCGGCACTCTGACGAACCAAATGGAGGTGACAAAATTCTGTGTCGGCCTAGACTCCGTGGCAGAAAACGCGTACTACTCTGCCTCCAAGTATGTCCTGGATCTTATTCAGGATGGGGTCGCTTTGAACACCGCAGGCAGCGTCTACAAGCCATCTTCAGGACCGAAGTACAATTTCTCCGGTAGTCCCATCGAGAAAGCGATTCTCTCCTGGGCAGTTTCGCAGTTGAGCATGGACATGGAGGAGACAAAGAAGAGATGTGAAGTTATCCAAGTCGAAGCCTTCAATTCGCAGAACAAAAGAAGCGGTGTCCTAATAAAGAAGAGCGGGGACGACAAATTCCATGTGCACTGGAAAGGAGCGGCAGAGATGGTCTTGGCGATGTGCTCGTGCTTCTACGATGGGTCGGGGATAGAGAGATCTGGACGAAGATAAAAGGGCAAGATGCGAGCAGATTATTCAGGGGATGGCAGAAAGCAGCCTCACTTGCATCGCTTTTGCTCATAAACAAGTCCCCGAGGAAGCGGCCAAAGAAAGAGAAGATGGGAAGAAGATCCAAGAGGACGGCCTGACATTACTAGGACTTGTTGGTATTAACAACCTGTGTCGTCCCGACGTGAAGAGCGCGGTCCAAGCTTGTCAGGAGGCGGGAGTAAACATTAAGATGATAACAGGAGACAACATCATCACTGCTAAGGCCATTGCCGTGGAGTGCGGGATTCTCAAGCCCGGGGACGACAACGAGACTATCATGGAAGGAGATAAGTTCAGAAACTACACGCCTGAGGAGAGGCTTTCGAAAGTCGAGAAAATCCGGGTCATAGCCAGATCTTCGTCTTCTGATAAGCTCCTCATGGTTGAATGCCTGAAGCAGAAAGGCCATGTGGTCGCCATCACGGGGGATGGCACGAACGATGCACTGGCCCTCAAGGGAGCCGACATCGGGATCTCAATGGGCATCCAAGAAACCGAGTTCACCGAAGAGAGCTCGGACATCATCATCCTCAATGGCAACTTCGCCTCCGTGGCGAAGTTGTTGCGATGAGGTCGATGCGTCTACGATAACATCCAGAAGTTCATCCAGTTCCAGCTCACAGTAAATGTCGCCGGCCTTTTGATCAACTTCGTGGCCGTGGTCTCCTCCGGTGACGTCCCTTTGACGGCCATCCAGCTCATATGGGTGAACCTGATCATGGACATACTTGGCGCCTTTGCCCTGTCCACAGAGCGGCCCACCAAGGAGCTCATGGCAAAGCCCCCCGTGGGCCTAACGGAGCCGCTCATCACCAACGTCATGTGGGGGAATCTGGTGGGACAAGCAATTTACCAAGTGGCCATCCTCCTCACTCTACAATTCAAGGGCAAATCGATTTTCGGCGTGGATAAAGCAATGAAGCGGACGTTGATGTTCAACACGTTCGTGCTGTGCCAAGTCTTCAATGAGTTCAACGCGAGGAAGCTCAAGAAGAAGAACGTGTTCGGGGGCATACACAAGAACAAGCTGTTCCTTGGGATCATCTTTGTGACGATGGTCCTCCAAGTGGTGATGATCGAGTTCCTAAAGTGGTTCGCCGGCACGGAGCGGTTGAGCTGGGGACAATGGGGCACATGTCTCGGGATCGCAGCTGTGTCTTGGCCAATCGGTTGGGTCGTCAAGTGCATCCCGATCCCTGATACGCCAATCTTTAGCTACTTGGGATCAAAAAGCAAGAAGCTCATGTGGAAAATCGTGCACAGACAATACTTTATTGGGTTTAGGAACCATAGTCGGATTTAACTTGATTCTTCACATTGTACAGGTCTATTAAATTTCTTTTGATACGGTGTGATTTTTTTTCTTTTACCTAGAAAAATAAGGAATGTGCAATCGATGTATGTGATTTTTCCAATTCAAAGAGTTTTGAAAAAGCAATACTAGCATGGTGTTCCCTAAAGCATTAATGGGTAAGAGAGGAGACTCTAATTGGCATCATAGGACATAAAAACAACAAAAAGAAATTTCGTCCCCACTTTTTATGTCATAGTGGACGACCATTTCTCCGTAAATTTTTTTCGAATAATGATATAATAGTCCTAAACTTTGAATTCACTTGTAACGTGGTTCATGAATTTTTAATTTGTTTAATATAGTCCATGAAATTTATCACAATGTACAATGTGCTCCCTAAAATTTTAATTTGTTCAATGTAATCCGTAAACTTTTAATATATATTCAATTTGGTTAAGTAAAATATATGAAAATATTCAATGTTGAAAATGGTACATCCAAAATGAGAAAAAACATTATAATAAGTTGAAAAGGGTATTATTGCTACTTCGTGAAGAGCATGTAAACTTTTAGTAAAATAGGATTTGCAAAAAAAAAAAAAAAAAAGAAGACACTCGTGTTCTCATTCATCAGTGCGTGTTTCTCTATGAGAGGGGAAACAATTCAAAAATATGGGTGGAAGGCAACATCCGAGAAAGTAGGCAGACAAGGCTTAAACAAAAAGCAAGATTAGGACAGCTGAATCAATCATGCAATTCCTTTATGAAAAATTAATAAATTAAAAATTATCGTTCGGTGCAACAAGATCCTCAATCTTTGATGCGTGTCTGATTGAGATGACTTTTCTTAGAAAGAGTACCTCTTGTTTTGTTTTTTCTTTACTCAAATGGTTTAGGAGTGTGTCTTCTTTCGGATGATTTGGGATCCCCTAACTTTTTCCAAATGGTATTAATGCGAATTCATGTTCTCATAGCACGTGATAATCCATCCTTGACAATGTCTTCATGTGATTTATAGCAATTTATATCATTAGTCGATATCCTCACAACAAACTATGAGGAACAAATTGTTTGTTTCACTTAACCTAAATCAGTACAAGGCAATATCCTATTTGTTTATCAACATACAAGGTGCAAATTCTGATGCACCAATAGTAATTTTCAGTTTTTTGTATATTTTTTTTCTTTTTTCGTAGAGAGCAATACATGCTCCATGAAGGAGTTTGAACCTTCCAAGAAACAACGCTCTCCAGCGCACAGCATTGGGTCTCATCCTCCTTCATATCTTTCGACTATTCGTTGACTCCCCGTCCCAAGCCCGTCAAATGAATGGCCAGAACGAGAACTAAAAAGGGAAGGGGGAAGCGTGGAATTGAAGCGTACCTGCGAAGCTCCCTACTTGCGCTGATGTCGGAGCAGTGACAGATAGCAAAACCGACACGCCATTGGAGGAAGATGAAGATGAAGAGGAGGAGGATGAAGATGGAGGAGAAGAGGAGCAATGGAGATTGCGGATTAAGTTACAAATGATATTTTTATTTTATTTTAGGTTTTAGAACATGAAAATGGACAGATCAAATCAATTGAATCGTGTCGCCATTATATAAAGCGAAGTGGAAAACATTTTTACCTGAGAAGGAAGAGAGAGAGAGAGAGAGAGAGAAATGAGGAGGGATTGCCACGCAGGCGCTGCTCGCGTCGTGTAGCTTTTGTCAAATTAGGTAGTGCCACGTCACCCGCTTTTATTAGGGGCAGGTACGTATTATTAGCCATAATTCTGTTCATGCTGTCAAACGTGTTTTTCGTGGAAACACGTTTTCCGACTGCGTCCTCGGTTTCGCTCTAACCCTAGGATGAACTCACAAAATACAATCATGCGAAAAATGAGAACTCAGGTCATGTATCTCGCGATCATCGAACAAAAACGAAGAAACTCGAAGAGAAAATTCAATCGAGAAGGAGAACGAGTGCACAAGAATTCCTATTACACTTAGAAGGCCATGCCATTACCTTCCACAATTTCGGAGTTTAATTGATTGAGCAGATATCGGAGTTTGTGGACGTGGCGCATTTGCATTGGTCCACAATCAGCCGTCGTTTGCATTGGGTCTCTCCTCTACATGAGTCTTTCGGGTCGTTATTTCTCGGAAATCCATTGGCAGCTTCTGTGTCCCGCAATTACGCTGTAACCAGGCTCGCCGCTTTATAACATCGCCCTCCGCTTCCCTTGAGCATGTGTATAAACCCCATGAAGTCGATAGGGCTATTCTCCCAAGTGAAGCGGACAGGTAATTTTGAAATTGCCAAGTGTGTGGAGTAGTCAAGTATGTAGAATGCCACTGGGATATTTTCCCGATCTTTGCGATCCCTAACAAAATGAGGAAATCTACTGGTTGGCATTCATGTGATCTTGCAAGAAATTTGACAATTGAAATGTGGATATCAAACGTTGTGCTGTCTCTGACAGATTAATCGTGTCGTCCGGAGATGGACACGCTAAAGAGATGAGATCGTTCATGCGAGAAATGAGCTTCAGGATTACGGACATATCAGCCAGGGGAAAGGTGCCAATTATTAAAGTTGACAAATATTTATAGTTGTGAATGCTTGAACCATGATGTAGTTAACTCGACAGATTTCCGTGATTCTGTAGAACGTTTGCCGTGCTCGTAATGCCCATGGTTTCTTCAAAGATCACGGGCTTCAGAAGCACTGGTTTCAACCGGTCAAAGGTGCTACTCATGAAGAACTTATGGTGGAGCAGGATCTCGCTCGACGAGGAGGGCGCGAAAATGATGGACACGGCTGTGGTGCTCCCATAGATTCCGTTTTCAGACTGTTGTAGCATATCGATGGTTTGAACATCCACGAAGTAGGGATTGCTTAGATTACACGTATTTAGGGCATATCCCTCTCGTTACGCAGTAGCCTCTTGTTTTGGCTTTTCGGGGCTCGAGGATGGGGAGGGTTCGCACGGAGAGCAGACGTGCATTGGCCGTATATCTTGTCTTAATCGACAGAAAAGTGAGGGACGTGGCTATCTTGAAAATCTTGCTGTAACTAAAGGAAGTGTATCATGGTCAGCTTCATCCTCAATCTTCACTGATTCATCTTTGCTAAGACTCATTGACTGATAATTCGGGTAATCTTGTGACGTAGTGCCTTACCATGGCCATCATAATATGAAAGTTGTGAATAGTACATCACTGTCAATTAGTCATGTTGGGACTGGTCCATTTGGCAATGAGAATGGTCAGTTTCACCTAATAAAGTTCTAGTTGTTCCACGGATTAAGAAAAATTATTGTCTGTTTCTCAATTGACAAGAGATTAACTTTGAGACTTCACCAATGCTGGTGGTAGACCTGAATGAGGCTGATTTTGGATGGAAACAAGTCAAGGGAAAGAAGAACAAATCTTCCCCCCCCCCCTCCCAAGGAGACATATTTGGACCATCCAGCAAGCTCTGGAGAAGAGGAACCACCTCTCAAGCAGTCAGCAACAGCTCTTAAAAGCTTGCCATCAACCTCCACCCGGAGGGCTCAGAGTGGGTTTCAAGCACTAATCAGTGTGGATGACCACACCTCGACAATGGAAGAAGATCCCATTAGCCATCCAGAGGCGGGCTTAGGGAGTGGAGCGGAGTTGAATGAGTCTGTCAACCACCTTAGCTCAGATGAAGATCTTCTCTCGCCTTGTCAATCGCCGAAGGCCCCTCCAGATCTATCGCCGAAGGCTCCTCCAACGAAAAACATGGAGGAGAATACCCAGGACAAGCCGCTGGTGCTTCCTCCAGACCCACCTCCTCCAGCGGCTCGAGCGGCTCCCACTCAGAGCCGTCGCAAGCCTCCGAAAAGGAGGTAACCCTTCCTCGTTTCCTCTTTTGTACATATGTATATAGGTTGCTGGAATATTAGAGGTATGGTTGATTCGACTAGACAAGCGGAGATTCGTAATTTTATTACTTCGAACCACTTGTGCTGTGTTGGTTTGGTGGAAACTAAGGTGCCACAGGATCGCTTTAACTCCATTTCCGAAGCTCTATCGAGAGGTTGGTGTTGGACTACAAACTATGACTTCTTCCCCAGGGGTAGAATTTGGGTCGGATGGGACCCCATGAGAGTCAAGTTTGAAACCTTCTCTCTTTCCAAGCAGGCAATTCATGGGAACCTTGAGAGCCTAGACTCTGGGGTGGCTTGCTGTGTTTCTTTTGTTTATGGAGATCACTCCTTTTCGCTTGAGGAGACCGGCGCCGTGGGAAGACATCATCATGAAAAGCACCCATCTCCGAGACACTCCTTGGCTTGTCTTGGGGGACTTCAATGCTATTAAGGACCCATCGGACCGGGTTGGTGGCTCCGAAGATTGGCTCCCTTGTTTCAATGAGTTTGGACAAGTGCTTGGAGCAAGGCCGAGCTGGAAGACTTGAGGTTCGTTGGGTTTAGATACACTTGGACTACGTCTTCAGGGCATACTAGGAAAGCAAGGAAGATTGACAGGGTTCTAGTGAATGCCAAGTGGAGCTTGGATCTATCTTACTCAGAAGCCTCCTTCCTTGCTCCTGGAATCTCGGACCACTCGCCTATGGTGGTGAAGATTCTTAATCCGACTCATACAAGGAAGCCCTTCAAGTTCTTCGACTTCTGGATGAAGCACCCGGAGTTCAATGAAATTGTCTCACAAGTGTGGAATGCGCCGGGGAATGGTGTCCCTATGTACAAGCTTGTCTCTAAACTCAAGGCTCTCAAATGTCGACTCAAGCAACTCAACAGAGATTCCTTCTCTAATATATCTGCTAGAACTCTTGATGCGCGGAAGATGATGGAGGCCACTCAAGCAGAATTACAGCTAAATCCCTTTTCTGCCGACCTTGCTGAGGTGGAGAAAAACCAAAGATGTATCTTTGTAGAGTTGCGCTCCTCGGAGGAGTCCTTCTTCAGGCAAAAGTCCAGGGTTAGATGGCTCAAGGAGGGAGACCGAAATACCAAATTCTTCCATCAATATGTCAACAAAAGACAGTTGAGGAACAGAGTCCTCTCCGTCCTCGACTCTTCGGGGAACATACTGACGGAGCCACGCCTGGTGCAACGAAGGTTTGTAGAGTTCTTTGAGGACCTCTTGATGCCACAAGGGGAGATTATTAGACCTTCGTTAGAGGACTTGAGGGAGGTTATCCAACATCCACTTTCGCTTGATCAGGCTGCTCTCCTTGCTCAACCAGTTACAGAGATAGAGATCCGGAACACTATCTTCTCTTTGCCCAAGGGAAAGGCTCCTGGGCCAGATGGTTTCACAGCGGAGTTTTTCAAAGAAAACTGGGACACGGTAGGTCCTTTAGTAACGACTGCAGTGTTGGACTTCTTCAACTTCAGAAAACTCTTGAGGGAGGTTAACAATACCATCTTGGTAATGGTTCCGAAAGTGCTCAACGCCACTTCTGTGGAGGATTATAGACCTATCACCTGCTGCAACACTATCTACAAGTGTATTACAAAGGTGCTAGCTAATCGAGTGGCCCTAGCTTTGAAGAACACGATAGGCCCTTTTCAGACTGCTTTTATAAAAGGTAGACGAATTAGGGACAATATATTACTGGCCCAGGAGCTATTCTCTAGCTTCCACCTTCAGCCTTATCTACCTAAATGTGCGATAAAGGTGGACTTCAGGAAAGCATATGATACGGTGGATTGGGGCTTCCTTGAGAATGTGATGCTGGCCTTTGGCTTTCCTCACTCTGTCACTAGCCTAATTATGACGTGTGTTCGCACTCCTAAATTCTCAATTGCTTTGAATGGAGAGCTCCACGGGTTTTTTGCGAGCGGTCGAGGTCTTCGCCAAGGGGATCCCATCTCTCCTTACCTTTTCACTATGGTCATGGAAGTGCTCTCAGGGATCATTCTTAAGCAATCCTCAAGGCCTGATTTCAAATTCTTCTGGAGGTGCAAGGCAGTGGGTCTTTCACATCTCTTCTTTGCAGATGATGTCTTCCTTTTTTGTGAGGCGTACCTTCCTTTGGCGACTCTCCTTAAGGAAGCTCTAAACATATTTTCCTCCTGGAGTGGCCTTCGTCCTAACTCGTGCAAGAGTGAAATCTTCTTGGCGGGTGGCAATCCCTCCCTAAGGAATAATATTCTATTGTAGTTGGGCTTTCGAGAAGGAAGCCTGCCAGTTCGGTACCTGGGGGTTCCCATTATCACTTCGAGAATCAATAAAGCAGACTGTTGTACCCTGGTCAATCGCATCACTGCAAGGGTTCAGTCTTGGACTCACCGGTTCCTCTCTATTGCTGGTCGGCTTAAGCTTATCAGGTCAGTTCTTCATGCTATACAAGCCTACTGGGCTAGTGTCTTTGTTTTACCTTCAGCTGTGATAGAACAGATAGAGAAAATATTTAGACAATTCCTATGGAAAGGTCCGGACCTAGGCAGGGGTGGTGCTAAGGTAGCCTGGGATGACGTTTGCCTTCCAAAGGATGAAGAAGGGCTAGGTGTTAGGAGGCTCCAAGATTGCAATAAAGCCTCCATGCTAAAACCTATTTGGATCTTGTTCTCCGACAAGGAAGCGCTATGGTGTAGATGGGTCCACTCCACGTTCTTAAAAAACAAGAATTTTTGGGTTGCTAGGAAGCCAACTTCTGGTTCCTGGGCCTGGAAGAGCTTGTTGACCCTAAGAGGGAATTTCAGGATGGCCTTCGTCTGGAAAATTGGCGATGGCCAAACAACCTCTCTGTGGTTTGACAACTGGCATCCTAGAGGGCCCTTGAACCTGTTCTTTTCAGACTCTCTTATCTATAGCTCAGGGCTCTCTAGACAAGCTTGTGTTGCTGACCTCTTCTCAAATGCTGGCCAAGCTCTTAGGTTGGTGCTTCAATCGTGGGGGCAACCTCTTCCGACCCTCACGAATGACTCGGATCGTTGCTGTTGGCTAGAAAGCTCTTCGGGCCAATTCACTATGGCATCGGTGTGGAACTTCATCAGGAAGAAGAGGACGCGGGTCCACTGGTACTCCTTTGTATGGGACAATGCCATAGTGCCTCGATATCAACTCAATCTTTGGCTCATGGCCAGACGTAGGCTTCCTACCCAGGACCTCCTTTTGGCCTATGGTATTATTGGAAATGCTACCTGTGCATTTTGCAAGAATGTGCCTGACTCTCTTGACCACTTGTTTTTTGACTGCTGTGTCACGGCTAGTGTTGCCTTCTTTTGGGCGTCCAGATGCAATTTACCCTGGCGCAACAGAGGTTGGGGGGAGAATTTCAGATGGGCAACTACCTATTTGATGGGGAAAGATTTCTATAAGTGCATAGCCCGTTTTTCATTTGGAAAAATAGGAATGCCATCATCTTTAGAGACCAGCCTCTCTCTATTCTGGCCATTAAGAACCACCTCTTTAAAGTGGTTCGCGACAAGGCTATCACCTTCGGGAACGTTGAAGACAATTTCGAAAACGAAGGCTGCGAGAGAAGTTGGAGTCTAGACCCGATTATTTTCAATGGGGACCCGTAGGTCCTTGATTAGACGATGGCCTCCTTTTTGTTTTTGTCTCTGCTTGATAGCTGGTCTAGCTAGCCGTGCTTAGTTTGGCCTTGTTGTTGTAGTTGTTGTGCCGCCTCTGCGGCTTTTGCATCTCGTCACCCTTCCACTTCTTTTGTTACTACATTTGGAGTGCAAGTTACGGTGACGAGATCTTTTGTACATTTGGCTTTTCTTAATATATATCTTACATTTACCAAAAAAAAAAAAAAAAAAAACTTTGCTCTTTAGATTTTCTTTACCCAAAAAAAAAAAAAAAAACTTTACTCTTTTGATTTTGATGCCTTTGGTTTTTCTATACAAGACTCCAGGACACAATGGGTATTACTAGCAGGAACTAATCATTAAGGATTATATACCAACCAAGATCCCTGCTCCATGGCATTCTTTTCCCAGATAAACAAGGTTGCTGATGAACTTCATGGCATTGCCAATTAGGCCATCCAAATAGTCGTATTTTATAGCTTTTGTGGTATAATGATTTGATTTCAGTAAATAAATCCACTAGCACTTTATGTACAAATTGTCGTATTAGTAAAAGTTCAAGATAGCCATTTTCTTTATTTGATTTTCGATGTTCCCATCCATTGGAGAAAATACATTGTGATCTATGGGGACCAAGTCAATTCCATCTATGCAAAAATTTCAATATTATGTGGCATTTGTTGATGATTTCTCCCGATATATTGGTTGTATCCATAGAAATGAAAGTAAGATTTCTTTGAGATTTTCTTGCCTTTTCAGAAATTAGTTGAAAATCTTCTTGATAGGAATGTTAAAGTTTTTCAATATGATGGAGGAGGAGGTGATGACCAATAAATTTGTCACGCATCTTCTTGATAGGAAACATCGACACATTGTTGAATACAAGCTTGCTACGTTATTTGAGGCACCTATGCCACTCGGTTATTGGGTGGAAGCCTTTACGACAACAAATTATTTGATAAATCGGCTTCCTTCAACTGCAAGTGTTTGGCTCTCATTGTTATCCATATTTACGCAATTGCACAGTGAACAAATTTGACAAATGCTCTTTGCCATGCGTGTTTTTGGGATACGACGAAAAGCACAAAGGATATCGTTATCTTCACCAATCTATTAGTTGCATTTATATATCTCGACATGTTTTTTATGGACATCATTTTCCTTCGCATCTCCTTCTCGGGTTATTGCTATGATTGAGGGGGAGCTATTGCAAAGGAAGTCAACTTTAAGTTTATCACAAACAAAAGCTTCTAGTGATCATTGGATTGTGCCCCAACTTAGTCTAGAAATTGGTCAAAATGTTTGTTCACCAAAGATCTTGATTCCGCAAGCGAACGTGCACGTCTATTTATTGAGATAGAACTAGAGTCAAATGTTTCATCTGCTATTCTCTCTAATTATGTGCCACAACCAACGGAGAGTAAATCTTTAGTTCAATCTCAATTTGAAGGTTCCACATCCCTAGTGCATCATATGGTTACATGTTCAAAGGCTATGATCTCGAAGCCAGAGCCTAGGTATGCCAATGTAGCAATATTATCTATCCCTCCCGAACCACAAACTGTCCATTTAATCTTAAAACACCCTTGTTGGATAGCTGCTATGCTTGAGGAGTTGGATGATCTTGCAATCAACAAAACATGAGAGCTTGTTCCCATCATCCCTTGATGAATGTGGTTGGATGTAAATGGGTGCACAAGGCAAAAAGCTACATGCAAATGCTTCACTTGACCGATTGAAAGCCGACTTGATGCAAAAGACTTTCATCAAGAGGAGGGCATTGACTTCCAATAAACTTTTAATCTATTAGTCAAAAAAGCCACAATCCGTATTGTCCTATCTGTTGCTATTGTTCAAAATGGGGAAATTGGCCAATTACATGTCACTAACGCCTTCCTACACGGCAATCTTGAGGTTTCTATTTACATGGAACGACAACTAGGTTTTCATGATTCATTTTGTCGTGACCATGTCTGCTTACACTAGCATGCACTATGTGGCCTCAAACAAGTTTCCAGGACATGGTTTGACAAGTTCAGCACTTTTCTTTATGTGTATGGATTCTTCTGCAACACTGTTAAACCATTACTATTTGTTTATTGTCATCGTGATCATATTATTATTTTATTGCCATACATGGATGATATAGTCCTCATTGGTGATTCACCAAAATTACTAAACCCTCTAGTCCTCATCATGGTCAATTATTTTCCATGAAAGACCTTGGCACTCTTCATTTTTTTATTGGGCATTGAAGTCAATCGCTCCACAAATGGACTCTTTCTCTCACAGAAGCATGCCTTGAATCTTTTGAGTAGTGCATCAATAGCACAATTTAAGCTGATTGCTACTCCAATAGCTACCAAGCAACCACCACTCAAGCGTGGTGATAAGCCTTATGCTCACCCATCCCATTTTCGAAACATTGTAGGCGCTCTTTGGTACCTTACTCTCATTTATCTGAACCTCTTGCTTGTAGTCAACATAATTTGCCAACATATATGGCCCCAACTATGGCTTATTATCAAATGGGTCAAAGCGGACACTAATATTCAATGCGTTCATGTTGTGCTAGGTCTTCAATGAGTTCAACGCGAGGAAGCTTGAGAAGAAGAACGCGTTCGGGGACATACACAAGAACATACCGTTCCTTGGGATCATTTTCGTGACGGTTGTCCTTCAGGTGGTGATGGTCGAGTTCCTGAAGTGGTTTGCCAGCATGGAGCGGTTGAGAGGGGAAAAATGGGGCACTTGTGTCGGGATCACGGCCACATCTTGGCCTATCGGTTATGTCATTAAGTGCATCCCGGTCCCTGATACACCAATCTTCAGCTACTTGGAATCAAAAAGCAAGAAGCTCATAAGGAAAATTGTGCACGGAGAATACTTTATTGGGTTTAGGAACTGTAATCAGGCTTAGCTCGATTCTTCTCATCGTATAGGTATATTAACTTTCTTTTTTTGGGTTAAATATGTAAGTATTATAGAGCAAATGAAGTGCAACAGCTTATGGGTATCCCCCAGCATTACACAAAAGATCTAATGATAAAAAAATATGGAGGTAGGAAGTCTCCACATAGTAACCAATACAACATTTGACTGGGAAGGTCTCGCTTTACCTCTTACGTTTTTGCGGACCTTGGCTAAAATAATACGGATGTCAATTGATTTGTTTTGAAACTGTCTATGATTGCACTCCATCCAAATGCAATATATGATTGCTGGGAAAGACACTTTGAGGAGTTTCACCACCAAATCAAAAGAAAGTTGATATACCCTAATATATATAAGGTATATTATCTTTCTCTTGATATAGTGTGATTTTTTTTCTTTTACCTAGAAAAATAAGGAATGTGCAATCGATGGATGTATTTTTCCCAATTGAAAGAGAGGGCTCATTGAAACAGCAATACTAGCATCGTGTTCTCTATAGCATTAATGGATAAGAGAGAAAGACTTTAATTGGCATTATAGGACATAACAACAACAAAATGTTACCACCGGCCGCGGTGGCTCAACTGGATAAGACTCTGTTGATCCTCAACGAAGAGGTGAAGGGTTCAAAACCCAGGGGAGGCGCTAGGTGTATTAAGTGTGATTCAGGGGTGGTGGGTCCTCCTGCTTAAGTGTCACTTGGGGGTTTACGGCGCGGCTATCGGCTGCAAGCCGGTTCCTCCAATACCAAAAAAAAAAAAAAAAAAAAAAAAAAAAAAAAAAAAAAAAAAAAAAAAAAAAAAAAAAACAACAACAACAACAACAAAATGTTTTGGTCCACACTTTTTATGTCATCATGGATGACCATTTCTCCTCAAAATTTTTGGGATAATGACATAAATGGTTTATGAACTTTGGCCTCACATGTAATGTGATCAATGGACTTTTAATTTATTCAATATTATTCCTAAAATCTATCCCAATGTGCAATGCGCTCTTTAAAATTTTAATTTATTCAATGTGATTTCTAAATTTTTAATACATTTTCAATTGGTTTTTAAATTATATGGAAATGTTTCAATGTTGAAAAGGGAATGATGTATATGCAAAATGAGGAAAAAAACATTATAATAAGTAAAATAGGGTATTATTGCTACTTCGAGAAGAGCCAGTAAACTTTTAGTAAAATAGGATTTGCAAAAAGAAATAATTAAATTAACTAAAGTCAAAACGACTCTCGCGTTCTCATTCATCAATGCGTGGTTCTTTATGAGAGGGAAAACAATTCAAAAATGTGGGTGGAAGGAAACATCCTAGAAAATGGGCAGACATGGCTTAAACACGGAGCAAGATTAGGACAGATGAATTAACCATGCAATTCCTTTATGCAAAATAAATAATTTAAAAATTATTGTTAGGTGTAACAAGTTCCTCAATCTTTGTTGACACCTTAATTTTATTTAGGTTTATTTTATTTTATTTTATTAATTAATTTTTTATTTTATTTTGTCTTTTTGGATAAATAATATACATAAAAAACCATATAAAAACGACAAAACAAAGCAAAAAACAGAAAAAATAGAAAAAACATAAAAATAAAAAAAAGCGAAGCGGCCCTCGCATGGGCCCTAAGGGCCCATTTCCGCCTTAGCTCGGCCCCACCAGATCTTCTCCTTCCTCTCGCCTCTACAGCACGCGTAGGGGGGTGCGACGCTGGGAGGGAGATGGACGGACAACACGTGGAGTAGAGGAGCAGTTGGCGTCGACGGGATGTGACCGGAGTAGGAGCTGATGGCGGATGGGACGGCGGTCCAACCGGTGGGTCGAGCCTCGCCGACTAGCCGCCCCCTTGCCTATAAATAGAGGGGGGTCACGGAGAGGAAATGGAGGAGAGATCGGAGAGAGAGAGAGGCCACCGGAGCTCGAGATCCCCTGAGAGACTTCGGGGAGCTCGAGTGCAAGGCCGGTCGAGGCGGGGTGAGCTCAGAGGGGTCCCCGAGAGACTTCGGGGAGCTCGAAGGGCAAGCCCGAGGGAGAGAGAGAGAGCCCCGGCCAGATCTGACCAAAACCCAGGCCTCACCGTCACCGTCATTGCTCGTCGTGGCCTCCACCGTCGCAAATCGCCCCCCTGCCGTCACCATTGTAGCCCCCGTTCAAGAAAAGGTAAAGAGCTCGTAGCTATCGTCCTTGCCGTTCATCGTAGCCCCCTTCCATTGCCGTCGCCGTCGTCGTCATTGCTGTCACCGTCGTCGCCATCGCCGCATTTGGGAAACCCTAGGGTTCCCGATTTTCCGGGTCGCGACCCCGGGTAGGCGGGTCGGACCCGGATCGGGAACCAAGTAGGGATCCCGCAAATTGTGGGGGCGGCGGAAATTCGGGTCGCGAGTTAGAGCCGGGTCGGGTAGGGTTTCGCCGGGGAGTGGGTTGTCGAAGCGGGTCGTCGGGCCGGGCCGGGCATCCCAAAACGCTCGGCCACAACGTCGTTTCGTTTTTTTAGAAAAAAAAAAAGAAAAAAAAAAAAATCCGAGTCGGGCCCACAACGTGGGCCCGTCTGCGTTTATTTTATTATTTTTGGATCGGACCGGGTCATTTTATAATATTTTTAAATAAATAAATAATTTATTAAAAAATAAAAAAATTTATTTTTGAAAAAAATCAAAAAATGTTTTAATTTCCAGAAAAAAAAAAAATATTTAAAAAATGTTGAAAAATGTTTTATTTTCTGAAAAAATCAAGAAAAAATCAAAAATAATTTATTTTCCAAAAATATTTATTTTTTTTTTCGAAAAAAAAAATAAAAAAAATATTCCATATTTTTCCAAAAAATGCCAAAAATCCAAAAAAAAAAGCAAAAATTCATGAAAAAGCCAAAAAATTCAGAAAAAACCAAAAAGACTTGTATTTTTCCAAAAATACCAAAAAATCCAAAAAAAAAAATCCCTTTTATGTCCAAAAAAAAATTAGAAAAAGACTCAAAAATGTTTTTCCTCCAAAAAAATGCATGGAAAATCCCTCGAACATCCAAAAAATCTCAAGGTTTAAACAATATTAGGTACCGAAAGGGCATTAGTGATTAACTAGTGTAATCAAGTCCCCAATCCTAATTTCTCTAGTTGCGCAGGAGTAAGTATTTCTCCCGATACTTTGCTTGGGTTTCTAATCAACCCACCCAAAATCGATTAGTGGCGACTCCATTTTAAAAATTGATTTACAGGTTAAAAACTTGGACCATTAAGTCGTGAATTGGTGGACTTGGGAGAGTCCAAGCATAACTAATTTCAGCCGAGCCATTAGCCTCCTTAGGCGCTCGTACCCGATCACGGGCGCCAAAAAAAAGGGGTCGCGACAGCTTGGCGACTCTGCTGGGGACTTTGAAGACTTAGGCCATTTTTGTTTTGTTTAAATTCTCTACTGACTTAGGTTTTTTTCTTTATGCAGGTCAAAAGCTTAGAAATTTATTTTAATTTTGCTTAAAATAGATTATCTTGTGATTATAAACTGTTGTGTATGCTTTACTGTTTTAAACACTACACATGGCACACACAATCCGGCCGCCAGACCTGGGCCGCCATAGGATTTCTAGATGGTGTTAAGAAAGATACGACCTCGAACGTAAGACTGCGATGTAGAGGTTGCCTTTCTTTTCCCCGAATTTCTTAGCCGAGGTTAAGGGGATATGCTGCTAACGCGAGACTGCAACGGGCATATATCCTTTTATTTTCAACAAGCCTTCTCAGTTAGAAATCGAGCCACACATCTCATGCGCATATCTTTGTGCTTGTCATTTTTAATTAAACGCAAAGTGATTTCTCTACTTTTACTCAGTCTTTTTATTGGTCCATGGCAATTTATGATAAGCTTTTCAAGTCCCAGTTTATATGCGATGGGGAAAGACAATATCCAGTTCATTCCTGCTTCCAAAGCGGAACTCTTTAGATGGTGGGGTCAATTGGATCATTTTGCCCAAGAGCGCGTGAAAGCCAAAATCGGTCATCTCCTATCATTGATTCAAATCACTGTTCGTCCCGAAGTCATACAGGCCATGGCACATTTCTGGTGCCCGAAGACGACTACTTTTATGTTTGATGGGTTTGAGCTAACCCCAACTTTGGAAGAATACAACATCATCACTGGAATGCCTCTCGAGAAAAAGCTTGTTAGGCCATCAACAGGCATTATCCCGTGGGTGGGTTAGCGACTTTTAGGAACCGAAATCCATGTCATGAGACAAATTCTTGAAAACAACCATAATACCTGCCCACTAAAATTCATGAATGCCTGTTTTCAAAATCAGCCTATGACCCAAAAAAAGCGAGATTTTTCTCCTGGCCTTTTTTGGGTTCATCATTTTCCCACATCAAAGAAATGTCATAAGTCCTAAGATCGCATGGATAGTTGATCAAATCTCGAGGGGGCAAAATTATATCAACATGATTTTAACTGAAACATTTTTGTCATTTAATGTTTTAAAGAAAACACGGAAAAAATCATGCGGGTCTCTCCGGAAATTTTACAAGTCTGGTTCTTTTCTCACCTAAGTGAATTCCGAGGCTTCATGCGATCGTTTGGAATGAATGATTTCAAAAATCCATTACAAAAATTTATGGTTTTAGGACCATACATTCCCAATCAAAGCTGTTTAAATTGGATAAACTTCCTAAGAGACCCGGCTCCTGAGGCATTCCAATGGTGTGCTGGTTGGTTCTATGAAAAGAGAGCTCGCTTTGCTTTCAAGCCCCGCTATCCAATTCCGTTACTCGGCCTCACCGGTGCCATTTCCTATTTCCCATATAGGGTGGCATGACAATATGGAGCCCTTCAGGAGATCCCGCCATCTTTCAAGAAGAGGGTCCCTCCACTCCTTTTCACCCATCAAAGTTTTGAATACACGTTCAAGATTGACATTATCGAGGAAGCATGGAGTAGGTGCCATCGCAAAAGGATCATGGTACCTAAAGGGCTTGAGGGAGAAGAAAAAGCCCACCACGCCTCTATGTCCTACATTCACAACCATCGTATCCCGACAAAATGGAAGCCATCAGTCCCTCACTTGATCAACGATAGTAGCCAACACGAGCAAGCAAAACTCATGGAGAGGGATTTAGGAATGGACTGGATACACACCTCAAAGTCGATCCGAGAAAGCAAGCATCTGCACAAAAGCAAGGCTCCCCGTCACATATAAATTTGCAATCATGTGTCCCTTAGTGTTAATATTGTGAAAGTCTCGTCCCATTATTTAGGGACTTTTGTTTAATATCTAGTATTTCATTCTGTCATTTCAATTTCCAGTTTTAGATGTCAGAAGTTTGTGGTCTATAAAATCCTCTTTTGATAAATAAAAAAGTAGTTAGGCCGTTGACATGGGTCAATCTTTGTTTACTTTCGTGCTCATTCATTGTTTTCGCAACGACAGGTAATTATGAATCGTCGGCCACCAATCGCCCGCA
Organism: Eucalyptus lansdowneana; assembly: GCA_017140395.1. Lineage (NCBI taxonomy): Eukaryota > Viridiplantae > Streptophyta > Magnoliopsida > Myrtales > Myrtaceae > Eucalyptus > Eucalyptus lansdowneana. The sequence continues at coordinate 7,554,707 of CM029490.1, forward strand.
AATGGCCTCATGCAATAGGGCCCGATCAAAATGATGTACAAAATCACCTCATTAACATTGAAGACGGCGTAGGACAGATGTCCATTGTCCTTCAACAACTCTCGAGACAAATGAAATCCACTCAAGCTGAGCCCAACTCTGTAATTGCCTTAAACACCATCATGACACCCATAAATTTGCTAGAAAATAGCCAGTACCATAGACAATTTGAAAGGATCATGAAAAAGTTAAGTCAACTGTAGAAGCAGAATCCCATGGACCTGTCCAATTACGCTAGCGTTGAGATCCCTGAAAAACTCAAAGCACTTGAATATGAAAGGTATGCCGATACCTCCCGCCCAGAAACCTACTTGCAAGCCTACCTGGTTTGAATGATGATTCAATCGTACCAATCAAGTTTGACTGGCCCTGCCTTGCGATGGTACATTGTCAGGAAGATTAGTTCCCCTTAAAACTTGGAAGGAACTAATTCATGTTTTTCACCAAGAGTATAATATTGACATCACCCCTGACATCACCTTGCCCTACGAAGAGCCGATGATCGCGAAGCACGAGGAGCCATTAGTTGATGAGATAGGAGAAGAGTATGTCAATGAAGCCTTGCATGATAAATGGGCAACTGAGCAACATCCTGTTACTGGAAAATTTCCCACTAGGAAAGGCAAGGAGCCTTTGTACGAGATCAAAGACACAGAGCTTGTTCAAGAGTGGGGCACGACTAGACAACTCCCCAAGCTTACTCCAAGAGCTAGGGTCCAAAGAATACCAACCCCTATCAACCTAGAAAGTGAATCAGACAGTGAAACTCTAATGTCTCTCACTTCCCTTGACAGAATTGAGCAAAACAAAGGGCCTTACTCAAAAGGTCTAACCGAAGCCAAGAAAAAAAAGCCTAAGCGAATCAATGCAAAGATCTATCGCCGACGAGCCACCGCACCAAAGCTTCGAGCATTCCCAAGAATACAGCTTTGAAAGCTACCATCCTCTAGAGTACAACCCTGAAGACTTCCCAGTCCTAGAATACAATCCCAAGGACTTCCAACGTTATTTCAACAATGAAACTGACGATTCATCGTATAACTGTTTCCTACTCTTACCGGGGGATGAAGGCTCATCAGAAGAGGAAGCATACGTCTTTATTCGCTATGATCCTAACGAAGTACTAAACTCATCCTCTGACCATGAGGATAGCTTTGATACTTCATTCTCATTCGGAAATTTTGATTAAGAAGAAAGCAATGGAGTAATCTCGGTAGAGTCCAACTTCCCTGAAGCAGAAAAATTCACCACTACAACAAATATGCAATGGGAAAACCAGTGGCCTAACCAAGACATACCAAGCTCGTCTTGCCCTTGTAGGATCATGACTCCCATGGAAATGTGGATACCTAATCTCCGCAAGTATAACGGCATGACTTGCCCCGTGGCCCACTTGTAGTACCTCCATGCTGAAATGAGTCGGTACTATGGCTCAATGTCATTCACAACCCAGGCGTTCCAAGAAACTCTCACGGGATCCGCATTGCAATGGTTCATCACAGCAATTATTTACCTCATAAAGGATTGGAGGGAGCTGTCTTCCACATTCTTTCATCAGTACCAAAACCAGATTGGAACTGAGCTGCCTTGTGAGAGTTTGGCCCACTTCAGAAGAGGACCAATGGAAGATTTCTGAGTGTATGCAGAGAGGTGGAGGGCTTTCATGATGCAAATCCACCCTGAACTAGCCGAAGAAGAAATGATAAAGCAATTTATAGGGCTTTACCTTCACAAGCATCGTTGTTGGTTGCATGGGTTGCACTTCCATAGCTTCAATGAAGTGGTCCTCTCATGCGAATACTTCGAGTCTACTGAGGCGAGGAACTTCAAAGCGCTTGATTTCAAGAACCAACACTATCAAAGCACTCCTTTACACAGGAGTTTTCATTGGTTTTACTTGTTTTTATAATTTCATGTTTCTTATCTTGTCTAGTGTGCTACTATTGTATTTTCCATTCCAAGTACTCTATTGTACAGTTCTAATATTTTGTTTTAAGAGCATGAGGCGGTACTCCAAACCAGCCTAGTGATGTTATCCAACCATGAAAAGAAAATATCATCCAAGGAGAATACTGAGGGCTGGGCTTCCTCATGCTTTCTTTCCCCCAAAGATATATACTTTTGAAAATAAAAAATGTTTCATCACCCAAAAGCTTTTGTCAAAACAAGATGATAAATTTAAGCACGTTTGTCTTTCTAACTCTCTCACTTTATGTCTCAGAATATCATCCCCTTTAATTCAGTGTGACAGAAGGCATTTGAAACTGGCACATCGTGTAAGCTAGACTCAAACTCAAAAGCACCCTTTTCAAGAAAGCAGGGGCAAACAGAAAAGAGCATCCTATTTCAAAAGGATAAGTCTTATTCCATTAACATAATATTGAGAATGACAATCCCTCTTTTCTATTTACAGGATACAAAAGATGAGACGTAATAGGTACATGCATACAGTTGAAATCAAAGCATACATGACATGCCTCACTCCTGCCTAACTCCATCCTAAGCCAAAAGACTATCTTGTCGCACGACGCAACCAAACAACTAGATGTTACAGTTTCAACTTCGACGAGCCCAGAAGCATAAGGAAGAAGTTCCTTCTCTTCCTTTAAAGTGATTACTATCAACAAGGAGAAAACCCAGATAGTCAAGGCGATCTATAGCCCCGCACCCTGGATAATGACTCTAGAATCTAGAAGCTTCACTCTAGACGCATATTCTTTCAAGGAGTAATTGCTATTAGAAAACTTGAGATTTTTTATCTCAGATTCCATAGAAGCTTGAGGTACATGACTTTTGCCTAATGATGCTATAGTTAAAGACAGAAGGAGAAATTTCACAGAAGGAAGGCGTTGAAGATGAATCAGCAACCAGTAATCATGCATACATGGTCATAAATGAGGAAGGCTAATTGAAGGATACATTGAACTATGCCAAGATAAAGGGTCATCATCAACATTCAAATACCCTTAGGAGCTAGCACAAACAAACTCTGTGGAAGGGTAATTCGGTATCGTTTCCAATACTCGCACTATCTGAACCCGCTTTTGACGTATTTTCCCTATTTGACAGGGAGAATCACAACTCAAGAACCAAACTCAATGGTTAGGTTTGACAAATCAATACTGGCCAAGATAGTATACGGAAATGACCTACATCAAATTCACTTGACTTCGTGTAAATGGACGTGCCATCCATAAGCCAATTAAGGAGAATAATTGACCTGACGAAGTGGAAGACATGAGACTTCATGTCCTCCTTATACTCCAGTCCACTTAATCATTTGCAAACCAATGAAGGGTAATATTGTATCGCTTCCAGTTGTTTGACTTCTAAAAAATTCATGACTAACACGCTCTCTCTTACAGGATCACCTAACCGTCAAAGATGCGGAAAAAAAAAATAATGAAATGCATGTCAGACTTTGATAAGCTTTCCCAAACAAAGTATCATTAAAGCAAATGACAGAAAATCTTCAGGCCTCAACTCACATTTGATTTTGGCCAGACTAATTGATCTACTTGTACATCTTCTCTTCTGCAGGGGCAAAAGCAAAGATGTCCGATCAGATTCCCAATCCTTAGCTGATCATTCATGTGTCATATCCCTAATCAATAGGAACAACCATAGACACCCCTTTGTGAATAACCCTTTTAATATTCAAGATTCAACATATTTGGAAACACCGTTATGTTGACCCTTAAAGCTGCCAACAAGGTCTTTTTGAGCAAAAACCATTCATTTGTTTTGAGAGTACAAACTCTCTCATGTTTAAAATGCTGCATGCCTTTTCCAAATGGATTTTTGCATGATGATTTTGTTTGTCTAGATCATTGATTCCGCTGAGGATTATTAGAATAGACAGCTAAGTGAAGAATACAAGATTAATTGAGCATGCTGGATGAGGTGCGTCAAAATGATGAAAGGCAAGCCATATCCTACACACAGTCCCCTATCTATACACTTGTGAGATGAGTGTAGAAAATTCCATGACTACAGGGTAAAGAGTTCTCTCGCGAATGGTACGATGACCAAAATAGTGGGAGGCACTCCACTGCTCACTTTAAGCCCTATACACTGGCCAAATTCTTGTCTTACCCCTGTCAAAGAACCACCCCACACTGGGACAAGTTGAAGGCAAGTCAGCATCACGAGGTGAGAAAAGGGATAGAAATTCTCTTGCTTGCACTTGCAGTAATCTTTGAGTGTCTTTAGTGCATATGAACACTCGCATTAATTTAAGTGCCCTAGAGTTATGAAGAGCAGTTCTTTCTTTACTCACTTGTGTCCATTGTACAACTCAATTGAGTCTGTGAATTCACCCTCATATGGAGGCAGAACAGAAGCTACTGCCATTTGAGCAGCATAATCAGAAGCGTCGGAAAAAGATGAAGACTCAATAGTCTAACAAAGGTGTTTGCTTAAACCTGTCAAGATTAGCTCTCAAGCAACAAGAACAAAATAGGGGCATAAAAAAGGCAGTGTACTTGGTAAAAGCAAGGTCAATTGCCGTAGATGAAATACAAAAGTAAAAACTATGGACATAAAAAAACAGTGTGCCTGGTAAAAGCAAGGCCAATGTCTCCAAACAAAAAATACAGCTGTTTGTATTCCCGAGAGAAGTTGCTGTTGTGGTTCGATTAATGGAACCTTCATTGGACTATGAGAAGAAAGACCGGTGACAAATGCCAAGGCGATCACTAGCTCTTACCTTTTTACACATGAGTCAAGCCTACATTGCATCCCATTGTAAAAAGTCTCTTCAGACTAGGGGCACTTCAATTAACGTAGGATTTCATATGTCTATAAGCATTGCTCGAAGAAGCACAAGCAAGATTATTCTATCTCTTTTCGCATAATTCTTGACTTGCAAACCCGGAGATGATCATGCAACATCTTTTCCACAAAGCCATGACCTTATTGGTCCCCTTCAATAAGCCGTTGACCAAGCCGTCATCACAACTTCAACAAAGACCTCTCACATTGGTAGAGTTGTATCATTTGCGAGAATGTTCGAATCCTTGCTGACATGATGACAGTGAGATAGCGTGGTCTTTATAAATCCTGCATCAATAGTCAGGATAAATCAGCCTTTCCCAAGAGAGTGAGTGAAAAGTCATTTCAGACTGAAAGCCCCTTATCTGGCATGTTCAAGACATCTACATTCTAAGTGAAGGTTGTCTTTCAAAATCTTCCCCAATAGAACTCATATGATGCAAAACTGACAAAATTGTCATGCATTAATCGCATTTAAATTCATGAATTTACAACATATACAATCATTGTATACATGTGTGCATATTGTGCAAATAGCAAGCATACTCTTAGAGATCAGAGGTATCACCAGAAAAGCATACCCCCATCCATACTCCCGGAGCTTTATGTCTGATAATCTTTGAGTACTCCCCCTTATTGACACTCAGCTTGTTCGAGTTATCCCCAGAATTCTGATATCTTGTGATTGACAACTATCCCTTTATCTTTGAGTACCTACCATTGTCTAGGTACTCCTTCTTATTGACACTCAGCTTGTTCAAGTTGTCCCCAAGTATTGATATTTGTGATTGTCCAAACATCCCGCTGTTTTCGAGTGCCTGCCGCCACTCAAATGCTCCCTCTGTTGATTCTTAACCTATTCAAACTGTCTTTAAAATTCGGATACTCATGACTGTCCAAGTATCCTCTTATATTTGAGTACCAACCACCGTTCGGATACTCCTTTTCCATGACACTCGACTTGGAGTTGTCCTCGAAATTAGTCATTGAATGCTAGCAGCCACTCAAGTATTCCACCACATTATGCACTTGCGACTACCCAAGTATGCTTTCTTACACTTGGACCAGTTGAGCGGTCCTTGATCATATCATTAAATATTTGTGTTCATCCAAGTATTCCACTACTTTGTACACCTGCGGTTACCCAGGTGTCCCAACCCTTTCGAGTGCCTGTGGCCATCCAGTTAAGCCTCGTACCACATTCTCAATTACTAGGAGGTGAGAGACTTTTACAAATATCTCAGGAGGTGAGAGACCTTCATAAATATGCGAGACCCATCCTCGATATTCCCAATTACCAGGAGGTGAGAGACCTTCACGAATATCTCAGGTACGCCCTCGATATTCCCAATTACCAGGAGGTGAGAGACCTTCATGAATATCCTAGGTACGTCCTCAATATTCCCACTACCAGGAGGTGAGAGACATTCACGAATATGTGAGGTATGTCCTCGATATTCTCATTGCCAGAAGGTGGGAGACCTTCACGAATATCCAAGGAACGTCTTCGATATTCCTAATTACCAGGAGGTGAGAGACCTTCATGAATATGCGAGGCATGTCCTTGATATTCCCAATTACCAAGAGGTGAGAGACCTTCATGAATATGCAGGGCACGCCCTCAATATTCCCATTACTAGGAGGTGGGAGACCTTCATGAATATCTCAGGTACGTCATCGATATTCCCTTTTACCAGGAGGTGAGAGACCTTCACGAATATACAAGGTACGTCCTTGATATTCTCATTGCCAGAAGGTGGGAGACTTTCATGAATATCTCAGGTATGCTATCGATATTCTCAATTACCAGGAGGTGAGAGACCTTCATGAATATGCGAGACCCATCCTCGATATTCTTAATTACCAGGAGGTGAGAGACTTTCATGAATATTCAAGGAACGTCCTCGATATTCCCAACTACCAGGAGGTGAGAGACCTTCATGAATATGCGGGGCATATGCCCTCAATATTCCCATTATCTGGAGGTGGGAGACCTTCACGAATATGCGAGGTACATCCTCGATATTCTTATTGCCAGAAGGTGGGAGACCTTCACAAATATCCAAGGAACGTCTTCGATATTCCCAATTACCAGGAGGTGGGAGACCTTCATGAATATGCGAGGAACGTCTTCGATATTCCCAATTACCAGGAGGTGAGAGACCTTCATGAATATGCGAGGCATGTCCTCGATATTCCCAATTACCAAGAGGTGAGAGACCTTCATGAATATGTGGGGCACGCCCTCGATATTCCCATTACCAGGAGGTGGGAGACCTTCATGAATATATCGGGTACGTCCTTGATATTCCCTTTTACCAGGAGGTGAGAGACCTTCACGAATATACAAGGTACGTCCTAATATTCTCATTGCCAGAAGGTGGGAGACCTTCACGAATATCTCAGGTACGCCCTCGATATTCCAACTACCAGGAGGTGAGAGACCTTCACGAATATGCGAGATACGTCCTCGATATTCCCAAATTACCAGGAGGTGAGAGACCTTCACGAATATCCCAGGTACGCCCTCGATATTTCCCAATTGCCAGGAGGTGGGACACCTTCACAAATATCCAAGGTATGTTCTCAATATTTCCAATTATCAAGTACCCCTTCAATACTTGTGAATGTCCAAGTATCCCCTAAGAATTCATACTTGTGATCATCCAAGTACCCATTCAATGCCTGTGGTCAGCCAAATACCCATTTTGACGCCTGCAAAGGCCCAAATATCCTTCAGATTAGTACTTGTGAATATCCAGGTACTCTTTGATATGCCTGTGAATGTCCATGTATCTTCCACAAAACCCCGAGAAAGGTGCCATCATCCCGAGAAAAGTCGTTGTCTTTGACAAAAGTCTCTCAAAATAGATGCCCAAGAAAGGATGTTGGGTACCAACCGGTGTCCTCGATACAAATCGAGGCACCCACAAATGAGATGCCCTTGAGAAAGGTCGGTGCATCTCCGTCAAGGTGACCGAAGAAAGGTTCGGGTCTTAGACAAATCATTGATTGTTTTAACAAGCGACCGAAGAATGGTTCGGGTTCCTAGAGAAGCAATTTCCCAATCAGGCAATCGAAGAATGGTTCGGGTCCTAGAGACAAACCACGTCAATTGCTCCAGACAAATCATTGATTGTTTTAATAGGCGACTGAAGAATGGTTCGAGTCCTGGAGAAGCAATTTCCCATCACGGCGATCGAAGAGTGGTTTGGGTCCGAGACAAACCACTGATTGCTCCAACAGGCGACCGAAGAATGGTTCGGGTCCTAGACAAATCATTGATTGTTTTAACAGGCGACCGAAAAATGGTTCGGGTCCAAGACAAACCACTGATTGCTCCAATAGGCGACCAAAGAATGGTTCGGGTCCTAGAGGAGCAATCTCCCGTCAAGGCGATCGAAGAAAGGTTCGGGTCCTAGACAAATCATCGATTGTTTTAACAGGCGACTGAAGAATGGTTCGGGTCCTGGAGAAGCAATTTCCCATCACGATGACCAAAGAATGGTTCGGGTCCGAGACAAACCACTGATTGCTCCAACAAGCGATCAAAGAATGATTCGGGTCCTGGAGGAGCAATTTCCCATCAAGGCGACCGAAGAAAGGTTTGGGTCCTAGACAAGCAACCTCCTCATATCACCAGGTAAGATGACGCCTTGATACTTGCCAAACTCGGGGTTCACACCCTATCTCACTCACTTCCGGTAAGTAACTACAGGTATCTTCTTATCTGTCTTAGTATATGTAATGTTATATTGCTCTTTTTGCATAGGATAATAGGTCCCAAATAAAATATAATCTGCTACGCATGTATGGATAAAATTTAGGCATCAATTTGTCTTTGAATGCAACCTCTGCGAGCTCACCTTCAAAGAGGGGCAGCTGTTGACGCCTAATTTTATTTAGGTTTATTTTATTTTATTTTATTTTAATTTTTATTTATTTTGTCTTTTTAGGATAAATAATATAATAAATAAATAAAAACAAAAAAAACGACAAAATAAAGCAAAAAACATAAAAAACATAAAAAACCATAACAAAAAAAACAGAAGCAGCCCTCGCACGGGCCCTAAGGGCCCATTTTCGCCTCAGCCCGGCCCCACCAGATCTTCTCCTTCCTCGCGCCTCTGCAGCATGCGCAGGGGGGTGCGACGCCGGGAGGGAGATGGACGGATAGCACGTGGAGCAGAGGAGCAGTTGGCGTCGACAGGACATGACCGGAGTAGGAGCTGATGGCGGATGGGACGACGGTCCAACCGGTGGGTTGAGCCTCGCCGACTGGCCGCCCCCTTGCCTATAAATAGAGGGGGGCCATGGAGAGGAAATGGAGGAGAGATCAGAGAGAGAGAGAGGCCACCGGAGCTCGAGATCCCCTGAGAGACTTCGGGGAGCTTGAGTGTAAGGCCAGCCGAGGCGGGGTGAGCTCATAAGGGTTCCCGAGAGACTTCGGGGAGCTCGAAGGGCGAGCCCGAGGGAGAGAGAGAGAGCCCCGGCCAGATCTGACCAAACCCAGGCCTCACCATCACCGTCGTTGCTCGTCGTGGCCTCCACCGTCGCAAATCGCCCCCCTGCTGTCGCCATCGTAGCCCCCATTCAAGAAAAGGTAAAGAGCCCATAACTGTCATCCCTGCCGTTCATCGTAGCCCCCTTCCGTCGCCGTCACCGCCGTCGTCATTGCTGTCACTGTCGTCGCCAACCCCGCATTTGGGAAACCCTAGGGTTCCCGATTTTCCGGGTCGCGACCCCGGGTAGGCAGGTCGGACTCGGATCGGGAACCGGGTAGGGATCCCGCGGATCGGGCGACGGTCAATCGCAAGTCGAGTCACGAGTCGGGTTTTCGCAGGGGAGCTAGGGTAGGGTTTTGCCGAGCGGGTTGTGGAGCGGGTCGTCGGGCCGGGCCGGGCATCCCAAAACGCTTGGCCATGATGCCGTTTTGTTTTTTTAGAAAAAAAAAAAAAGAAAAGAAAAAAAATCCGAGTTGGGCCCACGTTGCGGGCCTACGTCCGCGTCAAATCCAACGAACCCAACCTGCGAATCCGACCCAGGTCATTTTTTTAATAATATTTTTAAATAAATAAATAATTTATTTCAAAAAATAAAAAAAATAATTATTTTCAAAAAAATATTAAAAAATGTTTTAATTTCAGAAAATCGAAAAATATTTAAAAAATGTTGAAAAATGTTTTATTTTCTGAAAAAATCAAGAAAAATCAAAAATAATTTATTTTCCAAAAAATTGAAAAATATTAAAAAATATTATATTTTCCGAAAAAAAAAAAAAAAATATTCCATATTTTCCAAAAATTGCCAAAAATCCAAAAAAAAAACAAAAATTCATGAAAAAGCCAAAAAATTCAGAAAAAGCCAAAAGACTTGTATTTTTCCAAAAATACCAAAAAATCCAAAAAAAAAAAAAAAAAAAATCCCTTTTATGTCCAAAAAAAATTAGAAAAAGAATCAAATATGTTTTTCCTCCCAAAAATGCATGGAAAATCCCTCAAACATCCAAAAAACCTCAAGGTTTAAATAAGATTAGGTACTGAAGGGTATTAGTGATTAACTAGTGTAATCAAGTCCCCGATCCTAATTTCTCTGGTTGCGCAGAGTGAGTATTTCTCCCGTTACTTCCACTTGGGTTTCTAATCAACCCACCCAAAATCGATTAGTGGCGACTCCATTTTAAAAATTGATTTACAGGTTAAAAACTTGGACCATTAAGTCGTGAATTGGTGGACTTGGGAGAGTCCGGGTATAACTAATTTCAGCCGAGCCATTAGCCTCCTTAGGCGCTCGTACCCGATCACGGGTGCCGAAAAAAAGAGGTCGCGACAATCTTGATCCTTATATGATGTAGATGGCTTTTCTAGAAAGAGTATTTCTTCTTTTTTCTTTACTCAGATGGTTTTGGAGTGTGTCTTCTTCCAGATGATTTGGTCTAATCCCCTTAACCCTTTGTGAATGATGTTAATGCGAATCCATGTTCTCACGACACATAGATATTTGACATAATGTTCTCGCGAATTATTGCAATTTACATCATTAGTCAATATAATCAGCGCAAGGCAATATCCTGTTTGTTTATCACCAGACAAGGTGCAAATTCTGATTGCACCAACAGTAATTTTCAGTTTTTTGTATTTCTTTTTTTCTTTTTTCATGGAGAGCAACACATACCTCACGTAGGAGTTGAACCTTCCAAGAAACAACACAGCATTGGATCTCATCCTCGTCGGCCACCCCGCCCGGGGCCGGCGACGGTTGCCGGCCCCTCCGGCGATGGGCGGCGGCGGAAGTCCACCGCCCTTTTTTTTTTTTTTTTGAACAATTTTGTTTTTCTAAATAAATTTAGATTTTTCTTTTTTAAAATAAATTTAGATTTTTCTTTTTAGGTTTTAATCTAATTTTTAAAGATTTTGAATAAAAAATAATTTTAAAAAGCCATTTGAAAAATAAAAAAATCATTTAAAATATGACGTCGGCGCCACGTCGGCAATTTCTGTTAACTTTCTTAACGGTGTTAACTTTGGGATTTAATTAAACAAACTTGACAAATTTTAGGACTTGATTGAACTCTTTGTAAGTTTTAGGACTTGATTGAACTCTTTGTAAGTTTTAGGACTCAATTGCACTTTCTACACAAGTTTTAGGACTTCTGCTGAACATATCCCAAATATTAAATATTAAATATATATTAAAAAATTTCAAAATTCAAAAATTTTCAGAAAAAAATGAAAAACTGCAAATTCAAAAACTTTCCGAAAATTCAAAAGCTTTCAGAAAACATTAAAAAAATTTAAAAACTTTCCAAAAATTCAAAAACTTTCAGAAAATAGTAAAAATTTCAAAAAATTTAAAAATAAGGAAACCGACTCGAATCAAATTAAAGCGCTTCAAACCAAAGCCCACAACTTTCAAATTTTGTGCATTATTATATTGTGCATTAACATTTTGTTTTTATGCTATCCTTAGGAAATAAGAGAATTGGCAAATCACGTCGAGCAGTGCTGTTGGCTTGTTGCATCTTCGACCTCGTCAGTGTCCAACTAAGCATGCGTCTTCATAACGTGTATTGGTATGAATTACGGACATGGACTATGTCAAGGCAAGGAAGAAATTCATTACGTATATCAGTCACAATTTCTAATTAACTCAAATTAAGTCGGGCCATATTCTCAAAATTTGGAACATAGACATAAAGAATTATGGATGGGCCAAATGGTGCATATATTAGGTGCCATGCCTTTAACATCAAGCAACCAACTGCAAAAGCATCTTAGGGCTGGAAGCTAATATGTTACATTGACCACTACCGGGTCTTTTTGCCTAGAACTAAGGCGTGGAAATATTTAATTAGATGGGCAAATGGGACCTAGAAAGAGGCCTTGAACAACTTGAACTCGAGACTTTTTACTCTGATATCATATTAAATATTGTAGAACCATTGTTAACTTCTTTATAAATTTAAATTGTTAGATCAATGAATGATTTAAAATTTATATATTTTATCATAATCCACTCACAACCGGCACTATATAGAAAAAAATCTGGTAGCTCAGGCATTGTACCGGGTAATAATAGTCTTTTTGATGGTGCGGTTCAAGGATGAACAACATCTTAATGGGAATCAACAAGTCAAGAACACATCCATCTTCCACATTCTCATCCTTTGTCAAGATTTACGACCTATCTATTCAAGGAAGCTCGAAGAGATCAATGTCTTGAAGGGGACGGTCACACACAACAAATGGCTTTGGGCTGTTTCTGGAGGAATAGTCCTCGCTCAGGTGGCGATGATGGAACTCTCGGCGAGGTTTCTAGGTACAGAGAGATTGGATTGGAAGCAATGGGGGGTTTGCATTGCAGTGGCAGCCGTTTCATGACCTCTTTGTTGCTTGTTTAAGTGGTCTTTTCCTGTAATGACGGTATTGTACTGATTAGCTTTGGAGTCAAGTGCAACAAAGAGCACCCGGTGTTTTCTTCAGGTTAGAGATGCGTTCTTAAAAATGCAAATGCCCAACTGCAGTGCCCTCTGTTTTTTACCCTCCCTTTGGGTCTCGTGCAGATACTGCTGCGATCAGATCTCAAACAATTGAAAATTTATTTGACTTGAATTGAATTCCATATAGAATTGTGGGAAACAAGTTGAGATAACCAAATGTTGTTAATAGCTACTCAATTAGAGCTCTTTTCAAATCATAGGATCAATATGCAACTTGGTCTATATGACAAATTCTTAGGGAAAAGTGTCCGAAAAATCCTCACCTATTATATTTGTATCAACTTAGTTTTAAACATTTTTAATGATGTCAATTTAGTCCCAAATATTTTGATCTAGAGCCAATTTAGTCATTTCGGCTAATTTTTGCTAGAAATTGCTAGCGTAGACTCCGGATGGCCTATATGGCACAATCGACACTAAAGTTGACGTTTTCAAATAATATTTAAACAATTTTCGAGTTTTTTTCTCTCTTTTTTTTCTCCTCTTTCCTCTGGTGGTCAGCAAGGACTGGCCTCATCTAAGCCGGCCGGCATCCACGTCAACAATATTCAACCAAAATAAGTCGTAATGATTGAATTGACTCTTTATTAAAAAATTTAGAACTAAATTTATATAATTAAATATTATAAAGTTTTAGCATCAGTGACCGATAATAGCAACCTACCAAACAAAATTAAGGGTTAATATCATGAGAAAAAGCTCCAAATTGATATACTTGTGGCATATTAACTTCAGGCAACCAGATGTTTCGAAGAATCGAGCGTGACAACTTCCACGAACTCTCCCGATCATAAAACGGAGAGAAACAGAGCATGAATAGGACCAGAGTCTGAAAGCACTCTCCCCGAACGAGATGAAGTCACGCAAAAGAAGCGGAAAACCATGGCGAAGGGGATGCCTGACGGACCATCCAGAAAGTTCCTCCACAATCTGGCTTTTCTCCCATCCGCGATCTTGCGGGGAAAAGGGATTGGCTTTCTTGCGGCGGTCCCTGCGTGTCCTCTTCAGCCCCACCCGTCCGCTCCCTCATATCTTGGAACCTCCTCTCCCCTGCCCCCGACCCCATAACGCGTCAGTTCCCACTCGCGACATATCGACACGCGTCACTGGTTCGCAGCCTGCTCACAGCTAGCACGCACACATCTTCGCGTCGCCATCGCCCTCGGGCGTCCGCCAGAGCGTCATCAGGGAGAAAAAGAGCACGACCATCTCTTCATTATTTTATTATTATTACTTTTAACTCTGTTTATTCTATTAATTTAATTTAAATCATATTTGAATCAAAATGACGTCACTCACCTTACCATTCATATTTTAGTCACGGTCGTGTAAAAAATCCAAATGAACTATAAGTTTTAGGATTTTCAATGTGTTTATTATAAATTTTTTTGTTTGATGGTTTTAGAGTGTGGCTTTTTGCAAAAGAGTTTATCTATCCAATGTACATTTTCACGATGCATGATAACCCATGTTTCACCTCAAATTCACGTACATGACAATCTATATCATTGACCAATATTCTCTCGATCCGCAATAACTTACCAATTATTGATTCAACCCAACCTGAATTGTCACATGGCAAAATATTTGTTTGTTAAACATCTTAACTCTCTCGTTATGTTCACCATCCTCATTCAATGATGATGTGTGGATTTTTGGATGATCCATTTTGCTATTCACGGCTTTGAGAGCTCGGATGCTACTTAAATGTACATAATTCATCCTTCGACTTCGTCCACCCTAAAATAGGTAATCTGCCATTAGGCATTCGAGTTCGCTATATTTGCCTCCTCCTCGTTTGACATGCTCTCTATTTAATCCTGGTCCTTAGTTCTGCTCGTGCGCAATACTAACCGTTGCTCACTGCAAGTTATCACATGCAAACCTCTGGAGATAAGGCCCCCTCTAATCACACTGTTGTCAATAAAATCATACAAAAAGTCTGAAACTTATTTTACGGTAGTTAATTCAATCCCAAATTGATTGGAAATTGTTGACATTAGTATAACACTGTTAAAATCATAGCATCATTATCAAGGATAACATAATTATTTCGTATATACTAGAACCAGTACGCTGTAGTTAAATAATTACATCCTCTACTGGACGTTCTATCTCTATTCCTTTGATGTTACACAGTGATATCGTACAAGATATTGGCTATTTCATCGCACGAAAACCCAAACAAACAATTTTGCCATTGTTCCATCATAGCCGCAAGAGACCCCACTTTAACCGATACTTTAATTAAACGTGCGGTAAGAATTGATATCAACGCAGCCGGTTTCAATGCGATGAAACAAATATTTCGCTCACTCTTAACTTGTAACATTATAGGGATGTGCTTTCCTCCATCCTATATTGGATAGAAAAAAGTATTTGTTATTTTAAGAATTAATACTGCGAAAAATTTCAAACCAATGCATGCGTGACAAATTTACCCTCAGTTAATTTCCGTCCAAATTTTACCGTTAAATTGTTGAGCTGGAGGACAAGTGGTAGTTGATATGACAAGTTCACAAATGGTTAATATCATGAAAAGCCTCAAATTAATATACTTATGATAAATTTATTCTAAATTATTTTTTGGATCGCCAAAAATCCCAAATTAGTACATGCATGATGTATTTACTGTCCATTAGTTTTCGTCAAATTTTACTATGTATTTACTGTCCATTAGTTTTCGTCAAATTTTACTATAAAATTGTTAAATTAGATGACACATAACAATAACTTAGCTGATGTAGCAAGTCCATGTGAAAATTCGTAATAGTCACTCTCTATTTTTTCGATTAGCCCTAACTTGAAACAATTAGGGTTCATTCTCTTTCTCTCCCTCATATCACAAAAAACCCTAGATCATGTTCCTCTTCATCTAATCCTTCATTGTTGGCTTTGGCTAAGGTTGTAGAAATTGCGAACACCATTTAGCAAAAATTCTTTAGTGACACTTTTAGTAAGGATCTTTGTTGTTCTTTACCTTAAGATGTTGCCTATGATGAATGGTCACACTGATTTTACTTTAATAACATTGTCTTTTTATTCATGGTAAAATTTTGTAGTGAATTAGAAAGAAAAAAATCCAGGTGTATATAGGCAATGTTAGAAAAATCTGGAAAATGAACTTGATTGCACATCACAACTCAACCCGATTACTTTGTTCATCGACCTAGATTTATCAAGCAAAGTTGACACATCAAATGCTCAGCACCCTATTTTGAATGGGGTTCAGGACTCTAACAATTAGAGCGTACCCCACATGAAAAAACACTGTTTTTGCTTACCTTGAGGAGGAGTGTTAAAAAAATCAGTAAAAATCACAAGGGCTTAATCCATCATTAATATTCTTATGCTAGATTTGATCGGGTCATAATGGCACTTGATCGAGCCATTTTGTCAAGGGTACAATTAGAGTTACTAAAACTATTACTAAAGAGTTCTTACTAAATGAGGTTCACAATTTCCACAACCTTAGCCAAAGATGACAATAAAGGAGTCGATGAATAGAAAGACGATCTAGGTTTTTTTTTTTTTTTGCTTTGAGAGAGAGAAAAACCCTATTTGTTTTTAAATTAGAGTTAATTGAAGAAATAAAGAAAAATAAATTTTATTAAAGAAAGATTGAAGGGGAAAAACGAAATGAAAAAAAAAAAAAAAAAAAGAGGAAAAAAATAATTTTAAAAAAGCATATAGAAAGAAGTAGGCAAAAGTGTCATGAAAATTCTCCCCATTTGTGTTTGTGCAATTTTTAGGTTTATTTGCATTGAAATGCTATTTATATCAAATAATGGACAGGATATGATGTGAAAATATTCGATTTTATTACTTGATTCACTAAATGATGGATGAAATATGATAAAATATATGAATTTTATATTGTATTATATATAATTCTATCATGACTGAAAAATCGGATTTCCAAACCCGCCCAAGGGGGCATATATAGGAGGCGGGGGTTTTTCTTCAAAAGAAAAAGGAGCCGCACATTAAAAGGGATTCTTGAGCCGCCGTACGTAGAGGAAAAGGACGAACGTGCTGGAGGTGTTTTTTTCAGCATACCTGAAACTTTTGCTTTGCACTATGAATTTTACACCCAATTGAGTTATTTATTTATAAGCATTTTATGTTTGGACTTAATCTAGATGTGTGAAATAATTGTAATTTTTATTTTTCGATTATTAGTGAATTATTTATCAATGACTCACCCTGTAAACATAGGTATCGACATTAAGATCGAATTTGGTAAATTTTTGGTGTTCTTTATTATTTCCCTTTAATTTTTCCGGTGATCTCAAGTTGATTTGATTGCAAGATCATATTAGTTTATGCTTGATGTTACAACGAGAAGGAGAACAAGTGCCCAAGAATTCTTATACTTAAAATGCCATACCATTCAATTTGGGAGTTTAATCAATTGTGCAAAATAATAGTCCATTTTAAATCACAAAAATTTAAATAATAAATAATTATAAATTGTTATGAGATCTACTCCTGTAAGAATTTGTAACTTATAACAAATTGTTATTTTGACAATAATCCGAAAGCCTTTTTAGCTCTTCCCAGCAATGACTAGCATTCTCAGTGGCGACAACGTCCGCTCCGAGGTCTCTCTTGAATTGCCCGCTATGTCGAAGTTTGCCAAGAAATGGCGCTTGGCCTCCGTGACCATCCATTGCTCCCTAGCCTTCACGACCTCCGCAGAGAAAACCAATAAATCCCTTAGAAAGACTCCTTCCAACACTTTGGTTTCGATCCCCGATCTGGCTCCGAGCGCTCGCTCTGATCGACCCAGTTACTTCAACATGGATCAGTCACAGCTCACCAAACTGGTCAAGGACAAGGGCGTCTACCACCTCAGAGACTTTGGGGGTGTCAACAAAGTCGCCTCGGCCCTCGAAACTGATGTCTGTGCTGGAAATAGCGCCGAACCGGACGACGTCTCTTGCAGGGAAAAGGCATTCGGTGTCAACACATACAAGCGGCCCGCCAAGGGCTTCTTCCACTTTGTGTTCAACGCAGAAGGCATTGGGCGTCCTGGTGTGGAGAGCGCGGTCCAAGCTTGTCAAGATGCGGGAGGGAACATGAAAGAGATAATGGGAGACTACCAAATAGCACCAACACGCAGCACGACATAACACTATATGTCAACATGTCATTTATATAAAAATAGAGAATTTTAACACGTTAGGACACATTATATATTGAATGTATAATTTATATAGACATGATAATATATATACAGGACAAATTATCACTTTTATAATTAGCTTTTTTTGAGGTGGCTGGGTATATGAGTTAAGTTTATATATATATATATATATTTTCGATAGATTCACATTCCGACCCCCTAATGCTTAAAATTGACCTTGTGCATATTGGAATGGCATGTCGAGATGCTGGACTCTCTTGTCGCTGGCATGTCCGGAGCATTAATCATGTGTCGGATGTTTGACACCTAGTGACCACGTGCCAGACGAGTGTCGGTTGGTGTTCGACACACATTTGACATTGACGCAGATGCTTCTGAAAAGTGTCCATGCTTCCTAAGAGACATCTTCACCACTAAGGCCATAGTGCAAGATCTTCAAGCCCAGGGATGACGCCTTCAATGGAGCCATCGTGGAAGGAGCCGAGTTCCGCAATTACATGCCAGAGAAGAGGCTTTAAAGTGAAGAAGTTTATGCGCAGAGAAGAAAACAAGATGAAGAATCTGTAGAGAAATCTTGAGATGAAGAACTTTCTTTCTATACTCTTTTTCCTTGATTATCGTACAATTGAGAGCTTAGCCTTTTATATACAAGGACTAACTCTGACATTCTGTTTTACAGTTATGAATTCAGTTGAAGAAAAAAGTAACTAACTGAAACAAACTTTGACTAACTTCCAGTACCGAACTATTCTAGATTAACTAGCCAAGACTAATCAAAACTACCAGCTTTATGCAGAATTTTCATAACCAGTTTTCTTCTCATTCTTCTCGACAGTATGTACATTTTCTTCTTCTTCTTCTGCATATGTTTTCTCTTTATCACTCTTGTATGTCTTGCTTCCTCTGTTCTTCCTGGTATTGATGATAGCATTAGTCGAGAGGCCTCTTTTTCCTTGCTTTTGTTCTTCTGCTGACTTTCCTTAACAGCCCCCCTCAAATTGGAAATGGGTGAACACCCGATTCCTAATTTGATTCGTAGCTGGTAATGTGTAGTACGAGAGAGGGGTTTAGTAAATATATCAGCAATTTGACATTTACTGGGAACATATTTGACTTGTAATGACCCTGATGAGACTTTTTCTCTGACAAAATGAAAGTCTATCTCAATATGTTTGGTGCGAGCATGAAGAACAGGATTAATAGTGAGAGAGATAGCGGATTTATTGTCACAGAAGAGCTGTGTTGGACAAGTCAATGAGCATCCTATATCGCGAAGAACAAAGCTGATCCAGGTAAGTTCTGCAGATGTGGAAGCAAGTGCACGATACTGCGCCTCAGGGATCGACTAACCGTGGTTTGTTTCTTTGCAGCCCAAGATATGAGATTGGAGCCAAGGTATGTACAAAAACCTGTTGTTGATCTTCTTGTCTCAACACATCCTGCCCAATCTGAATCGAGAATCCATATAGGTGAAGAGAGCTTCGAGAGTGAATGAAGACTCCAAGATTCAGAGTTCCTTTTACATATCTCAAAACTCTCTTGAGTTTATGTAGGTCTGCTATAGTTGGTTTTTGTAATTTCTGACATAGTTGATTTGTAGCATATGCAACGTCAGGTCTTGTTAAAGTCAGATACTGAAGGCCTCCTACTAGGCTTCGATATTCGAAAGGATTGGAGAGTAGAGCAGAATCATTTATCAGAACAGTTGGCTTCAATGATACAGGAGTGGTGATTGGTTTACACTCAAGCATATGAGCTCGAGTAAGAAGATCCTTGGCATATTTAGTCTGGCACAGAAACAGATGATCAGAAGTGTTTATAACTTCAATGCCAAGAAAGTAGTGTAATGGTCCAAGATCTTTCATATGGAACTGAAGACTCAGGGAATGAATAAGGTTGGAAAGAGACTGAGAGGAGCTTCCAGTCAGTACAATGTCATCCACGTATAGAAGTAAAAGAATGGTGTCTATATCAGTATGATAGATGAATAAGGATGGGTCAGTTGAGCTGCAAAAGAACCCATATTCAAGCGAGAAAGTTGCTTGAACTTGTCAAACCAGGCTCGAGGGGCTTGTCGAAGTCCATAAAGAGACTTCCTGAGAAGACATACATGATGAGGTTTCTTGGGATCTTGAAATCCAGGAGGCTGCTCCATGTAGACTACCTCATTCAAAGTACCATGTAAGAATGCATTTTTGACATCCAGTTGATGAATTGGCCAGTGTTTCATCATGGCTACTGATAGAACTATGCGAATTGTTGCATGCTTAATGACTGGACTAAAAGTTTCTGTAAAGTCAATGCCTTCTTCCTTATGAAATCCCTTAGCAACTAGCCGAGCTTTAAGTCTATCAAGACTACCATCAGCTGCGAGCTTCGTTTTAAATACCCACTTGCAGCCTATTATATTCATTTGATCAGTTCGAGGGATTAATTCCCAAGTTTTATTCTGGTGAAGTGCATCCATTTCTTCTGTCATTGCTTTGTACCAGCCTTTATGTGCTAATGCTGTTTTAATTGTTTTTGGCTCAGGAGGTACTTCATATGTAGCAAGACATGCATACCGAGGATTGACCTTAATAATACCGCACTTAGACCTAGTCTTCATAGGGTGAGTAGGTAATGTATCTTGAGAAGCATGTCGATTATTTGAAGTGTTTTGTGCCTGATTTGATTCATCTGATATCTCAGTTATGGAACTAGGTACTTCAATTTGTTGAGGGCTATCTTGAGCAGTGATAGATACTCGTTCCACAGTAGTTTCAGCTGGGGAGATAGAAACTCCTTGTTCTGTGCATTCAGGTGAGATTCCTCCATTTGTGTGATTCACTGTGGCTTCTTTTTCCCAATCTATATACTGAGAAGTTGAAGGAGTTGTGTGATTTGTAATCGAGGAAGCTAAGAACTGCTCTTCTTCTATCCACAATTTATATAAGTGCGTATAGGATGGATAGACTGTTGCTAATTTCTGAGAGAATGGGAAAAAATTCTCATCAAATACTACATGTCGGCTAATGTAAACATGACCAGTAGTAGGGAGAAGGCATCTGTATCCCTTATAGTGATCACTGTATCCAAGAAAGACACAGGTTAGAGACCGTGGATCAAGCTTATTCTGTGCATATGGTCGAAGACACGGATAGCAAGCACAGCCAAAAGTTCTGAGATGATCATATCTTGGATTATGCTGATATAACTTGCTGAAGGGAGACTGCATTTGTAGTTTTTGAGTAGGGAGAATGTTAACAATATAATTTGCTGTTACAAATGCATCTACCCAAAATTTTAGTGGAATTTTCGCATGGTATAGCATAGCCAAACCAAGTTCGACTATATGCCGATGCTTCCTTTCGGGTATCCCATTCGCTCGGTGTATATGGACAAGAGATATGCTTTGTTGAATGCCACGGTTACGTAAGTGAGTTCTGAATTTTTGGCTAACAAACTCTCCTCCACCATCACACCGAAAGGTCTTGATCTTACAATTATGCTGATTTTCTACTAATTTTTGAAACATGAGAAAAATACTATAGAAATCGACTTCGACTTTAAAGGGTATATC
This sequence comes from Eucalyptus lansdowneana, assembly GCA_017140395.1. NCBI lineage: Eukaryota > Viridiplantae > Streptophyta > Magnoliopsida > Myrtales > Myrtaceae > Eucalyptus > Eucalyptus lansdowneana. The sequence goes on from CM029490.1 coordinate 7,576,229, forward strand.
CAACGAACCGAGAGAAATTGTCAACAAAAATGACATAGTACTTGAAACTCTGGAAAGATTTAACTGGAGAAGGTCCCCAGATGTCACAGTGGATCTGTTGTAAAGGTTTTGTGGCTGTAAAATTCGACAATGGAAAAGGTAGAGCAGTACTTTTAGCTATTTGGCAACTCCTACATACAGAGTGTGATTCTTTGTTATACTGAATCAAATTTTGAGCCTTCAATTGCTTCAAGATACTCTGATTTGTGTGAGCCAGACGTTGATGCCAGATACTTTCTGCAACAATTTTCTGTCTTTGTGTGAAATGAGCTTCTGCAGCATGAGGGTCTACTCTGTATAACCCTCTAACCTTCCTTCCTAGCTTCATGGTTGTGTTGGTTGTGTTGTCCTTGAGATACACACCAGTTTTGTCAAAAATAAAGGAACAGGGGTAATCATCAGTGAATTTTGATACTGATAAAAGATTTTTCTTAATCTCAGGAACTATCAGCACATCATTTAGAGGCAAGGCAGTAATTGCAGCATTTAATATTGCATTACCAATGTATTTGACAGGTAAACACAGACCATTGCCTATCATAACTGTTTCAGCATTGTCATTTTTAGAAAGACTGTGAAGTATACCAACATTGGAAGTGATATGAGCTGTTGCTCCAGTATTTGGATACCATTCTTGATCAGTTGTCTCCTCGATATGTAGTGCTGCTAGAGCTGTTGGTATATCCTCAGCTTGGTAAGAGTTATCAAACCGATACCAACAATGTAAAGCATCATGACCAGGCCTCTTATAGATTTGGCACTCAAGTCGTTTTTGTTCTGCTGGTTTCTCTAATTGTATCTTTGAATTTGGTGTAGGATATGACCTGATATCATAATACCTTTGTGCTGATGCATTGTATGGTCTAAACCCTTGAGCGGGAACCTAAGCCGGAGGAGTCTACCGATTTGTTTGAACTGCTGATTTTCTTGTTCATAGTTCGAGTTACTATTCCCCGTAACTCATATTTCTTCCAGGATAACCAAAGTTTCTATACCTGGTATTATACGTTCTTCCTCTTCCATAACCTCTTCCTCCACGATTACTTATTCTTGATCCTCTAGGAATGACATTTGATTGTATATATTCTCTGTCAGCCTCTTCGTTTTGTATAGTTTCAGTTTTCCTCTGTCCATAGTAAGCTAGGTTAGGTCTAAACTGATTTAAAGAATAAGTCTGTAACCTGGCTTCGAATCTTTCTAAGTGTGAGATTACTTCATCATATTCTGGTTGGGGCTTCAAACAGTAGATTGTAGTTTTAAAACTTTCGTACTTTCGGTCCCAAGCCTTCCAGAATTCCAAATAATTTTGTGATTTCATCCACTGGTTTCCCTATGGCATTCAATTGATCACATATAGACTTGTATTCCCTAAGATATGCTTGATAATGTTTGTTCACGTTTACGGCAAGCCTGCAATTTTCCTCTTAGCTCAAACTCCTTAGCTACGATTTTTGTGTGAACCGGTTTAACAGAACTTGCCAAACTTCATAAGCGATGTTTAACCCAATTATCAAGGCGAGTATATTTTTACGATCTTTGCACCACTAATCCAAGAGGATACAAGTTGATCGGTTTTTATCCAATCATTATAATCGGGATTAGAGATCTCGAAACTTGACCTCCTTCTTCAACTGTCTTGTCTTTGCGGTGGTGAAATTTCCCCATTCACAAAACCGAATAGATCTTGGCTTCTCAAGAACCTATAGAATTGAGCTTGCCATAGGAGGAAATTGTCCTCAGCTAATTTGATGGTAACGAAATTTGAGATATTTACATGAATAGGAAATGGATATCTCAAACTTCTTGCTGCCATTCTATTCTTCCTGATCTTAGATCAACTCTAGTTGCAGACACAAGTTCTACTGATTTGCAGTAGGATGCAAACGAGAATCTTGCTGATTTATATGTGGATGAAGAATACCGACTTACAGATCTTTGTTGGACAGTTTCAGATATCTTCTGAGATCAAAGAAGCTTTGAATCTAACCTTGATCTGGTGCAGATCTTCTCTATCTGTTCAGCATCAAGATGATTTCTTCAGGATGCGGCAGCTCTGATAACATGAAGAAGTTTATGCGCAGAGAAGAAAACAAGATGAAGAATCTGTAGAGAAATCTTGAGATGAAGAACTTTCTTTCTATACTCTTTTCCTTGATTATCGTACAATTGAGAGCTTAGCCTTTTATATACAAGGACTAACTCGACATTCTGTTTTACGATTATGAATTCAGTTGAAGAAAAAGTAACTAACCGAAACAAACTTTGACTAACTTCCGATCAACTATTCTAGATTAACTAGCCAAGACTAATCAAAACTAACAGCTTTATGCAGAATTTTCATAACCAGTTTTCTTCTCATTCTTCTCGACGGTATGTACATATTCTTCTTCTTCTTCTGCATATGTTTTCTCTTTATCACTCTTGTATGTCTTGCTTCCTCTGTTCTTCGCTTCCTCTGTTCTTCCTGGTATTGATGATAGCATTAGTCGAGAGGCCTCTTTTTCCTTGCTTTTGTTCTTCTGCTGACTTTCCTTAACATAAAGAGTTGACAAAATCCAGGTCATGGGGAGATCCTCTCCTCATGGTTCAATGCCTGAAGCGAGAAAGGCCATGTGGTCGCTATCACTGGGGATGGCACGAATGATGCACCGGCCCTCAAGGAAGCCGACATTGGGCTCTCAATGGGCATCCAAGGCACTGAGTTCACCAAAGAGAGCATAGACATTGTCATCCTCAACGACAACTTCGCCTCTGTGGCAATAGTGTTGCATTGGGGTCAATGCGTCTACACCAACATCCAGAAGTTCATCCAGTTCCAGCTCACGGTGAATGTTGTGGCCCTCGTCATCAACTTTGTGGTTGTGGTCTTTTCTAGTGACGTCCCTCTAATGGCGTTCCAGCTCTTATGGGTGAACCTAATCATGGACACGCTTGGCACCCTCGCCCTGGCCACTGAGCGGCCTACTTGGGAGCTCATGGAGAAGCCTCTCATGGGCCGGACGGAGCCACTCATAACTAACGTCATGTGGAGGAACCTTGTAGCACAAGCAACATACCAAATGGCCGTCTTCCTCACTCTACAATTCAAGGATGAATTGATTTTCGGGCTCGACGAGGTGGTGAAGCGGATGCTGATATTCAACGCCTTCATGCTGTGCCAGGTCTTCAATGAGTTCAACACGAGGAACCTCAAGAAAATAAACGTGTTCAAGGGCATACACAAGAACAAGCTATTCCTCAGGATCATCTTCATGGCGGTGGTCCTCTAGTGGTGATGGTAGAGATCCTGAAGTGGTTCGCTGACACAAGGTGCGTTTAATTCAGCACTTCTGAAGGCCTTTTAGCCCCTAAAGTCCCTTGGAGAAATGCAAGATCATTTGACAACCGTTGTAAATGAGCTTTTTGCCAAATGCTAGCCTTAGGAAGGCTAAAAGCCCAATGCTAATAGGGACTAGCATTGGGCTTTTAGCATTTGGCCAAATGCTAATTGGCCAAATGCTAACATTAATTTTTTCCTTCCAAAACTATCCTTACCAATTTTTCAAATTTTCTGTTTTGTCCTTGGTTAATTTTTTTATTAAAAAAAGGAAATGACCCTTTGTTGGACTAGTGAAGAGCTATGGCCACAGGCTACCATTGGATAAGGTCACCCGAGGTCGGGGGACTTTCAGTGAGGGTTGCGTGACCCAACTGAGGGCCGCCGGAGGTCGTCTGAGGGTCGCTTGACTTTGGTTCATTTTTAAAATACATACAGATAAGGTCACCCAAGGTCGGGGGACCTTCGGTGAGGGTCGCGTGACCTAGCTGAGGGCCACCGGAGGTCGTACGAGGGTCGCTTGACTTTGGTTCATTTTTAAAATACATACATACATACATACATACATACATACATACATACATACATATATCAAAAGTTTTTTTGCCAAACACATATTCAACTCAAAGTCCATTGATAAAGAAGTTTTAACCAAATACAATTTGCATTTTCCCAAATAGTTTTGACTTTCAACATTTACATTATGCTCAAAGCTCGTTTGCAAAATTGAATCAAATGCAACCACAAAGCAGTTAAGCTAGGGCCAATGGGGCGCATTTATTGGGATCGCGGCCGCGGTTTGGCCTATCGGTTGGGTTGTCAAGTGCATCTCGGTCCCTGATACACCAATCCAAAAGCAAGAAGCTCGTGAGGAAAATCGTGCACAGAGAACAATAGGAACACTAATTGGCCAGAAAATGAGGAACACTTTCAGATCTTGTGCATTATTATACTGTTTATTAACATTTTGTTTTTATGCTTTTACCAGGAAATGAGAGAATTGGCTTGAATTATAAGCAAATCATGTGGAGCAGTACTGTCGGCTTGTTGCATCTTCGACCCCGTCAGTGTCCGACTAAGCATGCGTCTTCACAACACGTATTGGTATGAATTACGGGCATAGACTATGTCAAGGCGAGAAAGAAATTCATTACGTGTATCGGTCTCGATTTCTAATTAACTCAAATTAACTCAGGCCGTATCTCAGAATTTGGAATGTAGACATAAACAATTATGGGTGAGCCAAATCGTGCATATATTAGGTGCCATGCCCTTAACATCAAGCAACCAACTACAAAAGCATCTTGGGGCTTGAAACCTAAGTAGCACCAACACGCAACACGGACATACGACACGTCTGACCACGACACAATCCGCCCGACCACGTTATTTTTCAAAATTAGAGAATTTTGATATGTCGAGACACGTTATATTTTTAATTAATTTGATTCGAATTCACAAAAAAAATAAATAATAAAAAAGAGCTTACAGTGAATTTACACTAATAATATTAATAATTCTATTCATAGGAAATTTGAAATATATATGCATAGTTAATGCGTGCCCATATTTAAGAACATGTTTCTAACTTTAACAAAAATTATCGATGAAACTAATGACTAACAAAAGATTATACTCAATTTATTTAAATAAATTTATGATCTTCTATAATTATCAAAATTTATCATTATTTAATATTCAATATTTTTATATTTTTAAAACCACTTTTTAACCCATTTATTTATTTTTCTAACAAAAATAGCCTTGTCATCCAAGAATTATTTCCCTCCCTGGTTTCTCTTCCTGCCATTTCCCTTGTTTTTCCACCCCACGCCCCTTGGTTTTTTCCCTCCTTTCTCCCCCCATCACTCGTCATTTCCCTCGTTTCTCTCTACCCCCACCCCATGCCACCCCAACACCCCCAGGCTCCCCTCTCCACCCTCGGTCTCTTTCCCTCGTTTCTTTTTCCCCCATCACTTGTCATTTGCTTTCTCAAAAATTAAAGTCATCCCCCACCCCCTCTTTTTGCTAAAACCCTAATCGCGGCCTCCTCCTTCTCCTCCTTGCACGATCCTCTCTACTCTCTTTTGGTCGCCTCATTGCAATCGCTCACCACCTCGCCTCCGGCCCTTCCTCCTTCGCAACCGCAACCTTGTTGCCGGCCCTCCATCATAGCATCGCAAATGCGGCCCTCTGGATCATCTCAGTCTCTACTCTTCCTCTGGCCCTCCCTTACTGTTGCAGCCTTGCCTCCGCTACCTCACCCTCGCCTCGACCCTCCATCATCTTCTTCAATAATCCTCTCTTTTGGATACGCGTGTTGAAATGTGTCGAGAAAAGTTGATCACGTGTTCAAAAATCCGACATGTGTTGACCACGTGTTCAAGTATATCGGACACGTTAACACTTGTCAGACACGACATGAAAGCTCCAACAATGTGTCCGTGCTTCATAGCTTAGAACTAATCTATTACATTGACCATTACTGAGTCTTAGAACTAAGGTGCGGAAATATCTAATTAGATGGGCAAATAGAGTCTAGAAAGAGGCTTGGAAAGATTTGAACTCAACACCTTCTACTCTTATACCGTGTTATTATGAAATCATTGTCGACTATTTTAAAAGTTTAAGCCGTTAGTAAAGGAGTGGTTTAAAATTTATATATTCTATCATGATCCACTCATAACCAACAATATGTGAAGAAATCTGGTAGCTTGGACATCGTACCAAGTAATAGTCTTTTTGACTGTGGAGTTCAAGTATGAACAACATCTCCGTGGGAATCAACAAGTCAAGAACGCATCCATGTCTTAAAGGAAGCCTGAAGAGATCAATGTCTTGCAGGGGACGAACATGCACAACAAATGGCTTGGGGCTGTTTCTGGCAGAGTAGTCCTCGCTCAAGGGGCGATGATGGAACTCTCGGCGAGGTTTCTTGGCATAGACAGATCAAATTCAATGACCTCTTTGTTGGTTGTTTAAGTGGTCTATTCCTGTGATGACAGTATCGTTCTGAGAGCTTTGAGGTCGAGTGCAACAAAGGGCACCTGGTGTTTTCTTCGAGTTAGAGATATGTTCTTAAAGAGGCAATGCCCAACCGTAGTGCCCTCTGGTTTTTCCCTTCCCTTTGGGTCTCGTGCAGATACTGCTACGATGGGAAATTAAACAATTGTAAATTTATATGACTTGAGGTATTGCGGAAAAATATTTGAGGTAACGAAATGTTGTTAATAGCTACTCAATCATAGCTCTCTCAAAATCTTAGGATCAATATTGCAACTTGGTTTCACTATAGCCTGAGCAAATTCTCAGGGAAAAATGTTAGAAAAGTCATGAACCTATTACATCGTATCAACTTTGTTATAGATTTTTTAATGGTGCTAATTTAGTGTCAAACATTTTAACCTAGAGCCAATTGAGTCATTTCGGCCAATTTTGACTAGAAATTGCTAATATGGATGATAGCTGGTCTACGTGGCATGGCCAATGCAGAAATGGGCATTTTTCAATATTATTTGATAGTTTTTTTGAATTTTTATCCTTTCTTTTTTTCCTATCTTTTTTTTTTTTTTTTTTTTTTTTTTTTTTTCCTTTTCTTTCCTCTGATGGCCAGCGAGGCCACTCTCGCCAAATCTGGACGGAGAATTTGAGTACTTGGAGGGTTAGGCTCATCGGACTTGGGTTGCTGGAGGCTCGAGTGTAGGAGGAGGAGGTGGAACGGGGGATTAGGCTATGTCTTTTTTGCGAGAAGAAGAAGAGGGAATCTGAAGCACCCCATGCTCCTTCTTGCTGTTCTTTTTCTCGAGTTTGGGTTCCTCGTGGGTTCGAAGAAGGTGGCGGTAACCCTACGAACAGATCTTCCACCATTGTCTTGCTCTCTCTGCGGGAGTCTTGAGCGTGTTGTGATTCTCTCTCCTCTAAATTAGCATTTATTCCATAGAAGATTGAGCTGAGCGAGGGCGGCCTCGCCGGGCTAGTCTTCCAAGATCTAGCGAGGGCTACCCTCGCTCAGGCGAGGCTAGTCCTTGCCAAAGATTGCCATGTTGGTCTGTTGGTCACTAGAGGAAAAAGGAGGAAAATAAGAAAGGGAAAAAATGAAGAAAAAAATCAAAATTTATTATAATATTATGTAAAAATATCCACAGGCGTCGGTCGTCTTTTCGTCGAATGTTAGACAGCGAGGAATTCATCACAATAACTAAATTGGCTCTATATAAAAAAAATTAGGACTAAAATTGATATAACTAAAATGTTTAGAATTAAATTAATACTAATATAACATGCTTATGATTTTTTTTGACACATATTTAAATTCTTATGGCATAAAATTTTCATTTCAGCTATGGAGGATAGCAACCTACCGAGCATAATTAAGGGTCAATATCATGAAATGTGACACATTGACCTTGGTTGTGCCGCAAAATCGAGCGTGATGCAACATAGAGAAACAAAGCATGAACAGGACCAGAAGCTGAAAGCACTTTCCCCGAAGGAGATTGAATCATGCAAGAGAAGCGGAAAACCATGGCGAAGTGGACGACGGACTGACCATCCAGAAAGTTCCTCCACAATTTGGCTTCTCTCTCCTTCGCGATCTTACCGGGAAAAGAGATTGGCTTTCTTCCCGTGGTCTCCGCGTGTCCTCTTCGACCCACCGGTCCGCTCCCTCATATCTTGGAACCTACTCTCACCTGCCCCATAACGCGTGAGTTTCCAAAAAGTTTCCCGACCTGCTAGGCTGCTTCACTGGTTGGTCACAGCTAGCATGCACACAGTCAGAGAGACAGAGGGTGACCATCCCTTCATTCTTTTTCTTTTTTAATTCTTTTTTAATTTAGTTTATTCTTTTAATCTAATTTAAATGACATTTGGATTGAAATGACGCCGTTTCAATCTTATTATTCATGTTTTAGTCACATCGTAGTCACTTAAAATATTCGAGTGCATTATTTAAAAAAATTTAAAATTTAATTATACTTTTTATAAATTTTAAAATTTTCGATGCACTTATTATAATTGTTTTTTGCTTGATGGGTTTGGAGTGCAATTTCTTATAGAAGACTTTGGTTGCGTTTGGTTCGCATTCTCAATGGCTTTCAAATTTCAAAGCCTCTTAGGAAAATATTGGATTATTTGGCAATCATTTTAAAGTAGCTTTCAAATTAAAGCTAGCATTGGAAAAACTAAAAAGCCCAATACCAAGGTAGAGACTAACTTTGAGCTTCAAATATTTAGCCAAATGTTGAAACTTATTTTTTTTTTTCCAAAACTATCATCACTTATTCTTCAAATTTCTAATTTTGCCCTCGTTATTATTTTTTTAAATGCCAAAATAATGCTAAAAAAATCAAAATTATATAAATACTAAAAAATATATATATTCTGGTCTTTTTAAAAAAATATTTATATGTTTGATTTTAGAATTATTGTTAAAATTTATATTTAAAAAGTTACATATTTAAATAAATAAAAATTAAAAAATTCCGACCGAAGAGTTCAGTCCTTTATATATATATGTATTTGATTTTTTAGCATTATTTTCAAATTTATATTTAAAAAGTTGCATACATTATTTTTTTCAATTTTAAACAAATAAAAATTAAAAAATTTCCACGAAGGATTTGGTTTTTTTTAAAATAATTATATATATGTTTTTGATTTTTTTAGTATTATTTTCAAAATTTATATTTAAAAATTTGCATACATTATTTTTTTCAATTTTAAACAAACAAAAATTAAAAAAATTCCGATGAAAGGGTTTGGTCTTTTTTTTTAAAAAAAAAATTATACATATATTTCAATTTTTTTAGTATTATTGTTAGAATTTATATTTAAAAAGTTGAATACATTATTTTTTTAATTTTAAACAAATGAAATTAAAAGAAAAATATTAATCATGCAAAGGGCTTTTCAAATATATTTTCTACCAAACAACATTTATCTCAAAGTTGCTTCTACCAAATGGCATTTGCATTTGCCTAAAGTCTTTTACGCTAAATTGCTTTGCGTTTTCCCAATAAGTTTTCAAAATGCTGAACCAAACGCATTCTTTATCTATCCACTAAGTCATGGTAGCGGTTTTAATGTCAATTTGCTTTATGATGCATGATAACCCATATTTGACCTCAAATTTGCATACATGACATTCTAAATCATTGGCTAATATTCTCATGATACATGATAACTTACCAATTATTGATATGATTAAACCTAAATTGTCACATGGCAATATTTTGCTTGTTAACCACCTTAACCCTCTTGTTTTGTTCACCATCCTCATTCGACGATCATGTGTGGACTTTTGGATGATGGCTTTTGCTATTGACAGCTTTGGGAGCTCGGATGCTACCTAAATGTACATAATTCATCCTCCTGCGACTTCATCCATCCTAAAATAGGTCATCTTCCATTAGGCATTCAAGTTTGTTATAATCGCCTCCTCCTCCTCCTCCTCTGACATGCTTTTTATATAATCCCGGTCCTCAATGCTACTCATGCACAATACTAACCCTTGTTCGTTGCTAGGAATCACATGCAAACCTCTTGAGATAAGGCCCCCTCTAATCACACTATTGTTAAGAAAATTATTCAAAAAATCCTAAACCTATTTTACGATGGTCAATTCAATCCTAAATTGACCATAAATCGTTGGCATTAGTATAACATTGTTAAAACTATTGTAATCATAACACCATTAGCTGTGCATAACATAATTATATTGTCTTTACTAGAATCAATGCAATAATTATTTACAAAGAAGTAGTGGAAAAATGTCAAAAAGTCTTAAACCTATTGTGTTTGTGCTAATATTGTCATAAACATTTTATTAATGCAAATTTAGTTCTAAACATTTTGATCAAGTGTTAATTCAATCATCCAACTAATTTTGATCGGATTTTGCTGATGTGGACATAGATTGATTACACAGTACGGCCGACGCTAATGTAAACAACTTTTAATAATATTTTAATATTTTGTCAATTTTGTTTTTTATTATTTACTTATTTGTTTATTTCCTTTTTCTTTTTTTCCCCTTCCCTTCCTTCTTCCTCTATATGGTCACTAGTCAACAAGGTCAGTCAGAGTAGTTGCTTACCAGCTATAGAAAAGAAAAAGGAAGGGGAACAAAAGGAAAAAATGAAATAAATAAATAAATAATGATAAATATCGAAAAAAAATTATTAAAATTTTTCCACGTCAATGTTAATTGTGCCATGTAAATCGATCAGTGCCCACGTTAGCAAGATCCGACCAAAATTAGCCAGAAGGATTAACCTAACACTAGGTCAAAAGATTTATGACTAAATTGGCACAAATGTAATAGATTTATAATTTTTCTAATATTTTTCCCAAAGAAGTAGCATTCTAGACATTCTATCTCTATTCCTTTGATGTTACACAGTGAAACCGTATAAGATATTGGCTATTTCATCATACCAAGACCCAAACAAACAATTTTGCCATTGTTCCATTATTAACACAAGAGCTCCTACTTTAATCGAAATTTTAACCCAATGCGCAGTAAGAATTGATATCAACAAAGCCGATTTCAAGGTGTTGAAATAAATATTTAAACTCACTCTAAACTAGTAGCATAATAGGGATGTGCATTCCCTCCATCCCATCCTAGATTGGAGAGAGGAAAGTATTTGTTAAATTAAGAATTAATATTACGAAAAAAGCCAAATCAGTATACACGTAATAAATATACCCTCCATTAGCTTGAGCTGGAGGATACGCGGCAGTTGATGTAACAAGTCCACATGAAAATCCAGAGGGATAATACCATGAAAATCCCAAAATGGATACGCCTATGATAATTTTTACCTCAAACTAATTTTTGGGTTGCTAAAAAACCCAAATTTGTACATGCATGATGTATTTACCCTCCGTTACCCTTTGCCAAATTTTATCATGAAATTACTAAATTGGATGATATGTGACAATAACTTAGTTAATGCGACAAGTTCATATGAAAATTCAAAGCACTCTTCTCTTTATTTTTTAAAACAAACATGGCTCATTCTCCTTCTCTCCCTCAAAGCACAAAAACCCTAGATTGTCTTCCTCTTCATTGAATCCTTCATTGTCTTGTTTGGCTAAGGTTGTGGAAATTGCGAATACCATTTAGTGAGAATTCTTTAGTGACACCTTTAGTAAGGGATCTTTGTTCTTATTTTCCAAAGGATGTCGCCTATGATGATCAGTCACATTGACTTATGAATTTCCATGTGAACTTGCCGTGTTAACTAATAGTTAATAGATGGTAAATTTGTTATGGATATATTAGTTTGAGATTTTTAGTGATTCAAAAATTAGTTTGAAGTAGATTTATCATCGTTATATTAGTTTGGGGGTTTTTTTGTGGCATAAACTTTAAATTAATGTCTCAAGTTTGAGTGATGTATGAGACCCAACCCAATTAGAGGACATATATATCCTAATTGCAATAATAAATTTTCCTAAGCGGTTATTATGTGAGATATATGTAAGATTTCTTCAATAGGCAATAGTTGACTCATACATATCCAAGAAGTCAAGAACTGAACTCTATAGAGTTAGTCAAGAACTGAACTCTATAGAGTTTTACATCTAAACCACTAGGGTTTATCCTAATGGCCATCATCTCATATGGGAAGAAGGATATGAGAAGTTCGAATTTTCATATTTTTAGTGGGGTTGAGATGAGGATAATTTAGTTTTAGATATGATTTTTGACTCTGTATGGAGGTAAAACAAAATTTGAGAGTTAAAATAAAAATAAAGTAGGACAAATAAAAAAATTATAAATTTAATGGAGTTATTTATTTATTAACACTTTGGGCTTAAGCGTTATTTAGATGTGGTAAACTCAAATTTGTAAAAGATTATAATTTCAATTTTTGATTATCAATTGATTATTTATTATTGATTCTCGTCGTGAAGTAGATATCCATATAAATCGAATCACGTAAAATCCTCAATATGTTTTATTGTTTCTTGTTCATTTTTTTAAAAATGATCTCGCGTCGATTCACCTGCAAGATCATGTCAGTTTTCGCATTAATTTTACGAATGGTATATTCAGCCAAACCTTTGATTGGTGCACTGTAAAAGCCGACATCACCCAATGAATAAATTTATAAACGAATAATCTATCGATTAGACAGATAGATAGAGGGGAAACACGACAGGCGACACGACCGCGTCTATTACGTACGACGTCCAGAGCACGGGGTCTTAACGCAGGTGGGGTATCTCCAGCGATGCGTCGTATTCCGTACGATGCATCTTGAGCAACCGCCCAGCGACGAGTCTCTCACGTCTGCATGTCTCTTCACAATGCTGTTCAGCGGGAAACCCGATCGCAGCTTCCCCATGCGGCGTCCCCCTTAACGCCCCAACTTCCAGTAAGCATGTTGTTCAAAAAAAAAAAAAAAAAACCTCCAGTAAGCATGTCTATATAAACCCATTCGATCAATGACCGTTGCCTAACACCATCCCACAAAATTCGAAGATTGCTTCTTTTCCGTTGATATCACAAGACAATCTTCCAGGTTTATTCTCTTTTGGTCTTGCCATTTGCACTGCTGTGGTGCGGCCCTGTCTCTGTCATCGGAAGATCCCAAGAAGCCTGTGCATCTCTCCCCGGCGACGGCGAGCATTCTCCGTGGCGACTCCATCCCCCGTTGGGAGATCTCTCTCCACTTGCCCGCTATGTGCAAGTTTGCCGCCATCGCAGCCATGTATTACTCCCGAGCCCTCGCTGCCTTCACAAAGAAAACTTACAAGTTCCCGGGAGAATCTCCTTCCTCCAGTTTGATTTCGACCACCGATGAGGCTCCGAGCGCTCGCTCTGATCAATCCAGCTCCTTCGAGAATGATCAGTCACAACTCGGAGCGCTCGCTCCTTCCAGCACTTCGATTTTGATCCCCGATGAGGCTCCGCTCACTTGCTCTGATCAACCCAGCTCCTTCCAGATTGATCAGCCGCAGCTCGGAGCGCCCGCTTCTTCCTGCACTTCGATTTCGATCCCCCATGAGGCTCGGAGCGCTCCCTTTGATCAACCCAGCTCCTTCCAGATTGATCAGTCATAGTTCACTAGGCTGGTCAATGACAAGGACCTCAACCGCCTCAGAGAATTCGGCGGCATCGACAGAGTCGCCTCCGCCCTTCAAACTGATGTCTCTCATGGAATTAGCGGCGAACCAGATGACGTCACTCGCAGGCAAAAGGCATTCGGGGTCAACACTTTCAAGCCGCCCACCAAGGGCTTCTTCCACTTTTTGCTTGAGGCTTTCAAGGATCTCATACATCTGATTCTTCTTGTTTGCGCTGGGCTTTCGCCCGGGCTTGCGATCAAGGAGAACGGGATCAAGGAAGGCTGGTACAACAGCGGCAGCCCATTCTTCGCAGTTTTCCTCATGATCATGGTGTCTGCCGTGAGTAAATACCAGCAGAACCAGCAGTTTAATAAATTGTATAGGCCTAGCGGTAATATTCTCATCCATGTGATAAGAAAGGGCCGGCAGCAGCAAGTGGCCAGATCCAAGATCGTCGTCGGAGATGTCGTTTGTCTGGAGATCCGCGATCAAGTCCCAGCAGACGGTCTGTTCCTCAACGGGCACTCCCTGCAGGTATGGGACGAGAATTTGTACCGGTTTGATCGCATTAGTTTCGCGTATTGATTCAGGTTAGTTTCCTCCAGAAATATATAGTATTAATATTACCAAGTTCGAGCCCAGGTTGATTAATTAGTTTAGTAATTAGTCCAAAGAAATATAAAAGTGTACGATATTCTGTTTGATACTGCACAGTTTGTCATTTTCATAATCTTAATTCTATGACAAAAAGGAAAAGTAATGGTTTTAATTCGTAGTTCTAGTCGTAAGAAAACAAAATTTGTTAAAAAATTTACTGGAAAAAGTATACTTAAACATATCCATTTCTTCTCATGTCAATATTTATTCAGCTTTCATTTTCTTTGTTTCAACTTGAGACCGTAATTCGTCCTGTCATCTCATCCTAGCGTCACTAAATCATGTGCGACGTTTGCATTGTCAATTTAGGTTGACAAATCGATCATGACTGGGGAGAGTGATCATGTAGAAGAGAAGGGCAATCAGAATCCATTCCTATTCTCCGGAACAAAGGTCGTTTATGGGGATGCTCGGATGCTGGTCACATCGGTTGGGATGAACACAACGTCGGGCAAGATGATAAGTTCAATCAACCGCCATAGCAGCGAGCAGACCCCTTTACAGGCTCGGCTCAACAAGCTCACCTCATCGATTAGCAAAGTCGGCTTGGCGGTCAATTTTCTGGTTCTTGTGGCGCTGCTAATTTACTACTTCAGGGGAAAAAAACAGGACGAGAACAGGAAGCAGGAATTCGTTCCAGGTCAAACGATGGGTGGCAATATCATGAACTCCGTGGGGGGCATCATTGCAACCACAGTGACAATTGTGGGGGTCGCGATTCCCGAAGGCTTGCCGCTTGCAGTAACACTCACTCTTGCTTATTCGATGAAGAGGATGATGGCGGATCGGGTGATGGTGAGGAAGCTTTGGGCCTTTGAGAAGATGGCGTTGGCCACCACTATTTGCACTGACAAGACCGGCACTCTGACGAACCAAACGGAGGTGACGAAATTCTGTGTCGGCCAAGACTCCGTGGCAGAAAACGTGTACTCCTCTGCCTCCAATCCTGTCCTGGATTTTATTCGGGACGGGGTCGCTTTGAACACCGCAGGCAGCGTCTACAAGCCATCTTCAGGACCGGAGTACAATTTCTCCGGTAGTCCCACCGAGAAAGCGATTCTTTCCTGGGCAGTTTCGCAGTTGAGCATGGACATGGAGGAGACAAAGAAGAGATGTGAAGTTATCCAAGTCGAAGCCTTCAATTCGCAGAACAAAAGAAGCGGTGTCCTAATAAAGAAGAGCGGGGACGACAAATTCCATGTGCACTGGAAAGGAGCGGCAGAGATGGTCTTGGCGATGTGCTCGTGCTTCTACGATGGGTCGGGGATAGAGAGATCTGGACGAAGATAAAAGGGCAAGATGCGAGCAAATTATTCAGGGGATGGCAGAAAGCAGCCTCACTTGCATCGCTTTTGCTCATAAACAAGTCTCCGAGGAAGCGACCAAAGAAAGAGAAGATGGGAAGAAGATCCAAGAGGACGGCCTGACATTACTAGGACTTGTTGGTATTAACAACCTGTGTCGTCCCGACGTGAAGAGCGCGGCCCAAGCTTGTCAGGAGGCGGGAGTAAACATTAAGATGATAACAGGAGACAACATCATCACTGCTAAGGCCATTGCCGTGGAGTCCGGGATTCTCAAGCCCGGGGACGACAACGAGACTATCATGGAAGGAGATAAGTTCCGCAGCTACACGCCTGAGGAGAGGCTTTTGAGAGTCGACAAAATCCGGGTCATAGCCACATCTTTGCCTTCTGATAAGCTCCTCATGGTTGAATGCCTGAAGCAGAAAGGCCATGTGGTCGCCATCACGGGGGATGGCATGAACGATGCACTGGCCCTCAAGGGAGCCGACATCGGGATCTCAATGGGCATCCAAGAAACTGAATTCACCGAAGAGAGCTCGGACATCATCATCCTCAATGGCAACTTCGCCTCCATGGCGAAGTTGTTGCAGTGGGGTCGATGCGTCTACAATAACATCCAGAAGTTCATCCAGTTCCAGCTCACAGTAAATGTCGCCGGCCTTTTAATCAACTTCGTGGCCGTGGTCTCCTCCGGTGACGTCCCTTTGACGGCCATCCAGCTCATATGGGTGAACCTGATCATGGACATACTTGGCGCCTTTGCCCTGTCCACAGAGCGGCCCACCAAGGAGCTCATGGCAAAGCCCCCCGTGGGCCTAACGGAGCCGCTCATCACCAACGTCATGTGGGGGAATCTGGTGGGACAAGCAATTTACCAAGTGGCCATCCTCCTCACTCTACAATTCAAGGGCAAATCGATTTTCGGCGTGGATAAAGCAATGAAGCGGACGTTGATGTTCAACACGTTCGTGCTGTGCCAGAATCTTCAATGAGTTCAACGCGAGGAAGCTCAAGAAGAAGAGCGTGTTCGGGGGCATACACAAGAACAAGCTGTTCCTTGGGATCATCTTTGTGACGATGGTCCTCCAAGTGGTGATGATCGAGTTCCTAAAGTGGTTCGCCGGCACGGAGCGGTTGAGCTGGGGACAATGGGGCACATGTCTCGGGATCGCAGCCGTGTCTTGGCCAATCGGTTGGGTCGTCAAGTGCATCCCAATCCCTGATACGCCAATCTTTAGCTACTTAGGATCAAAAAGCAAGAAGCTCCTGTGGAAAATCGTGCACAGACAATACTTTATTGCGAATTCATGTTCTCATAGCACGTGATAATCCAAACTTGACAATGTCTTCATGTGATTTACAGCAATTTATATCATTAGTTGATATCCTCACAACAAACTATAAGGAACAAATCGTTTGTTTCACTTAACCTAAATCAGTATAAGGCAATATCCTATTTGTTTATCAACATACAAGGTGCCAATTCTGATGCACCAATAGTAATTTTCAGTTTTTTGTATTTTTTTTTCTTTTTTCGTAGAGAGCAATACGTGCTCCATGAAGGAGTTTGAACCTTCCAAGAAACAACGCTCTCCAGCACACAGCATTGGGTCTCATCC
Organism: Eucalyptus lansdowneana; assembly: GCA_017140395.1. Classification (NCBI taxonomy): domain Eukaryota; kingdom Viridiplantae; phylum Streptophyta; class Magnoliopsida; order Myrtales; family Myrtaceae; genus Eucalyptus; species Eucalyptus lansdowneana. Next base: position 7,593,250 of record CM029490.1, read on the forward strand.
TCCCTACATATCTTTCGACTATTCGTTGACTCCCCGTCCCAAGCCCGTCAAATGAATGGCCAGAATGAGAACTAAAAAGGGAAGGGGGAAGCGTGGAATTGAAGCATACCTGCGAAGCTCCCTACTTGCGCTGACGTCGGAGCAGTGACAGATAGCAAAACCGACACGCCATTGGAGGAAGATGAAGACGAAGAGGAGGAGGATGAAGATGGAGGAGAAGAGGAGCAATGGAGATTGCGGAATAAGTTACAAATGAGATTTTTATTTTATTTTAGGTTTTAGAACATGAAAATGGAGAGATCAAATCAATTGAATCGTGTCGCCATTATATAAAGCCAAGAGGAAAACATTTTTACCTGAGAAGGAAGAGAGAGAGAGAGAAAATGAGGAGGGATTGCCACGTAGGCGCTGCTCGCGTCTTGTAGCTTTTGTCAAATTAGGTAGTGCCACGTCACCCGCTTTTATTAGGGGGAGGTACGTATTATTAGCCGTAATTCTGTACACGCTGTCAAACGTGTTTTTCGTGGGAACACGTTTTCCGACTGCGTCCTCGGTTTCGCTTTATTGGGAATAACGGATCCCCGAAAACCGGATTCGACACCGAATCAAACCCCTAAATCAATGCGGAAGACGAAGCCCGGGAAAACACGCATCACCGATCGTAAAGCACACCACGGATTCGAGCGTACTTTGTTAGCCACAAATTAAACACCAACGCTGAAGAAGAGGAAGAAATTCTGGCCCCGTTGGATCCGATGACGCCTTGAAGGAAGAAGGAAAGTGCGCCGTATGCTTACTGTCTTTTCTTTTTGGGAGAGAGAGCGTGAGAAGAGAAAAGACGTACGTTATGTTCCAAAACGTTGTCTTCTCTCTCTCTCTCTCTCATCCCTTTTATACCTTCCCCCTCCACGGGCTCTATTCCCGTGGGCCGGGCCCTTTTGGGCCCAACTTGAGCGGATGGGCCTTAAGACCATCTTATAAATCCATCATCTCCCACTCGCACATGGTGGTGCAAAACCAACATGGGCGGACAGGCCCTACTCCCCCATCGAGAAAAAATCCGTCATAGACTCTCACTTAACATGGTGGGCCGAACATAATCCTTTTTCCTCTCTTCAACATTCATGGTGAATAATCCGTGCGATCAGCATACTTTGAAAGCTCGTTGCATACATCTATTAGGAATATATAGCAGCTCATAATGGGCATCACGCTCAGAGTAGATTTAGTATGCGATGCCCTAGATCGATCGATCACATTTATATCTCTCTTGATCTCTTTTAAATAATGATATATATATTGTATTCACAATTATGATTATCACAAAGACAGTCATAATTGGTTAACCGGTGAATACAAAACTACAATGTAATTCTCCAAAAACGATCTTCCTCTTCCTTCAAACTCTCAATTTCAGTCCAGCTTGCTTTTCTAGAAATGCCCCATTAGATCGAATCAAACTCATAACCATTGGCAACATCCTAAGATAGCAAACACTAAATAGAAATCTTGAGAATAAGTAAGAGTCATGAGGGGACTAAGAAATTGAGGAACTCTCATCCTCAAGAGTCTCACACGACATAAAAGTTGAGATCAAACTTTTGCCACTCTTATTGGTCGTCTCATGCATACGTAGTATGAAATACATATTACGGTATTAACTCCTTTCCCATGGAGCGTATGTCTATACCTTTCAATACTGTACAGATGATAGTTCAGACATACCCAATGTCTAACTTGAGTTTACGTATCTACTCATTCACAAAATTCATCAGAAATCACATCTGGCATCTTAGACAGATAAAGTAAAACATGTGGGGTATTTTTACTTTCGGACATAGTAAGTATTATATCCTCATCTTAACACTCGATTAAAGGCGACATACGTGTTTTAAGCTTGGCTCTCGATTATCACCTAGATAATAAGCTTAAAAACAGTCTCATCTCTATTTATCACACGATGTGAGGTGATTACCCGTGTGAGTGGGCTAATCTTATATCTGTCGACATACTTTTCAACTTAAAGTAATGCACTAAGCATTAAGATGCATAAGGATTAAACAAAGATTCATAGGCATTAATGATAAAAACACAAATTCATCAAATTGTGAACACTTAGGGAAAATACTTATTCAGTACATCAGTCTCTACGCAATCCTAGAGATTTCATATGGTCACAAAACACATCTCTAGGTATTGGTTTTGTCATAGGATCTGCTACCATTCCATGCGTAGTATGTACTCTAAGTTCACATCTTTTCGTGCAATCATATCATTGACAAGATTATACTTGATATCTATATGTTCGGTCTTGCCATGATATTTTGGATCTTTGGTGTACACTTTTACTGCTTGGCTATCACAGTTAACCAACAATGAATCTGCAGCACTTCCAATAACACCTAAATGATCCAAAAAATCTCTTAAGCCAAACACTCTCTTATACTGCTGCTGATAATGCCACGAACTCAACTTACATCGTGGACAAAGCTATACACTTCTATTTCTTACTGCTCCAACATATGGTGCTATTATTCGGTAAGAAAACAAACCCAGAGGTAGATTTCCTTTCATTTAAATCTCCTCTCCAATCAGTATTAGAATAGCCTTTGAGTTGCAGATCATTTCCTTAATAACTCAGCGTATAATCAGCAGTCCCATTTAGATACCTCAGTATTCTTTTAACGGCTCACCATTCCGACTGCAAAGCATATGTCGGGTGTTGTACACATCATAACATACATCAAGCTCCCAACAGCACTAGAATAAGGAACATGTTTCATTTGTTCCTTCTCTTGTGGAGTCCTTGGACACAGACTATGGCTCAATCCTTCACCTTTTTGCAATAGGAGTGTCTATGGGTTTACAATCTTGTATACTAAATCGTTCAAGAACCTTATTTATATAGGTTTCTTGTGAAAGAGACAACGATCTCTTCAAAACGATCTCTTGAAGTCTTAACTCCAAGAATGTATGCAGCCTCACCCATATCCTTCATCTCAAAGTTAGAAAACAACTATCTCTTGATAGTATTAACCAACTCCATATTGCTTCCGGCAATTAGTATATCATCAACATATAATGATATGATCACAAATTGATCATTGGATCTATTGATATATACACAATGATCCTCGTCAATCATTGTAAAATCATATGCCACTATGGCATTATGAAAATGTATATACCTTTGTCTCGATGACTGCTTAAGACCATATATCGACCTCAAAAGTCGACATACTTTTTCTTCTTGGCCTTTCACTATGAAACCAACAGGTTGTTCCATATATATTTCTTCCTCTAATTCTCCATTGAGGAAAGCAGTCTTTACATCCATTTGATGTAACTCAAGATCCAGACTAGCTACTATTGCCAGAATAATGCGAATCAAAGTAAATCTCACTAGAGGAGAAAATGTATTTTCATAATCAATTTCTTCCTGTTGATTATACCCCTTTCGCCACAAGGTGAGCCTTATGCCTTTCTATTGAGCCATCAGCCTTTCGCTTTATTTAGAGAACCTACTTGTTCCTATAGCTCTGCGTCCTTTTGGAAGATCAACCAGTTCCCAGACTTGGTTTGATTTCATTAACTCCATTTCCTCTTTCATTGCATGAATCCATTTTTGCTTATTAGGCAGTTTAGAGCCTCATTAATATTTCTTGGCTCATCCTCATCTTGTGGAGCAACCATAAAAGTTTCCCTTTCAATGTCAAAATATCGACGGGGAATACTTTGGCGACTTGTTCACCGTATGGGAGATTGTACACTTAACACATCATTCCCCATCATGCTCCCACTTGGATTAGGTAATGATGATGTCGTCACATCGAGTGGTTGCAATTGAGAATGAGTTGAATTCAATTCATTACATCTCATATTACTCCCACTTGAACGAACTCCACTGACATCATTATCTTGATCCAAGGTTTCAAATAGGGAGTTATTTTCCCTTATTTCGCCCCTCTTAGAAAATTCATCCACTAAGGATGTGACATCCCGTGATTCAAATTCAGTTATACTCCTACTTTCCTGCTCACCTATGAACACATACATTTTTTAGTGTTCGCAGTATCTCATGAAAATACTCTTATTTTCTTTGGGACCCAATTTCCCAAACTTGTGAGAGGACTCATGAGCATATGCAGCACAACCCCATGGCTTAAGAAAACTTAAGTCCGGTGTTCTAACTGTCCATACCTCATATGAAGTGGAAATAACCGATTTGGAAGGCACCCGGTTAAGTATATAGGCAGCAGTTAACAACACATCACTCTAAAAAGTGATGGGTAAGTTAGCATGCGCCTTCATGGACCTAACCATTCCAGTAAGGTTCTGTTTCTTCTCTACGCAACACCATTTTGTTGAGGAGTATATGGAATAGATAACTATCTTTCTATTCCTTTTTCATCACATAATTTTCTGAACTTATCGTGATAAATATTCTCAACCTCGATCGGATCTAAATACCTTTATTTTCTTGTCTAATTGATTTTACGCGATTCATAAACATTTTGAAACAACTTATACTTCAGATTTATGAGAAATCAAATAGACATATCCGAATCAAGTAGAATCATCTATAAAAGTGATGAAACAAACAGCCCATTGCCTTCTTCTCACATTCATTGAACCACAGACATCAGTATAGATTAAATGCAGATGAATTCAGCTCTTTTACCTTTTCAAATGGTTTCCTTGTCATTTTCCCTACTAGGCAATGCTCACTTATGGACAAATCGACTTTTTCAATATTGCCTAACAAGCCCTTTTTGGCTAGTTTTTTCATATGTTGTTGGCCCATATGACCAAGTCTAGCATGCCACAATATTCACATCATTATTATATTAGGTAGAAGACGTGAAACAAGGGAATAACATATTGACATCACCACAGTCAACATTTAGTACAATAAAACCATCTAGAAAGTGACCACAACCATAGTAGTTTGTATCTAAATACAAATCTACACATTTATTATGGAAGTTCATACCAAAACCAAGCTTAACCAACACTAAGACAGACACTTAAATTTCGACGAATCTCTGGAGCATAGAGAACATCAAGGTACGTCAACCACTCATGTTCTATTGGTCGGTGCCAATTCATTTACATCAGCTCTAGAGTTGTTTCCAATATGGATCCACTCAGTTCCAATTGGAACTCGTCGGAATTCCACAAAGGATCCTCTATCCTTTGCTACATGGTCTGTCGCTCATGAATCTACATTCCACAAATGATTGGATTCAGCCTATAATGCAGAACTTGACACATAAGCAAAGTTCTCAAATGTACAAGAGGTGTATAGCTTCTTTGGCTCACGACAGTCGCGAGCATAGTGACCTCTCTTGTCACAATTGTAACATCACACCCTTGACATTTTCTTCACTTGAGGACGCTTTCCTCTCTCTTGTTGGTTAATTCTTGATTTCTTACAATAAGGACTTGATCCTTTGCATTCCCACATATTGAATGAATCAATACATTTGCGCTTAGAGCACAAAGCCTTTTCTGAGCTAGAACCAGCATAGCAAATGTCTATTTTCGGCTCAAATACCATTAGGCGGTCCTCTACTAGCTCAAGGTGGTGCACGATACCCTCAATATCTTCCAAAATGTGGTCAAGAGCTTCTAGTGCTTCTTGCTTTTCCAGCACATATTGAATCTTCATATTCAATATTTCACAATTATTGCTGTTCATATCAGCAATTACATTCTTAGTTCTTTGAACCATCGTTCGAACACATCGGAACATACATGCACGAATAATTAATGCCTATCATTTATGCATCCCTATTTGCATAGACCCATCATATTAATAAATAATTTCAAGTAAGGCTTCAGAATCAAAAGGTCACTATGTTTCCAATCATCCTCCAAAAATCCTAACTTAAAATTATTATTAATATAATTATCTTATGCAAATAAATTCTATGAAGTTACAAAAACTTCTATAACTACCCTCACGACTAATTACCCACAACCGAACCGGCAATAACGAGAAAGCAACAGATAATTGACATACAATTAAAAACAATAATGCTTTCAATTAACACAATTAGGTAGCAATCATTACATAATCAATCAAAGAAATAAATAGGGAATGTCCTTCTAATCTATCACCAAAACATCTCGAGAAAACCTGAAGGCACATTTGCCAACCATGGAAAAACTTTTGGAGAGCTTTCATGTCGCCTCCAATGCGCATTCACTCGCGCCATGTGGCGCTCAATCTAAGGGTTGAAATTTTGGCCAACTCAATCCTATAGTGCTCTCTTACAAAAGCTTCCACCAGCCTCCCTATAACCCGGACCACGTTGACCTCCCATAGCCGATCCAACACTTGCTTGCCATTCGAGGTGGAAGAGTGTTCATCAAAGCGCACCTTCTCAAAATCCGCATAAGATAACCATTCCGAGATAATTTCGTATCATCGATTGACCCGACCACATGTGATACTAAATCACCATCATGCCACCGATAATTGGCTAACTCGTCATCAGCCTCTTAAGTCTTGCATTTCCTCGTCCGTTCTCGGGATTGCAGGTATCCTTGCATAACGCATCATAGTTCCCGCTGCAACAAATGCGAGAATTAAAAATGGATCACTTATAATCCATAATTAATATAAGAGAAAATACATAATTTTCCAAAATTCATGCAACAAATGCAGAATTAAAAATGGATTACTTATAACCCACATAGGTATGACTGAAAAAGAAAACAAATTCCTTTTTTTTTTTTTTTTTTGGTCAACGGTCAAAGTCAACGGTCAACGTTCGTCGGTCGTCGGTCAACGGTCAACGCGGTCAACGGTCAGATGGTCAACGGTCAACGCGGTCAACGGGCGCGCGGGTCGGACCGGTCGGATCGGTCGGGCCGGTCGGACCAGCCGTGCCGGTCGGACCGACCGCACGTGCCTCGCGCGTGCGGGGATGACGTCACGCAGACGTCATCCGGCGCGTGCCTGCGTCCGCGGGTCGGGTTGCCGGTTGGGTCGGGTCGCCGGCCGGTGACCGTCCGGCGAAACGTCGTCGGTGATGACGTCATCGGTGACGTCATCCGTACGGTTACCGACCGTTGGATGACGTCACGGTGACGTCAGCACGTGTCGGTCCGCGGACCGGCGCGTGCCGGTTCGCCGGCCGCCGTCGTGCATGTGCCGGTTCGCCACCGGCGCATGTAGCGCACGCGCTAAGCCAGCGCTTCCAGGCGCGTCGCGCCCACGCGCAGCGCCTTTCCGACCGCGCGTGTGGGCGCGTGCGGCGGCTCCAGGCGGCGATCGACACATCGCCAGACTCGTCTCGACGTCACGCTTCTCCCAGTGCCTTCAGAATTTGATTTCGACTTACGAAAACTCAAAAAAAAGGCCGAAAAGCGCTCGGGTGTCGGGATTTTCGCCCGGTTCCGTACGGCCGAAGTAATTTCGCGAAAAATCAATCAAAAACATCAGAATTGATCGGGAAAAACGTGAACTAGGGCTCTGGTACCAATATTGGGAATAACGGATCCCCGAAAACCGGATTCGACACCGAATCGAACCCCTAAATCAATGCGGAAGACGAAGCCCGGGAAAACACGCATCACCGATCGTAAAGCACACCACGGATTCGAGCGTACCTTGTTAGCCACAGATTAAACACCAACGCTGAAAAAGAGGAAGAAATTCTGGCCCCGTTGGATCCGATGACGCCTTGAAGGAAGAAGGAAAGTGCGCCGTATGCTTACTGTCTTTTCTTTTTGGGAGAGAGAGCGTGAGAAGAGAAAAGACGTACGTTATGTTCCAAAACGTTGTCTTCTCTCTCTCTCTCATCACTTTTATACCTTCCCCCTCCACGGGCCCTATTCTCGTGGGCCGGGCCCTTTTGGGCCCAACTTGAGCGGATGGGCCTTAAGCCCATCTTATAAATCCATCACGCTCTAACCCTAGGATGAACTCACAATATACAATCATGCGAAAAATAAGAACTCAGAGTCATGTATGTTGCGATCATCAAACAAAAACAAAGAAACTCGAAGAGAAAATTCAACCGAGAAGGAGAACGAGTGCACAAGAATTTCTATTATACTTAAAAGGCCATGCCATTACCTTCCACAATTTCGGGAGTTCAATTAATTGTGCAGATATCGGAGTTTGCGGACGTGACGCATTTGCATCGGGCCACCATCAGCTGTCGTCTGCATTGGGTCTCTCCTCTACACGAGTCTTTCGGGTCGTCCTTTCTCGGAAACCCGTTGGCAGCTTGTGTCCCGCAATCACGCCGCAACCCGGATCGCCGCTTAACAACATCGCCCTCCGGTTCCCTTGAGCATGTATATAAACCCCATGTAATCGACGGGGCTATTGTCTCAAGTGAAGCGGACAGGTAACTTTGAAATTGCCAAGTGTGTGGAGTAGTCAAAGTATGTAGAATTCCACTGAGATATTTTCCCGATCTTTGTGATCCCTCACAAAATGAGGATATCTACTGGTTGGCATTCATGTAATCTTGCAAGAAATTTGACAATTGAAATGTGGATATCAAACGTTGTGCTGTTTCTGGCAGATTATCGTGTCATCCGGGGATGGACACAGTAAAGAGATGAGATCATTCATGCAAGAAATGAGGGCAAAGGTGCTAATTATTGAAGTTGACGAATATTTATCATTGTGCTTGACCCATGGTATAGTTAACAGTTAACACGACAGATTTATCATTGTGAATGCTTGACCCATGGTATAGTTAACAGTTAACACGACAGATTTCCGTGATTCTGTGGAACGCTTGCCGTGCTCGTAATGCCCGTGGTTTCTTCAAAGATCACGGGCTTCAGAAGCACTGGTTTCGACCGGTCAAAAGGTGCTTTCCATGGAGAACTTATGGTGGAGCAGGATCTCGCTCGACAAGGAGCCATCTATATGTCATGTAAAATTGCGTGGTCTAAACAGATGGTTCCGTCTCTTTCATCAAAATTACGGAGCTGTCGCCTAAGCAGATCACCGCTCGCTATTAACACCTTGTGAATAGGATAATTAAATGTGCTTTTTAAATATATTTTCAATTTGCGCACGTTCAGATATTAAAAGATAAAAACAAAATTTATTTCCATTTTTCGTTTTCACTAAAACGAGAGATTTAAGAAATTGCCCACGAACCAAAGGGCCCTTAATCAAATAATTTTTTACGAGGCATCGCTCGTTCGCTCCTTTTTTAAGATTCCATCTCTTTTGTAGGAGAAACTACTTTTGCCTAGCCAATCTATCCTTTAACGCCTCTCTGCATTTCATTTTGTCTTTCACAGATTTCACGAGGAAAGTTCCTGGCAAGTACCTGGAATTCACGGAACCATGTGTCTACAGATTTGGCTAAACAGCACTCCCATTGCTTGAGTAAAGTACACCCCAATTTGGCTAGAGTGGCACTTAAGTGCCAAAAGTTTGGAAATGTACACTTAAGTGCCAAAATCAGAGCAAAATTGAACATTTAAGTGCTACTCTGACAAAAATCCAGCCAAATTGCTGACGTGGCAATTTTCCGGCGAGGTGAGTGTAAAACGACATCGTTTTGCACGCTGACATGGCTAAAAAATGAAAAATGACATCGTTTTGTGTCTACGTGATAAATAATTAATATAAAATTAATTAAATTAAATTTAAAACTAAATTTATTTAAAATATTTATTAAAAAAAAAAAAAAAAAAAAAAAAAAAAAAAAAAAAAAGAGGAGGGGGTGTGAAGGGAGGAGGTTGAGGGCCGAGCCCTCGCCGCCGCCGTTGCCAGAAGGGTCGGCGACAAGGGGAGGGTCAGCCGAGGTCGCCGACCCCTGACCATCTGGCGGCGAGGGCTCACAAGCCTTCACCCAGATCGTCGGCCCCTGGCCGACCTGCGACAAGGACTCGCGAGCCCTCGCCACATCTAAGGCGAGGATCGACAGCCCTTGCCCGGCCGAGCCAAGGGCTGTCGCCTGCTAAGGGGTCGCCCCATCGGGCGGCATCCCTTGGCCCGGCCGGGCAAGGGCTACCAACCCTCGCCAAATCTGGGTGAAGGCCGCGACCCTCACCCTAGATCTGGGCAAGGGCTACAACCCTTGCCACAGATCTGGGCGAGGGCTCACAGGCCCTCGCCTAGCCCTCGCCGCCGGTCGGCCGGCATTACCGGCCCCTAGCCAGAGCCCAACGACCCCGACCGACGCTCCCCCCACCTCACCAACCCTTCCCGCCCCCCCCTTTTTTAAGTTTTTAATTTTTTAAAAATTTTAAATAAATTTAAATTTAATTTAATTAATTTTTATATTGATTATTTACCACATCATAGACAAAACGATGCCGTTTTTACGTTTTCTCGCCATGTCAGCATGCAAAATGACGCCGTTTTACACTCACCTCGTTAGAAATTACCACGTCAACAATTTGGCTAGAGTGGCACTTAAGTAATCCATTTTGCTCCGATTTTTGGCACTTAAGTGTACATTTCCAAACTTTTAGCATTTAAGTATCATTCCGTGCCAAGTTTAGCACTCCGGGTGTCTTTTTGTCCCCATTGCCCTATACTTTGCAATAAGAATTGATATTTGCAAAGCAGGTTTCTACAGGATATTAGGTAGGATAAGTGCATTGAAAGTCTTAAAACTTACCATAAATGTACAATTGAGTATTATAATTTTCAAAAGATATAATTAAGCTTTTGAAATTATTAAATTAATCCGATCGAGTCTTTTCATTAATTGCACTTTTTGAAAGATATAGGACTTGAACGGAGATTCTTAACAAGTCTTAGGATTTTGTTAAACTTTTTTGAAAGTTCTACGACTCAATTATACTTTATAACAAATTTTAGGCACCTATCACATATAACAAATGCTCCCCTCACTCTAAAACATGTGCATACCATAGGGCCGTGCGTTACTCCATCTTGATTTGGCCCATTATAAGCATAGATATCGCCTATAAGTGCACTTCGTGAGAAATAAATGCTATCCATGTTAGCCCCCACCTCCACGAACACGCGGTGGTAGTGTCGTATTTTCTCCCATCTTTTCGTTCAATCACTTGATTGGTAGATGATGATTATAAACATGGATAGCATTTAGATTCCTTTTCTCTTCCGAAAGACTGATAAAGATGATGTCGAGTATTAGATGCCGATGTCGGAGCAACTTTTCAGGGAAACCCGTCGGCAGCTACCACCTCCCTCATCCCTCGAAGACCAAAAAGCAAACGAGCTCGCCGCGTGCATATAAGTACATGAAATCCATGGTCATTGTATCCATCATCACTCCACGAAATTCAAACGTTACCCTTTTCGCGGCTAACGCAACACCAAACTTCAGAGTTTTTTTTCTCGTCTTTGCCATTTGCATTGTGCTACCACCCTGTCTCGTAATAGGATCGCGAGCCTGTCTCATCCTAGCGATGACGAGCATTCTCAGCGGTGACTGCTACGCCTGCTACGAGGTCTCGATCGACTTGCCCGCTGTGCGCAAGTTCACCAAGCAATGGCGTTTAGCATTCGCGACCATCTATTCCTCCCGAGCCATCAATACCTCTGTAAAGATAACCAAGAAATTCCCTAGAAAATCTCCTTCCTACACTTCGATTTCGATCTGCGATGAGGCTCAGAGTGCTTGTTCCGATCGACCCTGCTCCTTCAAGATTGATCAGTCACGGCTCACCAAGCTGGTCAAGGAAAAGGACCTCCGCCACCTCCAGGAATTCGGTGGGGTCAAGAAAGTCACCTCAACCCTCGAAACTGATGTCTCGGCTGGTATAAGTGGTGAGCCCGACGACGTCTCTCGCAGGCAAAATGCGTTTGGCGTCAACTCGTACAAGAAGCCGCCTGCCAAGGGCTTCTTCCACTTCATGTTCGAGGCTTTTAAGGACCTCACAATCATGATTCTTCTTGTCCACACTGGGCTTTCGCTCTGGTTCAGGATCAAGGAGAACGGGGTCAAGGAAGGCTGGTACAATGGTGGGAGCATATTTGTCGCCGTGTTCCTCGTGATCATGGTGTCGGCTGTGAGCAATTACCGCCAGAACTGGCAATTTGAAAAATTGTCTCAGGTGAGCAGTAATATTCTCATCGATGTGATAAGGAAGGGTCGGCGGCAGCAGGTTGCCATACTCGAGGTCGTTGTCAGAGACGTCATTTGTTTGAAGATTGGTGATCAAGTTCCGGCAGACGGGCTGTTCCTCGAGGGGCACTCCCTGCAGGTACGGACGGCAAGTTTTACTGGTTTGACCGCATTAGATACAGGGCAGTTCGTCATTTTCATAATCTTAGTTCTATGATAAAAAGGAAAGTAATGGTTTTAAGTCATACTTCTAGTTATAGTAGAACAAACTTAGTGAAAGAATTTTACGGCAAAAAGTATAGTTTAAATAAAATCAATTTGTTCTTGTGTTACTATTTAGTCAGATTTCAATTTCTTGATGGGAACGCATCCTATCGTGTCATCCTAGCGCCACTAAATCAAGAACAACTTTTGTATTTTTAATTTAGGTTGACGAATCGAGCATGACCGGGGAGAGCAATCACGTGGAAGTGAACAGCAATCAGAATCCATTCCTGTTCTCAGGAACAAAAGTAGCTGATGGATATGCTCAAATGCTCGTGACATCAGTTGGTGTGAACACGACATGGGGCAAGATGATGAGCTCCATCAGCCGTGACAACAACGAGCAAACCCCTTTACAGGCTCGGATCAACAAGCTCACCTCGTCAATTGGCAAAGTAAGCTTGGCGGTTGAATTCCTGGTTCTCATGGTCTTGCTGATTCGCTATTTCACAGGAAACACAGCGAAAAGAACGGGAGCCAAGAATTCGTTGCCAGCCAAATGACAGGTGATGATATCATAAACTCCGTGGTGGGCATCATTGCAGTTGCTGTGACAATCGTGGTGGTCGCGATTCCTGAAGGCTTGCCACTTGCGGTAACCCTCACACTTGCTTATTCAATGAGGAGGATGATGGTGGATCAGGCGATGGTGAGGAAGCTGTCGGCCTGCGAGACAATGGGGTCTGCCACCACTATTTGCACTGACAAGACCGGCACTCTGACAATGAACCAGATGAAGGTGACGAAATTCTGGGTCGGCAAAGATGTTGAAACCAAAAGGATTTGGAGGGAGAGAGTACACACACAAAGAGAGATTATATTACACAATATGCCTTTGTAAAGGCTTAAGAGAGTACACACACTAACTTTGCTAAGCTTAAAACTCTCTCTAAAATCTCACTTTCTCTCACTTTTACAGACACTCTCACACTCTAAGTAGACTAACATAACCCTATATTTATAAGCATCTTCACCACCATTATCTTCAACATGCAAGAGTTGAAGTTGAACTTTCTTCTTGGCCAAGGAGTCAACAATTGTGGGCTGAAACTTTTCCTTCACGTTCAAGTTTACAAAGTTGAAGCTTTCTTCCTACTCTTGAAAACTTCAGCAACAAGTACCACTTGTAGCTTCTTCAAGAATTCTCTCCTTTGCAGCCCACTTTTCTTTGGCTTTTTACAAACCAACTAACTCTTGCTTTCACACACTTAGCCAAAAATAATTAAAAGACAAATAAGCTAATCAAAACACAAAAACAATTTTACTATTTTCTAACAGCCTCCCTTAAAATTGATTTTGAAAAACAACGACACCAAGCATTGTCTTCAATTTCTCGAACAAGTCCGCCTTCAATGGTTTTGTCAAAATATCTGCAATCTGGTCTTTGGATTTACAGAAATCAAGTTCAATCTCACCTTCTTTAATCAGCTCACGAATATAATGATACTTGATGTCGATATGTTTGCTCCTACCATGAAATACGGGATTCTTGGCCAATGCAATCGCTGACTTGTTATCACACATCAATTTAGTAGGACCTTTTTGTTCATGCATAAGCTCAAAAAGCATCCTTCGAAGCCACATCGCCTGACATGCTGCTGAAGATACTGCAATGTATTCTGCTTCAGCTGTTGAGAGTGCAATAACTTGTTGTTTCTTTGATGACCAAGAAATTATTCCTGATCCAAGAAAGAACACATATCCGGAAGTGCTTTTCCGTGTTTCAGTATCACCTGCCCAATCACTGTCTGTATACCCCACTAAACTGAAGTTGTCAGTGTAAGAATATAAAATTCCATAATCGCGAGTTCCACTGACATACCTTAAAATTCTTTTTGCTGCTTGCAAATGTGATTGGTATGGTTTCTCCATAAACCGACTAATAATTCCCACGCCATAAGTTATATCTGGCCTAATGGTAGCCAAATATCTTAAACTGCCAACAATACTTTTGAAATAAGTGGGATTTACCAATTCACCGGTTCCTTCTTTCTTCAACTCCAACCGTTCTGCTACAGGAGTTCGAATTGATTTGAGCGTTTCCATATTGAATCGCTTCAAAATATCATTAGCATACTTCTGCTGTGAAACAAATATGCCTTCATTTGTCTGCTTCACTTCAAGGCCCAAAAAATAGGACATTAATCCCAAATCTGTCATCTCAAATTGACTTGTCATGGCCTCCCGAATTCAGCAAACATCTTCTCACAGCTTCTGTAAATATCAAATCATCAACATAAAGGCAAACAATTATAATATCGCCGTTAGTATTTGATTTGATATACAGTGTATGCTCATAAGGGCACTTTTGAAAGCCATGCTCCAACAGGTAAGTATCAATCCTCGTGTACCAAGCTCGAGGTGCCTGTTTTAGCCCATACAACGCTTTCTTTAGTTTATAAACTTGGTTTTCACGCCCTTTCTTCACATAACCCTGTGGTTGCTCCACATATACTTCCTCATCGAGAAAACCATTAAGGAATGCCGATTTCACATCCATTTGATGGATTTTCCAACGGTTCTGAGCTGCAAGTGCCAAGATCATCCGAATGGTATCCATTCGAGCCACTAGTGCAAATACTTCAAAATAATCAATACACCGGCTTTTGCTTGTAGCCTTTCACCACCAGTCCTAGCTTTGTAACGGTCCACCTTGTGTTGGGTTTGCACTTCGTTTTGTACACCCACTTGACACCTATAGGCTTCTTACCAGGTGGTAAAGAAGTTAGCACCCACGTGTCATTCTTTTCAATGGAGTGGATTTCTTCATCCATTGCTTGGTTCCACTTCTCATCTGCTGCTGCATCATCATAGGATATGGGGTCACATTCGGTAAATAAACAAAAGTTTACCATTGTTTCATCAGTGATTTTGTCACCGTCATTATGATCAACTCTTGTGACCACATAATCCTTGAATTTTACTGGCGTCTTCTGCAGTCGTTGTGAACGCACGAATCAATGGTTCGGTCGTTCTTTGGTGAGGAGGATGAACTACCAGGTGAAAGTGATGGCTCTTCAATTGAAGATTCTTCGTCTCCTCACCAATGGTTCATCTTCCATAGGAATGCCTTTACGGTCAGCCTTTTGATTCCGGTCCCGTGGCTTCATCTTCAAAAAATTGGACATCCCCGCTAATAATTACCTTCTCCGTGACAGATTATATAGCTTATAACCCTTAGTCACATTACTATATCCAATGAAAATGCATTTCTCGCTTTTATCATCCAACTTTTTCTTCGTTAAATGCGGTATATGGGGATATGCTACACACCCAAATACCCGTAGGAACGAAACATCTGGCTTGTTGCCGCTCCAAGCCTCTTAAGGAGTTCTTCCAAGAACACTCCTTGTTGGACACTGTTCAACACAAATACAGCACAAGCAACAGCTTCGCCCAAAACTTCTTCGGTAATGCTTTAGCCTTTAGCATACTTCTTGCCATTTCAAAAATTGTTCTATTCTTTCTTTCGCTATACCGTTTTGCTGAGGAGTATAGCTAGCAATCCTTGACGTTTCACTCCATGAATTTTACAATAATTGTCAAATTCATTGAAGTAAACTCTCCACCTCCGTCCGATCTCAATGTCTTTAAATTAAAGCCACTGTTTCTCAACATAGACTTTGAATTCTTTAAATTTGCCAAAAGCTTCGGACTTTTCTCTCAAAAATAAGCCCATGTTTTTCTAGTAAAATCATCGACAAAAATTAGCGTGTACCTTTTTTGTCCAAATGATTCCACCTCAACAGGCCACAGATATCTGTATGTACCAACTCCAGAGGTTGCTTGGCTCTTCTAGCTCTCCCAATTGGAAAAAATTTCCGATGTTGCTTTCCAACGAGACATCCTTCACATGAGCGGTCTGGAGCGTCGATCAAGGGCATGCCAGTCACCATCTTTTTCTGGACTAGTAATTTAAGTCCACGAAAATTTAGATGACCGAACCGAAGATGCCAAAGCCACTTGCTATCTTTTGTCGTTGCTTGAAAACTCAATAGAGTCTTCGTCTGAAGGGATAGAGGAAACATCCGGTTCTTCGTCATTTGTGTCGTCGTAATCAACTTATTGTTTGCGCCTCTAATGGTGCACACACTATTTTCAATGTTAACTTTGTGGCCTTTTTCGGATAGTTGCCCAACACTTAGCAAATTCCAAAAGAGTCCCGGCACAAAGTAAACGTCTGCAATAGTAACATTAGTACCATCTTTTGAGTTGATATCAATGTTACCTTTGCCCATCACGAGAATTTTGGATTTATTCCCGAAGTTGACTTCACCACGAACCGTTTCATCTAACTTCGAAAATAGCTCCTTTTGACCACACATGTGATTGCTGCACCCGGTATCAAGGTACCAAATTTTTGTGTCCATGGTACTTGAGTCATCCATTTGGCATGCTAACACCACGCCTTCATTTGCATCGACAAAATGCACATATTCCGGCTGCTCTTGCCCCCTGTTTGCTCGACATTCGGATTTGTAATGTCCGAATTTGTTACAGTTAAAACACTTGACTTTTGATTTGTCACGTGTTTGATATCTTTTAGTGGAATTCAGATTTCCACCTCTACCTCGGGCACCACCACGACCTCCACGACCTCGGCCACCATGATGACCTCCTCGATTTGATTGAGTGACCCGACTCTGCGGTGCTTGCTCGTAATTCGAATCGATAGACTTCTGGTTCATTCTTTGCTCATGCGAACATAATGAACCCATCAACCTCTCCAACGTCATGGTTGATATATCTTGGCCTTCTTCGATCGCCGCAACCACGTAGTCAAATCTTTCAGTCAAAGACCTCAAGATTTTTTCTACGACTCGCACATCTTGGAGCTCTTCACCATTAACCCTTAGTTGGTTAACGATGGTTTGTACACGATCAAAGTAAGCCGAGATAGATTCAGAGTCATTCATGCGTAAAGACTCAAAATCTCCTCGAAGTGTTTGGAGCCGCACCCGCCTGACACGATCATCACCTTTGTAGGATTTTTGCAATATATCCCACGCTTCTTTCGCTGTCTCAAAGACTCGATATTTTTCAAATATCGTCTCCTCCACGCTTGAAAGATCGCATATAATGCTTTCGATCTTTCTTTCGAGATTCCACCAACGCTTCTTTCTCCTCTTTCCTCAAAGCATTGAATTCTTCAGCATCAGCTACTTCGATGTAGCCGTTCTCCACCAGGTTCCACAAGTCTTGGGACTTGAATAGAACCTTCATCTGGACGAACCAGTTGTTGTAATTTTTTCCGTTCAACTTTGGAAGTTGCATCTGAACGGAGCTAGTGGATGCCATGGCTAGCTCTAATACCAATTGTTGAAACCAAAAGAATTTGGAGGGAGAGAGTACACACACAAAGAGAGATTATATTACACAATATGCCTTTGTAAAGGCTTAAGAGAGTACACACACTAACTTTGCTAAGCTTAAAACTCTCTCTAAAATCTCACTTTCTCTCACTTTTACAGACACTCTCACACTCTAAGTAGACTAACATAACCCTATATTTATAAGCATCTTCACCACCATTATCTTCAACATGCAAGAGTTGAAGTTGAACTTTTCTTCTTGGCCAAGGAGTCAACAATTGTGGGCTGAAACTTTTCCTTCACGTTCAAGTTTACAAAGTTGAAGCTTTCTTCCTACTCTTGAAAACTTCAGCAACAAGTACCACTTGTAGCTTCTTCAAGAATTCTCTCCTTTGCAGCCCACTTTTCTTTGGCTTTTTACAAACCAACTAACTCTTGCTTTCACACACTTAGCCAAAAATAATTAAAAGACAAATAAGCTAATCAAAACACAAAAAACAATTTTACTATTTTCTAACAAAAGACTCCATGGCAGAAAATGCATACTCCTCTGCCTCCAAGTGTGTCCTGGATTTTATTCAGGACGGGGTCACTTTGAACACCATGGGCAGCGTCTATAAGCCATATTTGGGATTGGAGTACGAGTTCTCCGGCAGTCCCACTGAGAAAGCGATTCTTTCCTGGGCGGTTTCCCAATTAAGCATGGACATGGAGGAGATAAAGAAGAGCTGTGAAGTCATCCAAGTTGAAGCCTTCAACTCGCAGAAGAAGAGAAGCGGTATCCTAATGAAGAAGAGCACAGACAACACGGTCCACATACACTGGAAAGGAGCGGCAGAGATGGTCTTGGCGATGTGCTCAAGCTTCTATGACGGGTCGGGGATAAAGAAAGATTTGGATAAAGATGAAAGGAAGAAATTCGAGCAGATCATACAGGGGATGGCAGCGAGCAGCCTCAGGTGCATCGCTTTTGCTCATAAACAAGTCTCCGAGGAAGCGACCAGAGAAAGAGAAGATGGGAAGAAGATCCAAGAGGACAGCCTGACATTGCTAGGACTTGTTGGTATTAAGGACCCATGCCATCCTGGTGTGAGGAGCGCGGTCCAAGCTTGTCAAGACGCGGGAGTGAACATCAAGATGATAACAGGAGACAACATCTTCACCGCTAAGGCCATTGCCGCTGAGTGCGGGATTCTCAGGCCTGGGGACAACACCTTCAATGGAGCCATCGTGGAAGGAGCTGAGTTCCGAAACTACACATCTGAGGAGAGGCTTCAAAGAGTCCAGAAAATCCGGGTCATGGCAAGATCCTCGCCTTTCGATAAGCTCCTCATGGTTCGATGCCTGAAGCAAAAAGGCCATGTGGTCGCTGTCACTGGGGACGGCACGAATGATGCACCCGCCCTCAAGGAAGCTGACATCGGGCTCTCGATGGGCATCCAAGGCACTGAGGTTGCCAAAGAGAGCTCAGACATTGTCATCCTCGATGACAACTTCGCCTCTGTGGCAACGGTGCTGTGTTGGGGTCGATGCGTCTACACTAACATCCAGAAGTTCATCCAGTTTCAACTGACAGTGAATGTCGCAGCGGTCATCATCAACTTTGTGGCTGCGGTCTCCTCCGGTGACGTGCCCCTAACGAAGTCCAGCTCTCATGGGTGAACCTACTCATGGATACGCTTGGCGCCCTCGCCCTGACCACTCAGCGGCCTACCACGGAGCTCATGGAGAAGCCCCCCATGGGCCGGACGAAGCCACTCATAAGTAAAGTCATGTGGAGGAACCTTGTAGCACAAGCAACGTACCAAATGGCCGTCCTCCTCACTCTACAATTCAAGGGCGAGTTGATCTTTGGGGTCGATGAGGCGGTGAAGCGGACACTAATATTCAACACGTTCGTACTATGCCAAGTCTTCAATGAGTTCAACGCGAGGAAGCTCGAGAAGAAGAACGTGTTTGAGGGCATACACAAGAATAAGCTATTCCTCGGGATAATCTTTATGATGGTGGTACTCCAAGTGGCAATGGTCGAGTTCCTGAAGTGGTTTGCTGACACAGAGCGGTTGAGCTGGGGCCAATGGGGCACGTGTATTGGGATCGCCGCCGTGTCTTGGCCTATTGGTTGGGTCGTCAAGTGCATCCCAGTCTCTGATACACCAATCTTTAGCTACTTGGGATCCAAAAGCAAGAAGCTCGTGAGGAAAATCGTGCACAGAGAACAGTCGGAGCAATAATCGGCCCTAACTCAATGCTTTTCATGATACTAGTATGTTGACTTCGTCCTTGATGCTGTGTGATTTTTTTCTTTGCCCAGAAAATGAGGAACGTGTAATCAATGATGTGACATATTCGATTTAAAGAAAACATTCATCGAGAAATAAGGAATGAGTCATCAATCTATCTTTCGGCACCGGTCAAAAGATCGAGCTTGGCTTATCTGGGCTCAGTAAGTCGGCCCAGTTTTCTAAAAGTAATTGACTCGAATCAAATTAAAGCGGTTCAAACCAAAGCCCAAAACTTTCAAATTTGGGCATTGTTGTACTGTGCAATAATATTTTGTTTTTATGCCATCCTAGGAAATAAGAGAATTTGCTTGAATTATAAGGACATCTGTCGGCTTGTTGCATCCTCGACCCCGTCAGTGTCCGACCAAGCATGCAACTTCATAACGTGTATTGGTATGAATTACGGACATGGACTATGTCCAGACAAGGAAGAAACTCATTACGTGTATCGGTCACAATTTCTAATTAACTCAAATTTAGTCAGGCCTTATTCTCAGAATTTAGAACGTACACATAAAGAATTATGGGTGAGCCAAATCGTGCATATATTAGGCACCACGCCCTGCCCTTAACATTGAGCAACCGACTGCAAAAGCATCCTAGGGCTTGGAACTGATATGTTAGATTGATCACTATCAGGTCTTTTTGCTTAGAATTAATGCATGAAGATACTTAATTTGGAAGGCAAATGAGATTTGGAAAAACTTAAACTTAGGATCTTCTACTCTGATATTATTTTAAATATTGTAGGATCATTGCCAATAATTTTTAAAGTTCAAGCTATTAGATAAATATATGATTTAAAGTTTATATATTCTATCATATCCACTCACAATCGACACTATGTGGAGAAAATATGGTAGCTCAAGCATCGTTCCAGGTAATAGTCTCTTTTTGGTCTCATGCAGGTACTGCTACATTCATATATCAAACAATTGAAAATATGACTTGAATTGAACTCCATATAGTATTGCTGGAAAATAGTTGAGGTGATGAATGTCGTGATAGCTACTCAATTAGAGCTCTTTTCAAATCATAGGATCAATAGTGCAACTCGGTTTCACTATAGCTAGAGCAAATTCTTAAGGAAAAGTGTTAGAAAAATCATAAACATATTACATTAGTACTAATTTTGTCCTAAACCTTCAAATAGTGCCAATTTATTGTCAAACTTTTAAAGTAGAGCCAATTCAATCATTCTAGCTAATTTTGACTAGATATTGCTGACATGAACCCTGACTGGCCTATGCGGCACGGCCGATGCTGACATGGGCATTTTTCAATATTATATTAATAATTTACCCATGGTCAACATGGTCGCAGGCACCTCAACGAGGCCCTAGTCAAAATTGGGAGAGGGTGCGGCCCAAACTTCTCTTCCCTAAGTATGGGTGAGGAATCAGCCCTTGCTTTTGATTGACGAGGTCACTAGCCGTCGCTAAGGCATCGGTGACCCCACTGGCCATGGTCGAAACCCCACTGGGGATAGGGCGGTGGCCACAGGCGATGTGGTAGGGCTAGCCTAGCCCTCCCACCTAGGTTTTTTTTTTTAGTCCTTTTTTTCTTTTTATGGAAAAAACAAAGAAAGGAAAAGAAATAAAGAAATAATAAATAAATAAAGGCAACAAAAATGAGAAAATGTAAAGGATGGAACTGAAACCGATATGGCCACTTCATACCTTATTTGAAACAATGTCCACTTCATACTCTTATTTAAGAAAATGTGGGCATTTAAGGCCCTTATTTGAGATAATTTCATTCTAAGCCCTTATTTGAGAAATTGAAAACACTTTGAGCATTTATTTGGAATTTTTCCTTTAGTCAATTTCCAATTTTGATTTTTTTTTTTTTTTTAATTTATCTTATAGAAAGTCAAGGACAAAAGTCAACCTCAGTGATCTAATAATGCGGAGTTGAAGGGCCATCACTCAATAGGAAAGAGTTAATCTAGGAATAATAAGCTAATCTTCACCAAAAATAAATTTGACTTTCATTTTTTTTTTTCCTTTCCAAAGTAACTCTCATCAATTAGCATCATGCGGAGTAGATAACTACTGAAAGTATCTAAGTAGTAAGTCCACCCCAAAATGAATCTTACTCTAACTTTCCTAAAGCCTCCGATAAATCAATGCAATTTAGGAGAAATCAAGAAAGTATAATTTCCAATTAATGCAAACTAGGTGCAGTCTTAATCTTAGAATTTGGAATGTAGACATGAAAAATTAAGGGCAAGCTAAGTTTAATACTATTGTTAGGATCAAGCAATTGAAAGTTGCGATTGAAAAGGAAACTAGTAAGATGATCAACATGTGCAGACTAATAGTAGCATGGACCTACTCAGAGCTGTTGAATGAATTCTACATTGAGGAAGGGATAGTGAGACACCACACTTGTACGAGTGAATCACAATAGGCTACAAATTTGATGAGCAAAACATTATTAGAAACAACCCATAAAATACTCTCTAATGCTAACATATGCACTTAGGACGGCAAGCAACTCGATGAATAAACCTTCATCAACCGCGATTGGATGTTGGACTTTTGAGTGGTTAGGTAACTTTGCTGATTATTATATAATTGAAATATTTGGTTGTCTATATTATGTTTGAGTAAGTGATAGTAAGCTCGGTAAAAGGGCAAAAAATGCATGTTCCCAAACTATGTACAATATGAGAAGAGTTACTGGTTGTGGTGCCCATAATTAAATTCACCTAATATCAGCACAAAAATACACTTGATGAGTCTCCAATACTTCTAGATATGAGCATTTGTGGTAGTGTTTATACGAACAATGTGCAGTTTAAGGTGGAGTTCTAACCAGAAACTCCTAAAAAAAGCGGGTACTAGCACGATAATTGACATAGATAATATTTGTAACAAGGAGGAGCCAAGAAAGGCGACATTCTTATAACTGTTGAGTTTGATAAGGTGTGTGTTCGATCTTCTAATAGATATGAATGCAATGATAGTTTTGCATTATCTATGATTGAGGAGGTTGTGTGGAAAAATCGTCATGGACTAGTTAAAAATGCATAAACAAATGGTGTTCTAATGAGGTCCACGGTTTCAACGAAGTTCAACCAATGCTCAAAATTAGAAGATGTCTATGGCAATTTGAGCTTGTGAGAGGTTGTGGTAGATTAGCAGTGGAGTTCAAATTCCAATGAAGTGATGGTAACTTGGCTCAAAGGGGTTTTCTATTTTGGATCCAACTCTTGTCTATATTTAACAAGGGTTTTTTTTTTTTTTTTTTTTTTTTTTTTGTGAAGAGTATCAAAGTGGAGCTTATGTTTATGAATTACATACCGAGTGTTTAAAGTCATGAAAAATATTGTGGTAATTCTTTATGTAAATCCTATGTGAGGTGGAGAGATGATTTCATGAGAAATTGTAACTTGTGACAGCTAAATGTCGCGTGAATTATTGAGTATAATTAAGAGCTGTGAAATACTAAGTATATTTGAGTGACTCAGTGTGATCTATAGTGGAACTTTGTACAGCCCTTCCGTGAACATAGGTCACGCCGATCAAATTTCGTAAATCCGATGTTCTATTTATTTCCTTGTGCCGTTTATTCTATTGATTGATCACTTTCTTTTTGCAACATTATATGTGTAAGGAATGAAGAAAAATTTTCGCCTTAAGAGTTCTTATTTTTCACATTATCAAATGTTGCGAGTTCATACTAGGGTTACGACGAAACTGGGGGAGATAGCGGAAAACGTGTTTCCACGAAAGCCCGCGATTGAGTTCATTCGACGGGCTTGGGACGGGGGAGTCAACGAAAGGTCAAAAGATATGCGGAGATGGGAGACCCAATGCTGCCTTGTTATGGAAGGTTTGCAACTCGAAAATGGAGTATATAATGCTCTCTATGTAAAAGATACATAATATTTTAATTGGTGCGGCAGAAATTGCACTTCGCAAGTTTGTCAACAAAGAGAATATTGCCATGTGGAATTTAGGTCAAGTCAAATCAACGATTGGTACTTACCATTCATCGCGAGAACATTGACTAATGATATTAATTGCTTTGTAACATAGGAACGCAATATCTTATTGCGCGTAATAAAAATAAGGTATTGACATTAATACCACTGGAAAGGGCTAAGGGATGGACCGAATCATGCGTAAAAAGCCACACTCCAAACCCATCTGAGTAAAGATAAAATGGAAGAAAAAATATTCCTCCTAGAAGGTCGTCTCGATCAGATGAGGATCGAAGATTGAGGAACCTGTTGCATCTAAGAATAATCTTTAATTTATTTATTTTGCATAAACGAGTGTTTAAACTATGTCTACCTACATTTTTCTTGAATGTTTCCTTCCACCTCCATTTTTGAATCGTTTCCGTCTCATGCAGAAGCATCTGTATTGACCAATGGGAGAACGCGAGAGTCGAGAGACGCATGCAATACGCTATGGCTCTCTTTCGTGTAAATGCTTTTATCAAGGAAGACTTTTTGCTCGAAAACTTTGTCGTCGTCTCTCCAACTCGACCGGCGGGACTAATTATAAAGGCTGAATGCATCACCAGCTCTTGAATTCTCTTGATCACGACGACTCGTTCAATTTTTTTAATAGATAATAATATGTTTGTTGATGTAGACTCTCATGTCAGCTTCTGCAGGACGAGCAGCCGACACGGAATCTCAAAAAGAAGTCAAACTGAGATATTTGTGTGTGAGAGAGAGGGAGAGAGAGAGATATAGAGAGGGACGTGCTTTCCCATTTTTCTCATGGTTTTTGGCTATATTGTTAAGGTCACTCGTCTAAATCCTTATTTTCTCGATGCATGCATTTTTTTTTAATTGGAAATATTACATCGACTGGTTGCACATTCCTTATTTCTAGGCAAAAGAAAAAAAAAAGTGCATCAAGAGAAATTCGATATGCCAGTACAAAGAAGAATTGAGTTAACAGCCAATTAGCATTCCTAACCCTAATTAACTGTTCTATGTGCATAATTTTCCTCACGAGCTTCTTGCTATTCAATCCCAAGTAGCTGTAAGATTGGTGTATCAGGGACCCGAATGCATTTAACGACCCAACCGATTGGCCAAGACACGGCCGCGATCCCTACACATGCACCCCATTGTCCCCAGCTCAACCGCGCCGTGACAGTGAAGCGCTTCAGGAACTTGACCATCACCACCTGGAGGACCAGTGTCACAAAGATGATCCCGAGGAACAGCTTCTTCTTGTGAATGCCCTCGAACACGTTCCTCTTCTCGATGTTCCTCGCATTGAACTCATTAAAGACCTGGCACAGGACGAATGCATTAAATATTAGCGTCCGCTTCACCGCCTCGTCCACGCCAATGATCGATTCGCCCTTGAATTGTAGAGTGAGGAGGACGGCCACTTGGTAAATTGCTTGTCCCACCAGATTCCTCCACATGACGTTTGTTATGAGCGGCTCGGTGCGGCCCACGAGCGGCTTTTTCATGAGCTCCCCGGTGGGCAGCTCTGTGGACAAGGCGAAGGCGCCAAGCGTGTCCACGATCAGGTTCACCCATAAGAGCTGGAAGGCCGTCAAAGGGACGTCACTGGAGGAAACTGCGGCCACGAAGTTGATCAAAAGGGCTGCAACGTTCACCGTGAGCTGAAACTGGATGAACTTCTGGATGTTATCATAGACGCATCGACCCCACAGCAACACCTTCACCACGGACGCAAAGTCGTCGATGATGATATCCGAGCTCTCTTTGGCGACCTCGGTGCCTTGGATGCCCATCGAGACCCCAATGTCGGCTTCCTTTAGGGCCTGTGCATCGTTCATGCCATCCCCTGTGACGGCAACCACATGGCCTTTCTGCTTCAAGCATTGAACCATGAGGAACTTATCATCAGACGAGGAGCTCGCCATGACCCGAATTTTCCCAACTCTCCGAAGCTTCTCCTGCGACGTGTAATAGCGGAACTCAGCTCCTTCCACGGTGGCCTCGTTGGAGGCATCGTCCCCAGGCTTGAGAATACCACACTCCGTGGCGATGGCCTTAGCGGTGAAGATGTTGTCTCCCGTTATCATCATGATGTTCACTTCTGCCTCCTGACAAGCTTGAACCGCCCTCTTCACGCCGGGATGGCATGGGTCCTTAATTCCGACAAGTCCTATTAATGTCAGGCCTTCCTCTTGGATCTTCTTCCCGTCTTCTCTTTCTAGGATCGTTTTCCCTGAGACTTGTTTATGAGCGAAAGCGATGCACCTGAGGCTACTCGTCACCATCCCCTGGATAATCTGCTGGAAGCTCCCCCTTTTATCTTCGTCCAAATCTTCCACTATCCCCAACCCATCATAGAAGCTCGAGCACATCGCCAAGATCATCTCTGCCGCTCCTTTCCAGTGCACATGGACCGTGTCATCCGCGCTCTTCTTCATTAGGACGCCGCTTCTCCTCTTCTGCGAGTTGAAGGCTTCAACTTGGATGACTTTACAGCTCTTCTTTGTCTCGTCCATGTCCATGCTCAATTGAGCAACCGCCCAGGAAATAATCGCTTTTTCAGTGGGAGTACTGGAGAACTCGTACTCCGATCCTGAAGGCAGCCTATAGACGATGCTCGTGGTGTTCAAAGCAACTCCGTCCCGAATCAAATCCAGGACAAACTTGGAGACAGAGGAGCACGCATTTTCCACCACGGAGTCTTGGCCGACCCAGAATTCCGTCACCTTCATCTCGTTCATTGTGAGAGTGCCGGTCTTATCGGTGCAAATAATGGTGGCTGACCCCATTGTCTCGCATGCCGAAAGCTTCCTCACCATCACCTGATCCACCATCATCCTCTTCATGGAATGAACAAGAGTGATTGTTACCGCAAGTGGCAAGCCTTCGGGAATCAAGACCACCACAATTGTCACTGCGGCTACAATGTTGCCTACCACGGAGTTCATGATATTGTCACCCATCGTTTGGCCTGGAACGGATTCCCGTTTCCTGTGCTTGTCCTGTTTGTTTCCCGTGAAGTAGCAAATTAGCAGGACGACAAGAACCATAAAATTGACCGCCAAGCCGACTTTGCTAATCGACGAGGTGAGTTTGTTGAGCCGAGCCTGTAAAGGGGTCTGCTCGCTGCTGTCGCAGTTGATTGGCCTCATCATCTCGCCCCCCTTTGTGTTCATCCCGACCGATGTGACCAACATCCGAGCAGACCCATCAGCGACCTTTGTTCCAGAGAACAGGAAAGGATTTTGATTGCTCTTCTCTTCCATGCAGCCACTCTTCCCGGTCATGCTTGATTCGTCGACCTAAATTGACACGAGAATGAGACAATACGATGCGGTCAAAGAAAATGAAACCTCAATACATATTAACACGAGAAGAAATGGATTATGACAAACTATGCAGTATCAAACAGAATACCGTACACATGTACATCACTTTGGACTAATTACTTAACTAATTAATCAACCTGGGCTCGAACTTGGTAATACTAATACTATATATTTCTGGAGGAATCTAACATGAGTTAATTAGCGAATCTAATGCAAACAAACAGTACAAATTCCCGTCCGTACCTGCAAGGGCTGCCCCTCGAGTAACAACCCATCTGCCGGGATTTGATCGCGTTTCTTCAAACAAACGACATCTCCGACAACAATCTCGGATATGGAAACCTTGCGCGGCTGTCCCTTCCTTATCACATCGATGAGAATATCACCGCTCGCCCCATACAATTTATCGAACTGCCAGTTCTGCCGGCAATTCCTCATGGCCGACACCACGATCATGAGGAAAACTGTGAAGAATGGGCTCCCGCCATTGTGCCAGCCTTCCTTGAGCCCGTTCTCCTTGATCGCAAAACCGGGTGAAAGCCCAGCGCAAACAAGAAGAATCATGAGCGTGAGGTCCTTGGAAGCCTCGAACACAAAGTGGAAGAAGCCCTTGGTGGGTGGCTTGAATGTGTTGACGCCGAATGCGTTTTGCCTGCGAGTGACGTCATCCGGTTCACCGCTAATACCGCGAGAGACATCACTTTTGAGGGCCGTCGCGACTTTGCTGACACCGCCGAATTCTCTGAGGCAGATGAGGTTCATGTCCTTGACCAGCTTCGTGAGCTGTGACTGATCAGTCTGGAAGGAGCTGGGTTGATCGGAGGCAGAGCTTGAAGCCTGATCAGGGATTGAATTCGAAGTGTAGGAAGAAGAGAGCGCTTGGAGCTGCGACTGTTCAGTCTGGGAGGAGCTGGGTTGATCAGAGCGAGTGCTCGAGGCCTGAACGGGGACTGAAAATGAAGTGTAGGAAAGGTCAACGCTGAGTTGATCGGAGACAGTGCACGGAGCCTGACTGGGGATTAAAATCGAAGTGTAGGAAGGAGCAAGCGGTCGGAGCTGTGACTGTTCAGTCTGGAAGGAGCTGGGTTGATCGGAGCGAGCGCTCGGAGCCTGATCGGGGATCGAAATCGAAGTGTAGGAAGGAGCAAGCGGTCGGAGCTGTGACTGTTCAGTCTGCAAGGAGCTGCGTTGATCGGAGGGAGCGCTTGGAGCCTGATTGGGGATTGAAATCGAAGCGTGGGAAGGAGATTTTCCAGGGAACTTGTCGGTTTTCTTTGCGAAGGTAGTGATGGCTCGGGAGCAATAGATGGTGGCGAAGGCCAAACGCCATCGCTTGGCGAACTTGCGCATAGCGGGCGGGTGGAGAGAGACCTCGTAGCGGATGGAGTCGCCGCTGAGAATGCTCGTCATCGCTCGGAAGAGACGCACGGTCGCATAATGCAAATGGCAACACAAAAGGAGGGAAAACTCTGAAGTTCGGTGTTTCGTTAGCCGCTGAAAAGCGCAACGTTCGCATTTATATACGTGCCGGAGCTGAACGAGAGGGTCACGTCGTTCGTGCGAGGTTGTCAGGAATTTGCCTCGCGCAGCGCGGCGACCTCTGCTTGCTTTTTCTAAGTTATACGAAAAGGACTGGACCGGGGATAAGTCAGGCCCGGTCGTCGCTATCGATATTTTCCGCGCACCTTCTGCTCCCGTAAAAAAATGGGGCCCGATTCATGTTTGGTGGGGAGATCGCGCTCGAATCATTGTCTAACGTGGGGCACGAATACCGTTTGTCTTGATTAAACCATCAATCAGGGGAAGACACGTGTACGTGCCCGCCTCTTCTCCGTCCCTGTCGCCCTAATACTTTTGGTCATTGCCGCGTTGCTTCTTACTCGGGCGGGCGGTCATTGCCCCTCCACAGACCCGGCGGGGCACGTAAAAGTCAATATGACGTCGAGCTTACATGTGCTTTTTAAGCGCATTCCCGATATGCCCATGTTCACAAATGGATATACAAGCCAAATTTCGTTCTGACCAAAGAGTGGAATGGGCTTGTTTGGTAACGATTCGTTTCCGAGGCGATTAACTGTAAATGATTATTTCGATTCTCTTCCCGAACCGATTCTCGAGTAAAAAAACGCGTTTGAATAAATAAAATTTCGATCCCTGGAATAGAAAAAGAATAAAACACGTTTGGTATTTATATAAAATTTATATTTCAATTCTTTTTTAATTACCTTTTTAGATTAAAATAAATTTGATATTGAATTTTCATAAACCATTCACGATTAATTATATTTTTATACTAAGTAATAAAAATATTAACTAATCAATTTTTATTATATAGTAAATAATAAACCATAATATAAACTATACTAATATCCCTACAATATGTAATAAATAAAAATACTAAATTATAACATAAAATTAAATATGTATTCTATATACAACAAATATATATTTCATACTAGGAAGAAATAAAAATAAAATATAGAAATAAATTTTTTTTTTGATTCGACTTTTGATTCTCTTTTTTTATTCTCGGACGGAGAATCATATTTTTTCTAATTCTCAATTCTTTGTCCAAAACTGATTCTCGGGAGTAAATTTGTTCCCGCAGAATCGTTTTGGACAAAAATTTACCAAACGCGATTACGTTCCCAAACGATTCGGGAACAAAAAAATCGAATCGCAAGATTGTTTGGATGGTTGCAAAACAGGGCCTAATTTTCTCACCAAATTTCGTTCTGACTTGGCATGACTCGCTCGCTTCCCTTCTTGGAAGAAAATGCTTCCCCCCACGCGGCCACAGAGCTTCAAGGAAAGTTCGTAGCAGAGTACCTGGAATTCCTCGAACCGTCATCTGTCTATCCCAAATTGTCGGCCATTTCGTCGTACCAAAACCCATATGAACAACACTACCATCGTCTCTTCCGTTATGGCTTCAATAGCACCTACATATCGAGACCAGATCCTGCTAAAATGACGGCACTATTTTTCATTTACCATCAATACTGGCGCCACAGTGACCCCAAATTCCCGTATACGTGGCTTTGGCAGCCCAAGCCATGGAAATCAAAGATATAGAAGGCCATAACTAATAGATATTGAAAAGCAAAACCACAGGGTATTATCGTTTTATTACGGAATGAAACACTGTGAAATGTTCCTTACCAAAAAAAAAAACACTGTGAAATGTTGAATTTGGAAATCTTTTTTATAGTTCTTTTTAATGGCATAAAAATGTTTTCACTTTTAATACTTCCAGCCGAATCCCATTAAAATGCGTGTACATGTACCCATGGGGTGAAAATATCTTCACTTCTTAAATGATCCGAAAACGCATGAACTCTTACTTCAGAGATACATTAAATTTTCCATCATGCAAACTTATGAATTCGCTCGAAATCATAGATTCGGAAAGCTAGCTTTTGTTTTGGGGCGAAAAGAACTCGGTTCACTAACCCTCATTCAATATTTATCTGCTAATTTTTTTCTCCTTCTAATTGAAACATACGAATTTTTTATTGAAAAACATTTAAATATCATCATCGCTATGCCTTGCTAAAGAGTCATATTTTTGCGTCGGTACCATTAGTCAAATTTTCGTACCAGCTTACATGTATGAACATCTAAATGGTGAGTCTTTTTATCCACATTCAAGATCGTCATCGGAGACGTCCTTTGTTTGGAGATCGGAGATCAAGTTCCGGCAGAAATTTAATAGATCAAATTAATTGCCTTATTTGGCTCTTGTATCTGCATGTTTTTTGACTTTTTGTTCACTCATCGTCCACGTCCAAAGCCCGGTAAATTGCTCAAACGCGGTTTTTTCCATTTGAGGGGCTTCGCGGAAAACCCCCCTCCCCTCCGGTCCCCTTCCCTCCCCTATATTAATACAAGTTGCTTGGCCGAAAGTTTCGTATCACGTGATGAAACATCTTTCATGAAACGACTATTCCGTGATGAAATATTTTTCATTAAAAATCACTTTTTGATTTTCATTTAGGGAAACAGGTTCTGTGACTACTCTAGATGGGAAATATAACAGAACTTTACTTCAAATGAAAATACGTACAAAGTGTACTGAAATTTAATCGCCAACAAAGCTTGGGGAAATACAACCACTTCAACATAGTTGGGCATAAACAAACTATGTTGAAATTTAATCGACAACAAAACTTGAAAACGCAATGATGCTATGCCCTGAATTTAATCAACAACGTGACACCCAAGATAAAAATACATGCCAAATCGAGCAAGGCCAACCCTCTCCCAGTCCTAGCCACCAGCGAAAATGAAGAAGAAGAACAAAAAAAAAGGGGGAAGAAAAAAGAAAAAAAGAAAAAAAGAAAAAAGGGATAAATGATTAAAATACCCTTAATCATCGAAAAGTCAAGCCCTTATTTAAAATAGACTTAACTATTTCAGGTTCTTATTTGAAAAAAACATAATCACTTTAAACACTTATTTGAAATAAAATTTATTTCCAGCCTTTATTTTGATAAAGTAATAGCATTTCAAGCCCTTATTTAAAATAATATCTACTTTGAGCATTTAGTTGAGAACATGATTTTCAAGCATTTTTACGAAAGAGAGTAATATAGTATTGCATTTCTCTCAACTCTCGCGTTCTCATTCGTCAATACAATGTTTCTTCTTGAAGGGGGGTGGATTCCAGAATGCGGGCGGAAGGAAACATCCAGGAAACGCGGAGCAAGATCATGACAGATGATTAGTCATCTGCGATTCCTTCGTGCAAAACAAATTAATTAAAAATTATTGTTAGGTAGGTGCAGAAAGGTCCTCAATCTTGGACCCTTGTCTGATTCAAGCTGTTAAATTAATTTTTCGAATTTGAATTGATTTGTTAAATTGAATTTGTTGACAGAAATTTCTCCTTGAAGATTTGAATTCAGATGAAGACGCCCTTGTTTCATGGACTTGTCTCGGACGTATGAGAAAAAAAAAAAAAAGCAAGGGGCGCTAAAGGACAATGTATGAGCACATTATTTTTTATTTTATCTATTTAACTTTTAGGAGCAGACACGTCTTTTGCTAAAAGAACAAAGAAAGAAACTCTATCTTTGCTGCAAAAGCTGAATCCTTGTTGAAGTTGCACAGCGGTGGGTGCAGGTCTAAGTTGTTGACTTACGGCACACGTGTAAAGCTATCTGGGTTTTTCTTCAGAGCGACGAGCACCGCACAAGAAAGATAATGCGAGGCCGTACGAAAAGAAATGAACTAGCAGACAAGTTCTTGTTTTTGGCGTAAGCTTCGTGCTTGAGTGCGGTGATTTTATATCGTGAATTTCACGTTTAAGTGAATTATTTATTTATAAATACTTTAAATTTATAATTAAATTTAAATAAAAAAACTCTCGAGTATGTAAATGATTAAAAACTTTGATTCTCCAATTATAATGGAATATTTACTCATGAGCTCTCTCTTCAAATCACATAAATCTCTAATATCATATTATTTTTCATTTATTTCTCTTGTATTTTTTACATTGACTTATTTGCAATATCTTGTCGTCGCCGTGTATTATATTTCAACATAGGTAACTCTTCTAGTTAGAGAATTTCTTCTTCCATTTTTTTCTTTACCTAGATGGTTTTGGAGCGTGGCTTCTTCCTAATGACTTGGTCTAATCCCTAGGCTACGTTTGGTCAACCATATAAAAATCAGGATATGATATGTTTTATCATATCCCATGTTTTGTAGCTGTCTAAAATAGGATAAGGTCGGATATAGACGGAATATAAACCGAATAAAAAAATCCGAGGGGGGTAGGATAAG
The DNA here is from genome assembly GCA_017140395.1 of Eucalyptus lansdowneana. Taxonomy (NCBI): domain Eukaryota; kingdom Viridiplantae; phylum Streptophyta; class Magnoliopsida; order Myrtales; family Myrtaceae; genus Eucalyptus; species Eucalyptus lansdowneana. The sequence goes on from CM029490.1 coordinate 7,626,226, forward strand.
GTCGAATGGGATTTCTTTTATCTGAAACATAAAACCCTACACTTTTTTTTTTCTATCGTTCACCCACAAACGACTCTATTTCAAAGTATTGACGTTGAAACCTTCTCCTCAATAGCTCTCCAATTCTCATCGAAATTTTATGAAAGCCTTCTTCCTCCACCAAGATAAGACCCCCCATCCACCGGCGATCACCCGCTAGTCGCCCTCCCGATCAATTCCCCCCACCACATTTCTGCTTCACCTTCCATCTTTGATTTTCCATTAGCTACTTCATCTTCGCTTCTCTTCAATCGACTCATCGCCACCACTACCGGTGGGGACGCGCCGCCACTGGCGGCAATGCGAATCCCCTTCGTTGACGGGACCTGAATTCAGGTCCGAGCAGTCGTAGCTCAAGCTAAAGCAAGACGACATTGGAGAGGGCAGAAGAAACTTTCATGGGTCTTGGTCCCAAACAACCTCAGTTTTGCTTGAAGTGGCCATGGGACATCCACCAGAACCCCACTGACCCAAAAGGCTGTAGCTTTGAAACTCCATGGTTGTTCAAGTCTTTGCAGAACGTGGGCTCTTTAGCTTCCAATCTCCTTGTCTCTGCCTTAAAACCCCCTCTTTCTCATGACCCATCTTCTCAATCCTCGCCCTTGGTCGCTGGAAACAGTAAAGGCAGGTCTTGAAGTCACAAAACAAGGGCTTGAGCACTAAAGAGCAAGGGGAGGCGGAGTAGAGGGCGTTTGCCTCTACTTTGGCCAATCAGAAAGAGGCCACTGTGATTGAGTTCTACTCGCCCAAGTGCAGGCTGTGTAATTCTCTGCTCAAGTTTGTTCTTGAGGTGGAGGGGCGGAATTTGGATTGGCTCAACATTGTTATGGCCGATGCAGAGAATGAGATCTGACTTCCTGAGGTGCTTTCATCTATCTTTCTCTTTTGAGTCTTTTAAGTTGTCATATGGTATTACCGAGATTTGGGAATTTGAGGATTGTTTATACAGTTTAGTTCTCTTTGAGGGATGGTTCTTTTGTATGTTGTGATGGAAGATCTTTCAACAACAGATTGAGTATGTTGTTCAAATATTTGAGGATATCCAATTTTAAATCCGTAATTTACCAAACGATATATTGGATAAGATATAAGAGTATCTGACTTTAAATCCGTAGTTCACCAAACAGTTGATGGGATATGAAGAAATCCATGGATTTCTTATCCTATCCTATCAAGTCCTACCCATTTTAGAAATTCGGACGACCAAACGCAGCCCTAATTCTTTCAAATGGTGTTAATACGAATCCATGTTCTCATGACATGTGACAATCCATATTTGACACCGTGTTCTCCATATTTATAATGATTTATATCATTAGCCAATATCCTCACGACCAACTATAAGGAACATATCGGCTGATTTCACTGAACCTATATCAGCACAAGGCAATGTCCTATTTGTTTATCACCATACAAGGCTGCGTCCCTCGATTTCGCTGAAACCCTTGTAATCCGTTACACAAATGAAGCCACCCTCTAGTTCAGCCCAAGCTATATGAAGATATTGTCTCAAACATCATTCCACGAATTCGACTTATCATCGGGGGAGGAGGATCCCAAGCCTTTCTGGCACTTCCCAGCAACAACGAGCATTCTTAGCGGCGACCACGCCTGCCCCGAGGCCTCTCTCGACTTGCCCGCTATGTCCGAGATTGCCGAGAAATGACGTTTGGCCTTCACCACCATCCGTTGCTCCTGAGCCTTCACTACCTCCGCAGAGAAAACTAAGAAGCTCCCAGCAAAATCTCCTTCCTACACTTCAATTTCGATCCCCGATCAGGCTCCGAGCGCTCACTCCGACCCAACCTGCTCCGTCAAGATGGATCAGTCGCAGCTCACGAAACTGGTCCAGGACAAGGACCTCGACCACCTCAACACTTTGGGGGTGTCAACAAAGTCGCCTCGGCCCTCGAAACTGATGTCAATGCTGGTATCAGCGGTGAACCGGACAACGTCTCTCACAAGCAAAAGGTATTCGGCGTCAACGCATACAAGCAGCCCGCCAGGGGCTTCTTCCGCTTCGTGCTCGAGGCTTTCACGAACCTCAAAATCACGATTCTTCTTGTTTGCGCCGCACTTTGGCTCGGGTCGGGGATCAAGGAGAATGGGGTCCAGGAAGGCTGGTACGACGCAGGGAGCACATTTGTCATGGTGTTCCTCATGATCGCGGTGTCAGCCGTGAGCCATCACTGTCAAAACCATCAATTCGATGAACTGTCTCGGGTGAGTGGTGATATTCTTACCGATGTGATAAGGAAGGGTTAGCGGCAGCGGGTTTTCATATTCGAGATCGTGGTCGGAGACGTTGTTTGTTTGAAGATAGGCGATCAAGTCCCGGCAGGCGGGCTGTTCATCGACGGGCACTCCTTGCAGGTGTGGATGACTATTTGAACTATTGACTGCATTAGATTCTCATATTAACAAATAGAAAGTCAATTCAAAAATTTAAGTTTTTATAATGAACTATTTAACAATAGTATCAAAGCTTATGGTTGATTGATGAGCATTCCAATGTGTACTGATATTTGGTGAATATATCAAAGAATGAATCTCATGACAAACATGGATTCGGAGCAATCTTCATGGTTCGATGTAGAGAAGGAGACCAAGATGAAGCTGGGCATTGAAGAGTCAAGTTGAGACGTGTAGGTTCAGAAACATATATATACTAAAGGAGAGCAGACCTAATACTGAATTCATACATGATGAAAGATTGATGATACGCACATGTGAATTATGTTTTAAAATTCCACATTGGAGAGTGTGGAGCACTTAATATATCTTAATTTGTCATAATTTAAGCTTTTGAGCAAAGTTGGATCGAACTAAATATGTTTATGGGCTTGAACTCAAACTCTCCCTTGTTGATCTCTCTATCAGGCTTTTCTTGTGTAACATAATAACGGTATCCCTCTACCTATAAAGCTTAAACTTTTATGTTAATAATTTTAACATGGTTAGAGCCAAGTTCTGTCCCTTCATGTGTGCGTCACTCCCATTAATCAAATTTCACTTATCGCTCCTAATCCATTGTGCACGTGAGAGGAGTGTGAAATATCCCAAGTTACTTGAGAATGTGGTTTATATACTCTTTATATACATGTGGTCTTTCCAAACTTTGAGGTTGAATTTTCTATCATTATTTCATGTTGGCTTTATCCATTCATATATGGATTTAGTATTACCAAGTTTGAGAACAAGTTAATCAGTCCAAATAAATGTACGTGTGTGTAATATTCTGTTTGATACTAGGCATCGTTACCTTTCATAATCTTAATTCTATGACGAAAAGAAAAATTAATGGTTTTAAGTCAAAGTTCCGGTCATGGTAGAACAAACTTTGTTAAAAGTTAAAACATACTCCACTTGTTCGTGTTACTATTTATTCAGGGTTCATTTTCTTTGTTTAACGTTGAGACCGGAACGCATTGTATCGTGTCACCCTAGCATCACTAATTCATGTGCGACGTTTGTATTGTCAATTTAGGTTGACGAATCGAGCATGACCGGGGAGAGTGATCAGGTCGAAGTGAATAGCGATCAAGAATTCATTCCTGTTCTCTGGAACGAAGGTTGCTGATGGTTCGGCTCAGATGCTGGTTACATCGATTGGGATGAACGCCGCGTGGGGCGAGATGATGAGCTCCATCAGCGCAACAGCAGGGAGCAGACCACTTTACCAGCTCAGCTCAACAAGCTCGAATAAGTGTGGGATAAAAATTTTACTTTTGTGAATTAGAATTTTCTAGAATCGGAGATTTGATTACTTTACATTAAATTAACATCATTTTAATACATTTTCTCTTACTTTGAAAAATATTTTGCAAGCAGTTTTTTTGACTTGAAACCCAAATCCCCTGACATGTAATGGGTATTCATTGTGGGTGTGCAATCAGATAATGTAACACTCAATGATAAAAAATAAATATATAAATTATTAAGAATAGGGTTATCCTCAATGCAAAGAAAAAGATTACCTTACCCATGGTTAATTTCTCTACTATATACAAAATGTTAATTAAAAATGTGTGCCTAGCCTAAATATAATTTTTAAATGCCTATGCGATTCCAAATAATTATTTTTTAGGTTTTTCCTTATTTATGAAAACTATATTATATGCAATTTTAACCTAAGCTTAGCGTGCATGAATTATTAAACTGTAACATAACCTAATTTTAATGATGGACAAAAATTATGAATTAATCTACAGGACATGCAATCTAGTTTATATGATATATATGCATGTTATTTTGTGATTTTCTTTTGAGGTTAAAATAGAAAATTTCCTCAAATATGATATTACCTAATTGAAATTAGGAAATAATTTATATTAAATCCTACTCTTAGTTAAGCAATTTCTTAAACAGCTACGCAGTTCCTAAGTATGCAATTCTAAACTAAGAAACGCCTATCCTAACGTTCAATGCATTATATATATATATATATACAAAATAGGAAAGCTTATTAAAAATAATTCAAATATCGAATCCAACTCAAGAAAGGAATCAAACATTATCGATTACCTACTCTTAATTCTTAAAGATCAAATTCCTAAATATTCACTCCAAACCAACGTTAGAATCAAACATTATCGATTACCTACTCTTAATTCTTAAAGATCAAATTCCTAAATATTCACTCCAAACCAACGTTAGAATCGCATACTTCAAATTATTCAATCAATATATTTGAATAGAGTTTAGTTTAGGAGATTGCCTAATTGAGCTTTAATTGCAACGAGATCAGCCACGATGTTCTTGGGGATCATCTTCGCGATGGTAGTCCTCCAGGTGGTGATGGTCGAGTTCCTAAAAGCGTGGTTCGCTGTCACAGAGTGGTTAAGCTGGGGACAATGGGCGCATCTGTCGGGATCGCAGCCACATCTTGGCCTATCGGTTGAGTCATCAAGTGCATTCCGATCCCTGATACACGTTACAGCTGCTATCGACAAGCAAGAAGCTCATGAGGAAAATTGTGCACAGAGAACAATTCATAAGGTTTAGGAACGCTAATTGGGTTTAACTCAAATCTTCTTATTGTGCTGGTATATTGAATTTCTCCTGATGCAGTGTGATTTTTTTTCCTTTTAACTACAAAAATAAGGAATGTGTCCATGTAATTTTTCCAATTCAAAGAAAGCATTCATTGAGAAAATAAGAAATGAGACAAGTGACCTCAATATAGCCAAGAACGTGTAGAACAAAATCATGAGAAAAATATGAAAGCACAAATAGACTAAACTGATACGAATTACGTACATAGATTACGTCGAGGCAAGGAACAAATTCATGATGCATATTAGTCATATTTCTACTTAACTCAAATTAAGCCGCCCTTATTTTCGGAATTCGGAATGCGAACATAACAACATCAATATCGAATAGTGAAAGAGGTTTAATCTCTCTCACACACAGACACATACTTCAGTTTAACTCCAAAAAGTCTTCCTAAATAAAGCATTTATTAGGAAAGAGAGTAATAGAGTATTGCTTCTCTTAACTCTCGCGTTCTCATTCGTCAATAATATGTTTTATCATGAGAGGGGAATTCCTAAAAACGCGGAGCAAGATCGGGACAGATGATGAGTCAACCGTGCGATTCCTTAATGCAAAACAAATTAATTTAAAATAATTCTCAGGTAGGTGCAGCAAGATCCTCAATCTTTGACCCTTTCCTGATTCAGTTAACTCTTCTAGAAAGGGAATTTCTTCTTCTGACTTTTTCTTTACCCGGGTCCCAGATGGGTTTTGGAGCGTGGCTTCTTCCAGATGATTTGGTCTACCCCTAACTCTTTATAATGGTGTTAATGCGAATCATGTGATCTTCATGATGATCCATATTTCACACCATGTTCTTGTGATCTACAACAATTTATATTATTAGTCGATATCTTCACGACAAATTGTAAAGTACAGATCTGTTGACTTCACTGAACCTAAATTAGCACAAGGCAATTATCTTATTTTGTTTATCACCATACAAGGTGCAAATTCTGATGCACCAACAGTAATTTTTTGTTTTTTGTTTTCTTTTTCTTTTTCATAGAGAACATTTCATACTCCGTGTAGAGTTGAAACCATCAAAGAAACAACACGGCGTTGGGTCTCATCCTCCCTGCATAACTTTCGACAATTCGTTGACTCCCCGTCCCAAGCCCCGTCAAATGAACTCAATCGCGGGCGGAGCTTCGTTTCGGGGAACCACTTTTTCCCGCTACGTCTGTAACCCTAGTTAATCCGTTACACAAATGACGCCACCATCTGGTTCAGCTCAAGCTGTATGAAGATATCATCTCAAACATCATTCCACAAATTCGACTCATCATCGGAGGAGGAGGATCACAAGCCTTTCTGGCCCTTCCCAGCGACCATGAGCATTCTCAGTGGCGGTGACGACGACGGAGATGACAACGTCCGGCCCAAGGTCTCTCTCGACTTGCCCGCTATGTCCAAGTTTGCCGAGAAATGGCGTTTGGCCTTCGTGACCAGCCGTTGCTCCCGAGCCTTCACTACCTCCACAGAGAAAACTAACATGCTCCCAACAGAATCTCCTCCCTACACTTCACTTTCGATCCCCGATCAGGCTCCGAGCGCTTGCTCCGACCAACCCAGCTCCTTCAAGATGGATCAGTCACAGCTCACCAAGCTGGTCAAGGACAAGGACCTCGATCACCTCAGACATTTTGGGGGTGTCAACAAAGTCGCCTCGGCCCTTGAATCTGATGTCAATGTCGGAATTAGCGGCGAACCGGATGACGTCTCTCACAGGCAAAGGGTATTTGGCATCAACACATACAAGCAGCCCGCCAAGGGCTTCTTTCACTTCGTGCTCGAGGCTTTCATGGACCTCAAAATCACGATTCTTCTTGTTTGCGCCACGCTTTGGCTCGGGTCAGGGATCAAGGAGAATGGGGTCAAGGAAGGCTGGTGTGACGCAGGGAGCACATTCGTGATGGTGCTCCTCATGATCGCGGTGTCAGCCGTGAGCCATCACTGGCAAAACCGACAATTCGATGAATTGTCTCCAGCAAGTGGTAATTGTTAAGTATAAAGAAACGGAGATGCTCAATGCAGAAGCAAAAACAGAGGACCAAACAAAGGACCTGGATCGCCAGCAAATGACTTGGATTGCCAAGTCGATGATCAATGAACGAAGATGCTCGAGGGCTTAATGACTCGGATCGCCAGATGATCAATGAACGAAGATGCTTGAGGGCTTAATGTCTCGGATCGCCAAAGTCTTAAAGCATAGTCAAATAGATTCTTTCTGTTAAAGTAGTTACTATATTCAGTTTTCCTTTGTAACTAAGTTCTGTTACATATCCTGGTATAAATACTCTGCTTTGCTTTACATAAGGAGTAATGAAGATAGATAGAAATAGAGTAAGAGAGAGAAGTCGCAAGAATTGAGATTTTGCACCAGAAGTTGCATGTCGAAACTTGGGGAGAGTCTCTCACAAATCAGATGTTTATAGTTACAGAATGTTGGTTCTTCAAATGGTAGGCATTAGAAATTCCGACATCAAAGTTTCCAACAGCAGTGAAATGTACTTTCCAGAGTGGATTTATAGGAACTTAGAGGCTGGCAAACATCTAAAGTTGCCAATGAATGTGACCGAGGAAGAGGAAGTGCTAGCAAGGAAGATGCTTATCGTGAGTTTGTGGTGCATTCAAACCAATCCATTTGATCGACCTCTGATGGTTTTAATTGGTGATGGGCTTAAGGCCCATCCGCCCATGTTGGGCCAAAAGGCCTGGCCCACGGGAATAGAACCTGTGGATGGAGGGACGTATAAAAGGGAGGAGAGAGAGAGAGAGAAGACACCCGGTTGGAACATAACGTACGTCTTCTCCTCTCCCGCACGCTCTCTCTCTCCAAAAAGACAAAAAGGTATCAAGGTCATCAAGGCGCCATTGGATCGAACGGGATCGGTTTTCTTCCTCTAATCGGCGTCGGTGTTTAATCTCGTGGCTAACAAGGTACGCTATACGTGTTTTCCCGGGCTTCGTCTTCCGCATTGATTTAGGGGTTCGATTTGCACAAAGGATCTCGATACTAAAGAGAAGAAAGTTTCGGAGGATGAAGAACAGCTCAAATCCGAAACACTGAAGCAAGTTAAGTACATTTGATCTTAGAAGATAGAACAACGAAGTATATTCATATTCTGTCTTTCAATTGTACTAAGATACAATGATATGATCATCATTCGGAAATACAAATTGTCTTCAGAGTTGTTCACTTGATCTTGTTTGAAGTTCTTCATCTTTCTCATGGTATCAGAGCCATAGGTTGTTTGTATAACTTGGTTTGATCTGAAAGTTTGAAGCAATGGCAATAAGATCACCAAAATATCCTTTTCCAATTCACGTAAACATCTCGAACTTTGTTACAATCAAGCTCGCCGAAGACAATTTTCTGTTGTGGCAAGCTCAAATTCAAAGGTTTCTGAAGAGTCAAGACCTCTTCGGTTTTGTTAATGGTGATGTTGTAGCTCCTTCACGAATGTTGCACAACGATGATGAAGGATGTGACTCAGAACTTGTTAATCCTGATTACATTGATTGGACAAGAACAGATCAGTTGATCTCATCATGGATTAGTGGGGCTGTCACTGAGAATATTCTAAGTCTAATCATTGGTTTAGAAACATCCTTTGAGGTATGGCAGTCTCTTCTAAAACGATTTACACAAAAATCAATAGCAAAGGAGTTCGAGCTTAGAGGAAAATTACAGTCCTGCCAGAAACTTGATCAAAACCTCTCTACTTATCTCAGAGAATACAAAAATATATGTGATCAGTTGAATGCTATTGGTAAACCAGTAGATGAAATAACCAAGATCTTTGGTATACTAGAAGGACTAGGTCCAGAATATGAGCAACTTCGAACCACCATATATTGTTTGAAACCTCAACCTGACTATGATGAAGTTATAGCTCAACTAGAGAGATTTGAATCCAGAATGAAGACCTACTCCAGAAGTCAGTTTAATCCTAGTCTGGCCTATTTTGGCCAAAGAAAGATTCAAATGTATCCTAAAGAAAGTACTGATGAAGAATATCTTTCACAACCTACTGGTTTTCTAGCTCAGAGAGGAAGTTATAGGGGTGGTCGTAGTTTTGGTCGAGGCAGAACTGCTGGTAATAGAGGACGAGCGTTTGGTTATACTGAAAGAAATCAGAATTACAGAGAAGATGCAGCATTTCAAAGACCAGGAGATCAATATCTAAGGCAAAAGAATGTCTTTCCTCCAACTGCACAGGGATTTCGACCTTATGCCACACAACCTCAAAGGTATCAAAACAACAAATCTTATCCTCCTCTGTTAAACTCAAAGAAAAGTTTGCAGGATGAGAAAGACACAGAGGTTGCTAGACTAGAATGTCAAATATGTAAGCGACCTGGGCATGATGCTCTCCGCTGTTGGTACCGTTTTGACAATTCCTATCAAGTAGAAGAAATTCCAGCAGCTCTGACAGCAATTCATATTGAAGATCCAAAAGGAAGTGAATGGTACCCTGACACAGGAGCCACTGCTCATATAAGTGTGAATTATGGTATTCTTCATACTTCTTCTAAATATCAAGGTCTCGATACAGTAATGGTTGGAAATGGATCTTGTTTACCTGTTACACACATTGGTAACACTTACCTGAAAACAGAAGTAAACACATTACCCCTTAATGATGTTCTTATAGTACCAGAAATAAAGAAGAATCTTCTTTCTGTATCTAAGCTTACTGATGACTACCCTTGCACTTTTATCTTTGATAAACTTGGTGTTTATGTAAAGGACAACAATACCAAGGCAACAATTCAGCTTGGAAAGAAGACTAAGGGCCTTTATCAAGTCAATACACGGACTGCAACAGCCTTTTTCACTCAAAGTCAGAAAGCAGTCAATGCAGAAGTATGGCACCAAAGATTGGCTCATGCGAATACTCAAATAGTGGATTATCTACATCATCAGAAACTGATTCATGTTACTTCAGTTACTTCAGTTTCCTCAAACATTTGCAGCAGCTGTCAAATAGCAAAAAGTACAGCTCTATCATTTCCTTTGTCAAATTCCATATCAACTTCATCATTAGAAAAGGTCCACTGTGACATCTGGGGACCATCACCAGTAGACTCCTTGCAAAAGTTTAGATACTATGTGATTTTTGTTGACAATTTCTCACGATACAGTTGGTTATATCCAATGAAGTTGAAATCTGAATTCTTTGATATCTTTAGTCGATTCCAGACATTAGTCGAAAAACAATACAATCACAAGATCAAAATCTTTCAAAGTGATGGAGGGGGAGAGTTTGTAAGTAGAAGGTTTCAAGATCATCTGCAAAGTTGTGGAATAAAACAACAGCTATCTTGTCCTCACACTCCTGAACAGAATGGAGTTTCCGAAAGAAAACATAGACATATTGTTGAATTGGGATTGGCTATGCTATATCATTCCAAGATCCCACTGAAGTTTTGGGTCGATGCTTTTGTTACAGCAAACTACATTATAAACAGACTTCCAACACCAAAGCTAAACATGGATACACCATATAGAAAGATTCATAATACTCAGCCACAATATGATCATTTACGGGTATTTGGCTATGCATGTTATCCGTGTTTAAGATCATATTCAAGACACAAGTTCGATCGTAGATCACTTCCTTGTATTTTTCTGGGATACAGTGATATACATAAAGGCTATAGATGCCTTGTACCTACTGATAATCGTATATATATCAGTAGACATGTTACCTTCGATGAAACATCATTTCCTTTCACAAAAACTGTGATCAATGAATATGGTCAATATACTCCTTTGTATAGACAGTGGATTGAAGGAGTCAAATTGCTTGAATCTTCAAACTCGGATACAGCAAAGCCAAGTATTTCCCATCAGTCAGAAGGGAGAAGTCAATATCATCCTACTATGGATAATTATGAAAATCAGCAGATGCATCAACAGACTTCATCAGCATCAATACAGTTCCAAGATATTCCTCTGACATCAAGGCAAAATGATGATATCACAGAAACTCAATCCGGTCAGAGTTCTTCATCTTTCTCAAGTACTCTACCTAGCAATACTAGTTCTGACACAGAACAACATACTCGTGATCTATCTTCTTCTCAGAGAAATGTTAGTAGTCATCCTATGCAGACCCGACTCAGATCAGGTATTATCAAGCCAAATCCAAGATATGCTTGCTTGGCTGAGTATCATGTTCCTATGGAACCAAGATCCATTAAGTCTGCATTAGCTGATACAGGATGGTACAATGCTATGCAAGAAGAGATGAATGCCCTCCATAATAATCATACATGGACATTAGTTCCAAGAACAGACCAGATGAATGTTGTAGGCTGTAAGTGGGTATTTAAGACTAAACTCACATCAGATGGTAGTCTAGAAAGACTCAAGGCTCGTCTGGTAGCCAAAGGATTCCATCGGGGAAGCGGGGACTGGATTTTACTGAAACATTCAGTCCAGTTGTAAAACATGCTACAATACGTATAGTACTTTCTATAGCTCTCACAAAACAATGGACAATACACCAACTTGATGTGAAGAATGCATTTCTTCATGGAGATTTAAATGAAACTGTTTACATGGAACAGCCACCTGGCTTCATTGATTCTCAAAAATCAAGCCATGTCTGTCTTCTTCACAAGTCATTATATGGACTTCGACAAGCACCAAGAGCCTGGTTTGACAAATTCAGCAACTTTCTTCTTGAAATTGGCTTTGTCTGCAGTACAGCTGACCCATCTCTGTTTGTGCTTCGTACTGAATCAGATACAGTATTATTACTTATGTATGTTGATGATATCATTCTTACAGGAAGCTCTACTCAATTCTTAACTGCATTAATCCAGAATCTTAGTCTTCACTTCCAAATGAAAGATCTCGATTATATTCATTACTTCCTAGGTATTGAAGTGAAACATACACTACAGACCTTGTCCTTATGTCAAACAAAATATGCAGTTGATCTACTCAGACGAGCACGAATGATAGATTGCAAACCAATTTCTACACCTCTGCCATTGCGGCCAATTGCTATGACAAATGCTGAAGTTCCTCTGATGGATCCTACTGAATACAGAAGCTTGGTAGGTGGTCTTCAATACTTAACTATCACTCGACCAGATCTAGCATTTGCAACAAATCTCCTCTGTCAGAAGATGCAACATCCCACAATGGCCGATCTTCATCAATTAAAACGAGTATTACGATATGTCAAAGGAACTGTTCATCTTGGCTATTATCTTCACTCTAACAGTTTAACAAGTCTCTATGGTTTTTCGTATGCTGATTGGGCAGGTTGTCCTATTACTCGACGATCTACTACAGGATTTTGCACCTTCTTAGGCTCAAACTTGATTTCATGGTCAGCCAAGAAACAAACTACTGTTTCAAAGTCCTCCACATAAGCTGAATATCGAGCATTAGCATCTACAACAGCTGAATTAACTTGGATTGGTTTTGTTCTACGCGATATTGGAATTCCTCTCACCAAAGCTACATCATTATTCTGTGATAATAAATCAGCTATTTCCCTCACAGCCAATCCTGTCTTACATGCACAAACAAAGCACATAGAAGTTGATTTTCACTTTGTTCGAGAAAAAGTATCATCTGGTTCCATTTCTATTCAACATGTTCCAAGTCATCTTCAAGTAGTTGACATATTCACTAAGTCTCTTTCTCACTCAGCTCATCTGTCTCTTCGCACCAAATTAGGAATGGGATTCAATCCCCTTCCCAATTTGCGGGGGGATGTTAAGTATAAAGAAACGAAGATGCTCAATGCAGAAGCAAAAACAGAGGACCAAACAGAGGACCTGGATCGCTAGCAAATGACTTGGATTGCCAAGTCGATGATCAATGAACGAAGATGCTCGAGGGCTTAATGACTCAGATCGCCAGATGATCAATGAACGAAGATGCTTGAGGGCTTAATGTCTCGGATCGCCAAAGTCTTAAAGCATAGTCAAATAGATTCTTTCTGTTAAAGTAGTTACTATATTCAGTTTTCCTTTGTAACTAAGTTCTGTTACATATCCTGGTATAAATACTCTGCTTTGCTTTACATAAGGAGTAATGAAGATAGATAGAAATAGAGTAAGAGAGAGAAGTCGCAAGAATTGAGAGAACAAGGTATCAAGGTCATCAACGAATGCAGAAAGGATCTCGATACTAAAGAGAAGAAAGTTTCGGAGGATGAAGAACAGCTCAAATCCGAAACACTGAAGCAAGTTAAGTACATTTGATCTTAGAAGATAGAACAACAGAAGTATATTCATATTCTGTCTTTCAATTGTACTAAGATACAATGATATGATCATCATTCGAAAATACAAATTGTCTTCAGAGTTGTTCACTTGATCTTGTTTGAAGTTCTTCATCTTTCTCAGTAATATTCTCATCGATGTGTTAAGGAAGGGTTGGCGGCAGCAGGTTTCCATATTTGAGATCGTCGTCGGGACGTTGTTTGTTTGAAGATAGGCGATCGAGTCCCGGCAGACGGGCTGTTCATCGAGGGGCACTCCTTGCAGGTATGGACGACTATCTGAACTGGTTTGACCGCATCAAAGTCTCATATTAACAAATAGAAAGTCAATCCAAAAGTTTGAGTTTTTATAATGAACTATTTAATAATGGTATCAGAACTATTTAATAATAGTACCAAACACCAATGTGTATTGGTGTTTGGTGAATATATCAAAGAATGAATCTCATGACAAACGTGGATTTGGGGTAACCTTATTGGTTCGGTCTAGAGAAAGAAACCAAGTTGAAGCTGGGCATCTAAGATTCAAGTTGAGACCTATTGATTCAAAAACATATATATTAAAGAAGAGCAGACTTGATACTGAATTTATACATGATGGAAGATTGTTGGGACACACGTGTGAATTATGTTTTAATAATCCACATCGGAGACTATGGAACACTTAATATATTATGGTTGGTCATAACTCATTCATTTAAGTTTTTGAGTAAAGGGTGAGTCGAACTAGATATATTGATAGGCTTGAACTCGGACTCTCCCATAATGATCTCTCTATCAAGCTCCTGTTGTGTAATACAATAACAGTTTCCCTCTATTTATAGGCTTAAACTTTTAGGTTAATATTTTTGACATGGTTAGAGCCAAGTTCTGCCCCTTCACGTGTGCACCGCTGTCATTAGTCGAATTTCGCTTATCACTCCTAATCCATCTGCACATGATAGAAGTGTGAAATATCCTAAGTTACTTGGGAGTGAGGTTTATATACTCTTTATATACACGTGGTCTTTTTAAACTTTTACGTTGAATTTTCTATCATTATTTCATGTTGGCTTTCTCCATTCATATAAGGATTTAGTATTACCAAGTTTGAGCACAAGTTAATTAGTCCAAATAAATGTATAAGTGGGTAATATTCTGTTTGATACTAGGCATTGTCACCTTTCATTATCTTAATTCTATGACGAAAAGAAAAATTAATGGTTTTAAGTCAAAGTTCCAGTCATGGTAGAACGAACTCTGTTAAAAGTCAAAACACACTCCATTTGTTCGTGTTAAATTTTATTCGGGGTTTATTTTCTTTGTTTAAAGTTGAGACGAGAACGCATTGTATCCTCTCACCCTAGCGTCACTAAATCACGTGCGACGTTTGTATTTTTAATTTAGGTCGACGAATCGAGCATGACCGGGGAGAGTGATCACGTAGAAGTGAACAGCAATCAGAATCCATTCCTGTTCTCTGGAACGAAGGTTGCTGATGGATCGGCTCGGATGCTGGTTACATCGGTTGGGATGAACACCGCGTGGGGCGAGATGATGAGCTCCATCAGCCGCGACAGCAGCGAGCAGACCCCTTTACCGGCTCAGCTCAACAAGCTCACCTCGTCGATTGGCAAAGTCAGCTTGGCGGTTAATTTCCTGATTCTCGTTGTCCTGCTGATTCGCTACTTCACCGGAAACACACAGGACAAGAACGGGAACCAGGAATTTGTGGTGGGCCAGACGACGGGTCACAATATCATAAACTCCGTGGTAGGAATCATAGCAGACATGGTGATGATTGAGGTGGTCGCAATTCCCGAAGGCTCGCCACTAGCGTTAACGTTCGCTCACGCTTATTCAATGAAGAGGATGATGGCAGATCGGGTGATAGTAAGGAGGTTGTCGACCTGCAAGACGATGGGGAGGTTCACAATTATTTGCACCGACAAGAGCGGCACTCTTACGATGAACCAGATGAAGGTGACAAAATTCTGGATCGGCCTAGACTCTGTGGAGGAAAACACGTACTGCTCTGTCTCCAAGAATGTCCTGGATTTGATTCGGGAGGGAGTCGCATTGAACACCACGGGCAGCTTCTATAGGCCGTCTTTGGGATCGGAGTATGATTTCTTGGGTAGTACCACCGAGAAAGCCATTATTTCCTGGGCGGTTTCACAATTGAGCATGGACATGGAGGATATAAAGAAGAAACGTGAAGTCATCCAAGTCGAAGCCTTCAACTTGCAGAAGAAGAGAAGCAGTGTCCTAATAATGGAGAGTACGGACGACACAGTCTACGTGCATTGGAAAGGAGCAGCAGAGATGGTGTTGGCGATGTGCTCGAGCTTCTACGACAGGTCGGGGATAGCAAAAGATCTGGACGAAGACGAAAGGATGAGATTCGAGCAGATTATCCAGGGGATGGCAGCAAGCAGCCTCAGGTGCATTGCTTTCGCTCATAAACAAGTCCCCAAGGAAGCGACCAAAGAAAAGAAAGACGGGAAGAAGATTCAAGAGGACAGCCTGACATTGCTAGGACTTGTGGGTATTAAGGACCCGTGCCGTGCTGGTGTGAAGAGCACGGTCCAAGCTTGTGAGGACGCAGGAGTGAACATCAAGATGATAACGGGCGACAACATCTTCACCGCTAAGGCCATTGCCACAGAGTGCGGGATTCTCAAGCCCCAGGACGAAGCCTTCATTGTGGAAGGAACTGAGTTCCGCAGCTACACTCCTGAGGAGAGGCTTCAAAGAGTCGAGAAAATCCGGGTCATGGCGAGATCGTCGCCTTTCGATAAGCTCCTCATGGTTCAGTGCTTGAGGCAAAAAGGCCATGTGGTTGCAGTCACGGTGGACGATACAAACGATGCACCTGCCCTCAAGGAAGCCGACATCGGGATCTCAATGGGCATCCAAGGAACCGAGGTCGCTAAAGAGAGCTTAGACATCACCATCCACGACGAGAACTTTGCCTCCGTGGTGAAGGCACTATGGTGGGGTTGATGCGTCTACGATAACATTCAGAAGTTCATCCAATTCCAGAACACAGTGAACGTCGTGGCACACGTGATCAATTTCGTGGCCGCAGTCTCCTCTGGTGCCGTCCCCCTGAATGCCGTCCACCTCATGTGGGTGACTCTGATCATGGACATGCTTGGTTTCTTGGTCCTGGTCACGGAGCTGCCCACCAGGGTGCTCATGGAGAAGTCCCCCGGGTATCAAACTCAGCCGCTTGTAACCAACGTCATGCGGAGGAACCTTGAAGCAACATACCAAATAGCCGTCCTCCTCACCCTACAATTCAAGGGGAATCAATCTTCGGCGTGGATGAGGCGGGGAAGCGGACGCTGATATTCAACGTGTTCATCCTGTGCCAAGTCTTCAACGAGTTCGACGAGAGGAACCTCGAGAAGAAGAATGTGATCGAGGGCATACATAAGAGCAAGCTATTCCTCGGGATGGTCTTGGTGACGGTGATCCTCCAGGTGGCGATGGTCGAGTTCCTGAAGTGGTTCACGGACACGGAGCGGTTGAGCTGGGGACAATGGGGCACATGTGTTGGGATCTCAGCCATGTCTTGGCCTATTGGTTGGGCCGTCAAGTTCATTCCGGTCTCCGATACGCCAATCTTCAGCTACTTGAGATCGAAAAGCAAGGAGCTCGTGAGGAAAATTCTGTACAGAAAACAGTAGGAACACTAATTGGGTTTAACCCGATTCTTTCAATTGTGTAGAAACATCGAATTTGGTCCTGATGCAGTGTGATTATTTCTTTTACCTGAGTAAGGATTGTGTGATCAACCGATGTGAGTTCATTGAATTCAACGACAGCATTCATTGCAACAGCAATATAATTGGATAGATCCCTTACTCCTTCAGAGCCACCCCAAAAGCCCGTAGCATTTTATTTCACTAGAGCATTAATGGGTAAGAGAAGTCTAAAATGGGCATCATAGGATGTTGGCTTCAAATTTGAGCACCAGCACCCAACTCGACTTGAAAATTCGACCACAAATTGAAATCATCTTCAATAAGAAGTTCTAAATGAGTTCTAAACCGTCTGCTCAACCCAGACCCAGTCACCCAATCCTATAAGGAACGCAATCGACTCCTTGCCTCAGACTCTTCTTAATAGAGAAAACATATTAGGAATACACCCAAGAAAAACAATGTTTTTCACGCATCTTCCATGCTCCGACTGCTCCCTAATAGGGATTTATCCTCTCCCAAGTAGAAAATTTATATTAAACAATTATCGGCTCCGAATATATATATATATATGTTCTCATAATTATCATCCTTAGTTTTTCCAAATCTGAATCAACATGATCCGAAGTAAGGTTGCAAACCGGGCAAGCAGGTCATGCCTAATGAGTTTTTGGGACGGGTCAGTAGATCTAGCTCGGCTTATCCGGGCTTGGTATGTCAGTCCGACCTTGTGAAAGAAATTGACTCGAATCAAATTGAAGCGCTTCAGGCCAAAACCAGAAACTCTCTCTTTTGATAAGGCCTAAAATACTGTGCATTCACGGTTTGCTCCTTATGACGCTAGGAAATGAGAGAATTGCCTTGAATTATGAACAAGTCATGCCGTGAAGTATGCATGCAACTTCAAATACAAGCAAGAAGAATGACGAAATCCATGAGACGATGAGTCACCGTCCTATAGCCAATAATGTAAAGAGGATAATCACGATAAAAAGAAAAATTAAGCCAATTTTAATTGTGTCATTTCAGTTTTAAATTTTTTTATCAATTTAGTTCTAAACATTTTGCAATTATGCCATTTCAATCCATCTCGGCCAACTCTTAGCCATGCTAGCTATCCGACAAAGGCTAACATAGATAATTTTTTAATAATTTATTTTTTTCAAATTTGTAATTATTTTTTCTTTTCTTTTTCTTTATTTTTATTTTTTCCACTTCTTTCCTCCTTTGACTAGTCGATGGTCTCACCTCGCCACTGGCCAATGAGGCTCAACGTTACCATCACTAGGTGAGGATCTAATAAGGGCTTACCTCGCCAATGGTTGGGTGAGCACGACCTTGCTTAGTGATGATGAGGTTGAGCTTATCTAGTGGCTGGGCAGGGTCGAACTCGCTCGCCTCACCAGTGGCTGGGTGAGCTCGACCTCCCCCAGTGATGATGAGGTCAAGCCTCACCGAGGGCATGCTCTAAAAACTAGATGAGCTCACCCTCACTAACCAATGGTGAGGAGAGATTGGTGAGTAGCCAAAAGAAGAAAGAAGAGAAAAAATAAAGATAAAGAAAAAATTATTTAAAATTACCTACGTTGGCGTCAGCTAGCCAAATTTGGCAAAATTGATTAAATCGACACAATTGTTATTGATTTAGGATTTTTTGGTAATTCTCCTTAATAAAATGTGAAGTGCAAAAAGATGGAATTGATATGAATTACACACATGGATTATGTCAAGTGAACAAATTAATAACAAGTCATTCACATTTTAATAAACTCAATTTAAGACTCCATTTGTTTACCAAAATAAATGAACGGAAAGTTATTTTATCGTCCATGAAAATATTTTTCATTGATTAATATTTTCAAACGGTACAAACAATCATTTTTAGAAAAATATTTTCTAAATTAATTATTTTCCGCAAAACAAACAAAGCCCAAGCCAAGTTGTATTCTTAAAATTTGGAATACATACATAACAACAACAAACATATAGTTCCCTAACATAGTCAATTGAATGGCAGTTTTGGTGACCCGGATTTTTCGGTTCACGCTTTTTCTTCTTTTCTTTTTCTTTTTCTTATTGTCATCATGGACGATTATTTCTCCACAAAACTTAAGTGTGTGCATATACATCCCTTGGTGCTAATAATTTAAAATTTATTCTATCGTCAAGAGTGCTCCTGTAAGCCGCCTATGTGGCCCCCGATTCTCAAACGATATATTGACGAAGAACTCGTGGGAAAAAGTATATTTTCATAAAATTGCAAACGGTATTATGTATGTGCATAATGAGAAAAAAAAAAAACATAACAGTAAGTGATAAAGGGGATTATTGCTACTTCGAGAATAGCAAGTAAACTTCTAGTATAAAAGGGATTTGCCAAAAAAAAAAATTAATTTAATTAAATAAATTAGAGTAATGAGAAGGACAGAAAGGGGTACACGTACGTATGTCTCCATCCCAAAGTTGCATGAAAAGGCGCAAGAGCACCAGTCAAAGGGCAAAGGCAAAAAAAAGATAACGTTGGGGTCTTACACGACCGAATTTGGTCCCCAATTGCTCCCCCTACAAAACAAAAAACCCGAACTTTTGTCACCTCCAATGGCAATCTAAAGCGCGAAAGCGAACCCCCTCCTTCCTTCAACATTGCACTTTTGACGACGGTGATGTGTCCATATCCGCCACCCACCCACCTGTCGTATCAATTCCTATTTGAAAAAGTTCAAGCCCCATTTTACTTCATTTAAAAATAAATAATTTGTGCAAAATTTTATGAATGATTATTCTGAAAATTGAAATTGTTCAATTAAAGGCGTAATTTCTTATTTAAATATTTTAATAATTTGAAAAATATATTTTTTTCTTAAGAATGGCCATTTATATCACCTATAAAGCTAAACGAACAAAGAAAAAATTATAATTGGTTAATCATATCGAATGATACTAGCGGCCATTTTATAAAAAATAATATTTAAATCATTCATTTTCATCAAATAAATGGAGTGTTAATATCCTTTCTTTATTTTTCACATGACCATGAAGAATATTTAAGCTCCCAAGCAATTTTTCTTTGCTTTCCCTAAACGTGGTGTCGTTTTCAATAGTCTCCCCGCCCAGAGCAAGAACCCCATGAACACGAGAAATCATGGTCAAAACAAGGGTCTTCTTTCCAAAGCCGAAATAGCCAGTTCCACTCGTGAAAGGTACAGCTCGGCCGAGAATCACACTGTACGGACGAATAACATGAGGCTACGGAGGTGATTTGGTGGTGATGTGGGCCCCATCGAAATCCAAGTCTGTCGGGTCGGGCAAGTTAACGAATATTATCATTTCATCGTATAACGGTTTCTTATATCTATAAAAGATTATCGAATTAATAAGATCTTGAGAATATAAGATCGGCTGACTCTAATCAACATGGAAGTACCGTCGCAAAAAGGTTCCATTAGCCCATGCAATTTGAAAATCATTTGGGGCCAGGAAGACCCTCCCTCACAAAATTTATTTATTTATTTTTCTCTTCATCTCTTTTTAAATTGATTTTCCGATTAAAGAAATAGATTTTGGGAGGGACTTGAGATTTGCAGAGATGCGTGGGAGGCAGATCACACGGGCCCCCACAAGCAACACTCATTAGCCCATGGACTTTGGTGTGATGAAGTGGCCGCAAAAGAGACTACTAGAAAACAAAAAACTTTTTTCCCCTTTTTCTAAATTTTTCATTTTTTTAATCCTCGAAAGTACTGTATAATCCAGCCTTTTAATTTTTTAATTTTTATTTTTTGTTGTGGGGGACAGGCATGTCCTTTTGTGCCCTTTTGGCAAGTTAAAAAACAACTAAATTAAGGCAAAAATAGAAAAGAAAAAATAGAGTACATAAAAAACAAAGCAAGGCATATGATTAAAGGGGAGATGTGAAAGTACTTTGTGCGCTTTGAAAAGAGTTCTGACCGTTCTTTGCTTTTGGAGGGGGTGGCCTTTTGATGGCCAGCCCCTTGCTCTTTTCCTGGCCCAAAGCCGGAGGCAGCAGCCGGGAATGACGAGAACGCCCTTCCGAGTCGAGCGCAAGGCGACAAGATTTCCTGAGGTGCCTTTGTCCAATTCGGGACAAAAAGGGGAGAAATTATGATGAGCCACCACGAGGTGGTGGGTGGTGATATGCAATGAGAGCATAATAATTCAAAGTTGTTTGTGCAATGATGAATGAGACATTAACCCCATTTGCCCCCTTTCGCCATCTCTCTTGACCATAATAATATGCTTTGCCGAGGGGGTGGGGCAATTGCAATGATTTGCCCTAATTTTTACCATGCAATTTGGAAGTCCTTATTGCAATGAGTACAACCTTTTGAAAAAAAAAAAAAGACTCACCGTAAAAAGCACTTGGAGACTGTCCTCCTTTTGACCCTCGATCCAATCGGTATCGACAAAAACTAGGTTCGCGTGTTCCATGTGTAAAAGTGAATCTTGTTTGCTTGGATTCGACGTGATGCCGCGACGTAAGGTGATCACGCCAAACTGTGATGAAGTGAATATTTACAATAGGTACCCATCCTGGATGTAACATCGACGACGCGCTTTATGTGGATGATCATACTTGAATTTGTGGCCTAATGGTGTCATCTTGTCATTGTGCAGCTCCAAACTTGAAAAGCGATTAGGATGACGTTAATTGCACTTTTCTTTTACAGAATTGATGTATTAACGATTATCATTATTGCTTGTGTCCACATCGTGTTTATCCTTGTACGGTTGCTAGGGTAACATTCAATTCATTTAGACTTATCATACCGTATCACCTTCCCATTGGAAGTGATTGATAATCCATTTGCGTCATGTCATGGACTGATGTAATGTATACAGGCCAGTATAAAAACGATTGATTTCGGGAGGGAAAACAAGTAAACCCATAGTCACCGTATTATTGCAAGAGTAAATGATCAAAACAATTATATAAACCACGAGAAAACAAATTCGACACTAAATTTACAAGGCTCGATCAATGTGGCCTACATTCACGGGGAGTGTTGAGAGCGCGCAATAGAAATCCGATATAAGTTCGATACCTTCAATTGGAGAAATCACTAAGAAAGAGCTCAAGTCCAAACTCGTCATTATATCAAATTAAAATCATATTCATTTAAAGATTAAATCAATAAATTATGAGTCAATTATGATATATTAACTGCTCCACACCATATCATTTCTCTGATGTGATACTTCTCTAACACAACTCACTCACATGTGTATCCTAACATTTTTCACATAAAAATTCTCACTTATTTTTCTTCTCAATTTTTTCTCTTCATATATTAGTGTTCCTAACAAGGAGAACACCATGAAATTCCATTATAGAAATAAAAATTACAACCATAGTTGAATCACTTATATACTTTTAGCATTTCTTAGCCTTCATGACAAAATAATCTCCCAAATTCAAAAAGGAATTTAACAAATCTCACTCATAGAATTCAATCGGCTTTAACACATGAAATCTTGGTTTATTTCCATGAAGAAAATCCATCGCCAAGCACTCATCAAACAACGCTTCAATAGGCACGTGCCTCATTGTCTCCATTGCAAAATTCGTTATTCTCTCCTTAAAGTTCACACAGGCCATTTTGTTCAATTCCTCTCGTCATCACCAAGGCACCTAAAAAGACCTTTAGAATTCCAACCAAATCCATGACGCTTAAGGAAATCATATTCTTCTTCAATTTTGAAATGTGCTCACTCTAGTTAGTGTCTTATTCTTTCCCTCGGTACACTTTATCATTATCCAAGCATCTATAAAAAGCAAATTAATTCTTGCTTAATGTAGAAAGAAACAAAAAAGAAGAATTTGTAATACATCCATCAAACGGTGAATCATCTGTGATAAACAAGAAATAATAAACACTATCTGAATTGTTATCGGTTATTATGGTAATATTATTGGTAGACTCAACTCTAATATTCTTACCATTGTCGATCTTCAGCTCAAGGCAAACTTTATAAGATGTCCCTCGGTCACAAATTCAACAAACAACACTACCCATCTTAAGGATGACTAAGGGCACGTTTAGTAACGCTTCTACTCCTAAACAATTTCCAATCAAAAAAATTCTTTTTTTATTCTGTTTTCTGAAACAATTTCTAAGTATTTTAAGTCATTTGATAATTATCCAAAATTTCAATTCCCAGAATAGAATTGTGTTTTGCACTGTCCTCAAAATTTCTACTTCATATTATTTTCTTCTTTTTTTTTTTTCATTTTTCCTTCTTTTCTTTTTTTATTTCCTTTCTCCTATTCTTCTTCAAGGGTTGCCAGTCGCCAGCCTTGGTTTGACCAGTGACCGGCTAAACGAGGGCCGACAACCTCGCCGAAACATCGCCATCCCTCACCGAGGCCACGCCTTATCAGCCGAGCCTTGTCAATAGCTGGGTGAGCAACCTCGCCTAGACCTAGCGAGGCAAATCTCGCCCAAACACCATCAAGGCTTGACCTCGTCGAGCCACCATGAGGTTAGCCTCGCCTTGGCCGGGCGATGCCAACCTTGCAATGGCCTAGCAAGGTCAAGCCTTGCTAGCAGCTGGGCAAGCTCAACCTCACCAAATCCTAGCAAGGTCAAGCCTTGCCAAGTCAGGTGAGGCTCGCTAGTGGCCGAGGGAAGCCTAGACAAGGCCCGCCTAGCCACCGACGATGCTCGACCGCGCCAAATCTGGCGAGGCCAAGCCTCGTCGATGACTGGGCAAGCCTCTAACAAGGTCGCCAAACCTCACCTTAGCCTGGATGAAGCCTTTAGTGAGATCGTCGGCAATAGGTGGCGGTGGACGGCGACAACTGCAGCGGTAGCAGCAACAATTGAAGAAGAGAAGAGAGGGAAGAAGAACAAGAAGAAAGAAGAGAAAAGAGAAAAAATAAGTTGGCTTGATTCTGAAATTGTTTTTGAGAACAAATAATCAATTTTTTTACTCATCGATTCTATTCCAAATCTACTTTTGGGATAAAAAAATAAAAATTTGTTTCCGAGAATAAAATTTTTACCAAATAAATTTATGTTCTAAATCTATTCTCGAGAACAAAAAAAGAAATTATTACTATTTGGCAAATTGTCAAATGCACCTAAATATGTTCAAGTTCATAGTGCTCCTGCTAACACGAATACTAATTTTTCCTCTACATTCTCTCACTAAAGTAGTAGTTAGAGGATTCTCAAATTCTCTCATATAAGTGTCCTCATCTAAAATCACATCACAAACCCATCAAAAGTCAAGTTTGTTGACATAGAATAATTCCTAGTAGTCATGACAAATAGTATTCTAACTATTTAAGGCAAGTTCTAACTGGATCCAACTTTGCCATTTATGGCAACAAGTTTAGTGCCGCAAGCACATCCTTAAGACAGCTGAGCTTCGCTGGAGGTGCAGACAGCCCTAGTTTAGGTTCTTCCTTTCTTAAAAAAAAGAAAATCGCATGGTTGGGTCTGGTTTTTGCTTTTTACACGGGTGACATTGGACATATTTTCCCACCCAACAGAGGGACAAAGTTTTTGTCGCAGAACCCTGCAGAAACCCGAACTGTTTAGGAGAAAACTGACACTACCAAACGCCAAAACTTTTCCTCTTTGGCTTGTTTGCCATTTTTTTTTTATTTTCTTCATTTTTCCTCCTCTTCCCCCCAGCCAAAAATAAAATAAAAACAATCCAAAGAAGGGAGGACACGGAATTGTCTGTCTATATTTGTCTTTTTTGGCATTCTTTTTTTTATAATTTGACGGGCCCTTTCTTTTTTCTTATTTTCTTATCTTGTGCCAGTCTAAGTTTTGTTTGTCGTTGAGTTTTAATCTAGCTTGTGACTTGTGAGAGTCCTTTGCCTCTTCGTAAACCTGAGTTTTGTAGCAAGTTTCATTTCATCTCTAGCAGTAATTTAGCAGACAAAATGTTGTGCAAAACATGCTCTTGACAAGGTTCAACAGTCTCGCTGCATACATGATCCCAATGAGACTCGTGACTTTAAGAGAGAGAGAGAGAGAGAGAGAGAGAGAGAGAAGAGAAAAAGATGAGCAGTGTCTCGTTGCCCTTGAAAACTGGTAATGCTATGATGGATGAGATTGCATGCTTCTGACAAGTATGTGATCCCTCGGAAGCAAAGGGAAAAGCGAGGCGACACTGTTTCAATTTTCAAAAGATCTTGTACGATTGCTGTAATAATAACGACCATGAGGACTGCTGATAATATCAAATGATGATCTTTCTCCATACTTCGTGTAACATAATGATGACAAACGCATCGAACGAGGTGGTACTTTTAGATTTTAATGAGAATTACGACGGTGGGTTATTGATCCTTTTACTTCTAGTCTCCCTTTTAAATAGCCAGCTGATTTCGATCGTGCCCTTATATTATGAGAAAAACCAACGTAATAACTCCCTCTGATAATTGCCGTGAGAGTTTCACGCTCGCTACAGATTGTTTGGCAGTTTGTACTAGGAAAATATTGTGAATTAATGCCATTTACGATCCATTTTTGGTAGGATAATCGAAGGACTCACGAATCACAAATGCGATAATAGGTACAAATCTCATTCACACGAAGGGAATTACATTCATTACTTCCGCAAGCATGTTTGACTTTGTGACTTTGCTACGAATAATCGTAGGTAGATTTTCAGCAAGTTCTTCTTCTTCTTCTTCTTCTTCTTGTAAATTATGTAAATTTACCTCAATTTGATATTATTTTAAGCAGTAAATCACAAAAATTACAAATTATATAAATATTTTTTAAAAAATCAATCATAACATTGATCTCAAACATAAAATGGAGAAATAATTTAAAATCATGTTATATAAGCATCTAAATCAAACATATTACATATATCAAATTAATTTGCTCAAAAACTAACAAAAAAACAATTATTTGTATGTTCAACACTTACAATCTCAATGTCCATCTTAGTATGGGTTTGTCCAAAAAAAAAATTCTTAGTATGATAGGACAAAAATTGTTGAAGAAATCTTATTTTATATGAAAGATTTGATCATCTAATTATTAAACATCATCGGCAAAATTTACATGGATAATTAAAATTTCATGGAAAGAAGTAGTATAGTAACCTAAATTGAAAACTATTTGATAAACCTCCAAAATAGAAAAGATTGGAATTGAGAGGGAAACTAAATAGTAATTCCATGTACTCAGTCATATAATCCTTAAAGAGGAAAATCTAATAAAATGTATGCTCCATTTTTTTCATGTAAAATGAATGATTTGAAAAATATCTTTCTAAAAATAATCGATTGTATTGGTCAATAGAAAATGTTTTTATTATTGACAATAATTTATATCTAATCATATTTATTTAAATGATAAAAATATTTTTTGTTCATTCATTTTTTAAATAATTCAAGTAATCATTTTTCAAATTATTTTTCAAATTTTCGTCTTTCATGAAATAAATAGAGCTATAATTGAATATATGGGATAATGTTTAGAGCTAAAACTCAAGAGGTTGGTATATGGCAATATTTTTTAAACGATTGGAAAAGGATGGTGATCTCCAAAAACTTTTTTTTTTTTATCAGTAATATCTAAAGACTTCATGGGCTCTTAAATGGTAGCTACTAGCTACTAAGAAATATTTAACTTGATATGATTTTAAATGAATTGAGAATTTGAGGGTAAAATGGAATACAACCTGTGCTGAGATTTGAGGAATTCTTAAATGTACTTACAAAAATTTATTTATAGATATATCAAGAATTATAATCCTTGCTTATTATCTTTTGTTTATAAAATACATGGCTCACGATGAACATTGCCGTTGATGAAATATAGAGTGATTCTTCTTCTTAAAGGTAGGAATCCTTGTTTATTTTATAATAGCATAGAAATAGATAAGTTAATAGAGATTTTATCATTTTAACCTTGGGTGGTTTAATATCCCTAAAGCTAAACGGAAATTTGTTCACATACTTTAGCTATACATAGTTGATTATGATTGTCATTGTAGTGGATATTTTAAAATATCACAAGTTAGATTGATGATACATATATCCAAAATCTTCGCCTCATGACTAGCCAAAATTCAACTTCACCAATTTCTTAGGGAAAAATCCATGCCATTCTTGTCAAGGCTCCAAGCCTCTTGCCATCTCGAAAAATTATCCAATCAATCATAAACCCATTTTATAAATGTCAATTTAGTTATAAATTATTCCTAAATTTTTGCATGAAATTCCAATGCATTCAAGTCAGCTAATTTTTGTTGAAAATCACTGATATGGTGATTTACCACATAGGATAATTGGCGATAATTAGATTGTCGCATCAACTTTTTTTTTTTTTTTTTTTGAAAATTGATTAGAATAACTCCATTGAAATTTCACACAAGAGTTTAGGACTAGATTTAGTAAAATTAAAAAGATTATGATTGAATTAACATCCATAAAATAAGTCTATGATTGATTGTGTAATTTCCCCAATGCTAGTAGGATCACGTACCACCACCATCAATGCATCTATAGGGAACCTTGCTACCTTTTAAAGTAGCAGAGGAGTGAAACATAAGTGTACTCCAGTGAAATATTCCCCCGGCTACACAACGGATTTAAAAGATCAAATTTCATCTTTACTGAAAACTGTGAGTAATTATAAATACTTTGTCAGCGTAAAAAACCTTTTCCATGAGCGGCGCTCTCATCCACCTTTAATTTCATGGTTAGGAAAAGAGTATATAGTTAAAACTCAATGGTAAATAAATCCATCCATCAACTCAATCGACCCAAAAATTTATTGCTTCATGATGCAAGAATAATTCCCATCCTCTGCTTTAAAAGCTGTAAAACGATACGCCATGGATTTTCTTTGGGTATTTTTTGCCCTAGAAGATATTTTAATGGCATGTGGATGATACTCACACCCCTCTTTTTACACCCCATAGAGCTTGTGTTTAAAGTCATATAAAATTCAAATCGTGCCTACACGTGAAACTACGTATAGCCGGACCGAAGTAGACTCCACATGGCTCTTGCACCAAGCCAATGATGCCAATGACCATACTTTGTATTTCCTTATAAATGATATGCCAAAACTACAAATATTTAGTGATGTGACATACTTTGTCCAACATAAAATATGAAATACTCATTTGAATGTTGTCGATATCTTCTTTTTATGCAATTTAATTTAAAATACCTAGCCAAAATTTAGATGTCACAAAATATTCGATCAATCTTGATATATTTAATATTACTTGACCCTTACTTAGTGTCATCTTTAATCTTTTAACCGCAGAAGCACAAAAGCCACAGAGAGCCATCCCCATGCGCAAGTAAGCAGATTATCATTACTTGAACATAAAGAACTTGAACATAAAGAACAATTAAAAGAAGCTCCAAAAATAAAAAAGGGGTCGGCCCTAAATGAGAAGCTATTCACCTCCCCACCTGCCTCTAGTATAGACACGATTAAGATAACAACACCCATGCGTGCCAAGCACAGACAACAGAGATCGAAACGGAATGATGGAAAGAGATTAAAGAAATGGTCGCGAGGAATAAGCGACGATACATGCTTGCATCGACAGACCAAATAAATATAAAGAACATCTCAACAGGATCGAAGACCCACCATATCGCGGGCATCTGTCTTGATTTTTTTATTAACATTATACAAATATAATACCTTATCGATCCCATGATGCGAGAATGCAATACATTCTTTTCTTAATCCTTTAAACCATAACCCTCGCATTTGACTTCACTTTTCCCTATAACCCTAATTCTTCCCCCAACATTCCCAAGAACCAACTTTTGAGTTATTTATATGAATGATTTTAATATCATATGTGGTCATGTAAAGCAGCCTCTTGAAGCGTATGGAGGGTGGTAAAAGTGTCCCCTTAGCCTATATGCGAACCACTTTTCTTGGTCACCACTTTTGAGAATTCCGATCCCTTTAGGGAGTTCAATGCAAATATTATATCCACAGTGGGTGCATATCTTATTATACCATAAGGTTTGTCCAATCACCTATGATTCCATTTATTGCTTCAAAACGCATACAAAAAATTGGTTTTCTCCACTCTTTTTTTTGCTTTTTCTTTTTTTGAATCTTTGCCTTGGCCATACACATGTACCAGAGTTAATATTAGCTGGGACTATAAATTTCTCATGATCGCAACGTAAGAGTGAGCAACCAAATTGGTTCACAAGAAGGCTAGTCGAATTTTCGATTCTAGAAAATAGGAATCGGCCTTAATGGATATTATTCTCGATTTCAAAATCTAAAAACCAACCTTGATAAAATAGATTTCAAATGCAGTACCTATCCATACTAGAACCAATCACCCGCAATGCTGTCTACTAATCTCTTTATAATATGAGCCCGGGATGCCCCCAAGATAGAGATGGGTGGAATCATAGCAGCAATGGAGCAGTGCAAAAAGGAAGTGTGGGATGTTGGGATTGGGATGTGGAGAGAGACATGACTAAATGTGCACTACCTAGGAGATGGGCCCCACCGCACGCACTAAAAACACTCTCTCCTGCTTGGGGAAGCTCAAACCGAACCTCCTCCGCCCGATAAATTCCCAAAGGCACCCCTTTGTCCACGAGCTTGCGCACTATTTTAACTATAAAAAAAAAGTAGAAAACCCTGTTTACTTGTCTAGAGATGGAGAAATCCTATGTTTATCGACTCCGAATCACGAAATTGGTGCATTAAATGATGTTGTAAGCTGTTAGAAAGATTTGGAACATGGCATGTTCACTTACTTAATCATTCTTTTACAGTCTACCATATCATAATGCACCAATATTATTTATATCAATTTCAGTATACTTAGCATTATTTAGAAAGAGATTCTCCTACCAAAATCATGCCTCCTGTTTCTTGAGGGGAAAATCTTCTCCGCTCGAGTAGGTGCCCCACGGGATGACGAGGCCCAATGTCTCGTGCCCATCACTACTCAATTACCAAAGTGTGCTATTTTGGTGAAGAAAATTGAAATTCTTTTTCACTTGTTAAAAGATGGAGAAGTTCTATGTTTGCAGAATCTAGGCCACATAATTGGTATACAGAAAGATGTTGTGAACTGTTACTAGGTTTAAAAGGTGGTTCACTAGCTTAACTGACCACTTACAATCGACTACATCACTTAGTAAACCAATCTCGCATACCAAATTTATTATGTCTTGCTTTGTTAGAAAGAGAAATTCCCAGTATAAAAATAAAGTGTCATTTATAAGTTTCAAGAGTGATTGACGTGTTATACTTTAATTTCCTTTACAATTCATACTTATATTCCTTATCTTCTAATTCTTGATGGGCATGAGATGAAAACCTAGCACACTCAATGGGTATTATTAGCTCAATGATCAAAAGCCTCAAGCACCCTTGAGAGAAAAAACCTAATGCAATGGATACAAAGACCAGTTCAATAAAGTGGTTCAATCATTAGTGCTTGAGATCCAATTCGGGCACTCTTTGCATTCGAAAAATGAGAAAACTTTGGGCTGCATGAGCTCAGCACGTTGCTTTCAAAAGTAGTACCCAATTTAGATTTGGCAATTCCATGTCACCTCAGCCAATGCACATGGTGGTAACATGAGATTAAAGTCCCCACCCGATGGCCCATATATTGATATTATCATTATTGTTTTCACTTTTGCAACATTAGCTTTTCTTATTTAATTGGGAAAAAAATCCAAGAACTTTTTTTGTGGATCAGAACAAAATAAGCCCATGCCCTCCACTCACTCCCTCCAGCACTTTTTCTAAATTTTTTATTTGTTTTCTTGGATCTTTTTTGAATCTTCAAGATGAGTAATGATATGGTGCATTAATGGTGGCATGGAACTTTGCGTTTGATAGCTCCAGAACCTCCCTACAAAGGGTACATTCTCCATTTATGCTCCTCCCTTGGATCCATCACGAGCGTATATCTCTGAACGTCGCTCATTCCTTCTCCCTTCTTCATCTGCTGAATCTCTCTCTCTCTCTCTCTCTCTCTCTCTGGTCCCTCTCTCAGGTCATTTAAGTTCGCTGGCCTCACCTGCTGGATTTTCCTTAGTAACGTGTCGAACTTGCGATGTTGATATTGATGTCGTTTGGCGAGGAGGAGAGGGAAAGTGCGACGACCGATGCAAGAGCGAAAGCGAAAAGATGAGGGTAGACCTATCATTTGCTCCAAAAAAAACAAAACAAAACAAAAAATGAAGCCTTCTGTATTTTTTTTTTTCACTATGATAATTATAGCTCTTTAAAAAAAAATGATAAAGTGAAATTTAAACATCTAATTGTGATGATGGTGGAAAGAAGGACTAATATTTTTATTACGACTTGCACCGGCTCTTATCACAGTATACAAATTTTCAACTCAATCCCTCCCGGAGCAAAAAAATTTTTGGTCAGGGAACAAATTAAACCCTTTTACCCTGCTAATGCAATTACAATTTTCCCCATTATAAAAAAATGAAAAAAATTGCAACTCCAATTCTTAAATCTTATGTACTAACTGAATCGCATCTTAAAGCTATAGTTCAATCAAATCCTACACCTTTTACTAAGAAGTGTGGGTGACTCCTAAGCTCTTAACTAGTTCGAGGAAGTCCTAAATATAATCGAGCCCTCAATTTATATTGAATATATAATTTAAGGATGTCACTTAGGTGATTTCTAAATGACAGATATGTAGTTTTAAGCATTGTCATCAAAAGGATTTAATCGCATTTTTTGAAAAAAAAAATAGGATTTAATTGGAGCGATTAAAGATATCATTTTACCACGATAATCAACCATCCACACTGGTTCATCCCCTCTTTATTTTTAAATATATATTTTTTGTTAGAGTACATTAATATGTGCTCTTATTACTTGTTCCATTTCAACTCTCTTGAGGTTAAGTTCTATGTTTGGTCTTATGTAAAAGATCCTTGCTGATGTCCAATGATATATGCCAGTCTATTCTCATCGATGCCAGCAGCATCGGTCAACATACAGGTAATTCTCACAATGCTAACGTCATTAATGGCCATTAATGAAGACAGAATAAAAAAGAGGTATGTGGAAATGAATGGGAACATGAAGGAGACAATTATTTTCGCATGAAATTACCAATTTGAGAAATTACCCCTGATGAATTGCGAAGAAGCGAACCTGAAAATTTTGTTATCGTACTTTGATCTCCCTCGTCAATGCTACAAAAAAAATATGTTTAACTAAGCTTAATTGAATAACTATGCTCTAATCCAAGGCCATTTCGATTTTTCTTGTACCATTTAATTAGAAAAAAACAATAATCTGAAGCTCTTGCATTTGATTGCCCGGAATATTTGACTAACAAGAATATGATATGGCTTCTTATATTTTATACATTGTTTGATGAAGACTATAATGTAATATCAAACATAGAATATACAACTAAAATTCGTATATGATACTTGTAGGATAAGATTGGATTACAATGCATAAAATCTCAATAATTAATTTCCTTAAATTG
This sequence comes from Eucalyptus lansdowneana, assembly GCA_017140395.1. NCBI lineage: Eukaryota > Viridiplantae > Streptophyta > Magnoliopsida > Myrtales > Myrtaceae > Eucalyptus > Eucalyptus lansdowneana. Next base: position 7,658,729 of record CM029490.1, read on the forward strand.
TTTAAAAGAAAAAAAAAATCACCTTTAGTCAATGAATAAAAATCGCAACCACCTCACCACAACTCTACCACCATAGCATGCGGCTCTCGCCCCGCCTACACTTGAGGATAGTTTCGACCTTGAACATAGTCGACCTAGAACCTCATCAATCAGGCCGTTTACTTTGATTGATTCCCGAGTCTAATGACCAAATCCGGTGCTTGCCTCTATTCCCTTTTATTCCTCCATTTTTGTTGCATTTATGTCATTTGGTTATTAGTAGAAAAGCAAATCCAAATCTCCAAACAAACAACCCGGAGAAGCAGAACCCCAAATGAGGAAGTCATCAGTGCTCATGATGGCACCCGATTCATGATGACTCCAACGCTGTTATCATCGCCATTGAAATTTTTAAAAACGAACGAAAAGGGCCATGATCACTCCTTCTGAATCATTCCATAATTACGCAAGGATCTAGTACAGCGATCCTCCTTTGGGGGGGCCGTACCTTTTGGATCCGAGAGTATTGGGTTAAAGACCCCGGCTGTCTCGTCGGTCGTCGACCCCCCCACTCCATTTAGCTGATCGTTGCTGTGCTGATCAGGCCTCCTCAGTGATTATGATGCTAATGCTAAATGCTGTAAATCCATCATCATCATGCTATCCTTTCGAAGCATGTGGTCCTATTTGCGTCCATGCCTCAGATGACATCGGAACTTCAACTGCCAACAAAAATCTTTTCATCCGGGTACTTCACCTTTTCCCCTCAATAAAAGGAAGTTTTACATCACGGGAAAGATGACTGATGAGATGTTAATTGTTTTCGCCCTTGCTAGCTAGGGTTTTTCAAAGAAATGGATTAATCATTTCCATCGATGAGGGTATGGAATGGCTTGTGTTCTTTTACTGTACTTTGCTTTCAAAAAGGGGTGGAACTCGGGCATCTGAAACGGACAAGAAAAGGCGTGTGGGTGCCATGTGTTTGCTCTATTATGGATGTATAAAACCTGGAAGAATGTATAGTAGTAATTCAGCTATTTTGGTTAGATCTTCAACTTGTTTGAGTCGGGCATTTAGATGATCATCTTGAGCTCGACCGACTATAGTTTTGAGCTACTCGGACTTGATTTGAACTTGAAAAAAGAGATGAGTCAAGCATCTCAAATTGATTTTGTGACTTGAACTCCTTAATCATACAATTACTAATTTAATTAGATTACATTTCAAATGGCTCGAAAACCTGCACGTATCTGATTCTTTACGCTCGCAGGATGTTCCATAAAACTCTGAATAACCAAACACTTACACTTGTCACCTTGATTTATCAACCCCCCCCCCCCCCCCCCAAAAAAAAAAAAAAAAAAAAAAAAAAAAAAAAAAAAGATTGCATTTCAAAGACGTGCAAATCCCATTGATTTCGCGTGCTATCTTTATGGCCCAAAATTCTTTATTATATAGTTAAGAGAGCACAACTTGAGATTTTAATATTATTGTTGGGTTTTTTAGTCCAATTGTGATATTGGGTAAGGCTCCATTCACAAGGTGATAAGGGTAGCTCCTAAGATTAATATGAATAAGAGATGTTGTAATCTGAGTTGTCCTATTTAAATATGCATTTAACCACGCAGCCAATCGCTTGAGCGTGATTCTATACTTTTCTACTCTTTTTAGCGATTATTTAATGTGATGTTCTCTATTTTGTCTTGCAACGGTCATGTTCAGGGACATTTGTTCCACCATTTCTACTTCTAACTTGTGACTTTGGACCTAAATAAGCTGTTACATTAAAAAGAAAATAGTATTCAGGACCTCAATTGTGCCAGAGACACAAAAAACGATAAGAGAGTGTACTCCTCTTATTGCGATCTAGGTTTTAAGACTTTTCTGGGAGGTGGGCTCATCGAAGCACGCGAAAACTGACTCGGACATCATAGGATCATTATACCCAAGAAAAGAATGGTTAATCTTTTTTTCTAACTTTAGGCCAGATGCTTTTTTTTTTTTTTAGAGTTAATATCCTAAAAAACTCCAAACTAATACACTTGTGACAAATTTACTCTAAATTATTTTTTTGATCATGAAAAATCCTAAATTGGTTTATTTGTGACAAATTTATCCCGACTAATCATAAAAAACCCTAAATTGGTATATTTATGACAAATTTATCCCAAATTAATTTATTCGACCACAAAAAATCCCAAATTGGTAAATTTGTGACAAATATACCATCCGCTAAATTGGATTAATACCACAAAAAATTCAAAAAAAAAAATTATAAACCGTGACAAACGAACATAAAATCTCAAATTTATATACCAATCAATTGTCACGTATCATTTAACTTAATAATTTGATTGTTTAATGTAATGAAAACTAACATAGGGTAAACTTGTCACAAGTGTATCAATTTGGGATAAATTTGTCAAAAGTATATCGGTTTAGGACAAAAAAAAAATTTGGTAAATTTGTCACGTGTGTATCGATTTGAGATTTTTCATGTTATTAATCGTTTTTTCAATGAAAATATACAAGTTAGAAAAAGAAAATATAAATTTATAAAGCAAGAGTCCAGAAACTGGCCACAATGACTAACAGTGTTCAATTTCTAACCGTCAGAACCTCTGAAGAACAACATTTAATGAAAGTCCATAAACCACAACGACACTCGACAGTCTGAATTAAAATATAATTTATGCATCACCGTATGAAAGGTGCAAAGAGATTCGGAATCCATGTTGAAATAAATTGGGTTCGTGTCGTGGCCATTGTCAAACCCGAACTCGATCGCCCGTCACGACCGCACGCGGCGTCGCGGGACCCAAACGCCTTCAAGTCTAGCATGCAATCATGCGCCACCGCTTTGTCTTTTCTCACTCGTTTTTCCGTCCCGCCACGCCCTCCAGCCGTCTCCCACCGGAACGCAAGTTATTTCTATGTGCTCCTCTTCTTTTCTTTTTAAATTAAAGGAGGAGTTACCGCATGCGTCGTTACTTAGTACGATTTGGAATATACTGAATTTATATATGAAGTTCACCAAATTCAAATACTTAGATGGATCAAGTTCCGGAGAAAAGGATCACCACGACTGGATCAAGGGTGCTTTTTTAACAAATGATTTTTGTATAGCATGAGTTTTTGTCAATATGACGGTCTTTGATTGCACCGTAACCAATGACCACTGTGGTAGCTAGCTCGACGGCAGTCTGGTCACCATTGCCATAAGACAACGACAGTCATTGTCATGGCCATCATCTAAAGGGAGGGAGGGAGGGAGAGATAGAGAGATGTTATGCGAAGGGAACGGGAGAGACAAGAGAGAGGTCATGTGAACCAACGAACACTACCATGCACACACATTGGGGTCATCGAGGACATGTGATCACCTCGTGCTGCTATAGCCGAAGGTGGGGCGGCCCCATGAGGAATCGGTTGCAACAAGAGAGAGAGAGAGAGGTCTAAGACTGCGCATGATAAAATTTATGTTTCTTGATTTTTTTCATTTCCCAATGCATTATAGGAATAGGTTTGGGCAAATCCGTTTGGTAATACAATTTGATTTTTCTATTTTTGAAACATTTCTATTCCGAAATAAATTTGAAGAATAAATCGAAGCTAAAATTTATAGCTTGTCGTTTTTGAAATAGAAATTGAGAAATCAATTTCTGGCCAGAAATCAATTTCTGTTTCATAAATTTTATCATGCACACCCTAAGTAAGTGGCGGAAACCATGGTCAAGGTGGTTGCTAGAAGCAGCTCCCCATCAGCATTGTCCTCTCCTTCCGCGGCCTCTCCCCTCTCTTTTTTAGCACGATCAAATATATCTCGTCGCTCACATAAAAGCTCAATTAAAAGTAAGATCGTGTCTTCCTCCATCCGCAGTTGAGAATGAGTTACCAATGTGGACATTAATCACATGTAAACTCAACCCAAAAACATATGAGTGGTGTAATTTTGCGGAATTATAGCTGCTAATTAGAAGACCAATTGGAGGAAATTTTCCCCAAATGAATGAAAACATAACTCATAAAAATCAAAATATAACTTTGTTGAATTTATAAAAGGTTAAAAAAGGGTCTCATTAACGAGTGAACGCACTGTGAGCCATATGTAATAAGGATTTTTTGCATATTACATGAAAAAATTTGAAAAATGACAGATTTTAATAAGTACCATGAGAACTAATTAATAAAATCTCGGGTTAAAATGTATAAGTGCTTCTAGATTCCCATAAGAAGAAAAGGGACCGATCCAGTTTTATAGATGTTCCTGAATTCACCCTAGTTTACCTAAGACTATCATGAGGTTGGTACATTAAATGTTAACACGGGTAACTAGCCAATAACATGGTAAAACACCTCAAATTATCGTAAGTGATACTAGCTACGGTTAGTAATTATCCTTAACAATTGTCATTTCCCTGTATTCCCTTGTAAATGAGAAACTAGTAACCATCTCTTACACAGGATAGTTTTACCTCAAAGTCTTTAAAAATCGAATATCTTAGTAACTTTCTATGAGAGCCGTAATCAACCTGAATTTATTGTGAATTTTCTTTTTCCTATTCTTAGTAACTTATCTTTATAGCTGTAATATTCCTTCTCAGTTCGTAACTTGAAGGCCTTATATGTCAAGTGATTGTCACTAAATGCTGCAATTTTCCGTAATCAATAATAAAACTGACAACCTTATAACAAGTAATTTCCTTCTTAAAATTATTTGACCGTTGAAGCTTTTATCCTTTTGATCCAGCGGTCCATATTACATAGGGTAATTATCAGACCGGATATGCCCTACGAATGCCTCAAATGATAGATTTACTTGAACCCAAAATCACTTGAAAAGTTCTTACCTTGGCAGGGGCCAATCGCCCATTGCAGTTGCACGTCACCAAAGCTCTCTGTTTTAGAACAAGAGTTTCTTACAAATGAGAGAGAGAGAGAGAGAGAGGCTGCAGACTTCGAATTGTTCCTCTTCTTCTAGGCATGACTGCTTTTGTAAAATCCCAAAAGATGATTCCTTTGGACTATTACCCACTTCGCTTCGAATTGTTCCTCTTCTCCTAGGTATGACTGCTTTTATAAAATCCCAAAAGATAATTCCTTTGGACTATTATTCCCTTCACATGAACATTTCTCTGAATCGTTCCTCTTCTTCTACTTATGACTGCTTTTGTAAAATCCCAAAAGATAATTCCTTTGGACTATTATTCCCTTCACATGAACATTTCTCTCTCTCTCTCTCTCTCTCTCTCTCTCAAATTTAACTTTTGGACATTAACATTTGAGGAATAATGGGACATAACATGTAGCCATACACATGTACATGGACACGAGGTGTATGGAAAGCGTCGTGGAGAGAGGATTTTAAAGGAGCAGTTTTTATTTTTTCGGGGTTGCAGAGAAAAATGTATTTACTTTATTGATCACACTGTCGTGTTGGCTCCAGAGCCGAAAATGGAAGAGAGGGGGGAGGCTTTTTGCAGCGTCTTTGTGTGGAAAGAGAGTGCGAAAAAGCAAAGGCTTCAAGAGAGAGAGAGAGGGGGAGGGAGAGGGAGAGGGAGAGAGGCTCTACCCAAAGCTCTTTTACACGTGATAAAGAAAGCGAACCCAAAAGCACTTGCATGCGTGTATAAGATTCATCATCGCCATCATCAACCCATTTCATTTCCTCTTTCTAACCCCCCATCTCTCTCTCTGTCTCTCTCTCTAACTTTGAATCTCTCCAGTTCCCACGAAGACCAGCCCTTTTGCCTCTCTCTCTCTCTCGCTCTGCCTCTCTCTGTGCCTGCGTGTTTGAATCAGGCACGTCTTATAAAGCCTCTCTCTTCTCTCAACCTGCGCATTGCAAGACCAAGTTCTCTGCTTTCTTTGTGTGCTCATTTTGGCTGGGTTGGTTGGTTGGTGAGTTTGTAAATTTTTCGGCTTCCTTATGGCTTATTGATACTGGTTATTTATTTGTTTTATTCGTTCACGCGAGTCGCTCTTGCTTCTTAGCATTAAATTTCACCGTATCCTCCAGATAGTGATTTCACTGCCCTTTTCAAGGTTTATTCCTTATGCTTCATTTTGTTCTTTTCTATGTGTTCCCACTCTCACTCTCTCCTCTCTCTCTCTCTCTCTCTCTCTACTCTCCTACGCTCGCTCGCACCTCAACGGACTCGTCCTTTCCAAATTTCTTCTTTCCTAGCTAAAAAAATATATATTTTTGAAACAAATCTCTTTGGTGTTTTTATCTGCTTGGTCTCACTCGATGTTTTCCCAGCACAGATTTTTCGGTTTTTGGTAGGGGACAGGATTCGATCCTAGTTTTGTCTTCTGGGTATTTTCCGTTTACTAGGTTCTATTGAGAAAACCGAGCTGGGTATTTTTCCGTTTATCGTGTTCGATTAAAGAAGGCCAGAAATTCTTTCGTATTCCACCTTTTCTCTTGGCCTCTCTTTGCCTTGTGATTCTCGTCTTAAAACGATTCATGATCATTGGTTTACCGAATAGAAGAAGAAGAATCTAAAACAGAGTTTTATTAATCTCGGGGTTGACTGTCAGCTTTGTCTCCGCGTTCATGAATTTTGTGCTCTTTGCACGTTTTCGTTTCAGGTTTTCTGTTTTTTTATCTCTCATGCTGATTGTGTTGCTGGGTCTTTGAAGATTTTCTGAGGTGATAGCACCGGGGGGCGAAAGGAGGAAAATTTATGCTCGATGTTAGTTGGGCCGGTGGCGTTAATTTATCCTCACTTCTGCTCGAAATTTTTTCTTTCTTTTTGGGGTGGTCTGCGTGCTGAACCAGAGGTGAAAATTGACTCTGCGTTTCAATCTTGCGAGGAAATGGTAATGCTTGCAATCTGCGGCAAAGGATGGTCTTTGTTCCACCTCTCTTCTTTTGAACTATTGCGTGCCGAAACTAAACCCATGATTTCGCACACACTCATTGACGAGATTTTCCGTTCAGTCACTGTTCTGCAATTGTAGCCATTTCTCTGACATGCAAGATTTCACCCTTTATTCTCATTTCTCTCTTCAACTTTGTTTCTCTCTCAGCTGAAGTAGTTCTGTATCCTCTTTGAAACAAGCCAAAGGCCGAGAGGGGGGTCGGTGTACTATTTGGGACATCGGTTGGGAGTTTCAGTTATCCCAGCAAATGCCTACGAGGCAAATGAAAGACAGCGCAGAGCAGAACCACCAGCACCTTGTCATCAAGACCGCCCGCTTGCAGAATCCCATGAATAATCAACCTCAGAAGTCCCCGAAGACCACGCAGAATGGCAAGGGCCCGCCGACCCCGTCACCTCCCTCGAAGAGCAGAGGAAGGAGGAGGAGAGGGAGAGGCGAGCGGAAGTCCGACCAAAGCGACGTCTGCGCGAGGCCGAGCTCTAGGCCGTGCACCGGGGAGATTGTCGTGCCGAGGGCTCCTCCGAACGGGTGCGCCCAGAATGGTGGTGGGAACCGGGCAGATTTCCCGGCCTCGAGCCGGTCCTTGAGCTTGGCTCGCCGGCCCGGGTATGGGCAAGTTGGGACCCGGTGCATTGTGAAGGCCAACCATTTTTTTGCAGTGTTACCAGAGAAAGACTTGAATCAGTATGACGTAAGTAGCTCTATTCTCTGGGGGTGATTTTTGTTTGTTTTTTCCTGTTCTTTTTTTTCCTTTTCCTTTTTTTTTTCTCTGGGTGTTGAAAACAAGTCCGCTTGCTGATTTTTGCAGAAGATAAAATTTGACATGGTTCTTAATCTGTGATACAACGGTTGGGACCCTCAATCTGACATAAAATGGAGTTTGATGTCATCACATGGGTGTTGTTTTCTTCTTTATCGTTTGTGGTCTTTTACATTTGGAGCTGACAATGAAAGTGGGTTTCAATTTGGCTTGTCCTTTTCAGAGGTTTTGATTTGATTAGCTGTAGATAGATACACCTGCGCTTCAGAGTTTTGTTCTTATTGTTTTGCTCGGCTATCTGATTCTTTCTCTGAGGCTGTCTCTGTGCTGCTCATGGCAGGTCAGCATTACACCAGAAGTGGCATCAAGGACCGTAAACAGAGCCATCATGGCAGAGTTGCTTAGGCTGTATAGAGAATCTGACCTAGGAATGAGATTGCCTGCTTATGATGGGAGGAAGAGTCTTTACACTGCTGGTGAGCTTCCCTTTTCTTGGAAGGAGTTCAACATTAAGCTCTTAGATGAAGAGGATGGAATTAATGGACCCAAGTAAGTTTTTCTAACATCGAAATATCTGTTCTTCAATCTCTTTATAGAGTTACTTTCTATGTAAAATTCACTCTGCATTGAAAAATGTAGGAAATGATAGACCTTCAATTATTTGCTTCGTGTTCTTTAGGCAATACTCTAGATTTTAAATTGCTTATTCCCTGAATCGTAGAGAGTTAAATTGGCGATAATGTTTCTTATGCTCAACTCTTGGGCATTTTTGCAATTTTTCAGGAGAGTAAGAGAATATAAGGTGGTTATTAAGTTTGTTGCACGGGCAAATATGCACCACTTAAGCCAATTCCTAGCTGGTAAGCGTACCGACGCACCTCAGGAGGCTCTGCAGGTACTTGATATCGTTTTGAGGGAGCTCTCCACGAAAAGGTTAATAATATCCTCTTATTGTAGACTTTTTACCTCACCCTAATGAAATGACTAATATGAGGATGCAACATATGCAGGTTTTGCCCCATTGGTCGATCATTTTTCTCACCCAATTTAAGAACACCCCAACAGCTAGGTGACGGCCTAGAATCATGGTGCGGTTTTTACCAGAGCATTAGGCCTACTCAGATGGGCTTATCCCTGAATATTGGTAATTGGAGCAAATTGATTTCACTTCTTAAACCAAACCAACTAGTTCATTTGGTCCCTTGATACACCAAGTTGCTTCCTTTTTCTTCTTTAAAAATCCTCTTGTACATTGCAGATATGGCTTCGGCTGCATTCATCGAGCCTCTTCCGGTGATAGAGTTCGTGGCCCAGCTTCTAGGCAAAGATGTCCTGTCGAGGCAATTATCTGATTCTGATCGTATCAAGGTATGTTCTCTTACATGATGTCAGTTAGTCGACTTTGCAAACTTGGGGTATTATGACATCGAGATATTAGCAAAAGTATATTATTTAGTGGCATAATATGGACCAAATCATCAGCTGTTGAAGTTTTATCTTTCAAAAGGGAAGTTCTCACAATAAGTTCTTGCCATGGATTGTTTTGCCAAGGCACTCCATAACGTGTTCCCTCTGGAGATCAACACAAAGTTGGCTCAGTGTCTGGTTGATCTATTAAAAATGGATGGTCATATCTTAATGAATTCTTGATGTGTTCTTGCTCTTTCTGATGAAAAATATTCCACCAGATTAAAAAGGGCCTTCGGGGGGTAAAAGTTGAAGTAACGCACAGAGGGAGTGTACGAAGAAAATACCGTGTTTCGGGGTTGACATCTCAGCCAACGAGAGAGCTAGTGTAAGTTTTCACTCTTTATTTGTCACATGAAAGTCAGACAGTAAACTGAAGCCATCTATAGTTGAAAATAAGCTAAATCTCTCCGTTATTGGCATGTTTCAAACATTTGGTTCTAGATTTCCTGTTGATGACAATCTGAACATGAAGTCTGTTGTGGAATACTTTCAAGAGATGTATGGCTTTACAATACTGCATACACATCTTCCTTGCCTCCAAGTAGGAAATCAAAAGAAGGCAAACTATTTACCCATGGAGGTAACAAGTTGTCACAACTTATCAAACAAATTCCTTTCGTGGAAACTTTTGCTAATGTTTTCCTTGTATAATTTAACTTACTTCCACTTTGTCAGGCTTGCAAAATTGTTGAAGGGCAACGATATACGAAAAGGTTGAACGAGAAGCAAATTACTGCCCTGCTAAAAGTTACATGCCAAAGACCTAGGGATCGTGAAAATGATATTCTCCGGGTATTGTTACTTTTTTGTTTTTGTCTTTTATATTATGAAGTTGGCCTCTTCTGATGTATTGGAATCTATTATTTGTTGACTTATCACGACATATCACTGTCATCTCAAGCATGTTATTAGTGCAATCATGAAACAAGAACATTTGCTTTAAGACTTAAAATCAAGACTTTTGTCTTATCATACCTTGGATGCATCTCATCAATCACTGTTGGTTTTTGGCACATGCAGTCGTCCTTGTTAATAAATTCGGATAGAGTCCGTTTTCTTTTTGTTCATGACACGTCTTCTCATTTGCTTCTATCTGTAGCAGACACAAGTTGATGAGCCAATCCTTTTGGTCAGGGCAGGCTTTTTTATTATTCTTTTAACGTGCTAACTGCCTTAGCAAATTCCAATCCAGGAAATATACCACTTTAACTTTTTAGATTAGATAAGACCTTAGCCTAAGTCTGGGTGGATGGCCCAAAAATTTGCTTGTTAGCACTTGATGGTTTGGAAAATCCAACGCATGTCACATGGCTGCTCCACTCTCCCATCTTTGATATGTTTCCTAGATAAACAAGCCTGCCTAATGCGCTAATAGGAATGGCAAATGTCCTCTTGGAGTCCACCCCGCTTGTCCTGGGGCTGGGGATGGAATTTCTGCCGCAGAATCGGGACTTCCATGGCCTTGCCCTGGATATTTTACTTTTTTCGTTTTCGGTTAAATACAAAGCAACGTTTGTTATTGAAACTAATACTGGTATAATTGCTAATTACTCTCTTTTAGAATGTCTGGTAAGTATTTTTGTATTCCTTTAAGAAATCTTAGTCAAAATCATTGTTTTATTAAGTTAATTTTTAAATTTGATATAGAGAAATCTCTATCAGAAAAATTTAGGATATTGATTAAGATCTAAGGTTCTTAAAGGAAAGGGCAAATGAGGCAGGCACTCCAGATAGTTGGGCTAAGTGGAATGGGGAGGAGTGTAGGGGTGACAGGGAACATTGCCTCACGACCCACCCCATTGACATCTGGATCAGGACAGTCTTTTCTATTGTAAAGGTTAAAAAAGAAGAGAAATGTATATCAATAGCCAATTTGAATATTCTGGTTTTTGAGTTGGGCTTGATTGTCATGTATTTCTGGTATGTTGTACGGCGCTGTATTATTTAGAGGAGTAGCTTTTTTCCACACTTGAGTCTTGCTGTTTATATCTTGATGGGATTCTTATTCATTTAATTCTTTTGGATCATTTAAACACATGCAGACTGTTCAACAAAATGCCTATGATCAAGACCCTTATGCCAAGGAATTTGGGATCAAGATCAGTGAAAAGCTGGCATCTGTCGAAGCTCGTATCCTTCCAGCCCCTTGGGTAATATTTTTAAACCTTTTCTCCTACATTGCATCTGATGGGCAGGAAGTTCATAAATTTTCCTTGTAATGACACGTGTATGCAGTTGAAATATCACGAAACTGGAAAAGAGAAGGATTGTTTGCCTCAAGTTGGTCAATGGAATATGATGAACAAGGTATCTAAGCACCCCTATAATATTCATCTTTATTTATTATAAATTGAATATAAGCAGGGACAATTGCATCATAGTTTTATAACTACAATCATAAAAAAAAAAATGTGATCGACTGCTTTTATTGTCATGAAAATAAAGAAAGTTTTTCATGTCAATCAGTGAAAGTTTGTAGAGTTAAAATAAGAAGTCTTCACTACAGATTCATGTCAACTTGCAATTGATTTTTTTTTTAACCCCTCACATTCTATTGGTCTAGAAGTGGTTTTGTGTACCCTTCATGCTTATACTGCTTCACCTTGATGTTCCTCTATTCATAATGTGCAGAAAATGATAAATGGCATGACTGTGAATCGGTGGGCATGTATCAACTTCTCTAGGAGTGTGCAGGAAAATGTTGCGAAGGGGTTCTGCAGTGACCTCGCTCAAATGTGTCAAGTTTCTGGAATGGTAGTACCCTTTTCGTTATCCTTGGTCATAAAAACTTGGATCGGACTCATTTTTATTTGTTTTGATGTTCCTTTCCTTTTCTTTTACCCCATTCTGGTTCTTTCGTTTTATTCCTTTGACTAAAGTTACAATACTCATTTGCTGTTTGAAGGAATTTAATACTCAGCCGGTCATTCCCATCTATATTGCAAAGCCAGAGCAAGTAGAGAAAGCTTTGAAGCATGTATACCATGCATGCATAAATAAAACCAAAGGAAAAGAACTAGAGCTTTTATTGGCAATTTTGCCCGACAATAATGGCTCCCTATATGGTAGGCCATTCAAGCAATTTGGTTCAATGTTGGGTCAGTGAAACTAGTTTTAAACTATAAAACTGACATTCTTCCATAAATATTTTGTAGGGGACCTCAAAAGAATATGCGAGACTGATCTTGGTATAATATCACAATGTTGTCTCACAAAGCATGTTTTCAAGATCACCAAGCAGTATTTGGCAAATGTATCCTTGAAGATCAATGTTAAGGTGATTTGAATTCCTGATCATTTTATTTATTTTATGAAAAAATTTCCTGTAATTACTTTTTCCCCAACAATGGCAAGATCTGCACATATTACCTGCTAATTTCATTTGTTTTAATGGCAATTGATAGCCTCTAATTTCCAAATATTGTTCTTTAGCTATGTTCCACTGTTTGAAGTGGCCTGCTCTTAGATTGGTTGTCTTTGTGATCTCAATTGATTATATGCTACCGTCCTCTTCAGACTTCCATTTAAAATTTGTCCTTGTGCAGATGGGTGGCAGAAATACTGTTCTTTTGGATGCAATTAGCTGCAGAATTCCGTTAGTCAGCGACATACCAACTATAATATTCGGAGCAGATGTGACCCACCCAGAGAATGGGGAAGACTCTAGCCCTTCAATAGCTGCTGTATGTATGCTGATCAATTTACTGCATCTCTAAAATCTTAAGAGCATAAATGTTACTAACCACAGCCTTTTCTTATAAATGATGTTCTTAATGTAGGTAGTAGCATCCCAGGACTGGCCAGAAGTTACAAAATACGCAGGACTGGTTTGTGCTCAAGCTCACAGACAGGAACTTATTCAAGACTTGTACAAAACATGGAATGATCCAGTTCGTGGAACTGTTAGTGGGGGCATGATCAGGTACGAGGATATCCTGAGTATTAGATTTTAACATGGTTAGAACTGCTTTTCTTGCATAGCACTAAGGGGCACTTTAATCCTTATTTCATGCATTGTCTTCACAGGGATCTTTTGGTGTCCTTTAGAAAAGCAACAGGGCAAAAGCCGCTGAGGATAATATTTTACAGGTTCATATCATCCTTGGCCTTGTTAATCATATGCTCTTAATTAAAAAGGCTAAATATGAATCATGGTTTTGTACCCAACTAAACATGTTGGAGATCCTCAGCTTAGGGAATTTGTATATAGAACCGGTAAGAAGAGGGATGATCCAAGTATGTGTTTTCCATACTCTAATTTCTGTTTCTGCTACTGTTTTGTAGATTGAGTGAAAATTTTACTGAGTTTCGTATTTCTTTTTACTAGCCTATGTTCTTCCAGTACATGTTATGTAATTGTTTTTTAAGTAAAGGTAGGTTCATCCGTTTTTTATGTAGCTGTTTGATGTTCTCATATCACTCTATGGAACACGCAGGGATGGCGTGAGTGAAGGGCAATTCTATCAAGTTCTCTTGTATGAATTGGATGCGATCAGAAAGGTGAGGATTTATGTATCTATACATATATCCTCTTTTTTGTCTTTATCTTCTTCATACAGAACTAAATCTTCAGTTGCCCTTGTGAAATTACTTGCAGGCTTGTGCTTCACTAGAACCAAACTATCAACCGCCGGTAACTTTCATTGTGGTGCAAAAACGACACCATACACGCTTGTTTGCTAACAATCATAGAGACAAAAGCAGCACCGATAAAAGTGGCAATATTATGCCCGGTAAATGAACATGTTCCATTTTCACATACCTGCACAATTTCGCTTCTTTTTGGAAATGTGACGTGATCAAATTTGTTGTTTAGGTACCGTGGTCGATACAAAGATCTGCCATCCCACAGAATTTGATTTTTACCTTTGTAGTCATGCTGGGATTCAGGTAAATTTCTTTGCTTGATCCTCTCCTATTTATCAAGTGCTTGCTTTTCCAATTGCAAGTGGCTTTCACCATTATCTTATTTAAAAGGTAAAGGAACAGACATACTAGGAGCTTCGAAAATTTCCCCGCACAATATTAAAGGAACATTATTTTCTAAGGCTTTTGTAGTAGGAACCGGTGCTTGGTAGATATGATCGGTTTCTTATAAGTGAGAATATGCTAGGTGGACACTGATCATAGCATTTGAGAATAAGGTAACAGGAAGTTTCAATTTTATGGCAAAACTTACGTACAATATAGTTGCATCTTTTTACAATATAGGCTGTGATATTTTGGTGTCCTGCCATTATTGGGTAAAATTAACCAGTTTTCTGGTGTAAATGGCTTATAAAACTGAACCATCTACGCAGTTGACCTTTCGATCCTCCCGTGACTGGGAATTGAATTTGCATCAGGAGAAGATTTGCATATTATTTGTCCTAGTAGTAGGAAATGAGAAGTTCAGGGAAGCAATTCTTATTTTAATCAATTCATCCTTACTTGACCGAAATGTGACACTATCGGATTCACGTATGTGAGATTTGTTCCTTGGGCCTCAAACTGTCGCTTGGAAGTAAGATTTGAAGAAATGTCAAAGACATTACTTTCTTTGGACTTTGAGAGGAAATGATCAAATTGTTCGTACATAGTCCTTGCATTGCGGCTCCTAGTCCAAGTACATGGTCATAGAAGATGTATATTGTCTTGTCTTCGTGGAATTTCAAGGACATTGAATTTTGCATCTCCTTGCTCATTGATAGGGAACAAGTCGGCCAGCTCATTATCACGTTCTATGGGATGAGAATAATTTTACAGCCGATGGAATCCAGTCGTTGACGAACAATCTCTGTTACACATATGCAAGATGCACGCGTTCAGTCTCAGTTGGTAAGTAAACCCTTATGCTTGAGCTCACCCGTACTTAAGTTTGGCATAGCACGACAGAGTAACCATCTAGAAGTGCATGTGATCATTGCATTGCCAATGTTTTCAACTGGACTTTTGGTCTATTGCAGTGCCTCCGGCTTATTACGCACATTTGGCTGCTTTCCGAGCCCGCTTCTACATGGAACCGGAGGCGCAAGAGAACGGATCGATGGGGAGCGGCGGCGGCAGCGGAGACCACAAAACCAAAGGCGCGCGCATAACCGGAGAGTCAGGCGTGAGGCCATTGCCGGCTTTGAAGGAGAACGTGAAGAGAGTGATGTTCTACTGCTAGAACGGGGGCCGAGGACGTGCGGCATCCACTAACTTCGATCTTCTGAGTCTCAAATCTTTACTGGTAGATGTGTACATGCTGTGTTTATAAAGATGTAGACGGTTGCCCCTAGAATAGAGTAGGGAAGGATGGCGGTTGTTCTAGGCTCTTTTGAAGCTGAGGATGAGAGTTTAGATTGCAAATAGGCAAAAAAATAGTCAGAATCAGATTAGGAGGTGAAGATGATAGAAGAGGGTAGTTCTCATCCTTGATGTAACCATCGGTTCTAGGAGGAAGGGGGGGAATTTGGTGGATCACACTAGGCTTCTTTGTAAAGGAACTTTTTTTTTTTTTTTTTAATCCCAGTGAAGTCAAATCAAATCTTAAAGTCAGCAAATCTTGTCTCATGTTGTCTGTGCTCATGTGATCGGGTCTTCCCGTCCACTGTAGACTTATCATATGAGGCGTACTTTATGTCTTTTGGTCTCATTTTGTACCGATGTCAGCCATGTCTAATCATTTGTCCGAGCTAAATATTTTGAAAATCTTAAAATTTATCATTGAAGTATAATTAAGCTTTAAAATTTTCGAGAAATGTAATTGGACTTTAAAATTTATCATGAAAGTGCGATTGAATTTGAAAATTTTTAAGAAATATAATCAAGTCATAATGTATCTATTGGCTTAGTCCATAAATGAGCATCCATAGGGTTAGTCCGTAAATCACAATTTAAGGAAAGTCGAAGTTAATCGTCGGAAGCAGATGCACCAACGTGCTCCTTTCTTTGTACCACTGCTTGCAATTTCTTGTATTTGTTGTCCACGAAAAGGGCTTGAAATGAGGTTGCAGAGCTATCTACACGTGGTGTCAAACTGAATATTTATGGCAAAGCCAAAGGTTGCTCTACAACAAGATCGTAATGTGCGAGCTCCCGCTAATTCCCCACCTCATTGTAATTGAACAAGATTCCGGTAAGCAAAGTTGTAATTCAAGATGTCCCCTGGCCTTGGCCATTTCGCAGCGCTAGTGCCTCCTCAAGTGGCCTCTTTCACTTGACAATCCCCCTTTTACAATGCCACCACATATCGTGCAAATGGCATTCTTCACACCCTTGGCGTCAATCTCCAACTAGAATGTCTTCCAGTGACCAACTTTCTTCTTTGTAAAGCTGGCCTTGCCGTACCTTGGAGAATTTCCGACAAGGTAGGGGTATAATCCGAGGAAGCGTTCAAATAGGGACTACCTTCCAATGTTACCCTTTGCATTCCTCCCAATGGTTGGGCATTTTGTCTCCTCGTCGTCGATTTCGACTTATTGCAGGGTGAAGCCGGCACGGAGCCATTGTTGTCATCAAACTCAATGACAAGTTCCACGGAGCATTTGAAAGTGATATGTGAGTGAAAATTGAGAGATAATGAAAAATGAGAGGAATGAGACCAATTTTTAGAGAAATCAAAGTTTTCGCTGGCCCCATCTACAATTGATCGCTGAACAAATGACCCAACTAAGGCTTATTTATTTATTTTAAGGCTATGGCCCAAAGGTGGGCCGTCTTCAGCCAGCCATTGGGCCAGATTGGGTCACCGACAATCATCCATCCAGTTTTAGGGCCGAGGCCGAAAATTCTTGAAGATGGGCCCAAACCATTGCACTCGGCCCATTGAAAAGAGAGATGTGTTAGTGCTTGGGCCAGGCAATTGGGCTATGGGCCTACCACGGCCCAAATCCAAGACGGGGTCGTTCCAATCCTAGTCTCATTAAGTGATGCCCAGGCCTAGGCCAAGGTCAATAGGTGCCTTCTAATCCACTTTCGTGCCTTCTATTTTATTTTATTTTTATACGTTTTGGGTTTTCTTTTTTCTTGTATTGCTTTTAATCTCGATATTTGCATACATAGATAGACACATCCAACTTGAAACGATTTTTTTTTTTTATCACAAGGTCAAAGTTGGGATGAGGTCGGATGGGCGCCCAAAGCGCTCTATCCCAGTTCAAATTCGATCTAGGCAAATCGAGTCAAGGTGCAAGCGGTTTCCATCAATTTGACGTCACAACTTTCAAGTAATTTCCATTATTAAAGAATCTACTCAGAATTTTCTCTTTTTCATAGACACGATTTTCTTTTTCAGAGAAAAAAGGATTTTTGAAATATGGGAAAGGTGGTGGCGCCGCCTCCATGTCAGACGGCCGCTGTGCGTCACAAGATCCCAAGTAAAATCCGGTTCATCGTCCCACTTAAAGGACTAGACTTTCTTTCGTTCTTTTTTCCTGTTATTATTTCATTCTTTTGTCGATAAGTTGCTTTTTATTTTATGAAAATTAGGAAGATAATTAAGTTGCTTTTTAAATAGTGCGATGCAATGCGGTGTGCATTATCTAGGGTCCAGAGCTAGGGAGCGGGGCGGTAACTTTGAATAGAACTGTGCAGTCTAGCTGTACCTAGTTATCAGAATAAGTTCACCAAAAGTCTGCCTTTAATTACTCCATCCGCTTTAAATGATGGCTTTGATTCAATGCCCGAGGGCTGGCAACCGTATTTAGTCGATTATTTGTGTCATTTTGATAACGTTGTCTAAATATTTTGAAATTACAGCGAAATCTTACTTATTAAGAATGGATAAGAACACTCTCAATTTGCAATAGTTTTGAATTGGTCTTGTCAATCATGGCGAATTATTGTCCTATCGAAGATTGCCAAGTAAGCACTTGACTCTGGAATGAAGTGCTCCGTATCATACACTGTTCCCATAAGATGTGAATGGATGTTTAGAAGCTGATCTTAGGGTTGAAACCTGGCCATATATGAGAAGGGAAAAAAGAGATGCATAGCCCAACATCGAACCTTAATAAACCTCGAAGACCAACAACTGCAATTCTTATCTATCTTTGAGCATACCATGTGAATATTCCTTTAAGGTCATCATTATTTCTCTCAAAATGCTACATATTACATATTATATACTTTCTAAGATGAATTGCTCCGTTATGTTTCTCGAGTTGCGGAATTCACGGTGTTATCTTCATTATTAGAGATAGCCTAAAAACAATTATAGGTAGACTTTATTGATAGACAGAGCTTTTCTGCAGCGAAAAATGACATATTCTCGAATTATTATGTACTAGCTTAGGATTTTGGGGGTGAAATATGTTCTCTTTTCCTCCTTTTTGTTTCTATTTTCTCTATTAAAATGATAAAAATAAAGCTAGCTATCTATTTTTTTCGATCAAAAAGAAATTTTCATTCATTATCAAATTGATACATGAAAGGGAATGTCAAAAGTCATAGTAACACAACAAATCCATAAATCTCCAAAATAAACAAAAAGCCAAAAACCAAGGCATTTCATCATAACATGATTGGTAGAGATCATTACAACTTCGTCCTTTAATAACAAATCTATAACCCAATCCAAGTGAAATGATCGACGACCAATCACCGAATCACACAGCACTATCAGTGATAATCACACGTCGAGATCTCCATATGTAATTACAGCTTTGTCTTTCGATGATGTGCACCTAAATTCGACATCCCCAATGCCATCACCATACACAGACAATATAAATATGTTGAAAAAATCTTAAATCTGATACCTGTAAGAGTGTGCTCTGTAGCCAATGCAAAATGCCAAAACTTTTGGTGAAAAAACATTGAATGAGCACATATCTGCTGTGAACACCATTGAAATTGGAGGCGAAATATTTATTCATTAGAACTCCAAATCTATAATTATATTGGAGAGAAAAAATTCCCAAATATAAGATCTCCCATATTTAAAACTAGATTGGGAGAATTAGGAAAGAAACAAATGAAAATAAAAAGAAAAGGAATTGGGAGGGGAGGGGAGGGAGAGATCTAGGTCAAATTCCTTCCCTCCCCCCAGAAGTGGAAGAAGTGGAAGAGACGAAAAAAGGTTAGGAGAGAGAGAGGGAGGGTTTCTTTAGGGGAAATCTAGCTAGCTATTTCAAAACATCAACTTTATTTAAACAATATTCGCCCGATCAAGAGAGGGATGTGTTATCTCTTTTGGTAAATGCATAGAAAGAGATTAATATTTCGAATCACAAATTAGTTTAGAAAAGAAATTTTGATGATCGAAAGATGGGAGATAATTTGAGAACTCGTATGTTTCATAAAATGCCACAAACTCAAATAGTTCATACTTATATAAATGGAACTGCATAGCTTTGTAACATTTAGGCTATGGTCCCTGTATTTTCTACCAAGAGAGAGATTTGCAATACATTAAATTTGAAAAAGGAAAGATATTAATGGGATTAATCGACAAGTATCTCCACTGTACAATTTTATCCATTTTTCTATGTCATACTAACATAACATAACTTAACAAAAGTTAAGGGTACTTAATGGAATTTTTTTACCAAAGGTTGAGTAGAAATCCTCCTTGAGTTTGCTTTCTGTATCTAGTAGAAATACGTCATATGCCAAATGTTGCACGCTCAATTCTCAATTATTTCATTCCATATACTTTAGTAATGAATTGATTAGGATATATCCGAATTCTGTTATGTTATACCTAGATATTTGAAAAAAATTTATAGGTTGGTAAAGCGTGCTCCTTCTTTATACTCTTCCTCTCTCTCTCCGGGCCTCCCGGTTCAATGCACATCAATACCACTCTTCCTACTATAACAACACATATTATAATTTTCAAACATATTTCCTACGTCGTGGTAAGATCTATCAGTCCGTCACATCGTCTGTAAATGAATCCATGTAATGTCTTTTCCGACTAATGATAAAAGAAGCTAATGCAGATGAGCGGCCAGGTTGTCGACCCCCTCAAAACCAGCACCCGTGCGCGAGTATGCATGATCCATCTCTTTCCCCTCCCACTTCTTTCATCTTCTTTCGGCAACTTCAACGCAGTGCCACTACGTTACCTGTTGGTTGTTTCCCTGTCCATATGAACGTGACAAAAGCATGCTCTGCTTTGGAAAAAGGCAAAACAAAAGACAAGGCATTGACATTTGAAACCTCACAGTCATAAATGATGACTAAATATAAAGCGTCACAAAAGGTCTAGGGACAAGAATCGATAAAAAATCATCCTCATAATGAATTGTTCAACTTCTATAATTCCCAGAATAGCACATGGATCTTCATGAACCTTTAAATTACCACAATACCTCCACACGCGCGCACTTACGCACATGAAGATACCAGCTGATAAAAGGAATGAAAATAGAGCAGCAACGAGCTTTTGCAAAATATGAGCCCCACCCTGACCATACCAATTCCATGCGATACTAATGGCTTTCTTTTGATTCGTAGAATGAAAATGGAACAACATTTCCTTGGGAATAAGAATCAACCTATAATTAAGCTATCAATCTCATAAGTCCCCTAATCAAAAAGTGGAATAGTTTGCTGGTAATAGACATCTATTCTTTTCAGGGAAACAGGCAGAAACCTGTCGTGTGTGTGTGTGTGTGTGTGTGTGAGAGAGAGAGAGAGAGGATATGTCACCATCTGTGAACCTTGAAGAACACAGGTGGGTGGCTTTCAAACCACCTAGTCCCCATGTGTTATCAGAGTGAATGTAAGCATAATAGTGAAGTGAGATCTCCTATTATTCATGGAACTCAGTGTGTATTATCAGACAATGGTGAATGTTCTGTGAATTCCATGCGATCGCCAAATTTATCTCCACCGTCTCATTTCATCAACGGCATACTGTAATAGCCTCAAAAAGTAAGCTTAATTGGTTGAGAACATTGCAGGAAAGGGTGGTAATCAATTCCTGTAACAATAAAAGGCAACTTTCTTATAATCATCCTCAGGGACAAGAGGACCACCGTGAGATGAAATTAGTCGGGCATTCTACAAGGCTCAGACAGCACCTTTCTACAAGGCTCAGACAGCACCTTTCATGAAAGGATGAATTAGTGGTAACAAAGCAAACACATCTAGCAAGTGTCGCCGGAGAGAGCTGAACATAACCGTCTGGCTCAGCATCTAAGTTGCTGGTAATTTTCAAATATTCTCAGTACACAGCTTCAAAACAGGCGAGGTCAAAATGTCTACTTTCTGCAGGTGACTAGCTGAAGCAAATCAAACTTGAGAAAACGAATCGTATAAAAACAATTATAGTTACACATAATCTGCAAATTCGGTTATTTCACTTAGTTAATCAACCTAGCTTGGAAGTGTTAATCCTATGGTCAGATCTACTCAAATCTGTTGAACAAAGTTGGTGGACTAGCTTCAAATATAATGTTCGAGCATTTTTTGTTTGCAAACGTTCAAGCACGAATGTCACTTAAGTAAGTTCAATCCTGTACCTGAGTATTGACTGGTCTTCCTCTAAGCTGATATCTCCATTTCCTTTTAATATTTAAGTAGTCTTTATCATCTTCTTTGCCTTGGCACTTTACCTACTCAATATAAAAGAGTTTCGGTTTAACTCAAAGCTATCACTCCTGCACCAAAGCACTCCTGCACCAAAGAAGACATCATATTGTGTGTGTGTGTGTGGGGGGGGGGTTGGTCTTAGAATACCAAACACAAGAATGTTAAAAATATGGTCTATAGGAGTCACAAGACATTTTTAAAAACATCCAATTACATGAGCAGATAATGAGATTGGTACGGCATGTACACACCAGAGATGGAGGAGGAGATCGATGTATTACCTAATTAATTATCGGGATTACCATTACAGGAGAGAATAGAGAGTGCTCAATCACCAAAGCACAAGTACAGATCTCGAAATTAATCGCACAGTACAGGCCCTTCACCGAGCCTTGAGACCAAAAGTTAGAATTTCAAGGGACCCTCCAATCCCGAACAGATGACAACCGTTCTTGCCTCAAAACCCTACACCAGAAAGCCCCCAGAAGAAAAATGAAGGCATGATTCAACCCAAAAAAAAAAAAAAAAATCTAAAATAAAAGATTCTACAGACAAGGGGACAAATTCATACTGGGACACTGTTAAAAAAGTGATCCATTTTTTTGATAATTTTAGACTACACTAGAGAAAAAGTTGACCACGTGGGCAGCAAAAATCAAAAGAATAGTCAAGATTTACGGCTGAAGGAGAACAACCTAGAGAAGTCTCGTGCATGGTTGTGCATGGAAATCTTGGAGAAAAGTCAAGAAGAGTGGCTAAGAATAGAAAAATGGAGAAAAAGGGAGAAGCAACGAGAAGACCCTGAAGGAGCCGCAACAAGCTGAATTTTATATTCTTTCTTGTACTCAAAGTCGGTGGAGGAAGGCGGTGCGCACGCCTATAAATAGGAGTTGGATGTTTGTTGTTCCTAGTAGCCGTGAAAACCACACACACTCCTTCCTCCCTTTGTAATAAAACCTTTCAAAATAAAAGCTTCCTTTTTATCAATTCTTCCTTTGCCATTGTAGTCCTTTTATTATTCACACATAACACTTGCACACACACACGCTTCCGCACAAACACCAATAGTGGTATCAGAGCCACGTCTTTGGTTGGTATTGGGCGTTTGTCCTACCTACCCATTCCTAAAACTAACCTTTCCAAATTCCCACTAACTAAACCATGGCCAACCCAACCACATCCTCATTTCCCATCCCCATTTTTGATGGGAACAACTATGACTTTTGGAGCATAAAAATGACTACATTCTTGATGGCCCAAGACTTATGGGACATCGTGGAAAAAGGTTACGAGGCTCCGCCAGAAGGTGCAAGTGTTTCGAAAGATCAACTACAAAAGGATGCAAGGGCGTTATGTTTTATCCAACAAGCACTCTCGGAAACTGTATTTCCGAGAATAATTGGAGCAAGGACTGCAAAAGAGGCTTGGGATATACTACGAGAGGAATTTCAAGGATCGGAAAAGGTACGCATTATTCGCCTTCAAACTCGAGAAGGGATTTTGAAAATTCTAAAATGAAAAATTATGAGACCGTACAAGAATATTGTGGAAAATTAAAGGAACTCGTTAATCAAATGAGAGCCTATGGAGATGGGATAACTGATCAAAGGGTTGTTGAGAAAATATTGGTGTCACTTACCAAAAAATACAACTCCATAGTTACAACTATAGAAGGAACAAAAGACTTGACGACCCTATCAATAAGTGAATTAATTGGCTCTCTAGAAGCATATGAGAAAAGACTAATGGCACAAGATGAAGATTCAGTCGAAAGTGCCTTTCAGTCTAAAGTAAATATACGGTCTCATCAAACTAAAAATGATGGAAGGAGCTCATGGAAAAACAAAAGAGGAGGAGAAATTATAAAAAGAGAAAATTATCCACCTTGTGGCATTTGCAAAAAAACAAATCATTTGGAGAAGGATTGTTGGTTTAAAAATAAAAAACAATGCCGCTTTTGTAAAAGATATGGCCACGTAGAAAAAGATTGTCGCTCGAAAACAAATAATCGAGCAAACTATGTAGAAAAAAAAAAGTGAAGAAAATACATTCTACGCGGGCCAAGCGGCAAATGATAATAAAAATGAAACATGGTACATCGATAGTGGGTGTAGCAATCACATGACAGGGACGAAACTATATTCACTCATATTGATAAGTCGGTGAAATCTCAAGTAAAGTTGGGCAATGGTGCATTAGTAGATGTCAAAGGAAAAGGCACCATCGCCGTGAAACGAATAAAGGCCCAAAATATATACGTAATGTATATCTAGTCCCTCGTCTTGCACAAAATCTCTTAAGCGTGGGCCAAATGATACAAAGTGGGTATTCTCTATATTTTAATAGAGATACCTGCATTATCTATGATAAATATAAAAATATCATTGCCTCTGTTAAGATGAAAAATAACAATTTTCCTATTCAATGGAAATTGGTCAAAGATATAGCCATGAAAGCTCAACTTGATGATTCATGGCTATGGCATAGAAGATTTGGCCACTTCAATTTTGCTGGATTAAAAATTCTCCATCAGAAAAATATGATGAGAGATTTTCCAGCCATCACAGAAATTTCAGATGTTTGTGAAGGCTGTCTTCTTGGAAAACAACAGAGACAGTCCTTCCCATCTGGAGTTTCATGGAAAGCTAAGAAGCCTTTGGAACTTGTCCACACGGACGTGTGCGGTCCAATGAGGACACCTACACCTAGTCAAAATAAATATTTCATCCTATTCATTGACGATTATACAAGAATGACGTGGGTATACTTTCTTCGAGAAAAATCTGAGGTTTTCTCTATCTTTAGAAAATTCAAGAACCACGTCGAGAATCAAAGTGGCCAAAGAATCAAAGTCCTAAGAAGTGACAGAGGCACGAATATAATTCAAAGGAGTTTAATAAATTTTGTGAAGATGAAGGAGTCCATCATCAACTAACGTGGCTACGCCCCGAACAAAATGGAGTAGCTGAAAGAAAAAATAGAACCGTAATGGAAATGGCAAGGTCTATGCTAAAAGAGAAAGGCCTTCCCAACACTTTACTGGGCGAAGCGTTTATACTGCTTTGTATACCTATTAAATAGGTGTCCAACTAAAGCAGTTCAAAATAAAACTCAGTCGAAGCATGGAGTGGACGGAAGCCTTCAGCAAAGCATCTCAAAGTGTTTGGATGCATTTGCTACGTCCACATCCCTGCTCAGAAAAGGAGTAAGCTAGATGAAAAGACAGAAAAAGGAATATTCCTTGGCTACAGTGACCAATCAAAAGGCTATCGGATTTACAACCTAAGAACTAAAAAACTAATGATTAGTCGAGACGTTGAGTTCGATGAGAATGCTGCCTGGAATTGGGAAGACGAGAAGATCGTGAAGAAGTACATAACCTTGCCAGACACACCACCTACTCAAGAGGAGTCAACGTCACAAGAAGAAGGAGAAGTACCAGACTCCTCCACTCAAGAAGTAACACCACCATCCTCTCCAAGCCCAGCACAAGAGGAGTCTACTTTTGAGTCTCCTATACTAAGGGTAAAGTCTCTAAGGAAAGTCTATGAAACATGCAATTTTATGTCCTTAGAACCAGAAAACTATGAAGACGCTTCCAAAGAAGAAGTTTGGATTAAAGCCATGGAGGAAGAAATTAAAATGATAGAGAAAAATGAAACTTGGGAGCTCGTTGATCGTCCCAAAGACAAAGAAATCATAGGCGTAAAGTGGGTCTACAAGACAAAGCTTAATGCGGACGGATCAATTCAGAAGCACAAGGCTAGACTCGTAGCGAAAGGATATTTGCAACAACCAGGTATTGACTATACTGAAACTTTCGCTCCTGTTGCTCGCCTTGATACTATCCGAGCACTCATTGCTTTAGCAGCTCAAAAGGAGTGGAAGATTCATCAACTTGATGTAAAATCAGCATTTCTAAATGGATACCTCCAAGAAGAAATTTACATAGAACAACCACAAGGCTTTATCATCAAAGGCCAAGAAGAAAAAGTCTTAAAGCTTAAGAAGGCCCTATACGGGTTAAAACAAGCACCACGTGCATGGTATAGTAGAATTGATGAGCACTTCATCAAGCAAGGATTCAGGAGGAGTATGAGCGAGCCGACACTCTACATCAAGACCCAAGGTAAGTCCGACACTCTCATTGTCTCTCTATATGTAGATGATCTTATATATACTGGAAACAATGAGACAATGATCCGAAAATTTAAAGAAGAAATGATGAAGACATTTGAAATGACGGACTTGGGCTTGATGAACTATTTCCTCGGTATTGAAGTTAATCAAGATAAAGGAATTTTCATCTCACAAAAGAAATATGCAGAAAAGCTCCTTGAAAAATTCAAAATGAGTAATTGCAAAATAGTTTCAACACCACTAGTGATGAATGAAAAACTATTGAAAAATGATGGAGCCGAAAAAAGCCGATGCCTCCTCTATAGAAGTTTAATTGGGAGTCTACTATATCTTACGCTACACGGCCGAGACATTATGTACGCGACAAGTTTACTATCACGGTTTATGCGAGCCCAAGTCAAATTCATTTTGGAGCAGCCAAGAGAATTCTTAGATATTTACGAGGAACTATAGATTACGGCATTCAGTATTGCCCAAGTATTAACACCAAGCTCATTGGCTACACTGATAGCGACTGGGCTGGTTCAACTGATGATAGGAAAAGTACTACTGGCTATGCATTCACACTGGGTTCTGGAATATTCTCATGGGCATCAAAAAAACAAGACTCAGTGGCACAGTCTACTGCTGAAGCAGAATATGTTGCGGCTGCTACAACTACTAATCATGCAATATGGCTACGAAGAATTCTAGAAGACATTGGAGAGGCACAAATGGAAGCAACTCCAATACTTTGCGACAATAAGTCCGCAATCGCTATATCAAAAAATCCAGTCTTTCATGGAAGAACGAAACATATTGATATAAAATATCACTTCATTCGCGAAGTGCAAAGTAAAGGAGAGATCGAGTTAAAGTATTGTAAGACGAAGATCAAATTGCGGACATATTCACTAAAGCACTACCAACAGCAAAATTTGAAACATTGAGAAGCATGCTTGGAGTATCACAAAAATGGATCAAGGAGGAGTGTTAAAAAAGTGATCCATTTTTTTGATAATTTTAGACTACACTAGAGAAAAAGTTGACCACGTGGGCAGCAAAAATCAAAAGAATAGTCAAGATTTACGGCTGAAGGAGAACAACCTAGAGAAGTCTCGTGCATGGTTGTGCATGGAAATCTTGGAGAAAAGTCAAGAAGAGTGGCTAAGAATAGAAAAATGGAGAAAAAGGGAGAAGCAACGAGAAGACCCTGAAGGAGCCGCAACAAGCTGAATTTTATATTCTTTCTTGTACTCAAAGTCGGTGGAGGAAGGCGGTGCGCACGCCTATAAATAGGAGTTGGATGTTTGTTGTTCCTAGTAGCCGTGAAAACCACACACACTCCTTCCTCCCTTTGTAATAAAACCTTTCAAAATAAAAGCTTCCTTTTTTATCAATTCTTCCTTTGCCATTGTAGTCCTTTTATTATTCACACATAACACTTGCACACACACACGCTTCCGCACAAACACCAATAGACACACCTGATTATTTCGTCAGACAGGAAATTGCAGTACAGAACTACAGTGACCCAAATTAGTTCAGATGATCGCAAGATATCTTATTCGGAAACTTCTCGTACCTTTCGAAGAAGGACGCCAGCATGACCGGAGACAAAAATCTGGAATTAGGGTTTTCTCGAGCTCCCAGCAACAGGTGAAGCTGCCATATGATCTGATCTTTCCTTTAAGAGACCAGAAAAGTTGAGATCACGCTGGCAGCTTCATCTGATAGTGGTGCGCGATGAGGACGCGACATGGCGCTCGGTCGGATGCGCCGGCCTGCAACGATGACGGTTCTTCTTCTTCGTTATTAGAGGTCACAAAGAGAAGTGAGAAGATAAAGGGCTATAAATATAGAGGAAAAATGACGAGATTCCATTTTCTTTTTTTTTTTTTTTTTTGGAAAGTGAGGTTTTGATGAAGCGTTATCATGAATTTGAAATTTTTTTTTTTTTCCTTTTTATGAATGGAATAGTGGGGAGAGCGAAAAGCTCAGGGTATAAATTAAATAAGAACAAAGAAATCGGAAAAAAATAATAATGAAGGGGTGGTCCCAAAAAATTGGTGCTAATTGAATATTGTCACGCCAAAAACGATATCACCATGCATGTTCGCAGAAAGGTCAGCCTAGAGGGCGAGTTAGCGTAGACTGCGAGTTTTTCTATATCTACTGTCGCTGTTAACTGTAAGTGAATTAATTAACTCTGTCTCTCTCTCTCTCTCTCTCTCTCTCTCTCTCACACACAAAAGAAAAGCATGGACACAGTGACTGTGTGGGCTAAGCTTAAAAGGAAAAGGGAATAGCGACATGAGAGGGGACCAAATTTTTGCATGTTATGAAAGGAGTAAAAATTAGGTTTCTGCAAGAAACAGAGACGGAAAATAATTCAAAAAAAAAAAAAAAGGAAAGAAGAAGAAAAGGTTGAGAGCATCTTAGATGGAGAATATTACGTGAACCTGTTTCCTTTTCTTGGTTTTGTATATGAATCAGACCATTCTTGTTTGTTCATTATCTGCATTCAGAAGAATTGGCGTGTGCATAGTCTCTTGATGTATATGCCGACAGTCTTCTTCTAGTTTCTTTAAGAAAAGGGTCACCACCTAATATTGGCGGTTCTTCTTTTTCTCCTTTTTTGACAAAGCTGATGAAAGCAAATTGCTTGTTGCTATCATCAAAATTAAGCTGAACTGCATTAATTATAGGTATTGTTAGCTGATGATAGTGCTTAAAGAAGAGACCATGCTGACATATTACTTAGAAGATAAACCAGAGATTAATTCCAGTAAAATCTCGAGTTTATGTGCACATGCACATCGAGATCTTTTAGAGATATTTTTACTTGTAAGCTATTTAAGAAGATCTAAGTCCATCCAGTAAAGTATAAACCATGGTCTAATTTAGTTTTCTTGGGCACATCAACCTCGAGGATGGAGTTATCCAAATAAAAAGACCTACTTATCATATAATGATTGTATCGACAATTACATGTGTCCATTGAAAAAAAAAAAGAGAGAGAGAAGGAAGAATATATATCTTTTGCTTAAAAATACCAAATGGAAGGAAAAATAAGTACAATCATATGACCTACGTTGCTCTTCCTGAATGGTAAATGCATATAGCTCACTTAATTTCGAATTGCTTGGTATAGTTGTTGTCCTTTCAATGCAAACACCACTTTATATTACTAAGAGAAATGAAAGGCTTTTAAAACATGCTGTATATGTGGCAAAAGATACTATTTAAAGTATTAATTAAGCCCAAATAAATGTAGTAAAGGTTCTATTTAATTCATGGTGTTCTATAAGTTCGAGTTAAAAACGAAGGAGGAGGAGAAATGGTGGCTGTAGGCTCTATTCGAGAGAAAAGTTACTTTCGAAAATATAAAAGCTACCTAACTCTCAATATAAAGAGGTGGTTTTACGTAAAGTAGTCATTTAACATAAGAGAAAGAAACCTTTAAGCACAAAACCTTTCTCAATTAAAGTTCATCTTGACACTAACAAACTCTACTTTTTCGTGCGATGATAATCTTTTTCGTTTGATCAAAAACCTCTACTGTTGTCGCAATCACGACAAAACACACTGCATAGTACTAACATTAAACCGTTAATGAGTTAGAGCATATGGCTAATCGACACTAAAGCAGATCCAAGCCTCTATATATATGTTAATGCTCTTATAAGGGGCGTTGTTGGTGTTAATGATACTTTGCAAATCATTATTTTCTTCTCATAATTAGATATTCCCAACCTTTCAAGATTTGTAGCCGGATGGGATAATTTTCTACGACGAAGAAACTCTCTTCCTCTCTCTCTCTTCTGAAATTCAATTTCTTGGTATATATTCTTGTGCAGTGACGGAGCCAGAATTCTAATGAGAAGGGCAAAATTTTCAGATTACTTAACTTAAAGTTTAAAATTTGTAGCCGGATGAATCTTTTTTGAGGCACCAAAAGTTAATTATTGCATTAGTGTTCACTTGAAAAGAAACTAAACTCTATGATTCATCACAAGACATGAGTTTTTACTTATGGTTTTATAGATGATCGTGTTAAGAAACAGACATTTTCTATCTAATCATCAACCACCGAAAAGGAAATAATAGAATTATTTATTGACTTATATATGAAAAGGGAAAAAAAATCTAGGAAATAGTAAAAGAAAAGCAAAAGGATGTCTTCAAGAGGCTCGGGGTGAACCCTGTCCACCTGAACCTTGGAGGGTTATGCGTACAGTTTAACCTAAGAAAAATTTAAATAATTTCTTTCTTTTTTTGGGCATATTATGATGAGCTTAGAGGAATCAGGGGGCTAGAAGCCCTTGCTTTAAAGAATCCTCATTTAAAAAGATGTCCTTGGCTATCCAGCCATGATAGAGCAGATCGAGCAAAATCTATAGTGGGACAATGACTTATGATCCTTTCACATGGCTTTGAGATCTATAAGGAAACGCATGAGAGGAGAGGTCTCAACAAGCATGCCAAAAGCTAAGGAGCTATTAGTAGGGGTGTCAATGGTCGTTTTAGTTCGATGATTGCAAAAGCCCCCAGTGTTTGTTCTTGACCCAACCCCGAATATAAACTGTTCTTATTCAGCACAAAAATTTTGAGCCAGTTCAGTTCAATCCAAATCTGATTTTGAATTCCGTGTCATAAGTTGATTATATTGATTTTCAACTGTTTGGTGGTATTTTACGGAGAAAATTATAAAAATAACGAAAAGACTATTTTTAATGTGTTAATGAACTTTAGAAGTTTGGGCTCTTTGCTTAAACAAACGATAAGAGAGAAGAATATGGCTGCAAAATCGAAGAAGAGAGGGAGAATCATCGAACTACAACTCAAGAGGTCGTCAACAATGGCGACGTGGCCTTTTTTATTTTATTTGTTCACTTTTTGAAGGTACAATCCCAGAGCAAAGAAGCTAGAGGGTGTTTTTCCGAGTGAGGCTTTACCGTGTTGTAGATGTTAACAATTGGAGTCCGCTTATCTAATCGATCGATTGAAGGTTCCATTCAGCCACATAGATATCCACTTCCCCACTCGACTCCTAACCGATGTGTATATATATATCATTTTTATATGATTATAATGTATGATAATGTTTGAAATTCAAAATATCGATAATCTATCTCTAAACTTAGGCTCTGTTTGTTTCGTGAAAAATAAAAGATTTAGGAAACATTTTCCCAAAAATGATTATATTGCTTGAGATAATTAATCAAGAAAAATATTTTTATTATCAACATTAATCTATGCCTAAATATTTTCATAGACAATGAAAATATTTTTCACTCATTTATTGTTATAATCAATACAGGCAATCATTTTTAGAAAAAAAAAAACATTTTTCAAATTATAATTTTTTCATGAAACAACCTCATCCTTAAATATGATTAATCCTTGTTTGCATCAAATGTGAGTTTTGGAAATATCTATCCAACAGTTTAAATAGTGTCAAAGAAATCAAAGAACTTACACCTGTGAACACAATTCTATTATATAAGAATTGTGACACAAAGAATATGCAAATATATGTCCTGAAACAATACGCTCATAAAGTACGACGTTATGAGTATAAATTGAATTTTCTTTTCATTGTAGCTTGGGTTTTAAAGTTCTTTCTAAGGTCAAGTCTTCATTTAGAAAATTTAATGGGATCAAATTAGAATAAGCTTAACATATCAATAAGCAATCCAAGAATAAATAGCATCGTCGCTGCTTGGACAAGATATGAACACAATCAGTCTAGGGTTCTTTGTTTCAACCTTATCGTATTTGTATACAAAAATTTATCTTGACGATTGAACGTAGCCTCTTAAGTCTCAAATGATGTGGTTCGTTTCTTCCCATGGTTAATTGAAGTGATAGAACTCGTGTGAACCAATCAAAGTAGTGGTTTTTTTTTTTTTTTTTTTTTTTTTTTTTTTTTTTTGACGAGGTAGCTGTTAAAAGGGAAATTGCATATTCCTCGGCACTAATTACGAAAAGGATAAAAGACAAATCAAGAATTTTAAAAAAATAATAATAAAATAAAATAGAAGAGAGGCCATAGCACCTTTGCTTTGAGCCTGCAAAACCTAGGGTGGTCCTTATTAGATCCAGCATGAGCTGTCACGACAGAGGAAACATTTACAAATTCTCTCTCTCCCGTAGATTCATAATATGGTCACAGAAGAGGTAACAACTAACAACAAAAGGGTTCTCTCTCTCTCTCTCTCTCTCTCTCTCTCTCTCTCTTCTGTGTTGGACTGAAGCGGTAGCAGTTCGTATAGACGCCTGCTGTGCTATCTGCTGCTACTGCGAGAATTTATGTAACAGGGACCGCATGAGTTGCATTGAGAGTTACATGGCGACAAGATCTCGTTGGAAAGGATGATTTTCATAAGTAAAATTCTGTAAATAAGGAAATCTGTTTGACGAAGACTTTACCAAATCATTTACACGCATTGCTTTCGATTTTGTGAAATTGGGAATGCTATACACCATTGAGGTGGAAACGGGATTCTATTTAGTCGAGATAGCGAATGGATTACATAATTATGTGAAGTTATTGCTCTATAAATATTTGTATATTTAAACTTATTATGCCGTACCTTTCGTACTCTAATTGTGGGTATTTCAAAAATAAAATAAAATAATATATAATATATGAACATTGAAAAAGTAATTATGCAATATGTCATTTCTTGAAATCTCGCTTCCGATTCAAAATCGTGGTGTAACTAATCATGGAAAAGGATGAAAGAAATCAAAAAATGTATTTTTGTTCAAGAATGAAATTTTATGGAACAATTTGTATCCACTCCATCCTTTTGGAAGGACACGGATCTAATGAGATAATATGAATTGAGATGATATTTGTAAATATATAATTATCTTGAATATTATATATTAACTATTTCTTAATTTTCCGATCGCCTACAAAAGAAACATCTGTTCTATTATGTTGATCTTGTTCTTATCAAATATCAACATCTTCAGAGAGCTATTTTTCTGTTGTTTGGAGGGAACCCGTGTAACTCGGGATAGTAAGCACGAACCGGAAAATCATAAACAAATTTTTCGTAAGAAAGTTTTGCAGTGAATCAGGAGATCAAGAAATTGATGAATGTGACCTGGAAAATGAAGTTGAAAACTCAAAACAGCGGTAAGTAATAAATAAGACAGACGAGCAGATGTGTATAGTCCTCAAGCATCTCACTAAAGTAATGAAATAAGTAAAGTTCTACTAAAGTCACCAAACTAAAACCATTGACAGACCTAATCCTAAAATCCTACAATGCCTGAAATTAAGAAGACCATAGAAGTTGCAACTAATATTCCTAATCCGAAAAAGTGAGGGATCACTTCGGTTGCACCATTCTTAGAACTCTTGGGTGCTCCACTTGAGTTGCTTGGTGCAGCTCCTGCACAAACGAAAAAATTTGGAAGAACCCAGTCAACAATCGAATAAGATCTGCAAAATATTACATTAAAAGACGTGATTTGTCCTCGAAATAACTTATATT
Organism: Eucalyptus lansdowneana; assembly: GCA_017140395.1. Classification (NCBI taxonomy): domain Eukaryota; kingdom Viridiplantae; phylum Streptophyta; class Magnoliopsida; order Myrtales; family Myrtaceae; genus Eucalyptus; species Eucalyptus lansdowneana. The sequence goes on from CM029490.1 coordinate 7,691,963, forward strand.
ACACCGGAAAAGAAGTCGAAAACTCACCCTGAGATGGTGTTGGAGATAGTGGTGCTGCTGGTGAACTTTTTGGAGCTCCTCCTATAACCAGAGAAAAAAAAAATTACTTTGGCCAGAAGTTTTTGATCGTGTTTGTGATCACTTACTCTGTCTGCAATGAGATCGAAAGATATGTATATGCAATTTTACATATAAGCTGATTATATCGAGTATTCAAATTCCATATTTCTAGTCATCATTCAATCACGTATGATCAATCAAAGGCCTGATTCAAAACGAAAACAGCTTAACAGCAATAGACCACACGAGCCTTCATATACCAGATGGATTCGAGCACCACCATTGATCTTATAATCAGTTGACTTCGTTAAACAGTAAAAAGACCGAGGCCACGTACCAATCACTCGCACTTGCATGGACCATGAATACATAAACCGATTAGATCTGAACACGAAACCACAAAAGAGAGGAGAAATCACTGGCCTGTCTTGCACTGCGAGACGTTGGCGGTGGCACGCACGCCTTGGCGAGCGCCAGCCCATCGTCCTGGCTGATGTTGAAGCTCCTGAGGATGTCCGCGTCGTTGAAGAGCTGGCAGAGGCACTTGGCCTCAGTCGCGATGACCTCCTTCAGTGGGACGCAGCAAACAGCCGGCGGCGATGACGGCGTCGGCTTCAGGTATGGCGTGCACGGCATCAGCTTCGCGAGGCAGGGCAGTGACGTACCATCGTTCCCGCCCGGAGGAGACGGGCTCGGGTTTCCCGAGAAGGAAATCCAGACGCACGAGGAGAGCAAGATGAGGAGAAGGACGACGGGATTGGAGGCCATTACTGATGGCGTAAATTAGGGTTCCGGAGAGAGAGCTAAGAAAGGTGGCGTGGATTGATAATTTTTCAAATGATGGAAGTTGTTGTAGAGTGAGAAAAGCTTCAATATATAGAGAGATTAGCGAGTCAATGCGATAGGCTGTGAAGGAGTTTGTTGCTATTAACTTGCACGATTATCTCTAATTTTCTCAAGAGGTTATCAATAATTTATATTTTAAAAAAAAAAAAAAAAAAAAAAAAGACATAGCACAGTTCTTACTTCTTAGTGGATAATGATTGCATTAGATGATAATTTTCTCGAGACATAGGATTAATTTTTGAATAGTTTCATTCATGAGCAAAAGCCAAGATAATTTCAATGGAGATGTCTCTCCTCTTCTTCTGTTTTTTCCCTCGATTTTCAAATGATTCAAAATTTAAGATCGACTTCCATTCATATATTTCATCTTTGGCTCATCGTTTTCGCTAGGATATTAATTTAGAGATTCTTGTGATTTTCTATAAAATACTTTACTTTCTTACGTTAGAAGCAATTATGATGTTATCATTGATTATCTATATCTCTCAAAATTGTATGTATATCTCTTGTGATTGTGCATATCTTCATTTGATTGTCTTACATAGTCATCCAATGAAGGCTCGCGTACTCTTCTTCAATGTATATCAAATTATACAAGACTTTCCCAATTCAAACTTTCACATATTATTATTCCCAGCCCGTTTCCGATCCTTATCGTCACCTTGACTCTCAAGTTTATGGTTCGACGTAATTTTCCCTAATTTTTACGTTAATAACCAAGTAAACACCAAAACGTGTCTATATATATAAACGCCCACATTGAGATTTTGAATTAAGAGGAGTTATATCAAGATCGGATGTTGACGTTCACTTGCAAAACCGTAGTTCTTGATTAGTTGACATGAATATATCTAGTTTAACGAGACACGTGCGTATCATCAACAAGACCACCTCCGCCTTCGACGACTATGAATCCGGCGAGACCAAGAGAGTATAAGTTTGAATAACTTCTCAAAGGAGTACAAGGGCACGAAGGATTGCAATATATGACGACAAAACACAAAAGACCTGTTTCATATATATATATATCATCCAAGTTCCTAATTTCTATATAGGAAAACCACAAAAACGTCGAAGCCAAATTGACTTCAATTCTTCAGACAGGAGAAAGGTCAATGATAAATAGCTGCTAGATCGCTGGGCTGAGCTGAAATTGTGTTGTCTTCCAAATCTAATTGCTAGAGATAAAATAGACAGATAAACTGCTTTCAATCCCTTGCCACGCAATCAAGTGAAATATCAACACAAGAATCATTTGATACAAGACAGATGTGCTTGATTTGTAGATTATTGTTCAACACATACCTATTAAATTATCTCTTAAACTGATAGATAGAAGGAGGTCATGTGTATATAAAGAGTGCATAAACATCCCCTCTCATGTACACAGACCGGATTAACAATGGGATGTGAAATTTGACGAAGGGGGACCACACATGCCAAGTAGATTAAGGCAAAACCTGGCTCTAATACTTTCCAACCAGATTCTTAAGCTGATAAATAGAGAGATACCAAATGTATATCAAAAGCATATAAACTCCATACACTAGCAATGGGAGATACTTTAACAATTGACAATGAGGAACAATATGTAGCGAATTTCATGTAAAAGAATTAAATAAAATTCATATTACTAGGATAGGTTAAAGAAAACTATAGTAGTTTCTTGGCTCGAGATATTGGCGCAGCTCAACCAAACCCTAGAATCAAGCTCTTGTCAATTGATGTCACGATGAGGTTGAACCACGACAACACCTCGGACCCCACTAAATGCCATAGAAATCATCAATCATTCAGAAAATGTTGGAGGAATCATAAATGTGAGGAAAAAACTAAGTCAAGATGATGAGGAACAATGCTGCATAGTAAATTTCACCTAAAAGAATTTAATAAACTTCATATTACAAGGATAAATATATATATATATATATGACAATTTCATGGCACGGGATATTGGTGCGGCTCAACCAAACTCTAAAATCAAACCCTCATTAATTGATGTCACAGTGAGGTTGAACTACAACAATACCCGAAACCCAACTAAATGCCATAGATATTGTGGGTCACTTAGAAAATGTTGAGGGAACTAAGAAGTGAGAAGATAAACTAAATCAAGACAATGAGGAACAATGTGCAATAAATTTCACATAAAGAACTAAATAAACTTCATATTACAAGATAAATAAATAAATTAAATACACTATGGTAGTCTCATGGCATGGGATTTTGGTGCGGCTCAACCAAACTCTAGAAACAAATCCTCTTCAATTGATGTCACCCGTGAGGTTGAACTGCGACAACAACCAAACCTAACTAAATGCCATAGATATCTTGGATCATTCAGAAAATGTTGAGGAAACAAAGAAGTGAGAGGAAAAACTAAATCAAGACAACAAGGAACAATGTGCAGTATATTTCACCTAAAAGAATTAAATAAACTTCCTATTGCAAGAATAAATATATAAAAACTATGGCAGTTCCATGGCATGATATACTGGTGTGACTCAACCAAACTTTGGAATCAAACCCTTGTCAATTGATGTCATGGTGAGGTTGAATTGCGACAACACCTCAAACCTAACTAAATGCCATAAAAGTAGTACATCATTCCAAAAATGGCGAAGGAACAAAAAAGGGAAAAAAAAAATTAATACATAGAGGAACAATGTGTGCTAAATTCCACGTTTAAGAATTAAATAGACTTCATACTACAAGAATAAATAAACAAGCTACGGCAGTTTTGTGGCACAAGATATTGGCACGGCTCAACCAAACCTTATAATCAAAATCTCGTTAATTCATGCCATGGTGAGGTTGAACCACGACAACACCTTGCACCCACCATAGCTACTCTCAATCATTCAAAAAATGGCAAAAGAACAAAAAAATGAGAAAAGAAAAGCTAAATCAAGACGATGAGAAACAATGTGTAGTGAATTTCACATTTAAGAATTAATCAGACTTCATATTACATGGATAAATAAATAAACAAAGATACAACATTTTCATCACACGGGATGTTGGCATAGCTCAACCAGACCCTAGAACCAAACCTTCGTCAATTGATACTGTTGTGAAGTTGAACCATGACAACACCTTGCACCCAACTAAATGCCTTAAAAATAGTAGATCATTCCAAAAATGGCAAAGGAACAAAAAAGTGAAAAAAAAAAAAAAAAAACTAAACTAAGACTGTGAGGAACAATGTGTACTGAATTTCCCCTAAAAGAATTAAATAAACTTGATATTACGTGCATAGATTTTTTAAAAAAAAAAACACTATAGCAGTTTTGTGGCATGAGATATTAGTGTGGCTCAACCAAACCCTGGAATCTTACCCTTTCATCAATTGATGTCATGGCGAGATTAAACCACGACAACGCCTTGCCCAACAAAATGTCATAGCTAGCGTCAATCGTTCAAAAAAATAGCGAAAGACCAAAAAAGTGAGAAAAGAAAAGCTAAATCAAGATGACAAGAAACAATGTGTAGTAAATTTCACTTTTAAGAATTAAATAGACTTCATATTACAAGAATAAATAAATAAATAAAATTACGGTAGTTTCGTGGCATGAGATATTGGTGCAGCTCAACCAAACCCCGAAATCAAACCTTCATCAATTGATACCATGATGAGGTTGAACCAAGATAACACCTCGCGCCCAACTAAACGCCATAAAAATAGTAAATCATTCATAAAATGGGAAAGGAATAAAATAGTGAGAGAAAAAACTAAATCTAGACATTGTGCGCTACATTTCCCCCAAAAAGAATTAAATAAACTTCAAATCACAAGTATAGCTTTAAAAAAAAAAAAACACTATAGCAGTTTCAAGGCGTAGGATATTGGCACAACTCAACCTAGCCCTAAAATGAAACCCTTTGTCAATTGATGTCATGATGAGGTTGAACCGCAACAACGTCCCTCACCCGACTAAATGCCATCAATCGTTCAAAATAAAGGCAAAAGAACAAAAAAGTGAAAAGCTAAATCAAGACAATCAGAAACAATATATAGTAAATTTCACATTAAAGAATCAAATAGACTTCATATTACAAGGATAAATAAATAAACAAAACTATGGTAGTTTCATGGCATGGGATATTGGTGCGGCTCAACCAAGCCCTAGAATCAAACCTTTGTTGATTAATGTCACGGTGAGGTTGAATGCAACAACACCTCACACCCAACTAAACGCCATAAAAATAGTAGATTATTCATAAAATGGCAAAGGAACAAAACTGTGATGAAAAAAAAAAAAAAAAAATCAAGACATTGAGGAATAATGTGCGCAACATTTCCCCCAAAAAAATTAAATAAACTTCATATTACCAGTATAGATTTAAAAAAAATAATAATACTTCAATAATTTTGTGGCATGGGATATTGGCGTGGCTCAACCAAACCTTGGAATCAAACCCTTCATCAACTAACGACGATGAGGTTGAACCGCAACAACACCCCACACCCAACAAAATTCCGTCGATCATTGAAAAAAATGGTGAAAGAACAAAAAAGTGAGAAACGAAAAGCAAAATCAAGACAACGAGAGACAATGTGTAGTAAATTTCAAGTTTAAGAATTAAATAGACTTCATATTACAAAAATAAATAAACAAAACTACGGCAGTTCTATGGCACGGATATTAGTGCGGCTCAACCAAACCCTCAAATCAAACCTTCGTCAATTGATACCATGGTGAGTTTGAACCACAATAACACCTCGCACCCAACTAAACACCCTAAAAATACTAGATCATTCATAAAATGGCAAAGGAACAAAATAGTGCAAAAAAAAAAAAAAACTAGATCGAGACATTGAGGAAAAATGTGTCCTACATTTCTCCCAAAAAGAATTAAACAAACTTCAAATTACAAGTATAGATTTTAAATAAATAAAAAAACACTACGGCAGTTTCATGGCACGGGATATTGGTACGACTCAACCTAGCCCTAGAATCAAGACCTTTGCCAATTAATGTCGCAATGAGGTCGAACCACAACAACGACCCTCACCCCACTAAATGCCAGAGCTACCATCAATTGTTCAAAATAAAGGCAAAAGAACTAAAAAGCGAAAAAAGAAAAGCTAAATCAAGATGATGAGAAACGGTGTGTAGTAAACTTCATGTTAAAGAATTAAATAGACTTCATATTACAAAGATAAATAAATAAATAAACAAAACTACAGCAGTTTCGTGACATAGGATATTGGTGCGGCTCAAGCAAACCCTAGAATCAAACCTTCATTAATTTATGTCAGTGACATAGGATATTGGTGCGGCTCAACCAAACCCTAGAATCAAACCTTCATTAATTTATGTCATGGTGAGGTGGAACGTGACAACACCTCAAACCCAACTAAACGCCATAAAAATAGTAGATTATTTATAAAATGACAAAGGAACAAAATGATGATGAAAAAAAAACTAAAGACATCAACGAATAATGTGTGCTACATTTCCCCAAAAAACAACTAAATGAAGTTCATATTACAAGTATAGATTTAAAAAAAAAAAAAAAATACTACAGCAGTTTCATGGCATGAAATATTGACGTGGCTTAACAAGACCCTAGAATCAAACCCTTCATCAACTGATGTCGCAATGAGGTTGAACTGTGGCAACACCCCGCACCAAGCAAAATGCCATAGCTCCCATCGGTCGTTCAAAAAAATGGTGAAAGAACAAAAAAGTGAGAAAAGAAAAGCTAAATTAAGACAACGTGTGTAGCAAAATTTCACGTTTAAGAATTAAATAGACTTCATTTTACAAGGATAAATAAACAAAACTATGACAATATCGTAGCATGGGACATTGGCGTGGCTCAACCAATTCCTAGAATCAAACCTTCATCAATTGATGTCACAGTAAGGTTAAACCGTGACAATGCCTCGCACCATAAAAATTGTAGGTCATTCATAAAATGGCAAAGGAACAAAATAGTTTAAAATAAATAAATAAATCAAGACAGTGAGGAACAACGTGCACTAAATTTCCCCTAAAAAGAATTAAATAAACGTCGTATTACAAGTACAGATAAAAAATGAAACACCACAGCAGTCTCATGGCATGGAGGTATTGACGCAGCTCAACCAAACCATAAAATCAAACCCTTCGTCAATTGATGTCATTGGTGAGGTTGAACCACGACAACGCCCCGCACCCAACTAAATGCTGTAGCTAACATCGATTGTTCAAAAAATGGCAAAAGAACAAAAAAGTGAGCAAAGAAAACCTAAATCAAAACGATGAGAAACAATGTGCAATAAATTTCTCATTTAAGAATTAAATAGACTTCATATTACCAGGATAAATAGATTAATAAACAAAACTACGGCAGTGTCGAGGTACGGCATATTGGCATGACTCAATGGAACCTTGGAATCAACCTTCACCAATTGATGTCACAGTGAGGATGAATAGCGACAACACCTTGCACCCAACTAAACGCCATAAAAATAGTAGACTATTCAAAAAATGGCAAAGGAACAAAATAGTGGAAAAAAAAAACTAAATCAAGACAGTAATGTGCGCGAAATTTCCCCTCAAAAGAATTAAATAAACTTCACATTACAATTATAATTAAAAAAAAAAAAAAAACACTACAACAATTTCGTGGCATGGCGCAGCTCAACCAAAACCTTGAAAGCAAACCTTTCGTCAAGTGATGTCACAGTGAGGTTGAACCGCAACAACGCCCCACATTCAACTAAATGCCATGACTACCGTCAATCATTAAAAAAATGGCGAAAGAACAAAAAAATGAGAAAAGAAAAGCTAAATCAAGATGATGAGAAACAATGTGTAGTAAATTTCACATGAAAGAATTAAATAGACTTCATATTGCAATGATAAGTAAATAAATAAATAAAACTACAACAGTTTCATGGCATAGGATATTGGCACGGCTCAACCAAACCCTAAAATAAAACCTTCATCAATTGATGTCATTGTGAAGTTGAATCGTGACAACATCTCACACCCAACTAAACGCCTTAAAAATAGTAGGCCATTCAAAATATGGCAAAGGAACAAAATAGTGAAAAAGAAGAAGAAGAAGCAAAATCATGATAGTGAGGAACAATGTGGACTAAATTTCCCCTAAAAAGAATTAAATAGACTTCATATTACAAGTATAAATTTAAAAGAAAAAACACTAAAGCAGTTTCATGGCACGGGATATTGACGCGGCTCAACCAAACCCTGAAATCAAACCCTTCGTTAATTGATGTCATGGTGAGGTTGAACCGAGACAACACCTCGCACCAACTAAATGCCATAGCTACCATCGATCATTCAAAAAATTAGGGGCAAAAGAACAGAAAAATGAGAAAAGAAAAGCTAAATCAAGATAGTGAGAAACAATGTATAGTAAATTTCACGTTTAAAAATTATATAAACTTAATATTACAAGTAAAAATAAGTAAATAAACAAAACTATGGCAGCTTCATGGCACGAGGTATTGACACGGCTCAACCAAACCTTGAAATCAAATCTTCATCAATTGATGTCACGATGAGGTTGAACCGTGACAACACCTCGCACCCAACTAAATGTCATAAAAATAGTAGATCATTCAAAAAATGGCGAAGGAAAAAAATAGTTAAAAAAAAAAAAAAAAAACTAAATCAAGATATTGAAGAACATTGTGCGCTAAGAAAAGAAAAGCTAAATCAAGACTATGAGAAATAATGTGTAGTAAATTTCATGTTTAAAAATTAAATAGATTTCATAGTATATTGGCACGGCTCAACCAAATCTTGAATCAAACCTTCGTATTGATGTCATGGTGAGGTTGACCCGCAAAAACACCTCGCACCCAATTAAATGCCACGAAAATAGTAGACCATTCAAAAAATGGCAAAGGAACAAAATAGTGAAAAGAAAAAAAAAACTAAATCAAGACAATGAGGAACAATGTGTGCTAAATTTCCCCTAAAAGAATTAATAAACTTCACATTACAAGTATAGATTTGGAAAAGAAAAAAAAAAAAAAACACCACCGCAGTTTCACGACACGGGATATTGGCGCGACTCAACCAAACCTTGAAGTCAAACCCTTCATTAATTGATGTCACGGTGAGGTTGAACCGCGACAACACCCCGCACTCAACTAAATGCCATAGCCACCATCGATCATTCAAAAAAAAAAAAAAAAAAAATGGCGAAAGAACAGAAAAGTGAGAAAAGAAAGCTAAATCAAGACGGTGAAAAATAATGTGTAGTAAATTTTATGTTTAAAAATTACATAGACTTAATATTACAAGGAAAGATAAGTAAATAAACAAAACTATGGCAGTTTCAAGGCACAAGTTATTGACCCACCTCAACCAAACCTTGAAATCATACCTTCATCAATTGATGTCATGGTGAGCTTGAACTATGACAACACCTCACGTCCAACTAAATGCCATAAAAATAGTAGATCATTCAAAAAATGGCAAAGGAACAAAATAGTGAAAATAAAAATAAATCAATCAAGACAATGAAGAACATTGTGCAGTAAACTTTCCCTAGAAAGAATTAAATAAGCTTCATATTACAAATATAATTTTTCTATAAAATAAAAAAAAAAATGCTACGGTAGTTTTGTGGCGCGGGATATTGTTGCGGCTCAACCAAACCCCGGAATCAAACCCTTTGTCAATTATGTCGCGGTGAGGTTGAACCACAACAACACCCCACACCCAACTAAACGCCATAGCTGCTGTCGATCGTTCGAAAAAAAATGGCGAAGAAGAAAAATGTGAGAAAAGGAAAGCTAAATCAAAGCTCTAAGAGGTGCCATGGAATGAAGAAGTGGTGATCGGCAGATTATATAGAGAGCTCTTGTCGAGGCTGGTTTGACTTTTGGTAAAATACATTTCGTTACGTACTGGGTGACGCGGAACAAAAAGAAATTCGATTTCCGCTAGGGAAGGAGCATGTGCCGGCCAAATGGAGTTTTGCATAGCGATGAGAATCTTTGGGATCGCCGGCCGGTTCCTCAAGCCTTTTGTGCACAGCCATTTTCGTTTCGGACAAGCTTCGCATGTCCGTATCCATGTCTACTTTTTCGAAGACGACTTCAATCTCGGAATCAGCTTCGAACCCTTGTCCAACCTCGTTCGATAACTCTTAGGAATGTCTACGGTTTAGCTATGGTTCTCGCCTCGTGAAATTTGAGGTTCTTCTCGATTTGCCCGCCTTTTGCATCTGGCCGAGGGCAAAGAAAAGTCAACATGTTTCGCAATAGATGGCCGAAGTTGACTCCATCATGCCCATTTCGCGGCGGTCGAAGTTGACTCAGGGTGAACGTCATCACTTGAGATTTTTTTTAGCTAGTGTTCTGATGTGCAGTTATGTATGCGGTCACGCCAAATTTTGAGAACCGATGAATATTTCAAAATGAAACAATTCAATTTGTCAACAATCACTAGAATTCTCGGACCGTGTGATGACATCAGATTTGGAGATAAAGTATGCCGTCGACCACAAAAGTGCAAGGTAAATCTAGATGATTTTGGTAGGAATTACAGAACTTCGTAGAGGAGAAAAATCAAAGAAGAGCACGAGAATTGAAGGCTGTAGTTCGGGTTAGGACTGGAAAAGAGCACGACCTCAAAGATTGGGCCTAGGTTTCTATTCGAGCTCAGCCCAACCCACAGGCCGAGCAAGAGGGCCCAAAAACATCATGGGCCGATCGAACCATTATATCGGGTTAATTTGGTCACCGGTATCCAACTTAATCGACAATTTAGGCTTAGTTTACTTCGCAAAAATAAGTGATTTGAAAAATATTTTCTAAATACGATTACTCATATCACTCACACAAATAAATGAATATATTTTATTTTCATTATACACAAAAATGTTTAGACATAAATGATTATTTATAATGAAAATATTTTTTATTAATTATTCCGAACGATATAAAAGATCATTTTCAGGAAAATATATTCCAAATCATTCATTTTCGCAAAATAAATGAAGATATAATGAGTAATTTGCACCAAGGTAATATAATGAGTAATTTGCACCAAGGTAAGTTTAAAGTAGCGACTGACCCAAAATTTAAGGTTATTCATTTGTGTCTTATGTGTTGATGTTGATCAACTTGATTAAGCAAAACAAGAAGGGAAGAAAAAGGAAGGGGAAAATAGAAATTTTTCTTATGCAGTGATTTTCAGCCTATCGATGCTATTGAAAAGAACGAGTAAGAGAAGCAAAAGATGAAAGGGAGTATTGAGCTGTCCCCTTGTGCAGAAGCAAACAATTCTACACGCTCCCTCTCCGGCAACACCAAAGCGAACGACTTCGTTCTTTCTCTCAAGTGTTGCCGCCTTGAGTCCTCAATGCAGTCCCCAGCTTTTGTCCTTGGCAAAATCCTTGAATTTCTCCTATCATTTTAACCGTCAATTGTTGTCTCCATTAGACAAACTTTAACCCATCCTCGTTCGTATAATCATTCCCCTCGCTACGCTCAACATCTCACAGCTCCTGCCCCTTCAAACACCTCTTTCCCTAACACATTGTCTTGTGCAAGGCGGGGGGGCCCAAACAGTTTCTCCACCGCAATGGCTAGGCTTGCGCGGAACAACACGAACCGGAGCCTCGAGTCGCTGCTGGACATGGACAAGTCCGCGGCCATGGGCAAGGACGCCGTGCCACCCCTGAGGAAGATGATCCCTGGCCATGGGCTCGAGTTCAGCGGCCTCTCCTACAGTATCATCAAGAAGCAGAAGAAGGACGGCGTGTCGGTCAAGAAAGAGGCGTACCTCCTCAATGACATCTCGGGCCAGGCGATGAGGGGCGAGGTCATGGCGATCATGGGGCCCAGCGGGGCGGGGAAGTCCACGTTCATCGACGCGTTGGCGGGGCGGATTGCGCAGGGGAGCCTCCAAGGTTCAGTCAGGATCGATGGGAAGCCGGTGAGTCGCGCGATAAGGGATGATCACTTTCATTACTAGTTGACTAGGCACATATAACGCTTTGTGTTTACTGATGTTGATCTGTTGACAGATTACTACCAGCTACATGAAGATGATCTCATCCTATGTTATGCAAGATGATCAGCTCTTTCCGACGTTGACCGTCTTCGAGACGTTCATGTTCGCTGCTGAGGTCAGGCTTCCTCCTTCGATCTCCAGGGCCGAAAAGCAGAAGCGCGTCCATGAACTCCTCGAGCAGCTTGGCCTCCAGGTACAGATCCTAGGCGCACTTTACGCACCTGATGTTGTTCGCAATCCGATTAAGACAGAATATAACTTATCGAGACAAAAATAATGATTTGGTTCGGTTCGGATTTGTTTGAATAGACAGGAGGTTTGGAGTGAAAGAAGAAATCTTGAATCAGAATATTGAAGAAGACAAAGTAGCATTGCATATCCGTAAGATAATCTAGACAGTCATGAGGGAATACTATACTACATATGCCTACAAGCTGGAATAACAGAATCAACACATATAGCAAAACCGAGTTTCATGATCAACTTCATACTCAGTCGAAAATTTTTGCGCTACTGACATTATCCTCGACCTTTTGTCTTCGCAGAGCACGACTCATACACGTATCGGTGATGAGGGTAGAAGAGGAGTGTCGGGAGGGGAGCGGCGAAGGGTTTCCATAGGAATCGACATCATCCATAAGCCGTCGCTGCTGTTTCTCGACGAGCCCACCTCCGGTTTGGACTCCACGAGCGCCTACAGCGTCGTTGAGAAGGTGAAGGACATAGCTCGAGGCGGTAGCATTGTGCTCATGACCATCCACCAGCCTTCCTATAGGATTCAGTTGCTCCTGGACCGCATCACAGTCCTGGCAAGGTAACGACATCGGTCTCGTGACGTTCCAGTTTCGAATTACTTGTGGCGTATGACTAATTTGTTACGAGCATGTGTAATGGGATTCCAGGGGAAGGTTGATATATATGGGGAGTCCTCTGGCGTTGCCTACTCACCTTTCCGGATTCGGAAGGCCGATTCCCGAGGGTGAGAACAGCCTCGAGTACCTCCTAGATGTGATCAAGGAGTACAACGAGTCGACCCTCGGCCTCGATCCGCTCGTGCTGTACCAAAGAGATGGCATCAAACCTACCCAAGAAGCTAGGACCCCAGTTAGAAAGACACCGAAAGGGCCGAAAACTCCAAAGACTCCTCGTGGACACACCCCTAGTTCGAAGCTCAATCTCCACTCTCAGACGTACACTCCTAGAGGGCAGAAGACTCCTCGATCTGACTCTGAACAGTTCGACTACTTAGAAGACAACGACGACGATGAATTCGACAACTCGCTGGAGCGCAAAGCAATGCAGACGCCAATGCACTCGCAGAGCGCTGTGCACCCGAGATTGGCGTCCCATTTTTACAAAGACTTCTCTGTCTGGCTCTACAATGGCGTGAAGGGGACACCACGGCGCCCACCATCCTGGACTCCGGCCAGGACTCCTGGGCGGACGCCTGGAGGTAAGACGCCGATGTACGGCCCCCGAAGTCAAATCTCGAGCCAGTGCCCCACTCCTCAGCGCAGCCATCCTCAGCCCAAGACCCCGCTGGCCTTCAGCCCCGACCCAGACCCATCTTATGTTACTTCCTATGAGGAGTTTGAGATGGAAGTCCTCGATGAGCCCGACCACAGTCCGAAATTCGCAAATCCATGGCTGCGTGAGGTCGTGGTCCTGAGCTGGCGCACCGCGCTCAATGTGGTTCGCACGCCGGAGCTCTTCTTCTCACGCGAGATCGTCCTTGCGGTCATGGCGCTGATCCTGTCCTCCCTCTTCAAGAGCCTTCACTACCGCAATACCAAAACCATCAACCGCCTCCTCAATTTCTACATCTTCACCGTCTGCCTGGTTTTCTTCTCCTCTAATGACGCCGTCCCGACCTTCATCCAAGAGCGCTTCATCTTCATCCGAGAGACGTCCCACAATGCATACCGAGCTTCGTCCTATGTCATCTCGTCTCTCATCGTATACCTCCCCTTCTTCGCGGTCCAGGGCCTCACATTCGCGATTATCACCAAGTACATCCTCCGCCTCCAGAGCAACCTCCTCTACTTCTGGATGATCCTGTTCGCCTCCCTGATCACTACCAACGCCTACGTGATGCTCGTGAGCGCCCTCGTCCCAAGCTACATCACGGGATACGCTGTCGTCATAGCAACCACAGCTCTCTTCTTCCTCACTTGCGGCTTCTTCTTGAAGAGATCGCAGATACCAGTGTATTGGAGGTGGCTCCATTACATCTCTGCCATAAAGTATCCATTTGAGGCACTGCTAACAAATGAATTCAAAGGGGGCCACTGCTACAATGGCACTCTATCAGATCTCTCGCCGGGTCCGCTAGGAAACTTCAGGCGTAGCTTGCTGCATAATAACAGCGGTAATTTCGGCCCAACTTGCGTCGTGATGGGACAGGACGTTCTGTTCACAATGGACATCGACATGACGGATATCTGGTATGACATCGTCATTCTGCTGGCGTGGGGAGTTCTTTACAGGCTCTTCTTCTACGTGGTCCTGAGATTCTACTCCAAGAACGAGAGGAAGTGAAGTTTTTTATTTCGGTAATGCTCCTTGTGTTCTAAGCCATGCTATTCCTTCAATATACTTTGAAATATAGGCATTCAGATACTGGCACTGCCCAAAAGTGTCGAATGGTAAAAACAGAACTGATTCTATATGTCGTTCGCAATAAGCCTTTGCCATAAATGAAACTAAGCTACATTTCTCTTATAGAAATATTACTCTCCTGCAATACGTGCCATCATTGCATGTTCGGAATGAAAGAACAGGGGAGCGTGCGGGGAGATTTGAACCTGGAGAGGAATTCCCCTATCACGTTCAAACAGGTGACAGGCACAACTGGTTATAGCCAAGTCGGTCTAAATATCATAGCACCTCATGCAACATGAAGAAAAGTTTGTCAACGTCATAAAGAGAAAACAGCAAGTCCTTAAAAAAATTCATCTCAATTCTCATCTGGACCTCAGAATCACTGGGATGTAAAACAAGGCCTCTCCTTGGGGAAGACAAAGATAAAGGGAGAAATGGGAGTGCAGCACATAAAAATAAGAAATGCAGCCGTAGAGCTCACCACCCCTATGTATAACATGGTTTATTATCTCGGGATCATTGTACTAATGATTATTCATAACCAGAAATGTTTCATTTGGTAATAATCCTCAATTAAGGATAATCTCTCAGGTAGATTTCGCTCATATTTTCCAATTGCCTAAGCGGGCCTAGTCCAGTACAACAAACATTCAGGGTAAGTTGCATCATCCATGCTTTTATTCAGGGTTAAGACAAGGAGTAGAGCAACAGGAGAGGACTGAGAGGATACAACAGGCATATATAGCTGGAGAAGCCAAACCAAACAGTTTTTGAGCTGCGAATATGTCATCTATTACCCCAACCCAAACAATTCGACACACCTCTCACCCTATAGCAGGACAAATAGCAGTAAGTATACCTTCCATGTTGCAAACACATAGGTTACAGGGGCCTAGTTTCTCAACTTTTCACATCTCTGAAATCAGCCTGCATGCTGCGCTATCTTCCGCTCAAGGGAGCCCTTATCAGCACCAACTAGCTTGTCAACCTCTTTGCCATCTCTCACAAAGAAGAAACTAGGGACGCTGCTGATATTCCAAGTGGCAGCGACATCCCTCGCCTCATCAATGTCAACTTTTAGGAATACCACTTTCGGATATTTTGCAGCTAGGCTAGTAAAAAGAGGAGAAATGAAGCGGCAGGGCCCACACCAGGTAGCAGTGAAGTAAAGGATGGCCAGGCGGGATGTTCTTGAAGCAGCATTCAATTTGGATTCCAGTTCAGCACGAGAGTGGATACCAATTACTTGGCCTGTCGAGAGCAAGAACCAAAAAAAGAAAGAGCAAGAACCATTTCAATGCTACATTCCGAGTAAATTGATAAGAGGAATCATCACAATCATTCACTCCCAAGGAAAGAAGTTTTGGGGACCTGCTCTTATAAGTGTAGCTTGGCAAAAGATAAAGAGAAAACAGCAGTCTCCAACCCATGGTCCAGTACACTTTCTCACAAAAAATAAAGGTAAAACACTAAAATATGTCTGAAAATGACAAATTAAAAACGAATAGAAAATCCAGTCTCAAGTTTTAGTTTGTAATTAATCCTTCTAATTTGGAGTCGTAATAAGCATTAAATAATGACAGATGCTAGTGATAAATTACATATAAAACATAACAATGATGCTCACCGTCCTTGAGAGCGGTTGAAGCTTCCGACTCCTGCAGCAGGTGAAAAACAATCCTAAATTTCAGTGTAAGAGCAAAGGTGAAGGCTATGCAACTATAGAGGACTCAAAGGAACTTGCATATTCACTTTCAATTCAATTGACAGTCTCATGACTCTCATCAAACCCCAAAAGGCAAGTCAAAGAAATAGACATGCACAAACAGACTCAGCATGGGGCATGGAAAAGTCAACAGTTTCACTTGCTTTTGCACCCTGACAGCAAGGAGTTCATGATGCCAATATTGCTACTACTGCACATGGACCACAAGCAAAGTACTGCAGAAATTGAGGAGAAAAAGGTTTGGATTGAATTACCTGATCATAATCATTTTTTAAGTACTAAGGATCAATTAACAAGGCATACGAAAGATTACGTGAAAATAAAATCCCAAATAGAAACAAGTATGCATCAAGTCATCTCACTTCAGCAGTGCGCCGGCGTTGCTGCTCACGTGCAGCCTTTTCTTTCTCCTTCTCTTTGCGCAAGCGTTGATACTTCCTGCGATGCTCTTCTAATTTGCGGGCATTGGGTTCAACCTGCAAATCCATATGGAATCTTCAACAGAAATCCCTCAGCAGCTCAATCGTCTCAACTCTAAGAGAGTCAGAGTGTGTAGTACCTTCTTAAGCACCATGCTAATTTCCTCATCGTGATCTATTTTTGAAGCTACATGCAGATCACTAGCTGCTTCCCCCCACTTACCCAGCAGGGCCCTCGCCATCCCTCGTGCTTTGTATCCTTTAGCTGAGTCAGGATTAATCTATGAAAAAGAAAGAGGAGCTTCATCACTCCAATTTAAACACATAAGAAACATCCGCATGTCTCCCTTATCCACTATGCCAATGCAATCGTAACCAGTAAAGCTGAGTCGCCAACAAGTGTATGAACACCCACCTGTAAAGCTGCATCAGCATCATGAATTGCAGCATTTGGCTTCTTCAATTTGACAAAGACGGTAGCTGTATGGAATATAGACAATTGCTAAGGTAAAGCCACCAAGCCACAAGTACACTGAGACTGCACTATTCAGCATGAATGCATGGGAATAGATGTTACCTCTAGTCGCATATAGTATTGCTGAACCTGGATTCAACATGATCGCCTCTGTTAGGTGATCTGTCGCTTCATCCAGATTACCTGGGAAGTATAAGCAATTTAAACGGACAGATAATTCTCCAGCAAGAGCAGTTGAGGAATTTTAGGTAAAAGGCCCAAACGATATTAGCTTAAATATCATGCCTTCTGACATTGCATCCACAGCTTTTGATTTTGCCATTTGTGCAGCCTCCTGCTTTTCTTCTGTAACTTCAATAGAAGGGTCTCCCATCTGTAATTAGAAAATCTGCACATTCACTTTTCTACAAAGGAGAATCCTGAAGCTACTTCTCCGGGAAATCTTTTCCACCGCTCACCTTTTGCGGAGGATCATCATCAGGTGCCACAGTGTCAGATTCGTCTAATTCAACATCAGATTCAACAAAGTCACCTTCATCATAATCCATTTCCAAATCAGTTTTGTTTGCATCAAACCCAGTGCCTGACATGCCACGGCTCTCCTGTCACATTGAGAACTAGATTAGTGCAAGCATGAAGAGAAAGATCACGAATTCAAGCACTCTTTCAAGTATACAAAGCCAAAAATCAAGAAAATTGCCATGCCAATTCTTCAAGACACAGTATGAGTGGCTATATAAAAATGTGCTAATGCAAGTGATGAACCTTAAGCGGGTCAATGCATGCACTAGACCAGGATGCAATTTCAATTACCTGAGGAAGATTATTATCAGCTTGCCCTAAGCTACGGTCTATCTAAAGATTTTGCTGGTTCAGTTTTTTCTTTAGGAACAGTAGGTGTCTTGGTAGAAAAATGGATTATTTTGGCACAAAAATTTATGACTTCTTCCGAAAACCATTACATCCAAAAGAACGTCACTTTGTGGTTGCTCCCTTCTCCAATTTCATAGTTTCTCCCAAGCTTTCTTCGCTTTTGTTAAACCTCGACCTTATTCTCAACGCCAGTTTCTTAAATCCAAAGTACCTTTCTTAATGGCATGCTCCAGTCATATCATATGGTCCATATAAAATCTTTGTATTGTCAAATGCTTTTGCATTTCTTGTGATTGGAAAACCACGCGTAATCTGTCTTGAGGCATCTTAATTATGCAATCCCTTTCTATTGCTTTCCCGTCGACTAATTTTTCTATTGATCATTTCAAGGTAAGCATTTCCCAAATCGTTGATTTCCCATGAAATAAACGCGCCACAATTGCACAATTCTCATTCTACTCAGCAAACAGACATACAAATATCAAGTAAACCAAAACGCGTTCGATGCAGCCAATCAAACTAGACATAGCACTTCCTGGCCAATGAATATGCACAAGAATCGGGTAAAGAGCATTTCAGGAGCAGGCTTCTCACTGATTTCGCGGCGGGCGGGATTCGAGCACCTAAGCTGCAAACAAAAAACATGCCACGTTCTTGAAACAACAGCAAACAAAAGAGAAACATGTCGCCCAATCTTCCCCCCCCCCCCCTCCCCTCCAAAAGAAAAAACGGCAGACTGAAAAACGTACTGATACGCTCTTGTAATGAACAACAAATGGAGAAACTTTCAGGCCCATCTATCCACTACCCAGCAACCCATCTAGCAGCAGCGATCTGCCGAGCGATTCACCCATTCAGACAAGCGAAACAGAAGCGAGCGCGAGCTCGATACGGTACCTCTGAAGGTAGGACTTGAAGAAGGCGATCGAAGGGTCGTCGAGGATGGAAGGGTCCGACCGGCACTGGCCGATGAAGTGCCGCAGCTCGTCCATCTTCTCCGATTCCATCTCCATGTCTCTCTCTCTCTCTCTCTCTCTCTCTCTCTCCCCTTCTCTCTTTCTCTCTCTACTGTGTCTGGGTAGGTGGGAACTGGGCGTGGAAGCGCCGCGAAACCGCGATTCTCTTGAATCCGCCGTCGGGCCTCCCGGGCCGGGCTTTCCGGGCCCGCGAGGAAGGCGGCGGCCGGAAGTTCCGATGGGCTCACCCGGACCGGCCCGGCCCGAACCCACAAACTTACGGCGGTGCGTCCGGGCGTTACTGCCCTCTCTTTAAGCGGGAAAAAATGCATATTAACTGGACTTCGAAAAAATTGCCAAAAATCCTCCTCATTTATTGCACGTTTTGGAAAACTTCCGAGTGTTTTTCATGTTGTAGAAAAATCAAATTACTTTTGGGCCACATAATTTTGCAAAAGCAAGAAAAAAAATGAAAAAGTAAAAGTCATTTCAAATTGGATGATACAAAAGCCCGAATACGGTATAGCATTTAAAAAGATGGGTTTTTAGTTTCGGTTGATTGGGTGATTATCACGATTGACATAAGGTGATTAGTATTGGTCAATGGAAAAGGTAATGCATCGAGAGCACCTTAACACTTGTCGTGTCTTTTTCTTCTTTTTTTTTTTAAGTACACGAACAAAGTTATGACGATTCAATATTTTGAGGAGTGTTAATCAAATTATAAAAGGAAAAAAATGGAAGTAGTAGTAAGGTTAGCTTAAGGTCAACTTGTAAAGTAAAATGGTTTAAAGACGGGATCAAGAAATTAGAAGTGTATAAGCAAACCAGTTCTATTCAAGAACTTGATTGTACTACCCAAAATATAGGTCTGAGAACCAATTCCTATACAAGTTCCAAAATTTGGAACTAATTGGAATCGATTCCAAAATAGGTTTCTAGTGAATACTCACTTAGGAACCAAATTGGACTATCCTATTTTGGAATCGGTTTGAATTTTTTATCGTTTATAATTGTACGTGATTACGTATTCATTTTATGAATTGTTATTTTTTGGTAAATAGGGATTTCTATTGTTCATCTTTTACTTTGAATTATTTTATTACTTATAGTCTAATATGATTTTATTGTAAAAAAATAAACCATAAAAAGGAAAAAAAAATGGTTTTCGAGTAGACCCTTGAACCGAATAAAAAAAAAAACATAATACGTTCCAAAAATGGCTCCAAACAAATGAGGCAAGTTTCAGAGTCCAAAAATTAGGAATCAGGTTATAAAAAGTAAGTTCCAGATTCTAACTCTAGAACCTATCCTACCAAAACCGATCACTCCTACAAGAAACACATGCATCATTCCTAACGAAAGATTATGTGACGCCGACCACCCAATTAGCACTGCGCATAGAGCGGCCGCCCCCATTCATCACCTCCCCGCGTGACATCCCCGCGGCGACGACACTGCTAAGACCGCACTTGCTAAGAATCCGATTAAGCCACTCATCTTTTTCATCCGACCGGCACCGGCCGATGAAGTGCCGCAGCTTGTCTATCTTCTCTCTCTCTCTCTCTCTCTCTCTCTCTCTCTCTCTCTACTGCGTCTAGGTGGGAATGTCGAGCTAGAAGTCAATGGACACGCCGCGGAACTGCGATCCTCTAGAACCCGCCAACGGGCCTGCTGAGCCGGGCCAGGCTTTTTAGGCCCGCGAGGAGAGCAGCGGCCGGAAGTTCCATTGGGCTCAGCCGGCCCGGCCCGAACGCACGAACTCACGGGGATGCGTCCGGTCGTCATTGCCCTCTTTAGGCAGGAAAAAAAAAAAGTCGCTTCTTCCGTAACTCGACTTTGAAAAATGATCAAAAATCCTCCTCATATATGTTACTAATATATTGCACGTTTTGGAAAAACTTCCGAGTGTTATATAAAAATCAAATTACTTTGGCCACATAATTTCCCAAGAACAAGAACAAAAATGAAAAAGTAAAAATCATTTCAGATTGGACGATACAAAAATTTGAATACGGTATAGCGTCTAGAAAGATGGGTTTTTAGTTTTGATTGGTTAGGTGATTATCTAATTGACATAAGATGATTGGTGTTTGGTCAATGGAAAAGTTAATGCATCAGGACCACCTAAACACTTTTCATGTCTTTTTTTTTTTTTTTAGGTACACAAAGTTCACGACGATTCAACATTTCGAGGAGCGTTAGTCCTATTATAAAAAATAAAATAAAATAAAAATGGAAGTAGTTGTAAGGTTAGCTTAAGGTCAACTTGTAAGATAAAATGGTTTAAAGATAGGATTTTGCTGAATCAACAAAAAATTAGGGGTGTGCAACCAAATCAGTTCTATTTAGGAAATAGATTGAATCGCCTGAAAAACAGATCTGAAAAATGGTTTCAATTAAAACTTGTCCGAAAACACGTTTCAAATTTTTAGAACCGGTCCCGGAATAGATTCCCAGTAAATACCCATCTTGAAATTAAACCAAACTATCCTATTTTGAAACCGGTTTGAACTTTTTATCGCTTATGATCATATGTGACTACGTATCCGTCTTAGGAATTGTTGCTTTTGGTAGATAGGGATTTATGTTGTTCATCTTTTACTTTGAATTATTTTGTTACTTATAGTCTAATATAATTTAGCTGTAAAAAATAAACCATAAAAAAGGACCAAAAAGAAAAATAAGTTCCAGAGTAGATCTTGAAACAGGATCGGGAAAACAGGGTAGGTTTCAAAATCAGTTCCAAACAAACAAGGTATATACCAGACTCCAAAAATTAGGAGCCCGTAATAACATAATAGGTTCAGATTCTAATGTAGAACCTATCTATCCCAGAATCGGTAACCCTATACGAGAAACACACGCTTCATTCCTAATGAAAGATTATGTGACGCCGCTGGTCCAATTAGCACGGCGCACAGAGCGACCCGCCCCAACTTACCACCTCCCCCGAATGACATTCCCGCGACGACACCGCACTTACTGATAATCCGATTAAGCCACCCATCTTTTTCATCCGACCGATTGTAGAAAAAGAGGATGCCGTACACAAATCCTCAATAAAGAAAGAAGAAAAAAGATCATTTCCAGCGATGACGATGAGGAGGAGCTTGGCAGGACCACCAAGCTTTTGACCATCGGTTTCCGCCTCACCGTCCGACGCATGATCTCCGCGCGCATACCGATCGAACACGCAATAAACAAAACCAGCGCAACTGCAAAATTGGTGGCAATCGCTAACGAAGCAAACACAGATCGTAGATGAAGTTCTAAGGCGCACGTTTCGAGTAGTTCTAGCGCTGCAAATCCAGCTTGTGCAGCACGAATCGCAACCACGTTCGAATTGCTGCACTGCCCAGAAACGCTTCTTGAATTACATTTACACCCGGCTCTGAGCCGGAGCAAAACTTTTAACCATTACACGGCGAATAGGAAGGAAGGGCGAGATGGACTCGCGTGGTCTTTTTCAAAAAATCGGATCGAGGAGACAGCAAGTAGGAGAGGGAAATATAACATAGGACTAGAAAGCATTAGGACTAATTGACTTTCAACCGACAGTCATGGCTGAAAAAAATAATATTCCATCTAGGACCAAAACCCGCGTCGGGATTCCTCGTCGGAAGACGGTTGCTATAGCTTCTGGTTGATGTCGATGTGATGACAAGAGGCGGTGGAAATGGTGGAGCGGCTAAAGCTGTCCGAAGCTGAGTCAGTATGATCTGGAGAACTCCTGCCTGGCGCATAAGGCGACGTGGTCATCGCCCTGCGTACAAATGGAACTTAGGTTAAGGTAACAGTGCCTATGACCAGGGACGGAATGATGCATAGAGAGCATCCTCCGGCAATCTAAACCAAACACCGGCAGAGGAAATGAATTACAAGTGAAGGTTTTGGTATGTGATACTGACCTTTCTTTGCGCTTCTCTAGAAATCGAGCCAAGGACGCCTGCCGAGCCTGAGGTAGAGCAACTGCGAGGCAACAATTAGTTACACCGATTTGATTCAGTCTTGAAATCATCTCGTTGGTATCATCAGAAAAACTCCACCCTAAAGATTTAAGAGAGTGATACGACGACATACCGGCCGGAAGAATAGTCGGTCTAGCCGGTGCTACAGAAGTTATTGCTTTTGGAGTCTCGGGTCGTCTGATAGATGTATCGTAGGCTCCAACGGCTTTCCCTCTCCTCTGATCCACATTGCTCGGGACTGCAGAAAACGAGAGCATTGATGATCTTCCGCTCCTGTTCAAATCATCAACAGGCACCGGTCTAGTGATCGGTGTGATTGGCGCTTGAATTTGAGTTGATGGAACGGTCTTAGGCCCAGATGCAGAAGAACCGTTCCCAGCCAGCAACATGATCGCCTGAGCCTAAAAAATCAGGTCGAAACATGTTAGGCTGCCTGTCAATTTCGGAGGCTTAAATGGTAACTCATCGACAGAGCAAGAGATACGCACCTTTTCTGGAGATACATCATCGAACACATATACCGAACCGCCAAAGAAGATGGTCAACTGAGCTGGTGGTGCAGGGGATCTCGCAGCATTCCTACAAAACAAGATCACCACTTGGACTGATCATTGATTGAACTTGCAGAGTCCGCTCCTTGCCAAGCATCCATCAGTTCGAGAAAAAATGCAGCAAAAAAAATGACTAACAGACATCTGGATCACCTAGCGTCAGTGAAGCCGACCAGAGAAGTCGAAGTCGGAGGAACTGATGCAGGAGGGACAAACGTAAATCCCCTGAGAGACGGCGGTTTTGCAGAGGAGCAAATCATGTTTAGCTCGGCAGATGCCGACACCGCATGGGACTGAAGGACCGGAGTGGCCACTTGGCTGAGATGCTTCGGGGAAGGGAAAGTCCTCGCTTCTTGGGGCCGGCAGATCGGCTGCGCATTCAAGTGCCGCTGAGGGTAAGCCGTCGTCACATAGTAGCTTCCTGCTTGCCTGTCGCCAAACCTGTTCCTCTGCGAGCCAACAGAAAATTCAAAATCAGTCCCGTTCCTTCACCAACGAGAAAGGAAAAAGGACCACTAACAACTGAAGCAAACGCTCCAAGCTTGAAAAGATCAAGCGCGAGTTCAGACACTTCGGAAGCCGACATGATCGAACCAATGCATACCTCGACATCCAACTGAGACACGGTCATAGATCCAGACGCCGCCAACGAATCGCGACCGCCCTTCCCCAGCCCCTCATCCGACGAGGCCTTGAAAGAAAGGAGCTGAGAAGGAGCAGAGCCCTCGTTCGAGAATGACCACTGCATTCCGGGTCCGCGTAGCTCTGCAGAACCAAGAAAGATGGCAACAAAGAAACCGGCAGCGATTAGACAAATCCATCCTAAGATTACCTGTCCATACGAACAAACAAATAATGGAGAAACAGCTAAGCACTCTCGTTCTACCAGGCGTTAGAATCCGGGAAAAGGGTCACGGATTGGACAAAAGAACCAGGAACACCAGAACCAGAAACTTTACATAAAATGCAGATAAGCGACACGGCTATTCCTTCAAAAGCTCTACTGCCTATCATGCGAGAGGGAGAGGGAAAGAGGGCTAGTTCTAAAAAGGAGCGGACGTTCAAGGAAGGTGGGTATCGACGGAAATATAAAACGCCTGATCGCTGAACGTGCACTATATAAAAAATTGCAACTTTAAGTTATAATTTACGCATATGATAGCTAAACCAGCTAATGTCAAGAAAAAGCCCGCCTTGATTAATCAAAGCATAATAAACTAAGACCAGACAACCTCGCCTACGTGCCGCGATGCGATTGGCCGAGACGACCAAGCTTGCAAGCTTTTTCCTCGTGAATAAATTATGAAAAGGGGTCGTGGTCCTCTCGGCCTAGATTCATGCAAGAAAGCTATGAACCTCTCCATTACTTTATTTTCGGAATTCTTTTTATATTCGATTAGACAAACTTTGGAAAACCCTCTCTTTAATTTTTTTTTTGTTAAGGTAAGTCTCGGTACGGATGCCACGCATCTATCTAGACGGGCACACTCTATAATGCTTGTTTAAATAAAATTAAAAATGAAATCGTTCTTTCTGCTTTTGTTTTTTTATGATTGACGTGACGCACAACTTTGAATTGATTAAATGCAATCATCATAGCAAATAGCCATTTTTCTAAAGGACACGGGAACGACGATGATAATAATAATAATATCACGGAAGATTGGAGCACCTGACAAGATGGGAAATATAAAATTCCACACGAAGGACCACATCCACTAAAGATAAAGCAAATTCACGAGCATGCCCTCTTCTTAAGATGATATTCACGCAAATGCCATCAGGGTTCAACGCATCCGACTTGTATTTTGATCTAATTTTCCTTATACGCGTCTTGTCAAAAGATGTCATAGCTATACGACACCACAACAAAACAAAAAATTTAAATTTGGTTTGGCAAGTCCAAAACGTCCAATACACCCTCAATGAATAATATGTACCAAGCAAGAAAGACGGGTCGAACGCTAATCTAATATGTAGAAACACACCTATAAATGTGAGAGTGAGAGTTATAAGTCTAAGCTTTGCTAATATTCATAACCCCACTAATCATAAATTTGAACTTATTCGCATTAAACCCCAGTAATTCCGGGGCATGGTGTAACATTCAAATTTTTTTTTTTTTAATGTTTTAGAGTATATTTTTCACTTCTAGAAAGCACACTAAATAAAACCTAGGAAAGGAGCCCTAATAATGCTTGCCGATATCCTCCATCTTATACCAGCAGCCGAAGTCAAAACATCTATTGACAGACAGAGGCAGGCAGGTATAAAACCCTACAGCTGCTAAGTGTCCAAAGCCATGGAAGATAGATAACAAAACAGAGATTGTACAGCGAGCAGAAGAGCCAATCATCCAACTCAACTCATGGAACATGGTATAAAAAATTCGAACGAGTAGGTTCGAAAGGGCAAAAGACATCTCAACAAGATAAATACCGATCGACAGAAAACATTAAAAAGGAGAAATAGCATTAAAGAAAGGTGTAAATGCCAGGACGAGCAGCTGCAAATGAGAACCAAGGCATCGCGCCTCCATTTCCCCTGCCATAATTACACTCTCCCCAGCTTGACCGGGTGGTGAAAACGCCCGGAACTGACGAGATCAAGAACGCCCTAGATCAAAGGAAACCGGAAGAAAAGAGAGGGGAAGGGGGGGGGGGGAGGAGAGATGGAGCGTCGTACCGGGATTGCCATCTTCTTCCTGGGAAACCCGATGTGCTCTCGGACCCAAGCCCAGAAAATCTCTGTCCATCTTACAAAGCTCCGCCGCTGTAACTTCTCTCTCTAGAGAAACACACGTCGAACACGTATGACCAGGAATCTCTCTCTCTCTCTCTCTCCCCCCTGAAAAGAGAAGGAAAAAAATCTGTAAACTTTTGCTTTAGAACGTTGCTCACGAAAGCGAAGAAGAGAATTGCACCCAACAAGAATAATAAAGGAATAAAAAAATTATAATCGAAAGGCGCAGAGCGGAGGCTAACTGAAGTGTGGCTGCGCAGAAGAAGGAGAAGAGAGAGAAAGGAGAAAGAGAGAGCGAGAGAGGGAGACGTTTTTTAGAGAGAGAGAGAGAGAGGGGGACCCATTTTGACCGTACGATCACGGAGGACCGGCTGCTCCCGGTCGCCAAGCACGTGCGACATCTCCCGGGTCGGGCCGGACCGGACAAAGGTCGGCGGTTTGCGTGGTGGTTCATGCGACACGTGGGCTGATCCGCTGTCCTGCTCGTACGCACTAAGGAAGGAATCCGAAACCGCCCGCGCCCGGGGGAATTTTACCATCCCCGCCACGTGGCGGAATCACCGTATTTCACGCATTTACTGGGGAAAAAAATGAGGATATTTTTTTTTTAATTCTTTGATGCGAAAAAGAATGAGGAAATTTTACGAACGTGTCGTTATAATTTTACCACCCGAGAAAAATTACGTGTCCTTCCCTCGTCCTTTGGGCTATATTCCCTTTATTTCGTTCGAACATTTATTGTCTTTTCCACCGGCTAAGACTTTATTTCGATCTTGTGCGCTCTCAATTGAAGATTTTTCCATTTTAAAGTTTAGACAATTTAGGTTTGAGCGTACCATCATCCATACCAGGTAACGTGATTAATATGAGATTCTACATTTATATGTATCCATCAATTTATACTTATCTCTTTAATATCTCGGATGTAATATAATGATACAATTTCAAATTTCTTAATTAAACCCAACGAAATTACTATTTGTCTCTTCTGAAATTCATCTCATCTCATTCTTTTTCTTAGATGAAATGGATCAACTTGACATAAAGCGTGGCATGGTCATATTAATGATGCAAAAAATCCCCATGATGACAGAATCATCTTTAAAGTTTCCCAATATTTCTCCCCACAAAATACAAACGTGTCTCCACTAGATTCTCGACAAGTCAGTCTTTTTTCATGGAAGGAAAGTGAAGCTTCTTGGAGCCATTTAGAAAGTTTATTGATTTTAGTTTAGTTGATAAATGATCCTCCGAGGAAATAAATTGGTTTTGATGACGATTTAATTCGATGCTTGGTACGGAGGTTACGGTATTTAAAAATTTAAGAGAATTTAATACCATTTGGAGTTTTGCTTGCTCTATATTGATTGAAGCCTAAATTTTCTTAAGTTTCAAGTGTACGTAATTTTCTGACAATAAAACGAAGTACACTTAATTTCTTTTTTTTTTGGTAAAGAGGAACACGTAATTTGTTCCTTGGAGAATCATCAAATTTCCACTTGTCTTTTTTTATTTATTAAAAAATTTAATATAACTAAAATAGAATCTGTACATCATATTTTGGACAAAACCAAGTCAATTTAACAATGTTAGTGCCACTTAGAATAAAAAAATAATATAGAAAATCACGTTAATATTTTGCGTTAGTCAAAATAGATGGAGTTAACGAAATGGATTAATTGTATTTTTTAAAAATTTTAAGACACAATTGTATTTTTTAACAAGTTATATGACTTTCATTGCACTTATCTCAATAAAAATTCAAGTGAGATGTGAACGTATCTTATCCAAAATACAATGGCAAACACTCGTTGCCTTAAAGTTCAAGGAAAATTGTATAAATGTATTGCCAAGAGGAGGAACTAATAAATTCATGTCAACCCCTTTTTTCCCCTTAAATTATACGTTTGAAAGTCGTACATCTTAAGTGCACTGTGGTTCACCCGTAAAATTCTTTATCCAGTGCTAAAGGACTAAAACACGTCAAATCGCTGGCACATATTATACTAATTAGAAAAATTAAATAATTAAATAAAAGATGGTAGATGTGGCTTTCTTGGCTGGTGAAAAGCCACCGCACCCACTCAATTATTCATTTATTTAATTGAGTCAAAAGCAAAAATATTCACCATGTGATTTTTCGAGAATATAGAAACTCGTGGACTTGAGCATGATAAAAAGACATGCGTCTTTAGTGGCATGAGAAAAGCCTTGCATTAAGGGAATGGCATGTGATTGGCTAGCTTGTAAAAAATAAGAAAATAAATAATAATAATAATAAAATCCACGCCTCCGCTGGTCCCCCTCGACCTGCTCTCCCACCACTCTATTTTTCAAAGTCCATGTCATGTTATTTAATTTATTATTATAGAATGGGTAGACAAATAAAGTAAAGTAAAATAAAATAACTATTTTAGTTTGTATCATTTGATTAATTTAGTCAATTATGCATTGTGCTATGAGTACGAGTCAATCCAGTTTTTTTCCCGATGTAGATGGAAAAAAATAATGGATTGAGAGTTACATAGAAAGGTTAAAAAAGGTACTTGTTCTTTTAGTGGAAAAAAGGGTGAGGATAGTTATTTTTTGCACGGA
This sequence comes from Eucalyptus lansdowneana, assembly GCA_017140395.1. Lineage (NCBI taxonomy): Eukaryota > Viridiplantae > Streptophyta > Magnoliopsida > Myrtales > Myrtaceae > Eucalyptus > Eucalyptus lansdowneana. The sequence goes on from CM029490.1 coordinate 7,720,769, forward strand.
ATAAGTGGATGCTTGGGTAGTGGATTGAATATAATTGCTAATGTTTTGTCATTTTGTGAATGGTAGTTTTGGAAGGGATAAAAATAAGATGAGATGGTGTTTTGGCTTAAATATATAGAGATGCATTAATATAGATCCAAATAGTTATCGATACCGGATCCAACACACAATGCACGCGTCATTTTTATTATATTGGGCCGATGATATCCACTAGAAAATTTTAAATGACAAATAGTTCCCTCGTTTATAAAATGCAATTGCTTTTTTCTTTCTTTCTTTGGTTTGACAATCATTTAACTAAGTGAAGAGTGGCTAAGAATGGCTATTAATAATAATATTATTTTTAATTACTATCAACTAAGTAAACAATGTTCACATTTTGTCTATTGAATCTATCCGTTCAAATTTGACAAAAATCATTGGCATGAACACCGAGCGTCATATGTGACTTAGCTAGCATTAACATAGATAATTATTAATAATATTTTATTATTTTTTCAATGTTTTTTTTTTTTAAATTGTTAGTTTTTCTTTAGTTTTTCCTTTTTTTTTTTTTTATAATTCTAACTTTAGGCTGGTGAGGTTGCTAGCTGACCCACACCTGGTTTGGGCGAGGGTGTGGTTGCCTTTGCTAACCACAAGCAAGGTGTCGGCTCTCGTTAGAGGTAATCAGTTCCTAGTCCAATATAATTCTAAGATAGAACTACGAATCGGACCGGGAGGACTAATTCCCAATTTTGGGAACCAGAGATTGAACTGTTTGATCCTAGGATCGGGAATTGGATCAGACCGTCGATTTCGATCTGGTTCAATGGAACTGGTCACTTTTTTTCCCCATTAAAGAATGGCCATATATATATATATATATATATATATATAGAGAGAGAGAGAGAGAGGGAAATTTGAAGATATGGACAAAAGCAATGACGAGTGAAGAGTTTTTGTACCATAACTTATGGTACTATTGGATAGGATGGTATTTAATTCACATTTCACCAATTTTTTTGAGAAAATAATTATAAAAAAAGGTATATGTAGTTAGCCCGGTCCAATTCCCTCTTGGAACCAAGAATCGGACTGCTCGGACACCGGTTCTACTTTTAAGAACTCATAACCAAACCAACACTCCTAAGAACAAGACCAAACTTGCCGATTAGATTGGGGTGGTTTCCAGTTTGGGTGGTCCATTTTGCACACCCCTAGCTCTCGCCTAGTTCCAATCGACCAACTAGTGAGGGTTGTAACCCTCACTTGGCTTTGAACGAGGACCTTCGCCAAGCAAAGGTTGGCCAATGACCTTGCTAGGGTTAGAAAGAAAAAGGGAAATTAAAAGTAATAAAAATATTTTAAAAATATTATAATAGTATTAAAAAAATTGTTCACGTTAGCGTTAGGCGTGTCATGTAAGATAGCCAGCGTCCATGTCAGTAATTTTAGACTAAAATTGGCTCGATAGACCCAATTGATGAAACATGAAAATGTTTAGGATTCAATTGGCAAAATTAAAAGGTTTATAACTGAATTGGCAAAAGTGTAATAAGTGTATGACATTTTTCCCCATTTTAAACTTGTAGTTATTATCACCACTTTTGTATTAGACTTCAAGTTGCATCTCTTACTCATACTTAATTTACCAAGTTGACATTTTCCTTTCCCATATCGTTTCTTCCTCAATATTGAGTTACACTTTATTAGTATAGATTTCGGGAGAGGAAAGCAGAAAAAGCATATTTTAAATCATGAAGAGGATTTTTAACATGAAGAGTAAAGAATGATTTTGACAATTATCTTTAAATTCAAGGGATAACTTCGAAAACCCTATTTACTTTTCATTTCGATATCAATTTTCATCTTGAATATTGGAAATATAATATTTGCACCTCTAAAAAAAACCCCAAATTTAAATTATCAATCTACTCTCAAACTTGGCCAAACCTTTACCCCTCTGTATAATCTCTTCTTCTCCCTTTCCTCGAGCATGGTCGATATCAAGCTCGACTCAACTTGAGAGATTCGCCAAAAAAAAAAAACTTGATTGGAGCTCGATGTTGATAGAGCATGACAAATCTGTCAAGTAAAATACAAATGTAACTCGACAAGTCTGAGTTAAGCTCAGCCGTGGCAAAACTTGACAAATTTGAGTCAAGCTTGATGAGATCAGCCGTGGCAAAACTTGACAAATCTGAGTCAAGCTTGATGCTTGGGGAGCTCGACGAGTCGTAGCTCAATTGGGGTGGCGAGTAGCGAGTGGCGACAGCTCGACAGTATCAAGAGGAGAGGGGCTAAGTGGTGGGACGGTCAGGGTTTTGGGCGAATGAGTTCTCATTATGGGTGGATTTGAAATGGTCGGAGGAGCAAAATTGTAAGGTGGATGACAAATAGGAAGACAAAATTTGGGATATTAATCGTAGGTTTTCAAAACTCAACATGGAAATTGATATAAGAATGAAATAGGAGAATGCTTTTTGATATTTTACCCTAACGTAATTAAATATCATAAGAGAGACCAAAAGAAAAATTTCTCTCCATTTTTGTGAACATTTAACAGCCGGAATGGTGCCTGTATCAAAATAATATTTTAAGAATTAATCAAGACAAAAGTTCAAATGCTTGGATACTTAAGGGAACGCATGTTTGTTCGTGGAACCGAGTTCAAAAGGCGAATCACATTTGCTCATGGCTTTTGTATTATTTATGATAAGACACAGTATTTATTAATCATTGCATCGGTTGATGATGGTGACTCAATAGGTACTTATTTTATATTTCCTACCAGATACATGGTATGGTGGTTAGAATGATGAAACTTTAATCTGTACTTATTTTATATTTCTTACCAAATACATGCTACGTCTTAAATGCAGTCAATTTTTCTACACAGACTTCTTTATCATGTGTTTATCTCACACGAAACAATTGAGATATGTCATATTGGCGAACATATAATAGTAATTAAATATTTCACGATATCCCAATGGCAATCAAAATTAATTAATTGATTAGTGAAATAAAATAAAAAAAAGATAGATGGCTTACTGAGTTGGTAAAATGCCCCCATACCCAACTCAATAATTCATTATATTTAATTCAGTCAAGAGCAAAAATATTGACCATGTGATTTTGAGAATAAAGAAAATCGGGGACTTGAGCGTGATAAGAGTATTCCATATTTATTGGCAGGAGAAAGCATTGCACTGAAGAGAGGGCATGTGATTGGCCAGCTTTCTTTAAACAAAAAATAATATATATAATATTTTATTTTTAAAAAAATCGCGTTTCAGCCGTCGCGGTCCCCACCACCCGATCTCCTCAACATGGCGGGGTCACCGGCGACCACCCTCCGCCCTCCTTATGTCAATGTCCTTATCTTATCATTCGATATTTTTCTATATAGTTGATAGACAATTTAGAAAAAAAAAAAAAAAAGGATTGCGATGCTCTACTTTTGTTTAAAATATTTCATTCCTTTAGTCAATATCTCAATCTAAAGCCCGGTACATCATTGAGGGATTTTGAGTTTGAGCTTGGAAGTGTGTTTAATCAAAGTCATATTTACCGAATAACTTAAACCGATGAGTTGTGAGTCAATTATAATGTATTAATTGTTTCACTTACACTAATTCTCCAATGCAATGCGAAGCTGTATCGACGACCTTTGTGCATGCTTTCCACCTTCAAGTAATTATCTTGTTGTAGCAATTTCTTGGAGTCTCGAATTTTAGTTGTAATTTTAAAAATATATATGTCTATATAATGATGTGACAAAAGTAATTATCTCATTTTCATTTGTGTTGAAAATTGTGAATATTGTCTTTTATGGGGGTGAGTAGTTCTAGATTTCTCATTTTTTTAAAATCTGGAACCTACCTTGTATTCTCTAACCTACCTCGTCACAAGTTTCCGAAATTCATTTTAGGTTCTACCAAGGTTCTATAAAATATTGCAATGAATTATCACATTTAATGGCCACTACTTGCTATTACATTTAACTGATTATAACTTATATTTAAACACATGAAAAATATGAAATATGAGGTGTGGATACTTGGAGTGTCAAAACCTCACATTTAAGACACTTAAGTGCTAAAATCAAAGCAAAAGATATCGCTTTTAGTGCCAATTGCAAGAGATTTAGGCTAAAAGGCCGACGTGGCATTTTCCGAACGAGACAAGTTTTTGCACGCTTTGGCGTGGCTAAATAAGCCAAAATAACGTTGTTTTGTATATTGACATGGCTAGTAAGTCGACAACATCGTTTTGCCTCAAATTTGAATTTTAAGATAAATATTACTTAAATAAAATTATATTTAAATTAGATTTTTTTTTAAAAAAAAAAGAAAAGGAGTAGATTACAGAATGGCGAGAACTATACAAGCCCTCACCACCACTTTCCTACCAACCCTCACCCAATCAAGGTAATAGCCGCTTGTCGCCAGGGATCATTGGCCCTTGGCTAGGGCTTGTTGACCCATGCCGGCCCTCCCCCACTGCTATTGCCAACCCTTCTTGGCAACAGTGGGGAAAGCGCGGGCAAGGGCTAACATAGCCCTCGCCATTTTGCGATTTTTTTTTTTTTTTTTAATTTATAAATTTAGTGTTTAATTTAATTTAATTAATATTTATATTAAAATTCAAATAAAAGGAAAAAAATGTAGTTTTGGCTTTTCTTTGCTAACTTAATTTTCCGGTGAGCCACGTAAGTGACTTATATTATTAAAAATAAACCATGTTGGATTTCCGATACCTTCATCATAAATTGACATTTAAATGTCTCATTTTTTGAAAAAAAAAAAAAAAAAAAAAAGTGACATTTAAGTGTACTTTTCGAGACTTTTGGTGTTAAGTGTTCTCCCATATCAAGTTTATGCACTTGCACTATACTTTTGTTTATGAAATATTAATAAAATAATTTTAGTTATAAAATGGAAACTCGGACTAATAGTTCCAAATTTATATACTCATCATTGAATGTTATGAAATTCCTCAAGATTGCTTGGATAGAGACCAATAAAAACATAAAAACTTATTCAAAATTCTAGATTATAGGTTCCACTAATTTAGAAATTGGAATTTACACATCGAAATAGATTCCTTAATTATTTGAACCTATAACCTATCCTGCATTTCTCAAAACTTGGAATTGGACGAATTCTCATTAGTCCGATTTTTTTCCAAGTTTTAGGTTCTATTTTAAAATCATGCCCACCTCTGGTGTCTTTCCTCTCACCAATATGAAAATCTTTGCGAGGGAATGACTTGCTTTTGACTCTTTCTCAAATCTTTTCGTCCCTTAAAAGTTTCATGTGCCGCCCATTAACATCCTAAAAGAAAACTTTGCTTTTCTTTGTCCATTTGTCTAAAAGCAGATGTGCACGCACTTCCTAAAGTGGGGAAAGTGCGTATTTCTTGTGCTATAGTACGAATCCATTTACAACAATATAAAAGGGATAGTGTCGGGCACGCAATAGATACGTACGAGAGAAAATGGTTTTTTTTTTTTTTTGGATCAAGTACGAGAGAAAATGGTCAGTAGTTATTTGTTTAGTCGAAAAATGAAATGAGGATAGTTAATTGTTGGGTAGAACAAGTGAGTGCTTTGGATGGGATAAAAGTAAAGACGAAATAGTGTTTTGACTTAAATGTATAGACGAAATGTTGTTTTGACGAAAATATATAGAGTAGATGGATAGTATAGATGTGGCTACACATTAGATAGCAAGTCCAATGTGCGCTAAACGTGCCATATACATTAGATTGGGCAGGTGATCTCCATTAGAAATTTCACATGATAGTTCATTTGTTATTAGTTTAAAAAATGCAAATACCTTTTCTTTTCTTTGACAGTTCACTAACTTCATTTGGATAGTGAAGAGTGTTGAAGAATGATAATTACTGATGATTTTCATATTAAAGAGCTAAATGGCAAAAATAGTTAATGGTTTTCATCACCAAGTTTGCTCTTGATACTATATACACTTCTCGCATTTCAAAACATAATGTAAATATAATCAATTCTGCATTTGAGTTCACTTGCATTTTCCACCAGTATGTAATTTACCAAGTTGCTATCATTTCCTTTGTCAAATTCTCCCATCCTTAATATTGGATTTCACTTTTTAGATGTGTATTTCAGGTTTGCATGAGACAAATAGGTATTTTTAGGTTAGGGAAATGCAAAATGTAGATTTTGAAATATGAGGAAAATCTTTTAATCAAGAGTAAAGTTGATGATGCTTTTTACAATTCATTTGATTCGAGGGATAATTCCAAAAATTATATTCACTTTGCATTCCAATATCGATTTACATCCTGAGTTTTTAGAACCTAATATTTGCATTTTCAAGCTAAATGTCACATTCAAAATGACTAATCTACTCTCAAACTCATCCAAATTCTAAGCCATTTCCCATTTCTCCCTCTTTCTCTCTCCCCTTGCTCTACCTCATTCTTGCCATCTCCTCCCCCCGGGGGCTTCTCTCCGGTTTTGCAAGTGGGTTTTCATGGTGGGTGGATTTCAAGTGGTGGGAGGCACAAATTGAAAGGAAAATGGCATACTTATAAGTAGGACCAAAAGTTAGATGCAACTTGGGATGCTAATTGTAGGTTTTTAAAACTCAATATGTAGATTAACATAAGGATGGAATGCGATGATGTTTTTTATTATATGTTCCCTTTAAACAATCAAATACCATAACTTAGGTATTTTAAGTTGAGAGACCAAAAAATCTCTTTCTATTAGTGATTGGAAAAGTGCTCGTTTAAAAATAAGCTTAGTTTTAATGTTCTACTCCATGAGAATTAGTTAAGAGAAAAGTTTGACCATTTCAAAATTAAAGGGGAGATGTGCTTGTGCCTGAGTTCATAAGTGAAGCACTATTAAATAGAATGAAAGCAAATATCGAAGAAACTATTGTTAGTCAATGAATTGTGCATAACGAATCATAATATAACCAATTAGAAATTTGAGAATGCGTTGTCTCAACATTTTCTTACGGTTGGAAATATGGATTCTATATCATTCATAGTAAAGTACTACATGTATTACACATTGCATTGGTTGATAACGGCAACTCGGTGATATGCTTAATTCTATATATCTCATCTTAAACTTCGATACATTGAAATGCTTTTTAGGATTGATCTCTATTTATCTATGATATCTCTTATTGTTTTGACATGTCTCAATCATCGATTTATCAATATAAGACTTCAATAAAATATCAATTTACCAATATAACACTTTCATCATATGTCAAGATTTTCAGGAGACATCAAGAAGAGCGCCATATGCGTTGGAGATCTCCCGCATTTGGGGTTTGGCACGCACAAAAAAAGAAAAGAAAAGAGAGAGAGAACGCCCGTTGCTTGCCTTTTGGTGATATGATTGTTTATTCTATTGTTCAGCACAATAATTGTCGAAAATATCTGCCACGAGTCGACATATCCCCACATGAGGCTTCAAATGCCGAGGAAAATTCAAAATATCACTTATTTATATTATACATGGTATATATTATAATACATATTATATAAATATTATAAAGAGGTCGCCAGAGACCCCACTTGCCTTGATTGGTTCCTCCTTTAAAATATAGGAGGTGGTCACGCGGGAATCGGAATCATTGAATTTATTACTTAATGCAAACTTTTGTTTTTTAAAGGACGTGTGGTACGCTCAGGGAATTTATTCTTTTATAATATATATCTACTATATATATTATATTATATTATCGAGCTTTACGTGATTAATGAAAGAGCACGTTCTCTGCGCCTTCGGTGATTAAATTACACATTTCCCTGAGTAGAATCAAGGTCAATATTATAATTTAAGTCCGCTCTCGGGGTTTCCAATTAATAATAATGATTGTGTACCATAATACGCATTGGGTGACGCACTCTGGAGTTCTCCTCATTAATTTCAAGGTGATTTTTTTTTAATTTTTAATTTTTTAATAAATGCAGTACAGTTTGTCAAGACCCACTTATCAGTACGGTAAGGAGCATTGACCGAATGATATTCGGACATTGTGAATAATGCAAGAAGAGATGAGACAACGAAGCTATAAATAGAAGACGACAATAGAAAAGAAAAGGTTGCGAAATTAGTTGGAGGAAACGCAGAAGTCAGAGACTTTTAGTTTTTAGTAGGAGTGAAAGTTATGAAATTAGTTTTGATTTATTGTGATGTTATTTTTAAAATTATATTAAATAAGTGTATGTTTGGAAAGTTCATGAGAAACAAATCTCACTTTTCCCTTAGGCATACACATATAAAGACATATTAAATGGGTGGGTCGAGTCGAAAATATATTTAACTTGATTTAACCTATTTCCAACAAATTTAGTAATATCCATATTGTTAAGATACTTTTTTATTTAAACAAATTTAAGAAAACTCATATCTAAATTAAGTTAAGAGCTCAAACCGAGTGAGCAAGGGTCTATATACACATAAATTTTCCCTAAATATGAGATTAGGGACTGATTAAAATAATCCCCTGCTAATTAACAGCAGAGATGTCTGCAGGTGGTGCTTTTTGCGGAAGAAGAAAAGCAGCAGGCAAAGCTGTTCAAGGTACTGGGCCAAGAATGAGATGGGCTTGGGTTGGGCCGATGGATACGGGCCTTAATCTCCCAAAAGAAGCCCACCGATGCTATAGCATTGCTCTCTAGGACTATGATTCGAATTCCTGCGATAGACGCACCTTCAATAGTGAAGCCCACACAAAATGATCCGCCCATATGCCCTTAAACTTTTATGCTATGGGCCATAGGCTTGTGGCTAAGCCCCGTTCGATGCCGAGCCCGGTCGGATGCCGAGCCCGCTCCGTTCGGCAAGTGAAGGGACGATGAGGAGGTGGAATCGGGTGCGAAAATGAGAGACGATGTTGAATTCCTTGTGAGAAAGGCGGCCATAGGAAGAAAAAAGGGGGGGGGATACAAATCATCACGAATTTTCATTCCATTCCCCTCAATTTTCCTCCCCTTTTTCCATGTAATTGGGGGTTTGGACGCGTTTTCTGGTCCGATGGGCTTGGGCCAGCCCATCTCGCCGAGGACGTGACCTGCTCTACCGCATCTCAATCGATCTCATGCACCCATCAGGAAAAAGAGGGAATCTAAACCTAGCATAAGATCGTTGTACTTCTCGAAAGAGAATTAAGCTTTACTTGGCGTAACTTTTCATCCAAAACAGATTCACGGATTTGACCGATCCGCCATATTTTTTAATTACATTTATGACCCGAATGACCGACATAATCCACAACATTATCTTCTCAAAACACATTAATCAGCGGTGGTCAAACCTTTTTTTTTTAATTTAAGTAAGAAGCAGTCAAACCTTACACTCCACATTGGTTCCTGGGTAACCAAACCATGGGGGGGATGGCCAAACTTTCAAAGCCTCCAAGTTTTACTTTTCTTTTCTGGGCACGGGGAAGGAGAGAAACCAACAATAAATAAAACCAAAAAAAGTAAGCCACCACTCACCAGTACCCCCCCCCCCCCCCCCCAAAAAAAAAAAAAAAATCAAACCATACCATATATTATATCACACACGCATCACACATTACGCATTAATTCGGCAAAAAACAATATTTCTCCCTTTCTTAATTAATCAATCAATCAATTAATTTCCTCTTCTTTTTATTTTATTTTTATTTTATTTGGGGTCTTTTCTTTTTCTCAGTTCGAAAATTATCCCCCACGAGATTTTCACACTCAAAGTCGCATCTTCTTCCTCGTCGCTTCAACCCCTCCATCTCTCTCTCTCTCTCTCTCTCTCTCTCTCCTTTCCGTCGCCTGCTCATCGAAGTCCAGAACCGTCCGCAACCTCACCCTCGCCCTCCCTCCCTCTCTCTCTCTCTCTCTCTCTCTCTCTCTAGAAGCTTGAGCTCGGGCTTTCTCTCTCTACATGCCGCGACAGCCTCCGCCGCCGGCGGGGAGGGGCGCCGTCGTCTGTGCTGCCGGCGGGCCGGCGGTGTAGCGGCGAGGGGGGCCGCGGCGTCGAGAAGATAATCGGGGTGGGGCGGGCGGGCGGGCGGAGATGGTGTTCAAAGGCAGGTTCTTTTCGTCGTCCAAGAAGTCGGCGGGCTCCTCCAGCCCCGACGGATCCAACAGCCCCCGATCCCTCGGATCCAACTCCCCGATCCGATCCGACAAGAAGAAGCCCAAACCCACCTCCAAGCTCGACGACTCCTCCTCCGTCGCGTCGCCGCCGTCGTCGTCGGCGGCGGCGGCGGCGGCGGCTGCGGCTTCTTCTTCCTCCGGCGGGTTCGCCTCCCCGTGTCGTCAGACCCAAGTCAAGGACGGTCAGAGGAAGAAAGATTCCAAGGGCAAGGAGCCCGATAAGGTCAATCAAGCTCAAACCACCACTCCGCAGAAGCACAACCCGGCGTCTCTGAAGTCGGGCTCGTCACTTGGGTCCAAGTCCAAGAAAGGGACGGCGGCGGCGGCGAGCCCGGTCGAAGAAAAGGAAGCGCCTTCGTCGGTGTCGCCGATACTGGCCTCTTCACTGGGATTGAACAGGATAAAGACGCGGTCCGGGCCGCTGCCGCAGGAGAGCTTTTTCGGGTTCAGGGGCGAGAAGGGGTCTGTTTTGGGGGCGAGCAATCTTTCCAGGCCGGGTGGGAATGGCGGGGATCGCAGTTCGGGGTCGGCGAATTTGAGTTCCGGTAGTGGTGGGAAGAAGAAAGAAATGGAGTTTGCTCCAAGCAGAATGGGTGTTCCTCAGGACAATGCGGGGTTTGGAAATTGGGTTGAAAATGGGACCAATTCCGATGGTGTGTCACCGGGAAGTGTGCCTTCGAGGGATCGGAGTCCCAATTTGCCTGCAGCTTCCAGTTTGGCAAACGCGGAATCATCTTCTGGAGCAGGTATACATATGGCAAAGCTGGTGCTCGTTACTATAATCCGTCAGTTCTTCATATATGGCATTTGCAACTATGTATTAGCTGCTGCACTTAGTTGAAATTCTGTTATGAATTGCCTGTTTGCTGAATGAGATTTTGAAACTTCCCAAATCAGTTAAATTGTCAGTCGTGCCAATTTATCTTGACTAGTCACCATATGATATAACGACGTTAGGTGTAGTCTAACTTCTTTGTGAATTGGCCAACGAGTTATAGGGTAACCTAAGGTATGCGCTATGCAGGATATATTGGTACAGAATGGAAGATATGAGTAGCACAGTATAGAGCATCATGAGGCGGGTATGATTGCATATAGTACAAGAGAGATATTTTCTACTATTAATAGAGGAAGGGAAGCGAGTGTGAAGATGAGATTAGTGTAGTTGCATGGGTCAGGCTGATGAATGAGCTGTAACAGTATGGAAGACCATAAGATGAATTCGGATGTAGTTGCCTAAAACTCTTTTTTCCACTTTATGTAAGCTGTTGCCAACAATTAATTGGAAGAACGTAAAGGAAGGGTGTGACAAAAACTGGTTACAACTAGTGCAGTATGAGTTTAGTATATGAAGCTGTAGAGGAGGGCCTTTTCTATTCTCTCTCTCTCTTTTTTTTTTTTTTTTTTTGGGGGGGGGGAGTTTGAAAGGGTCAATTTCTGATGCATGAGAGAGGATGTGTAATCATGAGACGTGAGAGTTATGCTAGCCTACACGCTTTGTACATTGCCAGACTTAATATTTCTTTCTTAGCCTCATTCTATATCTTAAATTATCTCTATTAGGTCATGTGGATTCATCATGGGGCCGTGCTGGAGACTTAAGGAGTTCCGATGTTTGTACACCTGAGGTACTGTTAAGAGATTCTTATTGATGCTGTTCTTGCAGTTCCTAATGCTCTGAACCATCATTAGTTGTGCATGTAATGTGAAAATGGAGCATACGCTTATTTATACCTCATATGATTCTGAATAAAGGAATCGGAGTCTCCCCGTTTTCAAGCAATTCTGCGTGTGACAAGTGCACCAAAAAAGCGATTTCCTGGTGATATCAAAAGTTTCTCACATGAGTTGAACTCAAAAGGTGTGCGGCCTTTCCCATTTTGGAAGCCTCGTGGCTTGAATAATCTGGAGGTACTGTGATTTAAAGCCTTGCAAGTCTCCAGATGATGAAACTTGTTGTTGAAGGTTCTATCTTGTTCTGACAACTTTGATGCTCTTTACAGGAGATTTTGGTTGTAATCAGAACCAAATTTGGCAAGGCCAAGGAAGAAGTCAACTCTGATCTAGCTATCTTTGCTGCTGATTTGGTGGGAATTCTTGAGAAAAATGCAGAAACTCATCCTGAGTGGCAGGAGACCATCGAAGACCTGCTGGTGTTGGCTCGTTGCTGTGCTATGACATCACCTGGAGAGTTTTGGCTTCAGTGTGAAGGTATAGTTCAGGACCTGGATGATAGGCGCCAAGAACTTCCCATGGGAATACTGAAACAACTTCACACGAGAATGCTTTTCATCCTGACAAGGTGTACTAGGTTGTTGCAGTTCCATAAGGAAAGTGGATTGGCCGAGGATGAGCAGTTCTTCCATCTTCGTGAGTCCAGGGTGCTGCATTCTGCTGAGCAGCGAGTTCCGCCTAGCATGGGGAGAGATGGTAAGAGTTCGAGTGCCGCAAAGCCCTCAAAAGCACCTTCATCCAGGAAATCTTATAGCCAAGAGCAGCATGGTTTGGAATGGAAGAGAGAACATTCTGTGCAGAGAGATGATGTTCTCTCTCCAGCTAATGACACTCCTAAGAACGAGTCTCCTGGAGGTAGGAATCGGATGGCTTCATGGAAAAGATTCCCAACTCCAGCTGGGAAAAATTTAAAAGAGTCTGTCCCAGTGAAGGAGCATCATGATAGTAAGGTCGAACCTGGAAAAGCATTCGACAATAGGAGAGGAACATCCGATGGGGATGTTGCTGCGAAGTCTTCTGATCTCCTTTCTGCCCAAGAGTCCTCTAAGCATCAGCAAAAGGCTTCTTGGGGTTACTGGGGAGATCAAGCAAATAATCCTGATGAAGGCACCATAATATGTCGTATTTGCGAAGAGGAGGTTCTTACTTCATTTGTAGAAGATCACTCTCGAATTTGTGCAGTTGCTGACCGATGTGATCAGAAGGGTTTAAATGTCAATGAGCGTCTTCTCAGGATATCTGAAACTCTTGAAAAGATGATGGAGAGCTTTCAGAAGGATGTTCAACATGTTGGCAGTCCAGATGTTGCCAAAGTATCTAATTCAAGTGTCACTGAAGATTCTGACATACCCTCTCCGAAACTCAGTGACTGGTCAAGGAGAGGTTCAGAGGACATGCTTGATTGTTTCCAAGATGTTGATAACTCCATTTTCATGGACGACATGAAGGGTCTACCTTCCATGTCATGCAAAACCCGTTTTGGTCTTAAGTCTGATCAGGGAATGGCAACATCGTCTGCTGGAAGTATGACACCTCGGTCTCCAGGATTGACACCAAGAACCAGTCAGATAGACTTGCTCTTGGCAGGGAAGGGTGCTTTGAGTGAGAATGAGGATCTCCAACAGGTATCTTCTTCAGTTCTTTGTCTTAAAATGCTTGAGCTGCTTTTCTAAGTGATACCCTCTATTGGTTGCCAAACTTGATGTGTTGGCATGATATATGATTGGAAAGTTGTAAGATCAGCCTGTGTTTTGACTTACCTTATTTGAAAACAGGGATGATCTTACAGCATTTTTTTTTTTTTTTTTTGGTTTTACTGGAGGAAGTCACGAGCAAAGCTGCAAGACATGTTTGTGGCATTAATCCTCAATACTAACCCTAAGCAGCCAAATGGTTCCCTAATGCATTGGCCCATCAATTGGCTTAGACCTATGGGTGACAAACATGCATTCAATACTTAGTGTCTTGGAAATTATGTGCCTGGTTAGCTGCATGTTATACAGGTCAATTATGACAAGTAATCTGACATTCATATCGGAATGCACTAGCTGAGTTTGCATTGTTTATAATCCTTTAAGATGAGTTGTTTTTATTAGCTGTGTAGTCATAGTAAGTTGAAATATCTTTTCTACAGATGAATGAGCTGGCTGATATTGCTCGATGTGTAGCAAGCATGTCAATGGATGATGAGGGGTTGTCATCCTTCTTACTGACCCGTCTTGACGATTTGAGGCTGGTAATTGATCAGCGGAAGTTTGATGCACTTACAGTGGAGACCTTTGGAACACGGATTGAGAAGTTGATACGGTGCTTAATTTACTGATAGTTTTGTTTTTTAAATCCAGTACGGTAGTGATATTTTTATTGGATAACAATTAATTTGCTTGCTTTGTTTATTATACGAAAAGCGCAATGCCTTGATGGAAAATTTGGATGTGTAATATGCAATTTGATTAATTAAAACTTAGGGTCAACTACCTTTGAAAAATAATATTCTTGATGCAAATGTGGTTGCTCATATTTGCAGTCTTTGTTCTTTTCAAAGCTAAAGTAGAACACACCATTCTGGTGATACCTCAGAGCATATTTGCTCTATCCTTGATTTTGTTTGATACCTTATAAGTCTTGAATTAACCTTGGTCTGAAAGAAGATTTATTACTCTTATGCAACTTTCATCATTGATTGTGATTAAATTCCATCCTCTAGGGAAAAATATTTACAGCTCTGTGAGCTGGTGGATGATGAAAAGATCGACATAACAAGTACTGTTATTGATGAAGATGCTCCTTTGGAAGATGATGTGGTTCGTAGCTTGCGAACAAGCCCTGTGCATTCTTCTAAAGATCGAACATCCATTGATGACTTTGAGATCATCAAACCAATTAGCCGTGGTGCTTTTGGACGTGTTTTCTTGGCTAAAAAGCGAACGACTGGGGACCTTTTCGCAATAAAGGCAATGGTTTTTGATTTTAATTTTCTTTCTTTGTTTGTTATCATTAGCAATTGTTTCACCTCTTCTCTTTCCATTGAAGAACTAGCTAACAAATTTTCGGAAGGGGTTCTTAACTTATAGATTTTTTTAGAGTAAGGCATGTTAATATATATTGATTTTTAAAATCAGGATTATCCCTCTTGATGCATTGTTTAGTTAATGAAGGGTCTGTTTTATGAATCATAGTCCCGAAAAGGTATAAGAAAGAGGCATATTGCTAAAACCTGGCAGAAGATCTCTTTTTATTCTTGGTAATGATTTTTTTGGAGGCTTCACCTGTATATTGCTTGTGACTTGCATTATCTGTGTCCTGCTTTGTTGGACAGGTTCTAAAAAAGGCAGATATGATTCGCAAGAATGCTGTTGAAAGTATTCTCGCTGAACGTGATATTTTGATTTCAGTCCGTAATCCTTTTGTGGTGAGCAGGTCTATCTATAAAGTTTCTCATTGTCTATATTATACATGGTTTCCTGTATTCATTTGCTTCTGTCTGTCTCAGGTTCGCTTCTTTTATTCATTCACTTGTCGTGAGAATTTGTATCTTGTGATGGAGTATTTAAATGGAGGAGACCTGTATTCATTGTTGAGAAATTTAGGCTGCTTAGATGAAGGAGTTGCTCGTGTGTATGTAGCAGAAGTGGTAAGTTGCTAGTGTTGCTTGGATGTTCTACTGTACGAATTATGATGCCATCTTAACAACTGTGAACATATCCATGTAGGTGCTTGCTCTTGAGTATTTACATTCTCTGCGAGTGGTTCATCGTGATTTGAAGCCCGATAATTTGTTGATTGCTCATGATGGTCATATCAAGGTAATCTTTGAAGCGACTCTGTTCAGTAGGAACAGGAGGATTTTCTTAAAACTCTGTGTCTAGTCATTTATTATAAAAAAGTTTACTAACTGATAGTTAATTTTGTGTACAGTTAACAGACTTTGGGCTTTCTAAAGTTGGTCTCATCAACAGCACTGATGATTTATCGGGTCCAGCAGTTAGTGGCACATCCATGCTTGTAGATGAAGAGCCTGAGCTATCAATGTCTGAGAGTCAGAAAGAAAGGCGGAAGAAACGTTCTGCTGTGGGCACACCAGACTATCTGGCACCAGAAATACTTCTGGGAACAGGACATGGTCTGTATTGCCTTATGCTTTGTATTTTTTTTTTTTTTGGTTCAGATCTTTCGCTTTATTTGAGATGCAAAAAGGTTGTCCGGTTTTATCACATATTAATTATTTGGCTACTTTATATCTGGAAATGTAAAAATTAACTTGTTCGTGATAATGTACAATTTGTCATTTGTGTTTCATATTCACTCTGTTGATTATTTGTGGCCGAGAAAATATCGCAAGTAACCTCTAATGTACAGCCGTATCATCACTGATTACACTTCTGAATGTTGCTTTATATTATTCCTTTATTCACTGATCAGAGCAGTAGGGCTAACATAATCACATTTTACTTATTGCATTTCAGGCACAACTGCTGATTGGTGGTCTGTTGGTGTTATATTATTTGAATTGATCATTGGAATTCCTCCATTCAATGCAGAACATCCACAGGTTAGTTTCTCGTCTTTTACCCAGTAGTTGAGCTTTTTTCAGTGTAATTATGTTATATCTATTAATCCAAACTAACCATTCTTATTCTTTCAGACAATATTTGATAACATTCTTAATCGTAATATACCTTGGCCTAGAGTGCCTGAAGAAATGAGCTCTGAAGCAAAAGACCTAATTGATCGGTGAGTTAACTTCTCTTTTAGTCGGGCATTTAGAGTTTGTTGATGTTGGATAAATGCATCAGCTGATTTAATTTGACAAATCAATCTTCATGATTCCAGAAAAATTGAATGATCAGGAGAGTTTTCCGTAAATAGCCCCCGAATTTTCCATTTTTATACCCCATCAGCGATCCATTCTCTCTTGATCTTTGTTAGATTCAGTTATAAACTCAAATGAAGAAAAAACGGACGTTGTTAACAAGATTTTCAATATGCGCCTTTATGCGCCTTGAAAAAAAAAAATTCTCAGAGTGCATAGTTTCTGCGTGTTTTCCTTTATGCACCTTGTCATTTTTGTGAGAACTAAATGAGGAAAGAGAGAATGGAAATGAACACTAGGAGGAGATACTCGCTCTGCAGAAATACATATTTTGGTTGCCATGATGATTTGTCAAGATGAAACTATAATGTTTAAACTTAAAACATCAAGTTAAAACATTGTGCCTTCTCATTTGTTTTTAAAGGTTACTGACCGAAGATCCTCACCAGAGACTTGGAGCTAGAGGAGCATGGGAGGTGATTGTTTTTGCCTTAAATATATTTGGGGGAATAATGGTGCTCATGAATTTGATGTCTGGTTATTCAGTCGACTGACAATTAATCCTACAGGTGAAGCAGCATGTCTTCTTCAAAGACATAAATTGGGACACTCTTGCTAGGCAGAAGGTTTTGCTATCATGTTTACCAATCAAACATTTTCCTTGCATTTACTTTGCTGATATTTTGTTCACTTTCATATTGACACGTGGCATCTGGACGACTTTTTTTACAGGCAGCATTTGTCCCCTCTTCAGAAAGTGCCCTGGATACGAGCTACTTCACAAGCCGCTACTCGTGGAATCCTTCAGATGAGCAATTTTATCCAGACAGCGAATCTGAGGATTCGAGTGACGCAGATAGCTTAAGTGGAAGCAGTTGCCTTAGTCATCGCCAAGAGGAAGTGGTAAAGTTAATCAAGATTTTTCGGACTTGTTAATGTGATTGTGATATTTTCTGGTGTAGTATTGACCTTCCGTTAGTGGACCTGTTTCGGATAATATGACATGCAGGGAGATGAATGTGTGGGTCTGGCTGAGTTTGAGTCTGGTTCATCTATCAACTACTCATTCAGCAATTTCTCTTTCAAGGTAATAACTAAACTAATAAAATGTCATTTCATGCTATTGTGCATTTATCCAGAGTTGGATTGAGATTTTTCAACTTTATATGACAACATCATCTTACTTTCTGGATTTTCACCAAGTTCGCTCCAGTATTTTGAGTTTCTGCGGGTAGATATTAAGAGCTGCTTTGCTAAAGGAGGAAGTTTTCATAGCTAAGCCCATTTTCCTATGATCAGAAATCTTATATTATGATAGTACATTATAGGTTTCTGTTGCAGGTAAGTTTGGATTAATCTATTGAAATGTTTTTTTGGGGAAAATACCATAAACATACCTCATCTTTTGCCTAATGAACCCTTATATACCTTTTGTTGAAAATACCAAATTCATACCCGAATGTTACATTTGGAGGCCACTTTGCACGTTCACATCAATTATCCTTATGTCCCTATATATGAAAATGCCACTCCTTTTCTAAAAAGGCTCACCTTGGACTCCTAAATTCTTGCTTTTAGTCAAAACTTTCAAGGTCAATTGAAAACCAAACTACGAAACCCTAAGCCGATGTTAAATTGAGTTTGTAAGGGGGGCACTATGGTCTTTTTGATTTTGGATTTTGTTTAGAGGTATGTGAATGGTATTTGCAGAAACAGATGTATACTAGTGTTGGTCAAAGTTAAGGTTTGTTCCCAGTATTCTCTGTGTTTTATGATTTCTCTGCCATGGCTGCTACCTTGTAGGACATACTTCTATTTTTCATCTTTTCAATTTTTGCAGAATCTCTCCCAGTTGGCATCAATCAACTATGATTTGCTTTCTAAGGGATGGAAGGATGATCCTCCACCGAATTCCAGTGCATGAACGCTTACCTTCCCCAGTAAATGTGGGGAGGGAATACTATTGAACTAGGCTTATGACATGCTCTGGGTGGGACCAATTGACCTCGTTGCTGTTTGTATAGCCTGTACATGTATGTATCTGAAAGTCCAGCCTTTTCGTTTATCTGATTTTCCTTGGTCGAATTCTCTGTTTTACATATGTGAATATTTGCTGAATGTGATCTTTATTTTGCAGAGATAGAAGAAGAGACATTGATAGAGAAACCGTGCTAGAGATGTGCTCCCTCTGCGATTAGGTAACATTTCCACGCCGTGGGGTTAGAGTTTTGCCATCAAATTGTTTGTGTGGGTAATGAGTTTGGGTTGTCAATGTAACCTTCAACTTACGTGCCTAGGTGTCGGTGTATTTGTGACCCTTCAAAGTGTATCATCTGCAATTTTCCAAAGTTGGCAATGAGAACACATCTCCCTTTTCTTGAATTCATTGCGCCTCGTCTATTTTATGGGGTTGTGTAACAATATCTACGAGGCCTTTGGGATTGTCACAAAACACGAGCTACTCACTTTGAGAATGTCTGAGAATAAGAATGCACTGCGGTGGAAAATTAACTTCATGATGAAATCTAGATCGAAGTCACACTGTATAGATAACAGACACTAGTCTTTTGATGACTAAGCGCAGTCTAGAAACTGAAGTAAATTATTCAGTCTCAATTTCGATATTGCGTGTCGAAATTTTTTTGCTTATTTTAGTTGTTATGAATCAGAACAAAAGTTCAGTCAATGCGTTGGTGCTGTCCTTCCCTTGCGTCCGTAGTTCCCTGGTCAGTGGTAAGTTGATCCTTTCTACTTTGATCTGAATTTTTAGTACCCCTTGATAGTAGGGGAATAGCTATATCTTTCTAAGGATCAAACGTGGCGATCAAATTTTCCGGTATATAAAGAGAGCTATATTAATCTTTTCCTTTCCTGGATGAAAGTACTTGTCTGTCCCGATGATCGTCTAACTCATAAAGCAATTGACTGTCCGTCTTAACTTCTTAGGCAATTGACTGTCGGCGAAATTGCTTGCTTTTTTACTTCCATTCTTGTCCGGTGAAGATTGTTTCCTTTTCATCGTGCTTCTTGTCCGTTGCTTGTCCCTTCTTGTCCATCGCCCCTCCCTCCTCGAGAAGCGCTGAATCATAATGTTCATGTTCATGAATTGGATGTGGACCATGAAACTATTCACGAGTCCTGAGCAATCCGTTTTAACGAGTAATTGGAAACTGTCTTGAACAATCCATTTTAACGAGTAACTGGAAACTATGGGTTTCTGCTCTAATATACATATGTTCATATCATGACTTAGTTTCTCGTTATATTGTGTAAAATGATGATTTGAAAAGTGTTTTTCTAGAGAAGATAACTTTCAAAAATACAAATTTTAAATCTTTCACTTTTAGCAAGATAAATGATGTCTTAATGAACCTTCCTGAAATCCGTATCGGTCAATTCTTCTCCCCTTTGCTAAAAAGTGAGTCAAATCGAAGTGACAAATGTCCAAGAAAATCTGCCTGGGAGCAAGGTATCTGAGATTACTAATCAGATGAAAGAGAAAATCAGTCATACGATTGGCCCACTATCCTCGTGTACTGGTTTTATGCGCGCCCAGATGCTTTTGTATTATGTGATCTACAAATCTTGTATTTATCCCCTCGGACAAAAATCTGTTCCATGTTAAACAGGTGAAGATGGGGGGGACAGCACCAGCCCAAGCTCCAAAGAGACAAGAAAAACCTATTTTAAATGAAAAATAGACCACAGGGGTGCGACTTTTTGTTTATTTCCATTCCTTCGACTCCTTGTAATTGGATCTTATGCAACCCATCTAAAAAGGAAAAGTAGAGAGGAACAAAGACAAGTGCTGGAGTTTTTCAGGGGCCTATATGAAAAACAAAAGTTCATTACCATATCCACCATGGACCACATAAGATCAGGCTGATGATCTTGCCATGTCCATGGAGCGGAGTTTGTCAACCTTTTTTGAAGGCACAATAAATTCACATCCTTTATAAAAGTCTCTCAAGTAGCTGCTGGGGAATCCCACATATGATAAGAATCCTATTCAACCACCTGCCACCACCACTACCAGCAGAAATTTCAAAATTTTAAATTCATCAAAGGAGAAAGCTTTTTCCTTTTTTTTTCTTTCTTGTTGCAGCTAGTACAAAGATACTGCGTTGGTTAGCTGTAAATCAATAGATACATTCTCACAAGGTTCCCCAAGTTATCCTTTTTTAAAATTCATAGCAATTATAGAGATTTGCCAACCATCGTGACAGAGCAAGCACATGCTGCATTAACTGTACCGACAAGCCGGCTAACTGCAATGTTTGATTAAAGACTAATGAATTGCCAAAAAGGAACAGTTCCAAGGAGGTCACAAAATCAACTTTAGACTTCAGGTATACATCTCAATCTGATTTTTCAAAAGGTCAAGGAAACTTTAAACAAAGTTTGGTGGATTGGTACACTTGAAAACACAATTACACCAAGCATCCTAAGAAGCAACTGAAACATCTCAGTCTGAACAGATGAGAAGTTGCATCAAAAGCAAAAGGGGAAAGCAAAAGCAAAAGCATGAGTAATAATTACAAGAAACCATGATCCAACATACTTACCAACAAGAACAAAGTAACTGATATCCACCCCAAAGCATGAATGAAAGAAAAGATGAAAAAATGTAGCACAATGGGGAATTACAGAAAATGATGAGGGGAAAAAGGGGAGAAGACTATTTGCCTCGTAATGACATTAAAAAGAGGCCCAAATGGACATAGAACAGAAAAAAAGACAAGAAAACCCAGCTTATGACGCTAAATGTGAACATGATATTGCAAGATGATCCTTTGGGAATTTCGCTCGCCAATCTCGGAAATCAACTCACCGAGAAGATGTGTCATCGTTCACTTCATTGACCTGGTCAAGCTGCGGGGCACGATCTTTCTGCGAGCTAGAATGACATAGCTCTTCGATTTGGCTCCTCACTTCGGACATTGAAGGACGCTTATCAGGATATTGGGCGGCACAATCTATTGCGAGCTGCAATAACTGAACCATCTCCTCCTCGATGTTCTGGTACCTAAGGAGCTCGAGATCGAAGACTTCGGAAGTCCACTCCTCACGAACAATGGACTGGACCCACCTTGGAAGGTCCACACCTTCCTCGTTGAGAAGAGAGTGAATAGGCGCCTTCCCAGTCAGGAGCTCCAGAAGCAACACCCCAAAGCTATAGACGTCAGCCTTTTGGGAAACTTTACGAGGGTCGGTGACTTCTGGTGCTCGGTAGCCGGCGACGTGGTTTGGAGTGGAGGAAGGCCCCACAAGGTGGGCCAGGCCGAAGTCAGACACTCGCGCATCGTATGATGTCGTGAGAAGGATGTTGGAGGATTTGATATTTCCATGGGAGACGTTTGGACCTTGGGAATGTAGGTACTCTATGCCACGGGCAGCCCCAAGCGCAATGGCAGACCTGATTTCCCAGTTCAGCGGAGTCCTTCCTGCTCCTTTGTTTCCTGCAGTGAATATTGCGAACACGAGTTCTACCATTTTAGTGCAGTCACAGCCGAAAGAAAGTGTTACAAATAGTTATGCATTTGCAATCAACTCAAGGAATGAAAGCCGGGACGAACCAGGAATAAGGATTATAAAAAAGGCATAATGGAAGTAATCGAACTTCAATCAGAAGACAAATAGTTGCAAGGAGCTACAGTAACAGGAAATGTTAATAACCCTAAGAAAAGCATAACATAATTGAAGCGTCGGGAAGAAATTATCACCGTGTAAAAGTGCAGACAAGCTTCCCATAGGCATATAATCATAGACAAGAAGCTTCTCATCATTGCTGTAATAGTATGCCCTCAGAGGAACCAGACTCTGGTGATCCATTGCCCCGACTGCTTCGATCTTCTCCTTGAATTCCTTTGCAGCCACGTTGACATCCTTTAGCCTCTTCACGGCCACTGTGATCCCGGCCTCCAAAACCGCCTTGTAAGCCGTTCCAAAGGTCCCTTTCCCGAGAACTTCTGCCGAAGCCCTCAACAAGTCCTCCAAATCAAACGCCCTTGCAGAATTACCGAAGAAGATCAACTTCTTTGCCGCGGCACCAGCGCTCCCATTCACTTCCCCCTTTCCACTTCCTGTCATGGCCGCAGCCGCAGCTGCTGCCACGGAGTACCCATTACTGTAACCGCCATTCTCGACCTCCCCGACCGGTTTCTCACCCGGAATCTCCAATTCCTGGTGCTTGAAGGTCGCGACGTCCACAGATCTAGACTTCTTGCTACCCTTCTTCCGGCACAGATAGATCAACAGTATGACGAGGAATATGAGCCCGAACACGCACCCAATCACAATGCCCGCGACCACAGCCCCCGAAAGCTTCTTTTTCTTTCCTCCTGGCTGCCCTGGAATACCAGAAGGCTCGCCGGCAGGCAGAGCAATATCTTGAGGGCAAGAAGCCAGCGGCTTACCGCACAGAGAGTTACCGGAAAACGAAGAGGTAGCAAAAGCCCCCAGGCCCTCAGGTATCGACCCATTTAACAAGTTGTTAGAAACATTGAACTGGTCGAGCTTGAGCAGCTTCAGGTCAGCTGGGATCGACCCAGAGAGCCGATTGTTCTCAAGCAAGAGAGTCTTGAGCCTAGTCAAGTTGCCGAAACCAGCGGGAAAGTCCCCCGAGAAATTATTGGAGGCGAGATTGAGCCTCACGAGATCACTCAAGCCGAACAGCGACGCAGGGATCGGGCCAGAGAACAGGTTACCTTGCACGTAAACGTTCCTCAGGTCGGCGCAGGACGCGAGATCTGAGGGGAGCGTGCCGGAGAGCGCGTTGAACCGGAGCGAGAGGCTGCGGAGCTCGGTCAAGTTGCCCAGGACGCCGTCGGGGATTTGGCCGGACAGGGCGAAGCCCGGGAGGCGGAGGGTGGTGACCCGGCTCCTCTGGCACTGGACGCCCACCCACGAGCAGGGGCTCGGGAGGTTGGCGTTCCAGAGCAGGGTGCGGCCGCCGACGGCGGATCGCAGCGCGAGGAGGGCGGCGCGGTCGGACGCGAGATCTGGCTCCGCGGAGGGGAAGAGGACGGCCAAGAAGAAGAAGCCCAGGAGGGCTAGAACTCGGAACTGCATTGTGGCGGGGGAGATCAAGAAATGCAGCTGCAAAAGAACGAGATGGGTATTCTCGGATTGCCCTGTTCTGGGGAGTGGAGGTTATAAATGGAGTAAAAGAGAGTGTAAATGCATGGTTCTTGGCGGTTGGTTCTTGGAGGGTAATGAGGAGGCTGGGGCGGGAGCTGCGATAAAAAT
Organism: Eucalyptus lansdowneana; assembly: GCA_017140395.1. Taxonomy (NCBI): domain Eukaryota; kingdom Viridiplantae; phylum Streptophyta; class Magnoliopsida; order Myrtales; family Myrtaceae; genus Eucalyptus; species Eucalyptus lansdowneana. The sequence goes on from CM029490.1 coordinate 7,744,695, forward strand.
GGGATCTTTCTTGCTTTTGGGGTTGCTGCTTTTCTGGGTCTGTGCGTGCTGTGGGGTGTGGAGTTTTCTTGGTGAGGAACGAGGAGTGGGAGAGTGGAAGAAGGAGGAGGAGGAGGAGGAGAAGGAGGTGAAGAAAAGTCCAGGCTGTATGTGTGAGTTACTGTCTTTTGTGTGTGAGTTAGAGAGAGAGAAGAGAGAGGAGAGAGAGCAGGAGGGATCAAGGAGTTCAGGACATTGGAGAACAGGAAAGGGAAAAGGAAAATATAGAAAAAGGATAAAGTAAATGGGAGTAGGGAAGAGAGAGAGAGAGAGAGAGAATAAAAAAAAGGCAAGAACCCTAGCTGTTTTGAGTGAAGTGAGGGAGTGAGTGATGATGTATGATTTGCTGGTGATTAGTCAACCTGTCTCTTTTTCTTTTGTTCCATACTGCAGCATCTACTCTTCTTTCTATATTTCCCCTAATTCTTTTATACACCCATTTTCTTTTTATTTTATTTAGGGCAACAGCTACCCGAGGCTCTAAAACATAGTTATTATTATAATACATTTAATCTAGAATTTTCTTTTATTATGCCAAAGATCCTTAACTCATACTTTTATAACATATTCATCGTTCGTCAAAATTCTGTCAATGAGAATTATTAATAATTCTCTACATTAACGTTAAAAAATTAATATTGATAAGATAAAATCTTAATAAAAATAAATATGTCATATAAGTATAATCTTTTATTATTTAATATATAATTCAAGGTCTTTGATGTCACAAAAAGAAATTTAGGTTAAATGTATCGATAGCATAATTTGAAGTATTTTTGATGTTATTTTTACATTATATTTATTCAATCTTTTCTTCTTTTTGCCTTTCCAAGAATATGAATGGATGTAATGATTTTTGGTGGGGGACGTGGCCCTAGAGATTTTTCTTTTCTCCTTTTTGTTGTTTCATCATTGCTTTTGCTTTTCTTCTTTTTGTGTGTGTACATCATTATCTGCAAAATTTTCAGACATTTTCCTGGTGGTCACTCCGCTAACTTGCTGAACAGGGAAAACGAAATTATGAGATAAATACGTTGTCCGATGTTTAATATATAGTACTAAAAAAATATCAAAGGAGCAATGACGTCATATTACAACTATTTTTACAATTGAGCATAAACCTATAGTGAGGGGAGGCCCTCCTCATTTATGGACGACACACAAGTACATCGATTTGACAGTAAAACTTAGTGCTACAGGTACAAACTGCACATGATTTTTACTTTTCAGAGAATTTCAGACATTATTGAACTGGCAAAAAAATTTGCTTTTTATCTTTTTGCCTTATTTATTTATTTACTTTCTTGTGCAAAGAGACATTGGGTGTCCTAACGGCAGGAAAATGAGGTTTTTGTTTTCTGGTGCTTGAATTTTGAAGTTGAAGCAATGCCAAACATTATTTTAAAATTCTTGTATTTCATTAAATGATGTGGTTGTGAGAGGAGGGAGGAGAAGACAAAAGGGTTTCTTTAAATGATAAGCTTGGTAATCAATACTGGAAAAAATTATGAATATTTAATTTAGTGATGGGCTCTAGAAGATTTTTTTAGTCTTTCCTTATGGATCTGTTCATATGTTATTTTCTCTCTTCCGTCGTAGATTTTGATGGCATCTTGTTGCAACGGTCAGAGTTGGATTGATTAACTTCGGAATCGATCAAGTCGATGGAGCTTCCATGCATCTTCACACAAGCTTCGTCTAAACCAGACATTTGTGCGTGGTGCAAATGATCTTCAAATGATTCATACGTATAAAATAAATTGGAAAGATGGAAGTTCATATAATTATTGATCGATTCTCTTTGTGCCATTTTGCATGATTTCCAAACTTTTACCGAACGTTATGGTAAAGGTCGATGTAAAACTGAGTAGTTTTGACGCTATCATAAGAAAGTTGCACTTGCAAAATTTGATGATAGATTGGCCACAATAACGGGGTCAACTTAAGTGTAGTCAAACACATATTAAAAAATCATATTATGATGCATGTTACACTCGTATTAAAATCGATTGGTGGACAGTGGTCACTAGTCTAATCCGGCCGGCAAAAATGGTTTTATTCCACATATCCCATGATCATAATAAAAGAATAATTTTTTTATAAGAGTATCCCAAAGCCGAACACATTTATCAAACAATGATATTGAAGGAATTTTAAGGTTTTCAATATATTGACTTTTCATCATATGGAATTTCTTAACATGTGTTAGCTCCAAACACCCATATATAAAAAGAAAGAAGCTTGTGGTAATAAGGTTTTTCCATAAAAAGACTTTGAAAACGAAAGAATTACATATTTTGAATGAGTAAATTATCTAATCAGTTCCAAACTTATTGTATGAATGTCAATTTAATTTTAAACTTTTTAAATTTACTATTTTTACCTAATTAATCCCAAACCTATTGATTGTGCTAAATACGAAAATGCGATGTTTTCATAATAATAAAATTTCTTTTATCCCAATAATTAATAGAAGTTGGGATGCTCGTTAACAAAATCCTTGAATTATATCATATGCTTAATAGATATTTCAAAGGAACTCCAACCAAATTCTCAATTAAATTCATCTCGAAGGTGTTTTGAATTGAATGGATAGGCATCTCTACCCATATTTGTTTCCTAGCTAGCTAGAGACAGGAGGAGTACAAATAATGTGGCGGTCCTCTGTCCAATCTATAACCAGAACCAAGTGCAATTATAGAGGATTTGAAAATAGATGTACATCATTAAATGTACCACAACGCTCCCAGACAAGATCCAAGGTCAAGGAGTGGGTAATATTATTGCCAAATTACTTTAGATCATGACGTCAGATATGGTTCCCATTTGTCCTAATTCCGGTTCATGGAATTCTTTAAAATTACATAAGAATTATATCAAAAAACATATGATTCGGATTTCTGTTTTTTCTTTTATGCCGGAATATAATCGGAGTCGAAAATATGTTCTGAAGAACTAAGGCGGCGGCAGTATTACGCATCGGTTTACCAATTACGCTCCCGAAAATAATGATTTGTAGAAAATACAAAGAAGAACGTGAAGGGGAAAAAAAAAGCAATAATTGGGCTGATAAAAATGAAATAAAAAAAAATCAAGAGACGCATAAAATAATTAAAAGAAAAAAGACAGAAGATAATGGGAGATTCGCGGCATGACGGTTGGGAGGCCATGCTCTGTCCATTGTCTTTCTTTGCAAACGGCCTATTGGGGCCACTTCCAGCAACCAATGTTCCTTTCCCCTCACATGCATTCCCATTTGAGATTCCTCCCATTTCGCCTTCTGTTTTCTCAAAGAAAAGAAAGCAATTCCGTATCAAAGTAGTGAAGAAAAAGGAGGGAAATTCGCATATGATCGACAAATTCAGCTGCTTCTATGCTTTCCCGAAGGGAGGAGAGAAAAACGAGAAATAATTAGAGATGTTTATTTAGTGGAAAACAAATGATCTAGACAAAAACATTTGTCGATAATGAAAAGACAAATTCATTGACTAATTATTTTAAACAAATAACCATTTTTAAGAAAATATTTTTTAAATTCTTCAATTTTCACAAAACAAATAGAGGTCAAACGAATGCTGATTCTCCAGGCCACTTCAAAATGAATAATTTTTTTTTTTTTTTAAGATCAATGTAAGAAATTGAAAAGATTATTTAGAGACAGCTTGAAGGCTGGCGACGGTGATCCTCGGAGTCAGCTAGCTTAGGCTGTGTAGCAATCATGGCAACCAGAGTCCATTGGGAACCGAAGGAAAAACCCCTCTTTCGCCAGCGAGTTGACGAGGGACTTCCTAACTAACGCCTTTTCTATTAAACTAATCTTGCGTACCATACATTCGTCGATTAAATTATTCGTCGGTTAAATTAAACAAAGCAACTTTGAATTCCTAACAACTTCGAATAATTAAAACTAGAAATTAGCTGTTCCTCGCTAGAAGCTTGAACCATCATCATCAGAATATTTCAAAAGTTTTAACTCATCGCCTGCCCATCTCGCCGCCGGCTCACACGCTCGCCACACTTGAGCACGCGTGATCCAATCGATCCTACTAAAGTCCTTCGTTTCTCCCCTTCTATTTCGGACCTTTCGAGCTGCGAGTCGGGTCAGAGCCGGCTTAACTTATCATTAGGGTCCAACTTAGATGAAGCCGAGATTGATGCTATATCACGCTTTGAATCGGATGAATCGAGGAGAACCAACCCGTTGACCCACCTTCCAACCTATTCATCAACAGCTAATATCCACGATTTTCTCTTAATTCATGCAATCATTCAAGAGCATAATTAAGGAAAACAACAGGAGGAGTTGAATTCTGTGTTAATGCATTGCTTAAAACCACCGAGGTTAGCTGAGGTAGATTAGAAGCCCGCTTTGCTTTCTAGTCACTTCACAGCTATGGCCACTCCTAGGCGTAGAGCAAGGATTGATAAGAACGATGCACAAAATATGCAAAGTCTCACCAAACCCGAAAGACGAGGGTGGATCCTACAACACTCCTTTTCTTCTTCTAGTTTGGAGGATGCTTTACAAGGAAAGAAACCTGCTGGTCAGAAGGAAAATCGCGGAAGACGAAAAGAACAGCAGTGATGGTGAAACCCACCCTTGTGTCCAATTTCACATCAGTCCCAATCAAAAAGGACCGGAAGCTGATGGAGGTGGTGAGCATTTATAGCTTGAAATGCTTGTCCGGTTGGTGCTGCAAATAGACCAGATATTCTAGGGGGTAGATCCATGAACGGTGACTGCTATTCAACATGGTGAGAAAATCAATTGATGCCACCTAATTCATTTTTTGTCTTCTCGTGAACGTACTCATGAGTCATGACCAGAGTAACGAAAAGCCAATCCATGGGGATATTAGAGTTATGGCGTTGCCAAAGAGTAGTAAGAATCAAGAAGCGAATCCAAATGCTTTTCCAAGGGAAAAAGACTGAATTAAAATTGCCAAAAAACGAAGAGGAGAAGAATGAACTAATAACTATTGATGATTAGGATATCTTCCCGGCGTAATAAATCCATGTGCACCCTCCACGCATGGGTGACCATTTTCCCACTTTTCCATGGTAGGTAAAAGTATTGAGGGAAAACGAAAGAATGTAAATCATGCACTTCATCACACCTGGAAAAATCCTTTTGAAGCTGCTATCCTCTGATTCTGCTGCTGTCATTGCAGTTTCTGTTTCTTTTTTGTGATAACGAGCAGCGATTGGATTTTCCTAGAGAAGTGAAAATAAAAATTACTATTAGAGCTAAGGAAGCTGAAATCATGAATGACGGATCTGGCTTGTTAGACGGCAATGCTGCTGATATGTCCAAACTAACTGACGCGAACCGCTCTCCAGAGTGCCTCCACCTGCATGTGAAATATTTATCATGTGGAAATTCGATGAAACTAACATTACAATCATTGTTTTAGATGAGAAATTAAAATACCATGGATGGAGAATGTAATGGAACTTAATAAGGAAAATGAGAACATTCATCAAGATGTACCTGAGAAAGTCCTTTATTGAGTTCCAGAAAGATGAAGTGTTGCTTCCCCCACTGGACGAGTTTGCACTGCTGCCGCTAGTTTTCTGATTCTCAAATTTGCCCTCTGAACCTTTTGCAATGACAAATAGACATCAAAGCATCAGAATAGATCGGTCAAACAATGACAAACTGCAAAAACATGGTTCACTAGGAGTTAAAACATGCATAACAATTACCACTGCTGCCAACAGAAGTTGGATGACATTTGGTAGATGCCCTGAGTGAGGCTAATTTCTTCAAAAGTTCCCGCTCTGCATCACTGTAATTATTTACACATTAAGCTCCAATATAATGTGATTACATTAAGAATAAAAGGATAGCGACAATCTTCGTGCAGTGGGTATGCTTGTGTCTAAAATGTTTTTCTTGAAGCATCTGATAAGTAACTCTTACATCTTCAGAAGATACTTCCGTGAATTGAGCAATGACATTTCAATATTCACAGTTAATCAGATTTCTCTCTCCCTCATTCTTCAGATATAGAAAGTGAACTAGGTTGCCATGTATTAATTGTCATATGCCTTTTTCTTTGGCATACAACAACAATTCTAATCTTAATTCTTCCAAGGTCTTCCTCAGGTCAGCATAATTATTCAACAGAGAAGAAACTACTTTAATGCATCATTCATATCTCCTTCACAATATGTACAACACGAGCTTGCGAAAAATATAAAATCAAATCTAGCCGCTTCTATCAATTCAAGAGACAAAACTGCTAGCTACTTCTGGATCTCATGTTAAGAAGTGGCTTTTGGTCAAACCCTAGACTAGACCCCTCAGCTACTAGTATCAAACATCCACATCATGTTTGCAACTCTTGGCAAAGGCCCTGCTGAATTGCCAGGTACGATCAATCTATCTAGATTGACCAGCTGAACCACTACAATCAGACACCAAAGAGGGACCGATCTGGAACATTTCTGGTTGGGACAAATTTTTAAAAATTAATTCAAAGTTTATTAATTTTAGTGATTCACGCAATTTACATAGGGATCTCTTACTGGTAAATATAGATTTGTAAGTATGATACTGAGTAATTTTGACCACCTGGTAACAATATTGTCATATCTGGGCAATGTCTATCTAGATCTTCAATGTGGAGGCAAAATTAAAAAAAAAAAAAAAAAAAAAAAAAAAAAAGAAGACAAATAGCTACCCAAGTTCTTTCATAAAAGTATTATGAGGGCATATTAAAAAAATCTTCAAAAACAAAATAGAATGATATGATATCAAAAAAGTTAGATTCCCACATATTAAGGTGAATTCATCCTTTGCATCCAAATCATTTTTGCTGAGCTAAACAACCGGATACCAAAGTTTGCAGCCTTATTGCGCCTACTCATACAACTGGATCCAAAGGTAGGATAATTCAACTGAAAGACAGGATCGAAGACACAATTTGGTGTCTTGAATTAAGAACATAAGCAGAAAATAGTTTCAGGCACTTCTGTCTAAAATCACTAATATCATAATAAAGGACCTCATAAAGAACATATTCTTGAGCCCCATAGAAAATCAAGATACAACAGAACTCACCTAAGATCTTTGGGGATCGAAACATTGACAATGAACTGATGATCACCTCTCAAAGTTGGCCTGTTGATGTCTGGAACACCCATGCCTGGTAACTTTACAGTTTCTCCAGGCTGAATTCCAGAAGGAATTTTAAGCTCCCTTGGACCAGCAACGGTATCAACCTGAAGTTAGATACCTACGTCAAACAACTGGCAAATGACTTCCATTCAGCTGTAAAATTGCTATCATTCTGAAACCTTCCATTTTAGAAAAATGAATACAGTACAGAGATAAGCAAACTAAGGCATTGTGGAATAATGCCATTATCAATCCGATTAATTGTCCATAGAGTTAGTTTTATATTTGGCAGTTCTTCCACTGTTGCTTGATTCTAGAATCTAGAGATCTGTTTTCTTTCTTTTCCGCAAATGAAGAAGATTTAAGAGTTGCCACATGTAATTGCACATGCACATAGCAGACAGCATAAAACCAGACACACTGACTACTAGGCTTATTTCGATAAAATGAAGTGTGCTGCAACTGTGGACAAATATATTCTCAAAACAAACTAGTACCCATCTTTTTAAGGCAATGCTATTCTGAACTAATCCATAGCATGTAGGTAAAACTGAACTTAAGGCAACAAGTTCCAGCCAAAGAAAGGAAATATTAATCAAATTAGTGATGATTAATTCAAGTAATAACAAGGCACCGATTAATTGATCAGAAATATCATGAAGATCCATAGAAGTTGACAACAGCTGTACTTTTGTACAAGTACAATAGGCATAGAGGCATAACCATGTACCTTTAATATTGTTCCAAGTATTGCATCAGTAAAATCAACATCAATTTTTGAAAAGAGATTTAGGCCATCCCTTTTGATTCCCTGCTTTTCACCTACATGGAGGTCTATGACAAGGTCACCAATTAAACCACTGGCAGATAGAAACAAGGTAGAGAAGAAACAAGTCAGTCCACACATCTTGCTATGAATCCCATATATATCTCAAATTAAAACCTGAATTTAGAGTGAACTGATATAGGTACTCATATTGACAAGGTAATTGCTTTTCACTCGAGGAGAATAGAGTGCATGCATCCGGGCAAACATATATAGGTGTTGGTGTGCACAAATTATTGACTTGGCAGTAATTATAATTGAACGAAGAACGAGCAAATCCACTGGGTGAAATGTGTAAGCAATTTAATTTCCAAGGTCAAGGAAAAGAAAAATGCATTCCCGACTAAACAGGTAAGGTGGCATCAGTTTTTTTATTCTCTCTCTCTCTTTTTTTTTTTTTTTTTTTTAAGGTAAGATGGCAATGGTTACTTTTATGCAAATTAGATATCCATGCTAGTTTCTTAACCTGACATCTAAGTCATTTGCCCTCTAAACATAATCTCCCCAAACATAAAACTTCACCAAGGCACTTAAGGAATTCCATAACAAGCACAAATCATTCCTCAAATGTGATAAGATCCACAAAGACAAGGCAAACTAAATCACAACCATACGGGAAGTTCCTCTGAACAAGATTGACTACGGTCCAAATCCTTGAAGGGTTATGTTGTCTTAAATTGTCTGCTCGCTTGCGTTTTGTCAATTTCTTAGAAAAAATTTACAAAACCTTCAGAAGATATATTTTTCTTTCTTGCATTCGAGGACTTGCGTTATTAAGGTCTTATAATCTATTTCCTTGTAACGCTAAGGCCTTGCCACCACAAAGGCAGGTAGATCTCTTCAAATAAACCAGGCAAATGTAGTTGGGACGACTCTTCAAATAGCTTCCACTTAGTTTGAGAAAACCCTTAAAACAACAGACACACCTTTTTTTATCGAAGTTTCCTTCCTTTTGAATTCGCATTCTGGATCCATCATTAACTCCAGGTGGGATGTCCATACTAATAGTTCTCTTTGACATTATCTTGCCACTACCACCACACCTCCGGCAATTGTCAGTTACAATCTTACCATCACCACTACAGTTGGAGCAAGTAGACACCTGGCAATCATCCAATAAACATGAGAACATGCCAAAGAGATGTGAATCTAATGGAAAAATGATGGGAACTCTCACCCATGCCCATAATGTAGTTGGAATCAAACATAGCTTGGTCCATTCTGTAAGTTTACTATGTCTATCTTACATTTAAAAATGTATTAATACTACCAAGGTATTCAAAAGCATAAGTAAAAGAAAGCTGGCCAGCAGTTAAAGAGGCAATTAATGTTGGTCTTTGGAATCTACAGAAGTGAAGTGTGCCGACGAGATTTGGGCCAAGGTAAGAAAGTATTAACTCCACGAAACATAAGTAGCAATAATATGTCTCAACTGCTATGTTCAAAGCCAAAGACCTCTCATTCAATATCACCTGAGAAGAATCATCACTTGAAGACTACTCAAGCGATAGTCCTCTCTATAGGAGAGTATAATGTCTCATCTCTCTAAGAATAACATCCTACAGGAGATATAGAAAGATGTCCTCAAGAGTCAGTCTTCCCCATGAGAAGAAATCACATTGCTGGTTGCAGTTACAGCACAGAGACATCAACACCATCACGTTGATGCAAGTTCCATCATTAAACAATCACAATTAGAGTGAAAAACCAGTCTATTGGCCATCCCAAGGAACTTAGAGAATGACTCCAGAAATTGAAAAATATGAAATGCTCTTCGTGGTGACAATTACCTGAGACATCATACCAAAAGGAGTCCTCTGAGTTTTCATAATCCCACCTCTGCCTCCACAGGCAGCACATTGCTTAATGCAGCTACTGGATTTAGCACCTGTTCCACCACATTGATCACACACTTCAGAAGATGAAACTTCAATTTCCCTCTGACCTCCAAAAATTGATTCTTCGAAGCTCAGGAACAGATCATACCTATAACACAACAGACAAAAGAAATGATAACTTGAGTATTCATGAGAAAATCTTTGGTACAAGGTGATACTTTCTAGTTACCGTATATCAAGTGCATGTTTTCCCACACTTCCTAAATTGAAGTTCAGGCCCCCTTGTTCGCCCCTGTCTCCAAAAAGCTCCTCTGGTCCACCAAAAAATGCACCAAAGACTTCGAATGGATCCACCTAGAGGTCATCAGAGAAAAAAGGAGAAAGAAACATGCACATGGAAATGGTTTAGTTATATCAACCCCAATATCTAATAGAGCCAAAAGCATTTTGTTCCCTTAGGAAGATAGACAAGATTGTTTGTCGCTTAACTGGTTTGAAATTTCGTAGTCAGGGAAAATCTTACCCCCTGTGAATCACCACCAGAACCATCATATTCGCCTTGTAAACCCGCCTCTCCAAACTGATCATACATAGATCTTTTCTGTTCATCTGATAGGACCTGCACCAATACAAGCTGCACCCTCAGCTCATGAAAGGAGTAAAAAAAAAAAGAAGAAGATACAATGACAGAGCAAATAAATCATGAACGATAAAACAAATTCTGCAGCAACTGGTCCCAGAAGAGCATAAAATTTCACAAGCATAAATTCAGAAAGTGGGCAAGTAGTTACAGCAACAAATATCCAAATTCAGCAAAATTAAGCAACTAAAGACGCCAACAAGCGAGGCAAAATCCCGAGAATTGAAGAAACTACCTCGTATGCAGCGCTTATCTCCTTAAACTTCTCTTCCGCCCCAGGTCCCTTGTTCATGTCCGGATGGTACTGCTCAAAAACCACAACAGACCGAAAACGAAACGATCAATGAAACTTCGCAACCCAATCCGGTAGGCATCCTACACTACATTCCCATCAAAAACACCAACCCATCCAAACGACAAATAAACGGCAAATCAGAATCATCCCATTTCGTCTCTAACGAAGCCATCCCCACATCACTTCAAAGCAGAACCGTCCGCCTCCGTCCTTCCATACCGCCACCGCGGAAGGAGAGGAGGAAGCACGAGCGCAAGCACATAAAGAAAACAACGCGAAACCCGCAGCAGATTTCTACCTCACCTTACGGGCGAGCTTGCGGTACGAGCTCTTGATCTCCTGCGAGGAGGCGTCGCGGCCGACGTTCAGCGTCGAGTAGTGGTCCTTCCTCGCGGCGCGGATCGCGGCGGTGCCGCGGCGGCGGCTCCCCCGTCTCCAGCCGCGAGCCGGAGGGAGGGAGCGCGGGTCGAGCTGGGTTCCGGGGATCCTCGCGCCCGAGAGCTCGGAGCTCGACGAGGCCGGGAAGGAGGAGCGGGCCGCCATCGGAAACGGAGGGAGGTGACAGGCGACGGGCATTTTTTTCGGCGCGGATTGAAGCGAGGCACGCAGGCAAGGTGTTTGAGGAAATGACGGGAAGGTTTTGCCCGGGGTTTTTGGGATAGACTGAAAGCGAGGAGAGAGCTACGCAGCTTTACTAATAACTGGCAACCGCCATAACCCACTGGGCAGGTTCAAAAAAGGGCCCAAGTCATGGAGAAATTTTGCGTTTCGCCTAATGCATGTTGAATTTTCCATGACCGTGAGGCCTACACAAGATTCACGATAAACCAATAAAATCGACGGTTGTGATTTGCCGGATCCACCATGACCCGTGTCCTCTTATTCCCCGATATTTCGAAAAACCATGGTCCTATTTGCAAATGAAATTCGACATAATGATCTCAAGACGTCCTTCACCTCACGTTTTTTTCTAAGCTGCTCCTATACTTAAAACCAGTTCCCAACTCTGACGATGGCCTAGCCCGGGAATCGGTTTAGAATATAAACTATTTGTGGAGGAGTTATTGGCTGATAAGAATTTCGAATTTGAAACCTCACCAGTAAGTTGATTCTATACCATTAATGCAAATCGAGAAGTCGGGTTTTGAAGCCATGCCATGCCGTCAAGGGTTTATCAAGAAACGGTTCGCACTCTTTTATAAGTCCTCTTAACTCTGTCACTTGACTTCAAAGTGAGAGGATCTTCTCAATTAGCCATGCAAACAGAAACTAGGACAGGAGAAGTTTCAGGAACAAGAAAGCTTGGAAAGATCAAACAAATTAAGCATCGAATTGGGCTGCCATGCGATTTTTGAGAGGGTAGATTCCGGAGGACCAGAAGCTAGCACATTGTGAAACAACAACAACAACAACCCCAAAAGAAAAATTCCCTCAATAAATAATCAGGATGGATTCACGAAAACAATAGACGCTAAGTTGCAGATCGCCTCACAAAATTGAGTCGGCACACCTCCACTCCAAGACTCATTTGCCTTTCATCATGTTAGTCCTGGCAAGGGAGGCGCTACTTGTTAGTGCCTACTAGCCATGCTTTCGGAGTCTTCGACACTTCCTCCACTTCAATAGCCAATACGAGTCAACCGATGTTGTTAGCTTCCACAGAACTTTAATTCCGGCCTTCCAGAGGACATAACAATAAATATCATTGAGGAAATTTCTTCTCATCAGATGTGCCGCTGCTCACGAGACTGATTGAGCTCCCTTGGTGGGTGCAAGTATCTCAGGATCCAGCAGTTAGATAAAATTGTAATATACAGGCTTGAGCCACCAAAACCCCCCCGAAGGTATGATTGCTTCTTTAAATGGGAGCGCAAGTGCCTCATTTAGCCTCTACTAACATAGATGCATCCTCGGAAGAATGCGAGTAGAATGGTGAGAGTGCAACAACTTTTCCGATGATGATCAGTGTGGGTGAGACCAAGTTCTCAGCAGAAATTTTATCAGCAAGATCCTTCAATTCAGCAAAAACCTGATGATTGAATGGAAGACCGTCAGGCATTTCTCCAATAGCATGCAATTGCAAGAAATACGTTAAACCCACATGATCACATGCAAATTTGAGTACCACCAACAAATGCTTGCCAATGATCTGAAGGTAAAACAAGATAATGGAAGACATGATGGTTTCAAGACAGTTAATTATTGGCAGCCTTGCCCTCAAGGCTCAAGAAGTTCTTGGACAGTGCGGATACAGATACTCTCTTCAAGGTACAGCGACTACATATATAATTACTCACCCAGCGCAGGGAAGACAACTCATTGAGGAAACAAGACTACTATCTGGTTAATCATAGCAAATGAAACATGCTGCCCTTCCTCTTAAAAGACATGCAGCATCACTAATTTGGTCAAAATGCCAACTTGAGATGCATTTTTCCACTAAGTTCTCTTACTTAGACTGATCAAACCAAGATTAAGCCTTCATGCTATTTCATCAATCTAACCAAATCAAAATTTTTTAATTCCATGCAGCATCCAACTGCTTCATACAGAATCACACACCATGCTTCCACGGTTAGTGTCACCAATTCACAGATACTACTCTCATCTGCACTAGGACACGTATACAGTGAGTACACATGATAATTTCATATACAATGGCATATACTAGCTTACCACACGTTGTTGCAGAGTGGTTCCACGCTCAACTGCAGCAGCTGGTGTACCGGGTGGCAGACCATGATGCATTAACTTCTGTGCAAGAGAAGGGAGAGTCGAGAGACCCATATAAACCACCAAAGTAGAATCAGGATCCGCTGCATTTTCTGCTACGAAAAGAGGATCTGTTCCACCTTTCCTCGAATGTCCCGTGAGAAATCTAACACTGTTCGCCACACCCCTATGAGTCAACGGGACTCCCAGCTCCGCCGCTATTCCTGAAGCAGCAGTTATGCCTGTAACAGAGAGAGACGAGCAATTCAGTATCTTCTACAAGGCCAACACTTCCTCTAATTTTTCAAAGCCAAAGGATTTGTATGCAAAAGAACATCATGAACAGGCTGACGTCCGAGTGGGAATCGACAACCAGGTGAAAAATTCAACGAGGTAGGTGCATCCTCATTGAAGCTCATCTATACCTGGTATAACTTGTACTTGAATGCCTTGCTGTTGCAGGAAGTCCATCTCCTCCCCACCTCTCCCAAATACCTACACAAACCATGTTCAAAATCCAAATATAAACCGGAACAAAACCGCATTCCAAGTAAATATCCAAAGAACTGCAGATTAATTAAATCTTAAATCTGAAATATACTTACCAAAGGATCACCTCCCTTGAGTCTCACAACAGTAGCCCCCGCCTCCGCAAAATTGAGAAGCAACTCATGTATCTCCTCCTGCCCACGCAAGTACCGAAAAGATCACACCACCTCTCACAACCCAACAATACATTCACCAAAAATCAAACACGTGGTGGACAAAAAAGTAAGCTCATCAACTTCCGTAATGACTGACTCCCAAACAACACTAATCAAAGCAACAACACCAGCCCAATTCCTCAAAACTCCGATAGAACACATATACGGAAGCAGAACGACGGCCGATTAAAATTCATTTACCTGAGTGCGGCTGTGGTACCCAGCAGTCTTCCCCACGTAGAGCAGCCTCGCGTCGGGGCCAACCAACTCCAACACATCGTTGGACACCAGCCTGTCGTAGAGCAACAGATCGGCGCCCTTGATGACCCTGACCGCCTTCAGGGTCAGCAGCTCGGGATCCCCGGGCCCCGTGCCCACCAAGTAGACGTTCCCGGACCCGCATTGCCCGCCGCCGCAAGCTCGCTCCCTCTTGTCCTTGAGCACCCGGAGCAGGTTCTTCAGCTCCGGCAGCTGGAGGGCGATGTCGTCCCGCCTGAGCGAGTCGAGATCATCGGCGGCGGCGGAGGCGGCGGAGCCGGAGGAGGAGGGGAGAGGGGGCTGGCAGGGGGAGCCGCTGTAGAGCCACCGGTCGCGGCGGTACCTCTCCGGCGAGAGCTTCTCGGTGAACGGCGAAGATGAGGAAGGAGGGGTGGAGGGGGTGAAGTGGAGGGAGCGGATTCCGGGTCGGGCGCGGGAGGAGCTCCGTCGGAGACGAGGCGAAGAAGCTACGGAGGAGGAGGAGGAGGAGGAGGAGGAGGAAGGGAGCCTGTTGACGAGAGCCATTTGCGGTGGCGCAGAGGTTGATGAATGGATGGATGGAGACGGGAATGTATATAAAGTTCGAGCCTTTTTGGAGCTTCGGAACGTGGGAGGAGAGAGAGAGAGAGAGAAAAGCCGCCTCTGTTTCTTTTGGGAAAGACGAGGAGGCGAAGACAGCTTTTGGGACTGCGAAAGTGTACATATAAAATGAGAACCGTCTCTTGGATGCTCTCGTGGGTCTTTTCTCTTCTTTCTTTTCCTTTTTCTTTTTATTTTCTCATATTTATTTCTTGGGATAATGACATAAACACTCGTTGAATTTTGAATTAATATGTAATTTGATCCATGAAATTTTAATTCATTTAAAGTAATTCCCAAACTTTTAATATATATGCAATTCATTCCTTAAACTTATAAAATTGTTCAATATAATCCCTAATTTTGAATAATTATGGAATGATTATATTGAACATTTTCATATAATTTAGAGACTAGATTGAATATGTAACAAAAGTTCATAAATTACATTAAATAAATTAAAAGTTAAAGGATCACATTGCATATTAAGTTAAAGTTCATATATCATATTATATATTGGGCTAAAATTTATGAATCATGTTAAACAAATTAAAATGTCGTAAATCAAATCGCATATCGAAATAAAAGTTCAAGTTAATTATTTCGTCAATTTTCCTTATTTCTTCGATTTATCGGGAACATCTTTCTCTTAATATATATTAATATATATATATATATATATATATATAAGTAATATATATATATAAAGATGGTATAGAGAGTAATGTGGGGGAATCTTTTAGCTGGGTTTTAAATAACTAGATTCGTTCGTGTAAAGGCCTTTTAGATGGTTTTTTTGGGAATTTACAATCATCTTATTTATGATCACATTATATGCTATTAGAAAAAGGGATGAACAACGACGGAACACTTTAATTTTTTATCATCGGATGTGCCGCAAATAAATAGGAAAAGACATCAAGGATAAAATCGTTGGAGCGGTCGAACTTTTTTTTTTTTTTTTTTTTCTGATTTCATTTTTTATGTTCCAAGTTTATTGATTTTGACGGAGGGCTTGATTCGCTAGAGTTGTGCTCATGCTAAGCCACGATTTGACGCCCCTATGTGTCTCTGATGAAGCGGTCGGCTCCTGGCTTATTACATGTGTCGTG
This sequence comes from Eucalyptus lansdowneana, assembly GCA_017140395.1. Taxonomy (NCBI): domain Eukaryota; kingdom Viridiplantae; phylum Streptophyta; class Magnoliopsida; order Myrtales; family Myrtaceae; genus Eucalyptus; species Eucalyptus lansdowneana. The sequence goes on from CM029490.1 coordinate 7,760,821, forward strand.
GAAGCATTGGCCCCCCTTCGGCTAATTGAGCAGAAGTGCAGGTGTTGTCGCGACCTCTTTTTTCCGTTTGGGGGAAAATAAATAAGGTTTAGGGATATTTGCTTAAAGAGGTGGACCAATTGCCCTAAATTAGGCGCGGGCTCTCCCAAGCCTATACCTCGTGCGACATTGGATTTTGAATTTTAATTCTTAACAATCTATGTATTTTTAGGAGTCGCCACTAGCCTATTTGGGTTGGCTAGAAATCAATCAAGACGCGGGAGTGTCGTCTCGATTCCTACGCAACCAGAGATTTTGAGGACCGGGGACTTGTTTACGCCAATGTTTCTATTAGCGTTCTTGCGGTACCACTAACTTGGAAGGTCGTTTATCTACATGGCCACACAATCTTAATTACTAATTATAATCCTTACAAAACCGCTAAGCGTCCATGTGAATATTTTTGTAGGTTTGTTTTCCTTAATGTCTAGACTAATCCTAACATAATTTAGAAGAGAAATTTACACTTAAATTAATGAAAAACGGTGCGTAAGTAAACATCCAAGAAATTAAAATGACTTGAAAATAAATGCGGAAAAGAAAAAGTCGATACAAGTCGGGCAAATAATATTACATGGCCTTCTTATCACACCCCGGACAGGACCCCCATGAGCAAAATGAATGCATGAAATTATTCTATATGCATGAAATTACTTTAAATAATTTTAATCTACGCAAAATGGATTATTTACAAAAATGGTTATAAAATACCAAAATAGCATTAAATTAGGAAAATGACATTAAAATTAGGAAAATTTCATATATGTCATTTTTATCCTAATTTGATGCTATCTAACATTTTTTGATTTTTTTTGAAATTTTCATAATTTTCTCTTCTTTTTTAATTATTTTAAAAAATAATAATTCCTTAAACCGATCTATGCTAACATGGAGTAACACAGCACATGAATATCACAATAATCAAGCTCAAATCGACTGTTTCAAGATTGAAACTTAGTTTGGGCATTTCGTCGAACACTCGGTGTGCATTAAACTAGCCCAAATAGCTTTTTCGAGCCATGTTTGTGGCCTTCAATCTCCACCCATGAGCAATCTTGTGTGGAACTAAAGTATCAAGATTATATTACCATATACAAATAGCAAGATTAGATAGAAATCATAACTTAAAACACACAAGAACCAAGCTGAAATCGTCCTCCAATATGCGGGTTTGAACTGATTTTGCAAATATGGGTTTGAACCCAAGTCAAGCAAACAAGTTGCATGTCCGTATTCAAACCCCGACACTCATCACATGCAAGATCTACGAGAAACATTACTTGATCCAGAAAGTTGGTAACATGAACTTTCAAATGCAAAAAACATCACAAAGAATGATCCATCGAACACATCGAAATGACCTCTTCAAGAAGCATATATGCATGGTCCACACTGACTAGCCATGAATCAATATGGAGGGGCTTGTTTTTTGGCTCAAGTCATGGACGATTTCATGGTTTACCCGGGGGTTTAAAGACCAAACCAAGCTGACCTATGCATCATTTGTACTCCCATATGAAATTCATCAAGCTCATGAAGATAGAAAATGCATGCAAAGGGGAGTAGCAAGTCAAGCATATATAGTTCTTGGAGAGATTTCAAACACTTAAAAAAATTTCGGCCTCAGAAATCAGTTTTACGGGTTGGTTTTCCTCTTGATTTTCATGATCAAAACATGCTCAAACTCGAAAATAAGTACATCTAGGATGCTTACCTTGCTTCCTAGTTTCTTTTTCAAGTGGTTCTTGGCCGATGAAACCGATAAATTATCCTCAGGGGCCTGTGGAAGTTCGCTTTTTCAACTAGAAATGAGATTTGCAGAAAAAAGAACTGACAATGAAGGTTTTCGTTTATCTCTAAAATTAGACTTCAAGACGTTTTTTGTTGGAAAAATTGACACTAAGACAAACTAAATTTAATCTAGTTCGGGGTAAAAGTCAATATTTTTCTCATTTGTCCCTCAAATTTCTCAAAAACACTGGCTTTCCCTCACTCATGACCAACTGGGCTTAACACTTTAGAAAAATTTCTAGTGTTTCTTGGCCAACCAAGAGGGTGTACATTCGGGGGGCTTTAGGAGACCTTCCAGAACTCCATTTTGGATGTGCGACCTATGGATAGAAAGATATTTGAGTGAAGTTTAACTCTCTAGTTGAAGGTTTTGGCTAATTTTAGCCGCAGGTATGTGAAAATCTCGTATTTCTCTCTCCAGGCTGGTCTGGAATTTCTAGGTTTGCTTTTCTGGAGTTGCTTCTGAGGGCCTCTTTTGGGGACGACCATGAGCTCTCTCCTCTCCCTCTCGTCTCCTCTCTCTCATCCCTCAAAAAACCTCCCTTCCATGATCTTATCCCCTAAATTAGAGGATTTTTGGTTTGTATTTTGTCCACCTACCAATCCTGTCAATAGGGCTACTTCACCCACTCTTTGACTTAGTCAATTTTTTCACTTCTGCAGCTATTGAGTGTTCGGATTTGGTGCGATTTTTCCGTGCCTTCAGTAGCTTATCTCTTATCAATGTTTGTCCACTTGTAGTACCAATGATGGTCTTCCATCACGTGCAGATATCGGGCTGGTTGAGCAGCTGAGGAGGATACGGTGAGGCTACCAAGTTGCTTACTCGGCAACTCCGAACTAAAACCTAATTGTGGGTTGGGTTTTGGTAACTAGTTTGAATGCTTTAATCCATCAATTTGGCTGCGGTTTTTGATTAATTAGCAAGTACATGTATAGTAGTTTAAGATCTCGATCATATTTTGCAATTGTGCCCACCCAATATTGTAAGAAAGTCCCTCAAACTTAGCCATTTTCTTATCCGAAAATACCAAATTCAAGGAAAATTTGGTCTTTTTGGCTCGATTTAATTGATTCGAGTTGGCCCAAATTCAATTTCAACTTAATTGGTAACCAATAATATGATTTACGGGCTCGGGTGCAAATTTTGTAGAATTTGCGAATTGATCCATCAACTTTTGGAAATTGTATTTTGGCCCCAACTTGCCATTTGAATTCCGATCTGACCACTTGGGCTTGGCTAGTCACATTTAGATCATTGGCTCCAACTTTTTTTTCTTTTCTTTTTTTTTAATCTTTTTTTTTTTTTATTTTCAATTTTTTTTTAAAGTAAAAACATCTTCCATTTAAAACACTATATTAAATGCCTAGATAATCTATATGCAATAATTTAACATGAAATATTTTTGGGCAAAAATTTAGGTGTCAACAAGCGTAAGAGAAGAAATATTGATAGCTAAAAGATGGTGGCGCGCCGTCGGGGGAGGCCCCACGCGCCCCTATGCGCTGCCAGGGCGTCGAGCACGTGCTCCACGTGCGGGGTGCCGCTCATGCGTACGACGCGCGTGCGTGCGACGTGCGTGCGTGCGGCGCGCGTGCGTGGGACGCGCGTGCGTGGGATGTGCGTGCGAGGACTGACGTTACGGTGACGTCACTGAGAACGATAATTCCAATACATGTGCATTAATATTTTTACTCGATTATCTATGTTCTTGTTTTAGTTATGGAGATTGTGGGATTATACATTTTGTATCTAATAGAAGGATCACGCTCACATAGTGCATTGAGGATTTGAAAAGACATGTGATCATTATGGCTCGGCTTTCAAGCTGGAGTTAGACGTCCAAGAGCACCAGGTTGCGTTCGGTAGAAAGTGTTGGCAATGGTGGCAGTGTAGAAGGCAGCGGTAGTGGCGTGGAAGGCAACAACAAGGGCGGAGAGCAAAGAAAGCGAAGGAAGCAAAGGGAAAATAATAGCACATTTTTTTTTTTAAATTTTTAGATATCGACTAGTAAATAAGGTGGCCGCTATCATTGATTGGGCGACCCACGGCGGCGGCTGATCCGCCTTCTTGAAAAATTCAAAAGATTTTTTCTTTTCTCAAATGGTAAAAAATAAGCTTGATAAATTTGTTTATTTCATTTTTTAAAACCGTTTTATTTCCTTTATCCTTGCAACTCAATTGTGCCTAAGGAGGTGATCCGTATGCAGCTTGATAGAATATTTGTCTAGAACATACTCGGTTCATGTTTATCTGATTGAGGATTTCGCCTGTTGACAGCCTTTGTTTCAATCTTTATGTAATTTTCTTTTATTTATTTATTTCTTTATTTTTGCAACTTGACTGCCCATTTAAGGAGGCGACCATGTACGATTTGATCGAATATCCACCCCATGGTCGGTCCATGTCCATTTGACCAAGGATCTCACCTGCCAATAGCTTTCATTTGAACCCGACGTTTCTCTCTAATAGGGACAATTAGCGGTGAAACTGCTCCTCCATGTGCTACAACCTAGAGGTGGAAATCTCAATTTTGCCCAACTTACGGCTATATTATAGAACTAATTTAAATTTTAAAGGATTTAACGACGTGTAAAAAGCATAAAACAAATAAATATGCCATAGACATATTTTTGAATATATTTCTGTGTAATAAACAGTTAAAGCCTTGAAATGCATCCAAATTTGTATTATCCTACATCTTCTAACTTGGCGTAGGCCATTGTGCGAGGGTGCGCAAACAGTAAATAAAAAGGCTGATTTAAAAAAAAATTCGAATACGGCTCAATGTTAACTAATGCAACTCGTCACTCATGTTCTCACTAACCAAAAAGTCCTAAATTATATTTTACAGTTGTCAATTCAGTCATAAACTTTTCAATTTACCTAATATAATCTCCTTTGTTTTGCGGAAAATGAATGGTTTCATCTAAAAATGATCCCTTAAAATAATATTGAAGGATGTTCTCATTATCGACAACAATTTATGTACAAAATATTTCATGGACGATGAAAATCATTGTTCTTTTATTCGTTTTTGTAACCAATAAAAAAAAAGTTTAGAAATTTATTGACTAAGTTGAAAAGTTTATGATTGAATTGATCTTCTTACCATATAAGTTTAGGACTTGGGACAATTATACCTATTCATGAATATTTTACAGCACAATACTAGGAGAAGGCCATATGTTTCAAGCGCCCCTCAATCAAATATTCAAAATTCCATGTCATTAGACAGTAGAAGATATAAATTTATCTACAAAGCTAGCAGTCTGCTGGCTTTTGTGTCAAAATTGACATTGCTAAAATGATTTGAGAAATGTTGCTCCCAAATTGCCCTTTGCATAATTGTGCTTTTGTTCATTGGCTTCATTAGACTGCACGCCAAATTGGTTGGGGGAATTTACCATCGTTGCTGCTGCGATGCCCCAAATATTGATATTTGCAAATCCAACAGTTAGTATTTATGAACTGAACGGCATAACATGAAACTACGAATGCCGTAGTATGACCATGCCATCGTACGGCTTTTACGAAGCTCTGTTGCATGCTTTGTCGACCAAAGTTGTGCTTGGATCGCCCCTCGTGGGGTTTTAGACGGAGACATCCAAAATGTAAATTATTGCGACTTTTTGGAGAATGCATGAAGTAACATCTCTCCAGTTCTTCTTATTGCTATTTTACATAGTTTCTCCCTCCACCACATACATTTTCTCCATCTCATTAATCCATTTGGTAAGCATATGAATTTCCATCCTCTCTACCTTTACCCTTTCCAAACGGTTCGAGTTTTTCAGGAAAAATTACCAAAAACATCCTTAACTTATTGTAATTATATTAATTCATTCTTATTATTTTTTTTTTATCAATTGAGTCCTAAATATTTTATGAAACGGTTTGAGTTGTGTTTTTTTACCCATCCATCTTGTGGCCGACTGTCTTTATATTTGTGGCGTATTATTTTCCCAACCACTTGTAAAACATAACAAATTACATCCCTTAGTTCATTAATATCCTATTGTATTTCAATATGGAAATCAAGACAGCTTATTCAATGGAAAGACTAGAGAAAAAAAAAACCGACAATGAAATGTCACGAGGCCATCATGCATTGCACTTTTCCATATTAAGCGATCAACTTTCTAACAAATGTGATTGACATTCTCTTTTTTTTTTTTTTTTTGCTCAGAAAGATGCCGGGGCATTCCTAAAAGAGGCATCTAGGAAAGGCCACTAACTCATTCCTTAGAAAGAACACGTATTTCAAAAGTCATAGTCATGTCTTTTTGTCCCACTTCATTCTCTTATTTGGGTGAGTAAATAAGAAGGCGTTTTTAAAATTTTTATCCGATATAGCTCTTTTTTTTATTTTTTATTTTACCAAAGTACTTCATTCCTTAAAAAATCTCCAGCACATCCTCTGTGGTGTCACGAACGATGATCAAAACTGGAGGAGTCATTGTTGGTGATCAGGGGAGGCCCCATGCGTCCCCGTGCGCCCCCATGCGCCGCCAGAGTGTCGAGCATGTGCCCCATGTGCGGGGTGCCGCTCGTGCGTGCGACGCGCGTGCGTGGGATGTGCGTGTGACGGGCGTGTGAGGACTAACATTATGATGACATCATCGAGAACGATAAATTCCAATACAGGTGCATTAATCTTTCTACTCGATTATCTATGCTCTTATTCTAGTTATGGAGATTGTGGGATTGCATGTTTTGCATCTAATAGAAGGATCACGCTCGCATGGTGCACCGATGATTTGAAAAGACATGTGACCGCTATGGCTCGGCTTTCAAGCTGGAGTTAGACGTCCAAGAGCACCATGTTGTGTTTGGCAGAAAGCGTGTCGGCGATGGTGGCAGCGTAGAAGGCAGCAGAAGAGCGGTGGCGCATGGAAGGCAGCAGCAAGGGCGGAGCAGTAGAGAAAGCAAAGGGAGCGAAGGGAAAATAATAGCTCTTTTTTTATTTTTGTTTATTTTACCCAAGTACTTCATTCCTTAAAAAAATCTCCAGCACATCCTCTGTGGTGTCACGGACGATGATCAAAACTGGAGGGTCATTGTTGGTGATCAGGGGAGGCCCCATGCGTCCCCGTGCGCCCCCATGCGCCGCCAGAGTGTCGAGCATGTGCCCTATGTGCGGGGTGCCGCTCGTGCGTGCGACGCGTGTGCAACGCTCGTGCGATGCGCGTGCGATGCGCGTGCGTGGGATGTGCGTGTGACGGGCGTGCGAGGACTAACATTATGATGACATCATCGAGTACGATAAATTCCAATAAAGGTGCATTAATCTTTCTACTCGATTATCTATGCTCTTATTCTAGTTATGGAGATCGTGGGATTGCATGTTTTGCATCTAATAGAAGGATCACGCTCGCATGGTGCACCGATGATTTGAAAAGACATGTGACCGCTATGGCTCGGCTTTCAAGCTGGAGTTAGACGTCCAAGAGCACCATGTTATGTTTGACAGAAAGTGTGTCGGCGATGGTGGCAGCGTAGAAGGCAGCAGAAGCGGTGGCAGCATGGAAGGCAGCAGCAAGGGTGGAGCAAGAGAGAAAGCAAAGGGAGCGAAGGAAAATAAAAGCTCTTATTTTTTTTTTTTTTTTTTTTACCCAAGTACTTCATTCCTTAAAAAATCTCCAGCACATCCTCTCGTGGTGTCACGAACGATGATCAAAACTGGAGTAGTCATTGTTGGTGATCAGGGGAGGCCCCATGCGTCCCCGTGCGCCCCCATGCGCCGCCAGAGTGTCGAGCTTGTACCCCATGTGCGGGGTGCCGCTCGTGCGTGCGATGCGTGTGCAACGCCCGTGCGATGCGGGTGCGACGCGCGTGCGTGGGATGTGCATGTGATGGGCGTGCGAGGACTAACATTATGATGACATCATCGAGAACGATAAATTCCAATACAGGTACATTAAACTTTCTACTCGATTATCTATGCTCTTATTCTAGTTATGGAGATCGTGGGATTGCGTGTTTTGCATCTAATAGAAGGATCACGCTCGCATGGTGCACCGATGATTTGAAAAGACATGTGACCGCTATGGCTCGGCTTTCAAGCTGGAGTTAGACGTCCAAGAGCACCATGTTGTGTTTGGCAGAAAGTGTGTCGGCGATGGTGGCAGCGTAGAAGGCAGCAGTAGCGGTGGCAGCATGGAAGGCAGCAGCAAGGGCGGAGCAGTAGAGAAAGCAAAGAGAGCAAAGGGAAAATAACAGCTCTTTTTTTTTTATTTTTTATTTTACCCAAGTACTTCATTCCTTAAAAAATCTCCAGCACATCCTCTGTGGTGTCACGAACGATGATCAAAACTGGAGGAGTCATTGTTGGTGATCAGGGGAGGCCCCATGCGTCCCCGTGCGCCCCCATGCGCCGCTAGAGTGTCGAGCATGTGCCCCATGTGCGGGGTGCTGCTCGTGCGTGCGACGCGTGTGCAACGCCCGTGCGATGCGCGTGCGACGCGCGTGCGTGGGATGTGCGTGTGACGGGCGTGCGAGGACTAACATTATGATGACATCATCGAGAACGATAAATTCCAATACAGGTGCATTAATCTTTCTACTCGATTATCTATGCTCTTATTCTAGTTATGGAGATCGTGGGATTGCATGTTTTGCATCTAATAGAAGGATCACGCTCGCATGGTGCACCGATGATTTGAAAAGACATGTGACCGCTATGGCTCGGCTTTCAAGCTGGAGTTAGACGTCCAAGAGCACCATGTTGTGTTTGGCAGAAAGTGTGTCGGCGATGGTGGCAGCGTAGAAGGTAGCAGTAGCGGTGGCAGCATGGAAGGCCGCAGCAAGGGCGGAGCAGTAGAGAAAGCAAAGGGAGCGAAGGGAAAATAATAGCTCTTTTTTTTTTTTTTTTACCCAAGTACTTCATTCCTTAAAAAATCTCCAGCACATCCTCTGTGGTGTCACGAACGATGATCAAAACTGGAGGAGTCATTGTTGGTGATCAGGGGAGGCCCCATGCGTCCCCGTGCGCCCCCATGCGCCGCCAGAGTGTCGAGCATGTGCCCCATGTGCGGGGTGCCGCTCGTGCGTGCGACGCGTGTGCAACGCCCGTGCGATGCGCGTGCGACGCGCGTGCGTGGGATGTGCGTGTGACGGGCGTGCGAGGACTAACATTATGATGACATCATCGAGAACGATAAATTCCAATACAGGTGCATTAATCTTTCTACTCGATTATCTATGCTCTTATTCTAGTTATGGAGATCGTGGGATTGCATGTTTTGCATCTAATAGAAGGATCACACTCGCATGGTGCACCGATGATTTGAAAAGACATGTGAGCGCTATGGCTCGGCTTCCAAGCTGGAGTTAGACATCCAAGAGCACCATGTTGTGTTTGGCAGAAAGTGTGTCGGCGATGGTGGCAACGTAGAACGCAGCAGTAGCGGTGGCAGCATGGAAGGCAGCAGCGAGGGCGGAGCAGTAGAGAAAGCAAAGGGAGCGAAGGGAAAATAATAGCTCTTTTTTTTAAATTTTTTTATTTTACCCAAGTACTTCATTCCTTAAAAAATCTCCAGCACATCCTCTGTGGTGTCACGAACGATGATCAAAACTGGAGGAGTCATTGTTGGTGATCAGGGGAGGCCCCATGCGTCCCCGTGCGCCCCCATGCGCCGCCAGAGTGTCGAGCATGTGCCCCATGTGCGGGGTGCCGCTCGTGCGTGCGACGCGTGTGCAACGCTCGTGCGATACGGGTGCGACGCACGTGCGTGGGATGTGCGTGTGATGGGCGTGCGAGGACTAACATATGATGACATCATCGAGAATGACAAATTCCAATACAGGTATATTAATCTTTCTACTCGATTATCTATGCTCTTATTCTAGTTATGGAGATCGTGGGATTGCGTGTTTTGCATCTAATAGAAGGATCAAGCTCGCGTGGTGCACCGATGATTTGAAAAAACGTGTGACCGCTATGGCTCAGCTTTCAAGCTTGAGTTAGACGTCCAAGAGCACCATGTTGTGTTTGGCAGAAAGTGTGTCGGCGATGGTGGCAACGTAGAAGGCAGCGAGGCGGTGGCGGCATGGAAGGCAGCGGCAAGGGCGGAGCAAAGAGAGAAAGCAAAGGGAGCGAAGGGAAAATAATAGCTCTTTTTTTTTTTATTTTTTTATTTTATTCAAGTACTTCATTCCTTAAAAAATCTCCAGCACATCCTCTCGTGGTGTCACGAACGATGATCAAAACTGGAGGGTCATTGTTGGTGATCGTGGAGGCCCCATGCGTCCCCGTGCGCCCCATGCGCCGCCAGTGTCGAGCATGTGCCCTATGTGCGGGGTGCCGCTCGTGCGTGCGACGCGTGTGCAACGCCGTGCGATGCGCGTGCGACGCGCGTGCGTGGGATGTGCGTGTGACGGGCGTGCGAGGACTAACATTATGATGACATCATCGAGAACGATAAATTCCAATACAGGTGCATTAATCTTTCTACTCGATTATCTATGCTCTTATTCTAGTTATGGAGATCGTGGGATTGCATGTTTTGCATCTAATAGAAGGATCACGCTCGCATGGTGCACCGATGATTTGAAAAGACATGTGACCGCTATGGCTCGGCTTTCAAGCTGGAGTTAGACGTCCAAGAGCACCATGTTGTGTTTGGTAGAAAGTGTGTCGGCGATGGTGGCAGGCGTAGAAGGCAGCAGTAGCGGTGGCGCATGGAAGGCAGCAGCAAGGGCGGAGCAGTAGAGAAAGCAAAGGGAGCGAAGGGAAAATAATAGCTCTTTTTTTATTTTTTTTTTATTTTACCCAAGTACTTCATCCCTTAAAAAATCTCCAGCACATCCTCTGTGGTGTCACGAACGATGATCAAAACTAGAGGAGTCATTGTTGGTGATCAGGGGAGGCCCCATGCGTCCCCGTGTGCCCCCAAGCGCGGTCAGAGTGTCGAGCATGTGCCCCATGTGCGGGGTACCGCTCGTAAGTGCGACGCGTGTGCAACGCCCGTGCGATGCGCGTGCGACGCGCGTGCGTGGGATGTGCGTGTGACGGGCGTGCGAGGACTAACATTATGATGACATAATCGAGAACGATAAATTCCAATACAGGTGCATTAATCTTTCTACTCGATTATCTATGCTCTTATTCTAGTTATGGAGATCGTGGGATTGCATGTTTTGCATCTAATAGAAGGATCACGCTCGCATGGTGCACCGATGATTTGAAAAGACATGTGATCGCTATGGCTCGGCTTTCAAGCTGGAGTTAGACGTCCAAGAGCACCATGTTGTGTTTGGCAGAAAGTGTGTCGGCGATGGTGGCAGCGTAGAAGGCAGCAGTAGCGGTGGCAGCATGGAAGGCAGCAGCAAGGGCGGAGCAGTAGAGAAAGCAAAGGGAGCGAAGGGAAAATAATAGCTCTTTTTTTTTTTATTTTTTTATTTTACCCAAGTACTTCATTCCTTAAAAAATCTCCAGCACATCCTTTGTGGTGTCACGAACGATGATCAAAACTGGAGGAGTCATTGTTGGTGATCAAGGGAGACCCCATGCGTCCCCATGCGCCCCCATGCGCCGCCAGAGTGTCGAGCATGTGCCCCATGTGCGGGGCGCCGCTCGTGCGTGCGACCACGTGTGCAACGCCCGTGCGATGCGGGTGCGACGCGCGTGCGTGGGATGTGCGTGTGACGGGCGTGCAAGGACTAACATTATGATGACATCATCGAAGAACGATAAATTCCAATACAGGTGCATTAATCTTTCTACTCGATTATCTATGCTCTTATTCTAGTTATGGAGATCGTGGGATTGCATGTTTTGCATCTAATAGAAGGATCACGCTCGCATGGTGCACCGATGATTTGAAAAGACATGTGACCGCTATGGCTCGGCTTTCAAGCTGGAGTTAGACGTCCAAGAGCACCATGTTGTGTTTGGCAGAAAGTGTGTTGGCGATGGTGGCAGCGTAGAAGGCAGCAGTAGCGGTGGCAGCATGGAAGGCAGCGGCAAGGGCGGAGCAGTAGAGAAAGCAAAGGGAGCGAAGGGAAAATAATAGCTCTTTTTTTATTTTGTTTATTTTACCCAAGTACTTCATTCCTTAAAAAAATCTCCAGCACATCCTCTGTGATTTCACGAACGATGATCAAAACTGGAGGGTCATTGTTGGTGATCAGGGGAGGCCCCATGCGTCCCCGTGCGCCCCCATGCGCCGCCAGAGTGTCGAGCATGTGCCCTATGTGCGGGGTGCCGCTCGTGCGTGCGACGCGTGTGCAACGCCCATACGATGCGCGTGCGACGCGCGTGCGTGGGATGTGCGTGTGACTGGCGTGCGAGGACTAACATTATGATGACATCATCGAGTACGATAAATTCCAATACAGGTGCATTAATCTTTCTACTCGATTATCTATGCTCTTATTCTAGTTATGGAGATCGTGGGATTGCATGTTTTGCATCTAATAGAAGGATCACGCTCGCATGGTGCACCGATGATTTGAAAAGACATGTGACCTCTATGGCTTGGCTTTCAAGCTGGAGTTAGACGTCCAAGAGCACCATGTGGTGTTTGACAGAAAGTGTGTCGGCGATGGTGGCAGCGTAGAAGGCAGCAGTAGCGGTGGCAGCATGGAAGGCAGCAGCAAGGGCGGAGCAGTAGAGAAAGCAAAGGGAGCGAAGGGAAAATAATAGCTCTTTTTTATTTTTATTTTTTTATTTTACCCAAGTACTTCATTCCTTAAAAAATCTCCAGCACATCCTCTGTGGTGTCACGAACGATGATCAAAACTGGAGGAGTCATTGTTGGTGATCAGGGGAGGCCCCATGCGTCCCCGTGCGCCCCCATGCGCCGCCAGAGTGTCGAGCATGTGCCCCATATGCGGGGTGCCGCTCCTGCGTGCGACGCGTGTGCAACGCCCGTGCGATGCGCGTGCGACGCGCGTGCGTGGGATGTGCGTGTGACGAGCGTGCAAGGACTAACATTATGATGACATCATCGAGAACGATAAATTCCAATACAGATGCATTAATCTTTCTACTCGATTATCTATGCTCTTATTCTAGTTATGGAGATCGTGGGATTGCATGTTTTGCATCTAATAGAAGGATTACGCTCGCATGGTGGACCGATGATTTGAAAAGACATGTGACTGCTATGGCTCGGCTTTCAAGCTGGAGTTAGACGTCCAAGAGCACCATGTTGTGTTTGGCAGAAAGTGTGTCGGCGATGGTGGCAGCATAGAAGGCAGCAGTAGCGGTGGCAGCATGGAAGGCAGCAGCAAGGGCGGAGCAGTAGAGAAAGCAAAGGGAGCGAAGGGAAAATAATAGCTCTTTTTTTATTTTGTTTATTTTACCCAAGTACTTCATTCCTTAAAAAAATCTCCAGCACATCCTCTGTGATTTCACGAACGATGATCAAAACTGGAGGGTCATTGTTGGTGATCAGGGGAGGCCCCATGCGTCCCCGTGCGCCCCCATGCGCCGCCAGAGTGTCGAGCATGTGCCCCATGTGCGGGGTGCCGCTCGTGCGTGCGACGCGTGTGCAACGCCCGTGCGATGCGCGTGCGACGCGCGTGCGTGGGATGTGCGTGTGACGGGCGTGCGAGGACTAACATTATGATGACATCATCGAGTACGATAAATTCCAATACAGGTGCATTAATCTTTCTACTCGATTATCTATGCTCTTATTCTAGTTATGGAGATCGTGGGATTGCATGTTTTGCATCTAATAGAAGGATCACGCTTGCATGGTGCACCGATGATTTGAAAAGACATGTGACCGCTATGGCTCGGCTTTCAAGCTGGAGTTAGACGTCCAAGAGCACCATGTTGTGTTTGGCGAGAAAGTGTGTCGGCGATGGTGGCAGCGTAGAAGGCAGCGAGCGGCGGTGGCATGGAAGGCAAAGAAGAAGGGCGGAGCAAGAGAGAAAGCAAAGGGAGCGAAGGGAAAATAATAGCACTTTTTTTTAAATTTTTTTTTTTTTTTTTTAGATATCGGCTAGTAAATAAGGGTGATCACCATTATTGATGGGGCAACCCACGGCAGCGGCTGATGCACCTTCTTGAAAAATTCAAAAGATTTTTTCTTTTCTCAAATGGTAAAAAATAAGCTTGATAAATTTTTTTTTTTCATTTTTTAAACCGTTTTATTTCCTTTATCCTCGCAACTCGATTTTGCCTAAGGAGGTGATCCATATGTAGCTTGATGGAATATATGTCTATAACATGCTCGGTTCATGTTTATCTGGTTGAGGATTTCGCCTGTCGACAGTCTTTGTTTCAATGTTTATGTCATTTTCTTTTACTGATTTATTTCTTTATTTTGCAACTTGACTGCCCATTTAAGGAGGTGACCATGTACGGTTTGATCGAATATCCACCCCATGGTCGGTCCATGTCCATTTGACCGAGGATCTCACCTGCCGACAGCTTTCATTTGAACCAAACGTTTTTCTCTAGTAGGGACCATTAGCGGTGAAACCGCTCCTCCATGTGCTACAACCTAGAGGTGGAAATCTCCATTTTGCCCTACTTACGGCTATATCATAGAACTAATTTAAATTTTAAAGGAGTTAACGACGTGTAAAAAGCAGAAAACAAATAAATAATGCCATAGACATATTTTTGAATATATTTCTGTGTAATAAACAATTAAAGCCTTGAAATGCATCCAAATTTGTATTATCCTACATCTTCTAACTTGGCGCAGGCCATCGTGCGAGGGTGCGCAAACAGTAAATAAAAAGGCTGATTTAATTTTTTTTTTGAATACGGCTCAATGTTAACTAATGCAACTCGTCACTCATGTTCTCATTAACCGAAAAGTCCTAAATTATATTTTATAGTTATCAATTCAGTTATAAACATTTTAATTTACCTAATATAATTTCCGTTTGTTTTGTGAAAATGAATGGTTTCTTCTAAAAATGATCCCTTAAAATAATATTGAAGGATGTTCTCATTATTGACAACAATTTATGTACAAAACATTTCATGGATGATGAAAATCATTGTTCTTTTATTCGTTTTGTAACCAATAAAAAAAATAGAAGCTTAGAAATATATTGACTAAGTTGAAAAGTTTATGACTAAATTGATCTTCTTACCATATAAGTTTGACGTAACCCCTTGTCTTGAATTTTTGCAACCCATTTCCTTGACCGAGTCCGCTTCACTCCCGGGAACGTCCTTTGGCTGCTTGAAGATGAATCTTCGTGAATCTTATACTTCTTAGCGCGCCTTAGGGGTCTCCTCCTCTCGCCAGTGACTTCATGGCCCCCAGACCTGGGCATATCCATGGGGTTCATTTCAGTTTAGTAATCTAGGCGAGGGTGGTGTTTGGGACCGAGAAACTGGTAGTGGGTGCTTGAGAGAAATTTTTTCAAGGAGAAACTATTTCTGGGATAAATTGGCGGTGAGTGCTTGAGAGAAATTATTTCATGGAGAAACTTTGGGATAAACTGGCAATGGTGGTGTTAGGGACCGCGAGAAAGTCTTTTAAAGCGGCAATGGGCAAAAAAGTGGGTGGCGCTGGTGTGTGGGTTAGTGTAGGAGCTTGTTGTGCGACACTCCCTTACACATGTAAAAGAGAGAACGGAGCGGCGTTAGAATTGCACTACAATGACAAGAAACATGTACTTTTTCGTAGTGTGCATCAAAGCAATCATCAATTGTTCATCCTTAGTCATCTCAAAAGATTTTATTAGGCGAAATAATTATCATTCATTTAATAGCGCTCGAAGCCTAATAAAGAATCCTTGAAGTAATGATTAATCAGATTTGATTTATGTACAATTTTTAAGAAAACATAGTCTTAAAAAGTCCAATGCGGGTGACCATCCGCTTTGGTGGCTCTGCTAGTAGTTTTTCCCCATCGTGGGGGGACCCACTGACCCTTTGCTCAAGGGACAGGGTTCGAATCATTGCGGAATCGCCTGCATCTTACCCGGTGGCTGGGGTGGTGGGTCCTTCAGTTCGCCCTCAAGGTTAACTCTAGTCGTCCGCGGCGTATGGGGCTTCTTTGGGTCATCAAAAAAAAAAAAAAAAAAGTCCAATGCGTGTGACGTCTAACTAGCTGATCAAGATGTGCATAAGTTGTCCCAAATTACAAAACATATTCGAAGTCATCACTGCGGATAAGGGTCCCACTAAGATTCATATTCGACAACATCCCTCTACGTCTTCCCATGCAAGTTTACGTGGACTCACTAGCCAAGGCTTCTTTCTTCTATGCAAAGATATGATGCATTTCATTTAAAAATAGAAATGGGTCAAAACCCTCCAACTGGCGGAAATTCTTAAATGAGAACTATGAAATAAAAAAGGTTAATATGGATATAATCCTAGGGACTCCGTCGAAATAGAAATTCTCCACCAACGAGTTGATTCACAAATTATGACAAATTAATCAATCCAATGTTTGTATGAAAATCATGTCGAATTTCTATATCTATATCTTCGCATAAATAATCGACAATAGATTAGAATTTCGTGTGCGACGCGCGTGCGATGCGCGTGCGTGGGATGTGCGTGCGTGGTGCAATGCACGTGCGAGATTTGACGTCACGATGACATTAGCGACCTGGGACCTGACCCAACTCGATACGCACCAGACCCGTAGACCCAATATCGGACCGGACCAAACAGACCCGACCCGACCCGACCCGGTCCACCAATCGGACTGGATGATCGAGCCGAGGAACCGATCAGACCAGTTTTCTAAGGGTTCTTAGGTACGTGCGTGTGCTCCACGTGTCACGCACTCAAGCGGTGTGTCCGAGCATGTGGAGCCTCTGATTAGCGCGTGGTTGACGGCTACAGGTTAGTATGACTATTCTCTATGTTGTGGTGTATTTATTTTACATGTTTAATTATTTTATGGATGTGAAAATACATACGAAACCTTAAATATGTGTATTTTGACATGACACCCTTCCTCTAGCCTTCTCAAGATTCATTCTCTATTTCTCCTAACTCTGCACTCAACTTTTAGTTGATTCTTTTCTCCTCAATTATGCCGAAGAGCACGGAGACATGCACTTACTTCGGCTGTGGGAAGAAGTTCACGAAGGATGGATTGGGGCAGCACACCAAAGCTGTCCACCGCAAAGCTAGATTCAAATGTGAGCGGTGTGGTGCTGCCTTCAATCTCAGCTCAAAGCTTCGGGAGCACCAGGCAGCCTTAAGCTGCAACTGCCGTGGCGGTCAAGCCGCCAAGAGTGGTGAGGGTGGCGGAAGCAGAAGTGGATCAACGAAAGAGAAGTGACCTCCACTTCTCGTACTTAAATCGGCTAGTAAATAAGGATGGCCAGCCATCATTGATGGCAACAAACATGGTGGTGCCGATCTGCTAAAAAGTGGCTTCTAAATCGGCCAGGTAAATAAGGGTTGCTGCCATCATTGATGGTGGTGACCACTTGCGGCGGCTGATCCGCATTTGGTGCTCTTGAAGCTCTAAGCTGAGATTGAAGGCAGCACCACACCAATCACATTTGAATCTAGCTTTGCGGTGGACGGCTTTGGTATGATGCCCCAATCCATCCTTCGTGAACTTCTTCCTGTAGCCGGAGTAAGTGCACACCTCCGTGGTCTTCGGCATAATTGAGGAAAAAAGAATTGACTGAGGGTTGAGGGCAGAGTCAGGAGAAATAGAGAATGAGCCTTGAGAAGGTGAGAGGAAGAGAACGAGGTTTATATATGCAATGCACGTGGAGTTGGTGGGGCCCCAAATGAAGGACGCGCAATGAGGGGTGAGCGGGTCCAGGGTGGGTAGGGTCTAGACCTGGACCCTGTTCCCTACCCTGTTTTTATTGAATCCTATTCCCGGCCCACTCTGTTTTTTCGGTCCGGGAACAGGGTTGACCCTATTTATATTGGAACCTGTTTTGCATAAAAATTAACCTTAGAAAAGCAAGGAACCGTCGCCTCCGCTGCTAAGAAAATGTAATAGCTACTTAAGTGTTAGGCAGACCTTCATAAGCAGATGGTCACGAAAGATGGGAAAGTTGCAGCTTGTAATTCTCCAAAGTATACCTTGAAGAATCATCAAATGATATTTTGAATATAACAATCATTGAGAATACCACTAATAGTAATGCACTTTAGTGATACAGGAGAAAAGTTTATTTCGTTAAGCTTATAATGTTTACATCGAACGCCCCTTATATCTCTAGTCTGTAATTGCAGCACACTGAGAGATCGTTCCTAGAGGAAAAAGATTGTCACAAACTTAATGCAAGAAGCACCAAGCTTGAGTCCCAAAAGCTTCAGCAACACCAGAAGAAGACTGCAGACAAATTGCTCTAAACTCAATTTTCACAAACGAGCACTATTCCCAACTCTAACATAGAAACCTCAAATAAACTGGAAATGACATAAGCCCCTAGCATCAGGCCGACACCCACCAACCAAAACACTTCAAAATCACACATTTCCGTAATATCACAAAAATACCCACATTCACATATTGAATATCAATCGACTTCCAACCTGAGAAGCGCTCGCGGCGGTTGAGTAAGCCCGAGGGAGAAGGCCAAAGCCCCGCGAAAAGAAGCCGACGACGCCGCGGAGCTTGACGCCCCTGGAAGATACCTAGGCGAGAACATTAGCTTCGCGAAGCGGTGGGCCAGTCAACGGGTGAACGGAGTTCCCTAAACCGGAAGCAGAGCCGGGGAGCGACCGAGAGCGGAAGAGGGCATAGGCAGCTCAACGGCGGCGGAGGACCATTGCGGAGGAGCCGAGGCCGCGTTCATCGTGGCAAAGGCGGTCTTGGTGAGCTTGGAGGTGCTTCTCCTCGTGGCCACAGAAGGAACACGAGAGGGTTCTGAACTGGGTATTGAAGGAGGAGGAGAGAGAAGAAGGAGAGGGGATGGCGACTCGGTGGTGATGCTTGGGGAGAGGGGGCAAAGGAGAGGGGATCTGGCGATGGCGTGTCGAAGGAAAACTCTGAGAACAAATTAGGGTTTTGGTCTTGGGCTGCCTTAAAAATCGGTTCTCAAACCGGTTCCCAAACTGGTCCGGTCGATCCGATTCCCGGGTGGGTAATCCCCTGGAACCGGTTCCCGGATTGGTTCAAATAGGGTCTGAATTTTGGGAACCGGTTCCCGACCTTGTTTCAACCGGAACCGGTTCCCGACCCTGTTTTCCGGGTGGGCCGGACCGGGAACCGGGTAAACCCGGTCCGGTTGCTCACCCTACATGCAATTCGGTTTTCAGATGGGGGTTCGCAAACGTTTGAATTGCAAAGGGTGTTATGTCAAAATAAACATTTGCAGATCATGTGTCATTTTTTTGGGAGGGAATAATCCAGGAATCTCCGGTAAACACTCAGAATGCTCACCTTTTAGGAAGCTGCAAGCCAAATATGCCATACGCATGCATTATGCATGCAAAAGTTGTATTGAGGTGGGCACACTGCCATATTCCCATGAAATAAAACGATGGTATGGTCGAAATTAAATTAGGGATGAATGAACCTTTTTAATCATACAAAATGGCGTTGCATTGTCATCAATGGATATAAAGTGCTTTTGAGGATTATATCAGCAGGGAGGAAAGACACATGGGCAAAGGCAACATCCAAAGAGATTAAGCAAACTAATAATATGAAAAATGAGATATTTGATCATGCCCATATCACACATGTAAAGTGAAATGACTTATAAAAAGCAATGGGGTTCATGCCCACTGCAATCATCAAACTCTCACAAGCAAAAAAAGAAAACACATATATGGAGCAAGATGGGACCACTTGGCCTACCCAGAGTGTCATGCCCCGATTCTTCGAGCACGTGCCCATCCCTCTTTGGTCGATTAAATTGCGACGTTCCAGGATGCATCGCCGACCCATTCATTTTTTAAATGCACATGCGGAAGCAGATAAATAATCCCTAGACAACAATTTAATGAGATATAAAAGTAGGGCCAATTTTTCAAACCAAAACAAACCTTTTATAAACAATCAGGTTTATTTACAAGACCAGACTATCTACAAAAAGGTTGGCTCATTCCAAAAGGAACTGTCCTATGAGCTACTAGCTAGACCCGTTCGCCAATTCTGTTCTATCCAACTTTCCAAACTTTGGGGCTTTCGATCCTCCACCGACATCATCTAAGGACTTGAAAATGGTTATACAATAATCAGTGAGACAACGTCTTAGCAAGTTTAACTTCCTAAGCCTCGATTAGGAAGAAAATACGACTTAGGGCTGCCTAAGCACAATTAGACATCAAATAACTTACATTGGCTTCAGTTCCTTCCTGCAAGTTAGTTTAATTCATAATTACTAACAAACCACATCATCCAATCAATTCGGATCGACTCAGCTATCAATCGACTCAGTCAATTACATGTTATCGAGACCATCACACGGTCATTTTGATTATCAATTCTCGACTCTTATTCACGGCCTAACAGGCATAATTTATATTAAGTAATAATCATGGCCCCACCGGCATAATCTAGATTTAGGTGGTAAGCACGGCCCCACTGGTAGTAATCACGGTCTCACCGAGCAATTTTTTAGATTTGGTGATAATCACGGCCTCATCGAGCAATTTTCTAGATTTGGCACCAAAGCTGTCCATTTACCCACAATCACTACTCAAACTCAAATTGCACAATCTAGTACTCAATTAAATAAACAAATAGCACCATTGCATTAGCACAAAATTCCGGTCAACGGTTATCCCGGTTGAATTTTCGAAAAATAAATAAATAATTAAATAATTATGAAAATTAATAAATAAATGCAATAAATACGACTTAGGCCCAATAAAGCCTAATTGGAAGCCGAGACGGTCCCGGAAAATTCCCGAACCACTCTAGATAAATACTAGAGCTTGTCTAACCTCTAACTGCACTAAGCTATCCACCTAACATGCATCGGTAATTAATTAAATTAACTAATCAATTCTAACTAACCACATAATCCTAGCTTAGTTTAAACTAATAAATCATTAAGCATAATTAACTTACTAAGCGAGGATTAGTGAGTTAAACTCATTAGTTTGATGAGAAGACCAGTTGACTGCGATGGCGGCACGATGGCGGTCGAAACTTGAATTGCGGCGGCGCTAACGGGCTTGGACCGGGCCTAAAATTGGCCCAACAAATCTCAAGCCAAGCTGAGATTTGTTCTTGAGTTGGGCTGAGCTTGCTTCGTGGGCTTGGGCTGCTGAACCTGCGGGCTGAACTTTGGAGGTGGGCTGAATTCGTTGGGCTTCAAAACTAGACTGGGCTTAATTGTAAGTGGCTGAAGATGGGCTGAAGAAAACTTGGGGGCTCAAAACTAGGCTGAACCAAGGCTGACGATGGTCTTCAAATTGCTGGGCCGACGTTCAATGGGAGGCAGCAGTCAACTTCGGGCAGCCTGCTGGCGTCGAGTTGGGGGAGACCGAAGCAGCTGGTCTTCGAGAAATGAAGACCGACGCTGCTGGAGAACTTGATCCGCTAAAGACACGCTCGAGACAGCTGCTAGCAGAAGGAGTGAAGAAGCCGCGGAGATGGGCTCACGTGCAAGTGGGCCGAAGATGCTGGGGAAATCTGCCGAGGAGTCAGCGTGAAGATG
Source organism: Eucalyptus lansdowneana (assembly GCA_017140395.1). Classification (NCBI taxonomy): domain Eukaryota; kingdom Viridiplantae; phylum Streptophyta; class Magnoliopsida; order Myrtales; family Myrtaceae; genus Eucalyptus; species Eucalyptus lansdowneana. The sequence continues at coordinate 7,782,179 of CM029490.1, forward strand.
GGCAGGGAAGAGTGTTCGGTGGAAGTTGCAGGTTGACCGAAGGAGACAAATGTTGGTGGACTTGGACGTGGCAGAGCCGGGATCACTTCGATTGAGAGAAAACAAACGAAATTGGGGCAGCTTCGGTCTTCGTGGCAGCTTGCAGAAGGATCGGTGGAGGAATGGCCGCACGGAAGAGAGAAAGGCAAGGGAAGCAAAAGTGAAACTAAAAGCAGGAGGGGTCGAGGAAATGGAATGCACGAAGAAGGAGAGAGAGAGAGGACGGATGAGGGAGAGAGATCGAGCAAAAGTCAATATGAAATATCTAAATTCATCATAACTAGGTCCAAGAAGTCTTCAAGTCTATCCCTTAGTGTCCCCCAATTAACTTTTGTTGACACCTAATATTTTAAAAATAATAATAATAAATTAAATTCGGTTTTTTTGAAAATCTTTGTTATTGAAAATATACTCATTTCAAAATTTTAAAAAATTAACCGTTTGATTTTTGGAGCCATTTTTTGTTGAGAAGATAAGTAGATATCGGGAAATCTTCAACGATTTTGAGTCTTTCCTCTATAAAAGAGGGCAAGTCTTTGGTTCAGGAGGGGGTTTTCTCTTCGTCTTTCGTCGAAAGAGAAAAAAAAAAATATAGAAAAGTGAAAGAGAGAAAAGAAAGGAAAGCTTTACTTTGCGGAAAAGGAAAGTGCACAGGGGGCGTCCGTGGGATCTTTGAGAGAGAGAGAAGAGAAAGTCTTCTGCAGAAAGTACAGAGTCAGAGACGTGAGGAGAGAGGGAGAGAAGAAATAAAAAAAAAGGAAAAAGTTGACAAAACCCCTACTGTTCACCTTCTTCCCCATTTCGCTTCTGCTCTACACGGTGTTGCTGCTCGTCCACCACCACACCACCAGCGCGCGATCAACGCCGTTTGAAGCCCAACGATTGCCCACTCCACCGCACCTTTGCACCAGCGATCTCGCCCCGACGCCGACGCCCTTGCTCCGTCTCTGCCCAAGGCGAACTGCTGTTGCTCGAATGCCGCCCCTGCCCGCGTCTCTGTCCACGGCGACCATTCAACGCTTGCAACCGTCGACGCCCGTACCAGTCAGCCTCCAAGCATCACCACGCCTCCGCCACCGTTGCCTCGCCGGACTCGCCACTGACGCGCAGCAGCACAGCCGCCAATGCTCGCGCTCCCCGCCGTCCAGTAGCTTGAGGCCACAAGTGACGCACGCGACACCTGCTCACCACGCTACTACCGCTTCGCTGCCGCTGCTGATCAACTCCCGCGCCGGTCACCGCTGTTCGAGCCCCGTGCCACCTCTACCGCGCCTGTATCAGTGTCCTCAGCCGAACCAGAGTTTCCTCGCCGTGCTCACTACTGCCCGAGCCACAAGCCAGCACCGGAGTACCGACGACCGCCCCAGCTCCGGCCACCAGGACCCATCACCCTTGGCGAGCCACCATCGCAGTTCAGCCATTACTGCTTCCTCGCTATTTCTTCAAGTCCACCTCTTCAAGTCCACCGTGAGTTAGACTAGGTAAATTTTTAGGTATTTGGTTTCATAGTTTTTTTTTATTTACTTATTATATATTCTAACTTGATTTGCTTTGATTTATTTTTATCATTAGGAAATTTGTCATATTAAGTTATAATAATAAAAAATATTGACCCACGAGACGTCGGGTTAGATTTTTGATTATTTCGACTTTTTATGACGAAATTCATGAATTGCTTTTGCATCATTGATTCACATTAAAATAATATGCCATTGATTACATTGATGGATTTTTATCTTGGCGTGTTATTATTTGCTCATCACATATCATGCATCATATTAGGTATTTAGGTCTATACACATTTCACATTTGAAGCAACGTATTTTAGTTTTTTTTTTTTTTTTTTAAGATTCATGTAGAATTAGAATGATTTTCCTTTAATAAAACGAAAACAAAAAAAATGTGTTATTTAGGTTATATAGATTTTATAATGTGCACATTACATGTTGCGTTAGTGGGTTATAGGTTAATGTTTTAACATGCTCATCATGTAGTATTTTTTTTTTTATATAAAAAAATAAAAAAATGCCAAAAATTAGCATTGCATCATTATGTTACTTTTTTAATAAAAAATTATCAGGTCATTTCATTTTAATTATTCAAAAAAAGAAAACACAAAAGTCATTTACTTAGTTAATAGGTTAGTTCATAATTAATCCCATTTCATATTATCATTGTTTAATATAGGGTGCATATGTATAAAGTATAATTTATCAAAGTTGCATTATTTTAAAATAAAAAAATCACAAAAAGAACATGCATATAGAATTACCACATCATTCACCTCATATCATGTAATACATGCATATTTAGAACTATGTAAATAAGATTGCATACATATAGTGATAGTTCTAGTCATACCATATGAATTGCATCTTGCATGTCATTAAAATAAATCCATGCATATTAAATTTAGATTAAGATTGCATATAATTGACATTTAAAAAAAAAAGAAGAAGAAAAATTAGGTATCCTGTCATTTAGAAATCATGCTTAGGACATGCATTTTATTAGCATTTATTTATATATTTATTTGAATATTATTTTATTGATCGTGCACCTGCATGACCACCATTTGCATGTTAGTAGTTTATGTTAAAATTAATTAACATTGCCTGCTAAATATTTTTTTAAATTAAAATAAAAGGTACCGAAAGGGTGTTAGACTAATCTAGCGTAATCATGTCCCCGGATTTATTGAATCTCTGGTTCGTAAAAATAAAGTATTCTCCCATACTTTGTTTGGGTTTCTAATCAAACCCTAATTGATTAGTGGCGGCTCCAAATTGAATTGAAATTGCATGTTTAAATGAGTTAATTTCCATCAAGTCGCGATTGGTAGGACTTGGGAGGGTCCGTGCCAAGTTTTCGGACTTAGTAATCCATTAACCTAAACTTTAGGATTGCCCTGAAAATTTAGGTCGCGACAACTTGGCGACTTCGCTGGGGACAGAGTTAAAACTCATAGTGGACATAGGCCTGTTTTATTTTAAGAAAATTATTTTGTTTGGCAGCATGGAAACAAGGTACACTCCTAACATGAAGTGTTAAATGTTTTTGCAGATGGGAGGCATAAGGGGAGTAGTCTTTGCTAACCCTTGTTTTGCAGGTTGGAGTTAAGGATGAATGGTTGAATTTAAATTATAGAAGTGTTGTTTGCAATTAAACTGTTATGTATGTTTTATTTTTAGCATTACACTATTGCACACACGACCTGCTGCCGGACCTGGGCTGCGATAGGATTCTTAGGATGGTGTTGAGAAGGATACTTCCTCTAAAGCGAGACTGCTATATAGAGGTTGACCTTCTCTTCCCCGAAAGTTCTTCATGGTGTCAAATGTGTTTATCCATATCCGCAAGACTGCGTGATTATTGGGTATTCCATTCGACTGAGCCGGGGTTAGGAGGACCTGACACGTTAATGCGAGACTGCAACGGTCAGATCATCCTCTTAGCTCCACTTTGTTAAGCCGTCTAGACAGAAATCGAGCCTCACTTTTCATGCGTGTGTCTATGTGATTGTCATCTATTTCCAGAAAGTAAGTTATTTAAATTCTTCGCAATTTATTTATTGCAATTTCGTTGGTCCATGACAATAGGTTTCGTCGTCGGTTTTATTTTATATGCAATGGGGAGATCCGATGTTCAATTCATTCCAACTCCCAAGATTGAGCTCAGAGGGTGGTGGAACAATTTAAGTAAAGAAGGTCAAGATTATGTGGAGTCAATATTGGGACGGCTCATCCCCCTTTTGGATATTGGAGTCCATAGTGGTGTTTTGCAAGCTATATCGCACTTTTGGTGTCTCGAGACGGCTACATTTATTTTTGGTAAGAATGAGCTAACTCCAACACTGGAAGAGTATAGCGTCATCATAGGAATGCCCCTTGAGACTGAACTTGTTAGGCCACCTCTTGGTATGGAACCCACATCAATTTTATCTCAATTTCTAAGAATTAAAACTAATGAAGTTAAGAAAGTTTTGAAAGCTAATTGTAATGCATGCCCTTTCTCCTTTTTGGCTAATCATTTTTTAAATCAGTCTTCAATGCGCCAAAAGGGTAGGATATTCATCTTAGCATTCTTTGGACTTATAATATTTCCTCATCGAAAAAATGCTATTGATCCCTCGATTGTATGGGTGGTCGGACAAGCATGCGGCGGCATGAACTTTATAAACATGATTTTGGCTGAGACATTTTTGTCCCTCAACCGTTTTAAACAAAATGGAGAAAAAATCATGAATGCCTCTCTGAACTTTTACAAATTTGGTTTCTTTCTCACATGAAGGAGTTTGGTCATTTTATGCGTCGAGGTGAAATTGATCACCCAATAAAAAGATTTTCAATCTTAGAAAAAAAAATATACCGGAAAATCATTTTCCGATTGGGTGACTTTTCTTAAAGATCCAGATCTCAAGGGCTTTCTATGGTATGCTAAATGGTTCCATGTTAGCATAGCTCGTTTCTCTCACAAGACAGATAATCCGATTCCACTGATGGGAATTACTGGTGCAACATCTTACTATCCTTATAGAGTGGCCCGCCAGTATCGAGTGCTCCAAGATATCCCACCTCCTCTTCAAATGGATCTGTTTCAAGCCCACTTCGTGCGCAAGGATCACAAATACCTCGATGAGATTGAGCATCTTGAAAATGCATGGAAGGAATGCCATCCGGAAAAGATAGTGGTGCCTAGAAGATTGAAAGGAAATGAGAGGATTTTTCATGCCTCGGATTATTATATCCATCATCACGAGATCCCTCAAGCTCTACTTCCCGTGATACCCGAAGTGACCATGAAGTCCACTCGTAAAGCACAAATTGAAAATCTTGAAGAAACGGTGGAAAGGAAAGAAGCTCGTATTTCTAAGTTGGTTAAATGAAACAAGAAGCTTCGAAAGACCGTGATCTCCCAATTGTATATAGAAAAGAGTCGCTAGATTTAGGAGTTTAATTCTGGCTTTATGATGTTATTTCAATTTCTTAGATTGATGTTTTAGGAATTTAATTTCCTAGGGAGTTATTTTAACATTTTAAGTTGATGTCTTTGGAATTTGATTTCATTTAATAAAATAAGCGATTGACCGTTGTCATGGACCAATCTCATTTGTTATGATACTTACTGCATTATTTTACATTGATAGGTGACAACACGGCTCACTTAAGATCGCCAATTCGTACTCGTTCTAGAGCAACAATGGCTGATAATACCGAACAAACGCATGTTGCTGAACAAGCTCGCGTTGCTACCCTTGAATCGGAGATGAAGCAAGTCCTGAATGTTCTTGAGCGGCTTTCTAAGCAAATCGACTCTCTCCAAGCAAACACTGTCCCACCAGCTCCGCAAGTTGAAGTGGTGTTACCACAACATGCTCCCATGGCTGATTCGAGGAATAAAGGCAAGAACACATCCACAGTTGATCCATCATCCTCTGATGATGCCTCCAGGGTTAAAATTACTACCGAGCCTCAAATTGTTGTTGATGATGAGGTACAAGTGATACCTTCAGCTGTACCAAAAACTGAGCAAGAAAAACGCTTGATAAAAATCGAGGAGAAACTTAAGCAGCTGCAGGGTTTGTTTACCCAAGACCCAATTGATCTGTCTCATTATGCAAAGATCAAGATGCCAAAGAAGTTTAAAATGCCAGATTTTGAAAAGTATGATGGCACCTCTTGCCCAAAGATCTATCTGCAGACTTATGTGGTCAGGATGACCCAATATGTTAATAACATCCCCTTGATGATCCAACAATTTCAAGCAAGCCTGACAGGACCGTCACTGCAATGGTACATCATGAAAAAGATTAATCTGCTGGAGACTTGGGAGGATTTGACAGATGCCTTCTTCAAGCAATATAAGTATAATATTGATGTCACTCCATCTCGAGAGGATTTACTTCGCACCGAGAAGAAGAGGACAGAATCTTTCAAGGCATATGTCACGAGATGGAGGACCGTAGCCGCTCAAATAACTCCGCAGCCAACGTAAAAGGAGCTGATGGATTTGTTCATGAAGACACTCCGCCTTGAGTATCGAAATCGAATGCGGGATCGATCGCGAGTCATTCAATCACCGATCCCCGTTGGCGAGCGAATTGAAGTAGCACTGCGTGATGGATGGGCGTCTAATCAAACCAACTCATATGGGAGAGTCTCAACCAAGAAGGATAAGGAACTTGTAGCAGAGGTTAATGCAACTTATGTGCAACCACCTCGCCCTACCCCGAACACCCATCAAGGAGGAGCACGACCATTCTTTGGCCAGCATAAGAACTCTTCTAGGCGTCAATTTACACCTCTTCCTAAGCCATTGTCCAAGATCTTGCCGACCTTTCAGAAGAAAGGATTACTCGCTAAGGAGCCTAAGCGATCTAATCCCGAACGTTTCCCCAACTATGATCCATCCAAGACATATGCTTATCATATGGGAGAGGTGGGGCATTCTGTGGACGATTGCCATACGCTGCAACACAAAATCCAAAATCTTTTGGATGCCAAGGTGGTCTCATTCCGCGATGCACAGCCGAACATCCAGAATAACCCACTCCCTGACCACCCAGAAGTTGTGAATGTCATTTTCAGTTTAGATGCTGAGCCCACCATGTTTCAGATGATGCATAAGGAAGCAGAAGTGATGGACACCCTGGGGCAACCAAGTGGCAAATTCAATTACTATGTAAAGTATTCAGCTCCTTCCAGCTCCTACTTCAACCCACAGGATATCATCCCAGATGGATAGGGTGGCATAGATGATCCCGCACCTCCAAAGATTGAGAGCTCAGATGACACACTTGAAGGAATGACTGAATTGTTCATCGATGAAGCTCGAGAGTAGGACACTCCTCTGCGCAGGAGTCTTTATTGCTTTTCGTATTTGCATTTTCAATTCTAGGATTTCCCTCATTTCGCAATGTAATTTGATTTTCATCCAATAAAATGCATGGAGATTTTTCATGTTTTAAGGGCATGTTGAAGTATACCAAACTAGCCCCGTGATGAAATCCTACCAAAAAGAAAACGGGCAAGGAGCTAATTCTGAAGGCTGGGCTTCTTCATGTTCCCTTGAATTTTTTTTCAAAATAAAATAATTTTCCAGCATGCATCTAATTTACCATGTTTGTTTCATTTAATTATCTGCTTTATGTTTCAAGTGTAGCCTTGCGCACATTTAAAGAACCTCTATGAGCTCTCTTGCAAAGAGGGGCAAGACACAGACATTTAACAGTTTTGACTTTATGTGCTAGAATAGAGCATGGCCTTTTTATCATTATAGAATGCTTTCACATGATATTGAGCAATTCACCAATTCCACTTGAAATTTATCAAAATGGATAATTCAGTGAAGGATGTTGAATTACTTGAACATGTTAAATGATGCTAAATGAGGTGTGAAAGGCAAGCCTAAATCCCATACACAGTCCCCTGTCTATACATTGTGAGGTGAGTATGGAAACGTTTTGTGTTTCAAGGTGAAGAGTTTTATTGCAAGAAGTATGGCAGCTGAAATGACGAGAGGCAGTTCATTTGTCTATCCCAAACACTACAGATAATCCATCACTTAAACCTTTTGAGCCCAAATACTTGAAGAATTTCTTCCATACTACCCCTGTCAAGGACCACCCCACATTGGGGCAAATGGAGGTAAGTTGACATTAAAGGAGAGTGAAATGGATAGAAATTTTCTTGCTCTCACTTGCATCAATCTTCAAGTCATGCTATTACATTAAATTCATGTGGTAATTTAAGTGCCTTAGGATGACGAAGAGCATTTCTTTCACTATCTACACACTTATATCCTTTGCATTGCCCACTTGAGCCTGTGATTTCGTTTCTTTTAAACCCAGTTGGTGATCATCCCCACACTGGGGCAAGGCAAGAGGTAGATGAAGACCCTTGAAGGTTCGGGTGTCATCTAAAGTATACTTGACACGCACATTGTGCGTAAGAACTGAAATCAAAATAGAACTAAGGGGCATGAAAAAGCAGTGTGCCTGGTAAAAGCAAGGCCAATGCCCGTGAAAAAGAAGAGAGAAATGATTGATGAATTGGGGGGCATGAAAAAAAAGCGGTGTGCCTGATCGATGCCCATCATCAAAGAAAATGATTTTGAGAAAAGATCTCCAGTTGAATAATTATTGGCATCAATGATAAACTCTTGAGCCAATAAAGAAATGTGTCAAGAAGACAATCCATGGCGAAGAAAACTGGTGGTAATGTCAAGATGATCACCAACTCTTACCCATTACACACATCTTTGAGCCTAACGATCCTTTCGCTTCTCAAACCCAAGAACCAAGCCTATGTTACGTCCCTTATAAAGTCTCTTCAGATTAGGGCACTTGAATTAACATAGGAATTCATATGTTTTGGGCATTGCTCGAAGAAGTGCGAGCAAGATTATTTCTTTCTCATTTTGCAGGGTTCTTGACTTGTAAACCCGGAGATGATTACAGAATTGTTCTCTCAATAGCCTTGACTCAAAGAGTATCTTTTGCTAAGCCATTGACTAAACCCACATTACAATCCTTGTCAAAGACCTCTCAGATTGGTAAGGTCGTACTGATTGCAAGAAAATTCGAACTCTTGTCGACAAGATGATGATAAGATTGAGTGATATATTCCCGCATCAATGGTCGGGACAAATAACCCCTCCTAAATGAGAGTGAGTGAAAAAGTCTTTCACACTAAAAGTGTCTCATTTAGCATGTTCAAGAAATTCACAGCTTAGTGAAAATTGTCTTAATGATAATTTTTCCAATGGAAGTTTGAAAAAGAAAAAAAGCCATCATGTATGGTCCTTCATTGAATTAAAAAAATGAATGAATTTTTTTCTTAAAGACCAAAAAAATTGTCTTTGAAACCCTGAGTTTGTTCAATCATCTTGGTGCTTGATGAGAATTCCAAGTACCCATTTATAAAATGTTTTCAAATGTCTAGTTTGAGTTCCAGGATGTTTGAACCTTTAAACACTTGATGTGATTTCCAAGTGCTTGTCTTTTCAAACATCTGATGTGATTTCCAGATGTTTAGTAAATATTTTCAAATGTTTAGTGTGAACCCTAGATATTTGAACCCTTAAACGCTTGATGTGATACCAAGTGTTTGTCCTTCTAAAACATCTGATGTGATTTCCAGATGTTTAGTAAATATTTTCAAATGTCCAGCATGAATTCCAAAATTTGAACCTTTAAATGCTAGATGTGACTTCCAAGTATTTGTCTTTTCGAGCGTCTGATGTGATTTCCAGATGTTTAGAATTTTTAAGTACTTGATGCAATTTCCAGGTGCTTGGGATTTGATGAGAGTCCCAAATCCCCCAAAGATTTTTCTTCAGATTCAGTTTGATTTAGGCGACCGTAGAATGGTACGGGTCCTAAACAACGTTTATTGCTCTAACATGCGACCGTAGAATGGTACAGGTCCTGGAAAAGCAGTTTCCCCATTCAGGCGACCGTAGAATGGTACGGGTCCTGAAAAATCAATTTTCCGTCAAGGCGACCGTAGAATGGTACGGATGCTCGACAACACCTATTCCCTATTTAGGCGACCGTAGAATGGTACGGGTCCTAGAAAGTGAATCTCGTTTAGGCGACCGTAGAATGGTACGGGTCCTAGACAAAACCTATTTCCCTATTTAGGCGACCGTAGAATGGTACGGGTCCTGGAAGGTAAATCCCCGTTTAGGCAACCGTAGAATGGTACGGGTCCTAGACACAACCAAACACTGTCATACTGGGCGACCGTAGAATGATACGGGTCCTGGGAAAGCAGTCTCTTTGTAAAGTTATGTTACTATTTTAGGCGACCGTAGAATAGTACGGGTCCTAGACATGTAACGCCGATCGCCTAGAACTACTATATCCTTCTTGAAGGTGGTTGTTGACACCTAAATTTTGGCGACCCGTTTAGTCATTTATTGTATAAAAATTAAGGGTTAATTTTATCCTTGAAAAAATAGTCAATTGCATAACATATAGTTTTAGGTGCATTTATGTTTTAATTTGCATTTACATTGGGCCGGTGACAAATGGGTTCAAATTAATGGTTAAGAACTTTAAATTGATGAGTCGGGCTAAGCCCACGAAGAAAGCAAATTGGCCCAAGCCCATATCCTCGGAGAAATTTTATGGATTTATCTTTGTAAGATTTCAATTGAAAAAGCAAATATTCCGTTTGGAAAAAAACAAATATTGCGTTTCGAAAAGAAATATTCGTGGAGATGAATTTGGAAAAATTTAAAACCCTAATCCATGCCCTATAAATACGTAAAAATACCTAGGGTTGGGGAGGCTACACAATGGAGGATACACGGCCACAATTATGAGACGAGCAGAGAATGGAGAGAGAGAGCGGATGTTCTGCGCATGAAGGAAAAATCGTGAAGGAGACCCGCCCCTGGCCAATCGAAGATCCCGTTGCCCACTAAATCTTCGAAGTCAAATTTGCTACCGTGGAGATTCACGCCCATTCTCCATCAACATCACACTTTCATCTCCTTTCTCTCTCGGGGGAATTCGCGCACAAGTCCTCGATTGCATATGTTTTGCTGCTGTTTTGCTTCAGTGACGAATTGATGTTCAACATCTCTACAGGCATCCCTGACGCAAGCCGCATCCGTGTGGCCTATTAGGCCATCTGCTGTCCCAGGGCCTATTGCGACGAACCACTGCTGAGATGCAGCACGATTTTCCAGTCCCAAGCAAGGGCTAACGAGTTTCCAACAATCCCGGCGAGTCTCTTAGAAGGTTGCAGGTTCCTGTCGAAGTTGCCGTTGTTTTGAGGCTCGCAGTCCCGTCCAGTCACCATCAATGCTGACGGTTATCTTGAGAATTTTTTCGGAGTTTCTCTCACGACTAGCAGCGATTCACTCGAATCAGATTTTTTTTTTTTTTTGTAGAGGCTTGTTTCTTCATGCAGGTTTCCCGGTGAGACCCATTCTTGCTGATTCATATGCAGCTCCTATTCTTGGCTGCACCCGTGAGAACACAGCTGTATCCCCGGCATGATCCAATGACGACGAGCCTCATCGTCAAGTCCCGGTAGCAATAAGCGTTGCCTCCCGCAAGAGTTGCCCTACGTCAATCTAGCGACACAAGTCAAGAACAATTTGCGCAAGTCCACTTAGTTCTTTGCAGCAACCAGAAAATTTCTGCTCAGCCTCACCCATGGCCTCATCATCACCATCACATGCAGAAGACGCCAATTTTTGATAAAGTGGTGGTCAAAGTGGATTGCTCGGTCAAAGTATCAAGTCCTCAGTGGAAGCTCGGACAAATATAAATTCACGAAGGGACTTGAATACTGAGGGTCGAGGAACGCATCTAATTTGGTGGCTCACCAACAATCCCTAAGCTCAAAGGCTGTCGTCCGGTCCTTGCGGTTGCGAGTTGCCATCCCAATTTGGAAAAGTTATCGGTGCGATATCGAGAGCTAGGTAAGATTTTTGATTGATTCGATTTTCTTATATTTTATTGTCCAACCCATGGGATCACGATTTATTTTGAATATTTGTTCGTTATTGCCATATCCAAAAATATTTTGAATTCTCATGAATTCGGGGATTAATCCCTAATTTCATAACGTGCATATGATTGACAGTCCGATTTTCATGCTCGAAATCCGACTCGCAATTGCACAGAAAATCGCCAATCCGATCTCACGCTCGAGATATGATTCGTGATTTTATTTAAAAATTGGCCAATCCGATCTCATGCGCGAGATATGATTCGTCAATTTAGTTCCCGAAATTAAATGGACGTGGATGATGTCTTGCTTGATTTGGTGTCGTGTTGTTCTTGATGCTTTATTTGTTTGCTCCCGTAAAAGAAAAAATATTTGAGTTAGGATTAGGTTTGTTTTAGAATATTTCTTGTTATCTTGCATATTTAGAATAGAGATTTTATTTCGAATTTCAAAAATCAAAAATCAAATCAATCAATTTAGGTTGCTAGTGTTTTTTTTTTTACTTAGGTTGCATGACAATTTTAATTTCGAAATTAATAAAACAAAAACACAAAAAGGGCCATCATGCATATGTCATGTAGAATTAGGACATTCTTTATACGTCATTGCATATTAGAATAAATTGCATGCTTATTTAGAATAAAAATCAGGTGCACGTCATATAGGATTAGGTTCATACAATGCATGCCATTTAGTGATTTTTGTTAGGTTCATTTAATTAGAAATTGCCCGTCATTAGCATTAGGTCATTAGATTAATTTAGATTGCATATTTAAGTGTTGCATTTCTTTAATTTCAAATCTCATGGAAAATACAAAATATTACTTTTTTAGAATAAATCCATCTCATGCTTCAGGATAGATTACATGCTTATTTATGTCATATCACTTAGGTCATACAGCTAAGTCATATTGCCATGTCATTTCATTTCATGTTAAATTAGTGGCATGCATTGCATAAAGCATGATTCTCATTAATTAAGTGAAAACCAAAAAAAGAAATTGCGTGTTAATTAGAAATCATATCTAGGGTTGTTGATGTGAATTCTGATCTAACAACGCAGATGCTTTCGTTGCTTTGAGGTAAGTTCCTGCAATTTATTTATTGTTTAATTGAGTGTTAAATTGGTGGTTTGTGCACATGCATGAACACCTCACATGTTAGGGAATTAATTTAAAATCAATCCAAACTGATTGCCAAACATTTTTCAAAATAAAAAGAAAGGTACCGAAAAGGCATTAGAGAAATCTAGTGTAATCAAGTCCCCGAACTCATAAATCTCTGGTTCGTAGGAGTAAAGTAAATCTCCCGTTACTTTACTAGGGTTTCTAATCGACCCACCAAAAATAGATTAGTGGCGACTCCTAATTGAAAATCATTTGCATGTTATAAACTTGAACCTAAGTCGCGAATTGGTATGGGCTTGGGAGAGCCCGAGTTAAGTCTAGGCTTAACAATCCATTAGCCAAACCCTAGGTGGTTCACACCCGAAAAATTGGTCGCGACAGTTTGGCGACTCCGCTGGGGACTTGAGTTAAAACTCTTAGTGGACTTAGGCCAATTTTTCTTTTCTTTTGAAAAATGCTTTTGTTTGGCAGCAAGGATTCCAGGTACGTCCCTAACATTTAAGGTGTTAAATGTTTTTGCAGGATGGGAGGTATAAGGGGAAGTGTTTGCTAACCTTTATTTTGCAGGGAGGTGTAGGAATGTATGGTTTATTTTCATGAACGAAGTGTTGCTTGATATAAACTGTCATGCATGCCTTGCATCTAGCACTACACTATTGCACACACAACCTGCCGCCGGACCTGGGCCGCATAGGATCATTTAGGATGGTGTTGAGATGGATACCACTCCGACCGCATGCTCGCGGTACGAGTCGCCCATCTCAATCCCGAAGTTTCTTTCATGGTGTCAAGAGTACCCACCTCGGTCCGCATGCTCGCGACCCGGGTCGGCTCTTTGACCAAGCCGGAGTCATGAGGACCCGACATAGTCCACAAGCCCGTGGCTAGTCCGATCATCCTTGTGGCTCCACTTTGATAAGCCTTATAGAGTAGAAATCGAGCCACTTACCATGCGTATGTTTATGTGATTGCCATTGATTTTCCTTGGCAAAGTAAGTCTTCTATCCCTATACTATACAATTTACTTTTGGTCCATCCATGACAATCTAAGTTAGTCGTTTGATCTAATTCATTTGGCAATTAGAAATAAAATGAGGAAATTGTCATGCAATGAATCATTTGCAAAAAAAAAAACTTTGGAGAATTTGTTTTCAATTCATGTTTAGGAAATTTGGTCTTGTTAGGGTGTCTATCTTTATTTTCCTAGTCCATTTTAGGAAATGCCCTTCTTATAAGAACTTTCATGAATAAATGAAAAAAAATGGAAAAATTGATTAGATCATTGTCATGGATCGATTTTCTATTTACCCTCATGCTTACATGTTCCCGTTCATTTGAATTAGGTGATTATGGAACCCATCCCGCTCACCCATCGAGTTCACGATCGAGAGTTAAAATGACGGATCAAAAAGAGCTTATCTCGTCAAGCAAAAATGCTACAATCTATCTTTAGTGAGAAATTGCGACTCCAAGAAGAGAGCCAAGAAGACCTTTTGAATCTTCTCATTTTCTTGAGGTAGTCGAATTTGATGCCATCATGAAGAGGGTAGCGACACATCTAGATGGAAGAATATCCGACCTGAAGGGTTTGCATCACAAGATCAAGAAGGGTGAAGAATTCAAGTACACATGATTCATGGTCCTAAGTAGTTCAATTTCCTCATTTAATTAGGGGCATGCACCTTCCCACACGTGGGAATTTTTATCTCTTTTTAGGGATTGATTTCAACTTCTTCTGTGCTTGAGCATCACATTCCAATAAATGTAATTTGATTGATGAATATCAATAGAATGACAAGTTTTGTTTTAAGGACATGATGGGGCACACCAAACTAGTCCAATGACGATATCCAACAATAAAAAGAAAATATCATCCAAGGAGAATTCTGAGGATTGGGCTTCTTCATGCTTCCTCATCAAAAAATATTAAAAAAAAAAAAAAATCATTTTTCAAGCCATTTCCAAAAAACATGCATTAGGTTACCCTTGTTTGTTTTTCTAACTCATTTACTTCATGAGCATAACATGGCGTTTGAAAATAACATCAATTTCCAATGATAGTGGGCCCATTGATTTGGGAACATACATCCGAGAGGAAAAATAGACGTGGGGGCAAATGATCATTTCCTAACTGATCTTGATGACATCTCCCAAGAGTGAAGAAAATCATCTTGATTCCAAAGTGTGATATGTGGCACATCTCATAACAATTTGTGTGAGATGTCATTCTCGAAGACCAAATGAAGTTTCTCATTTCCATGAGAAAATAATGGAACAAATCAAAAGAGGATAATCTGTCTTGGATAAAATGGATACATTGTGTTCATGAATATAATTAATTCTGGAATTGACATTCTATTCTTTTCCTTGCAGATGATAAATTGGGGGCATGACAAATTTCGGTAGTGACCCGACTAAGATAAAATCCCGATCTGAGCCAAAATGGATGTGAAATTTGAATTTAATCAGATGATGCATAGTATCCTATTCATGCACGTTCTCTTGTGCAGGGGCAAAAGCAAGAATGGAGCATTCATCAAATCAAAAAGCGGATTTTCAATCCAAGGACATCCATTGTTGAGACAATCCCTTTATGGAACAATCCCCTGAATGAGTGCTTAAAACCATGTTTTGAGTACAATAAATTGTTTGTTTTGAAGTCACAAACACTTTTCATGCTTAAAGTTGCTGGACTCTTTTGAAAAGAAAATTTTCATATTGATTTAGCTCACCAATTTCATATGGAGATTTGTCAAGATAGACAATTTAATGGAGTGACATCAATGCTTAAGAATGCTGAATGAGATGTGTCAGTATGATGAAAGGCAAGCCTTATCTTATACACAGTCCCCTACTTATACACTTGTGAGATGGGTGTAGAAAGTTCCATATCTACAAGGCAAAGAGTTCTCTCGCGAAAGGTACGACAATCGAAATGACGAGGGGCAATTCATTTCTCTATCCCAAACACTACAGGTGATTCATTGCTTAACCCTTTTGAGCCACATACACTTGTGGAAATTCTTTCAAATTATCCCTGTCAAGAACCACCCCACATCGGGGCAAATTGAAAGGGTAAGACAGTACCATAAGGTGAAGAAAATGGATTGAAATTTTCTTGCTCTTACTTGCATCAATCTTCTAGTCATGCTATTACATTGAATTCATGTGGTAATTTAAGTGCCTTAGGATGACGAAGAGCATTTCTTTCTCTATCCTACATACTTATATCATTTGCATAGCCCACTTGAGCCTGCAATTTCATTTCTTTTAAACCCAGTTGGTGATCATCCCCCACACTGGGGCAAAGCAAGAGACAGATGAAGACCTTTGAAAGTTTGAATGTCATTCAAAGTGTCATTGTTTGACGCATGCATAGAAATGAATAAGAACTTGGGGTATGAAAAAGCAGTGTGCCTGGTAAAAGCAAGGCCAATGCCCATAAAAAAAGAAGAAGTGAAAAAAAATGAATAAGAACTTGAGGTATGAAAAAGCAGTGTGCCTGGTAAAAGCAAGGCCAATGCCCATAGATGAAAAAAGAGAGTCAAGATAAGGTGACTGTCAATTACAAGAATTGAATCTTGATGGAGCAATACTCAAAGAACTCAAAATGTGAGTTTTTACAATCAAGACAATCTTTGATGATGAAAAAAAAACTGGTGGCAATGCCAGGATGATCACCAACTCTCATCCTTTATATATCTTTGAGCCTAATGATCCTTTCATTTCTCAACCCATGAACCCAGCCTACATTACGTCCCTTGTAAAGTCTCTTCTAATTAGGGCACTTGAATTAGCGTATGGATTCACATGTCATAAGCATCGCTCGAAGAAGTACGAGCAAGATTATTTCTTTCTCATTTTGCAGGGTTCTTGACTTGTAAACCCTGAGATGATTAAAGAGTTGTTCTTTCAATAGCCTTGACTCAAAGAGTCCCTTTGTTAAGCCGTTGACCAAGCCCACATTACGGTCCCTATTAAAGACCTCTCAGATTGGTAAGGTCGTACTGCTTGCGAGAATGTTTGGACCCTTGTTGGTATGATGACAGTGAGATGGATGATTCTCATAAAATAGCCTTTAAATGAGAGTGAGTGAAAGTCCTTTCTAACTGAAGGTCTCTCATTTGGTATTCTTAGGAAATCCATGTCATGAGTGAAGATTGTCTTGAATGATAATTCTCTCCAGTGGAAATTTGGGTGATGCAAAGGTCATTATGCATGAACCCCGATTGAGTTGATGAAAACCTCATTGAATTTTGAAATGTGCATGCTAGAGTAGCTTAGATTCTCTATCTCTTTGATGAATGCATATCAGTTTTTGCTATAAATCATGTCTGACAGGTAATTCAAGTTCCTTTCAGAATATTTCATGATATTAGGAGATGAGAAACCTCCATGAGGTGAAAGACCTCCACAGGGGATCTAAATTCCAGAAGTCATTTTTCTCCAAGAATCAGAGATATCACCAGGTAAGTATATCTCTATCATACTCTAAAATACTTGTCATTGTGCAGGTATTCTCTCTCAAGTGCATCGACACTTGACTTGGTCAAGTTGTCCAGTTATATCGACCTGGCGTGCTTTCGTAGCCCAGAGTCATTTTCATCGACTCGGCATGCTTCCGTAGCCCGATGTCTCTTTATTAACTTGGCGTGCTTTGGTAGCCCAAAGTCCATTTTATCGAACCGGCGTGCTTCCATAGCCTGGATTTCTTTTATCAACCTGGCGTGCTTTTGTAGCCCAGAGTCCTTTACACCGACACTCAATGGAGTTGTCCCCCAAAGATTTTCCTCCAGATTCAATCTGATTAAGGCGACCGAAGAATGGTTCGGGTCCTGGTCGGATGATTTCTGCCGCAAGGTTGGGCGACCGAAGAATGGTTCGGGTCCTAGCCAAGCAAAACCTTAGTCTAGGCGACCGTAGAATGGTACGGGTCCTAGACAACATTTACTGCTCTAATAGGCGACCGTAGAATGATACGGGTCCTAGAAAAGCAATTTCCTCATTCAGGCGACCGTAGAATGGTACGGGTCCTGGAAAAATAATTTTCTTTGTTGAGGCGACCGTAGAATGGTACGGGTCCTTGACAACACCTATTCCTTATTCAGGCGACCGTAGAATGGTACGGGTCCTGGAAAATGAATCCCCGTTTAGGCGACCGTAGAATGGTACGGGTCCTAGACAAAACTTTTCTGCCATACTAGGCGACCGTAGAATGGTACGGGTCCTGGGAAAGCAGTTCCTTATAAAACATTTCTGTCGTATTAGGCGACCGTAGAATGGTACGGGCCCTGAGAAAGCAGCTCATTTCTGCCATACTGGGCGACCGTAGAATGGTACGGGTCCTGGGAAAGCAGTTCCTTACAAAACCTTTTTGCCGTATTGGGTGACCGTAGAATGGTACGGGTCCTGAGAAAGCAGATCCTTTCTGCCATACTGGGCGACCATAGAATGGTACGGGTCCTAGGAAAGCAGCATCTTCACAAAGTCATGTTACTATTCTAGGCGACCGTAGAATGGTACGGGTCCTAGACAAGTAACACCCACTACCTCGAATTACTCTATCCTCCTCGAAGGTAAGCTCTTTCAGGTAGGTTCATTTATCATTTGCATTAGCATTTCCATGCATCATATAAATTAAAAAATGGAATTCATTTTCCTAAAAAAATCATTCATTGCATGTGTATAGTCAAAATTTAGGTCTCAATTTGTCTTTGAAGGCAACCTCTTCGAGCTCACCTTCAAAGAGGGGCAGCTGTTGACACCTAAATTTTGGCGACCGTTAGTCATTTATTGTATAAAAATTAAGGGTTAATTTTATCCTTGAAAAAATAGTCAATTGCATAACATATAGTTTTAGGTGCATTTATGTTTTAATTTGCATTTACATTGGGCCGGTGACAAATGGGTTCAAATTAATGGTTAAGAACTTTAAATTGATGAGTCGGGCTAAGCCCACGAAGAAAGCAAATCGCCTAAGCCCATATCCTCGGAGAAATTTTATGGATTTATCTTTGTAAGATTTCAATTGAAAAAGCAAATATTCCGTTTGGAAAAAAACAAATATTGCGTTTCAAAAGAAATATTCGTGGAGATGAATTTGGAAAAATTTAAAACCCTAATCCGTGCCCTATAAATATGTAAAAAATACCTAGGGTTGGAGGAGGCTACACAATGGAGAATACACGGCCACAATTATGAGACGAGCAGAGAATGGAGAGAGAGAGCGGATGTTCTGCGCATGAAGGAAAAATCGTGAAGGAGACCCGCCCCTGGCCAATCGAAGATCCCGTTGCCCACTAAATCTTCAAAGTCAAATTTGCTACCGTGGAGATTCACGCCCATTCTCCATCAACATCACACTTTCATCTCCTTTCTCTCTCGGGGGAATTCGCGCACAAGTCCTCGATTGCATATGTTTTGCTGCTGTTTTGCTTCAGTGACGAATTGATGTTCAACATCTCTACAGGCATCCCTGACGCAAGCCGCATCCGTGTGGCCTATTAGGCCATCTGCTGTCCCAGGGCCTATTGCGACGAACAACTGCTGAGATGCAGCACGATTTTCCAGTCCCAAGCAAGGGCTAACGAGTTTCCAACAATCCCGGCGAGTCTCTTAGAAGGTTGCAGGTTCCTGTCGAAGTTGCCGTTGTTTTGAGGCTCGCAGTCCCATCCAGTCACCATCAATGCTGACGGTTATCTTGAGAATTTTTTTCGAAGTTTCTCTCACGACTAGCAGCGATTCACTCGAATCAGATTTTTTTTTGTAGAGGCTTGTCTCTTCATGCAGGCTTCCCGGTGAGACCCATTCTTGCTGATTCAGATGCAGCTCCTATTCTTGGCTGCACCCGTGAGAACACAGCTGTATCCCCGGCATGATCCAATGACGACGAGCCTCATCGTCAAGTCCCGGTAGCAATAAGCGTTGCCTCCCGCAAGAGTTGCCCTACGTCAATCTAGCGACACAAGTCAAGAACAATTTGCGCAAGTCCACTTAGTTCTTTGCAGCAACCAGAAAATTTCTGCTCAGCCTCACCCATGGCCTCATCATCACCATCACATGCAGAAGACGCCAATTTTTGATAAAGTGGTGGTCAAAGTGGATTGCTCGGTCAAAGTATCAAGTCCTCAGTGGAAGCTCGGACAAATATAAATTCACGAAGGGACTTGAATACTGAGGGTCGAGGAACGCATCTAATTTGGTGGCTCACCAACAATCCCTAAGCTCAAAGGCTGTCGTCCGGTCCGCGGTTGCGAGTTGCCATCCCAATTTGGAAAAGTTATCGGTGCGATATCGAGAGCTAGGTAAGATTTTTGATTGATTCGATTTTCTTATATTTTATTGTCCAACCCATGGGATCACGATTTATTTTGAATATTTGTTCGTTATTGCCATATCCAAAAATATTTTGAATTCTCATGAATTCGGGGATTAATCCCTAATTTCAT
The DNA here is from genome assembly GCA_017140395.1 of Eucalyptus lansdowneana. NCBI lineage: Eukaryota > Viridiplantae > Streptophyta > Magnoliopsida > Myrtales > Myrtaceae > Eucalyptus > Eucalyptus lansdowneana. The sequence goes on from CM029490.1 coordinate 7,802,261, forward strand.
AACGTGCATATGATTGACAGTCCGATTTTCATGCTCGAAATCCGACTCGCAATTGCACAGAAAATCGCCAATCCGATCTCACGCTCGAGATATGATTCGTGATTTTATTTAAAAATTGGCCAATCCGATCTCATGCGAGATATGATTCGTCAATTTAGTTCCCGAAATTAAATGGACGTGGATGATGTCTTGCTTGATTTGGTGTCGTGTTGTTCTTGATGCTTTATTTGTTTGCTCCCGTAAAAGAAAAAAATATTTGAGTTAGGATTAGGTTTGTTTTAGAATATTTCTTGTTATCTTGCATATTTAGAATAGAGATTTTATTTCGAATTTCAAAAATCAAAAATCAAATCAATCAATTTAGGTTGCTAGTGTTTTTTTTTTTACTTAGGTTGCATGACAATTCTTAATTTCGAAATTAATAAAACAAAAACACAAAAAAGGGCCATCATGCATATGTCATGTAGAATTAGGACATTCTTTATATGTCATTGCATATTAGAATAAATTGCATGCTTATTTAGAATAAAAATCAGGTGCACGTCATATAGGATTAGGTTCATACAATGCACGTCATTTAGTGATTTTTGTTAGGTTCATTTAATTAGAAATTGCCCGTCATTAGAATTAGGTCATTAGATTAATTTAGATTGCATATTTAAGTGTTGCATTTCTTTAATTTCAAATCTCATGGAAAATACAAAATATTACTTTTTTAGAATAAATCCATCTCATGCTTCAGGATAGATTACATGCTTATTTATGTCATATCAGTTAGGTCATACATCTAAGTCATGTTGCCATGTCATTTCATTTCATGTTAAATTAGTGGCATGCATTGCATAAAGCATGATTCTCATTAATTAAGTGAAAACCAAAAAAAGAAATTGCGTGTTAATTAGAAATCATATCTAGGGTTGTTGATATGAATTCTGATCTAACAACGCAGATGCTTTCGTTGCTTTGCAGTAAGTTCCTGCAATTTATTTTCTGCTTTACTTGAGTGTTAAATTGGTGGTTTGCGCACATGCATGAACACCTCACATGTTAGGGAATTAATTTAAAATCAATCCAAACTGATTGCCAAACATTTTTCAAAATAAAAAGAAAGGTACCGAAAAGGCATTAGAGAAATCTAGTGTAATCAAGTCCCCGAACTCATAAATCTCTGGTTCGTAGGAGTAAAGTAAATCTCTCGTTACTTTACTAGGGTTTCTAATCGACCCACCAAAAATAGATTAGTGGCGACTCCTAATTGAAAATCATTTGCATGTTATAAACTTGAACCTAAGTCGCGAATTGGTATGGGCTTGGGAGAGCCCGAGTTAAGTCTAGGCTTAACAATCCATTAGCCAAACCCTAGGTGGTTCACACCCGAAAAATTGGTCGCGACAGTGGTTATTCCAGGTGCTTGGGATTTGATGAGAGTTCCAGATCTCTAAAGACCTTGAGCCTTTTAATTATCTGAAGAGATTTCCAGATGTTGGTCAGGTCTTATAGGAATCATTTCACACCTAGTAATACTTTTCTGAATCTCCAGATGAGTATGACAGGTACGTGTTCTTCTTTGCATTTGCATTTCATTCAGCATGGAGACATAGAAATATATGCTCTCGATAAAATCATTGCATTTACATTGCATTATTGCATGACCTTGCATTTCAAAAAGAATTAAATTTATTTGAAAAAGAGGTTATTAACATTTGCATATACATTCCATATTCATTTTGCATTCATTTTGCATTTTGCATTTCATTGAGCATAGGCACATTGAAATATATGTTCTTGACCAAATCATTGCATTTACATGGCATTCTTGATTGCATGACATTGCATTTATTTGAGTTCATTTCTTTTATAAAAAAAAAAAAGGTCATTACAATTAGCATTTGCTTATTCATTTTGCATGGTTTAAATTTAGGTGTCATTTATTTTTGAAGGAAACCTCTACGAGCTTCCCTTCAAAGAGGGGCAAAAATGTTGACACCTAATATTTTTAAAAAAATAATAATAAATTAAATTCGGTTTTTTTGAAAATCTTTGTTGTTGAAAATATATTCTTATTTCAAAATTTTAAAAAATTAACCGTTTGATTTTTGGAGCCATTTTTTGTTGAGAAGATGAGTAGATATCGGGAAATCTTCAACGATTTTGAGTCTTTCCTCTATAAAAGAGAGCAAGTCTTTGGTTCAGGAGGGGTTTTCTCTTCGTCTTTCGTCGAAAGAAAAAAATATATATAGAAAAGTGAAAGAGAGAAAAGAAAGGAAAGTGCATAGGGGGCGTCCGTGGGATCTTTGAGAGAGAGAGAAGAGAAAGTCTTCTGCAGAAAGTACAGAGGCAGAGACGTGAGGAGAGAGGGAGAGAAGAAATAAAAAAAAAGGAAAAAGTTGACAAAACTCCTACTGTTCACCTTCTTCCCCATTTCGCTTCTGCTCTACACGGTGTTGCTGCTCGTCCACCACCACACCACCAGCGCGCGATCAACGCCGTTTGAAGCCCAACGATTGCCCACTCCACCGCACCTTTGCACCAGCGAACTCGCCCGACGCCGACGCCCTTGCTCCGTCTCGCCCAAGGCGAACTGCTGTTGCTCGAATGCCGCCCCTGCCCACGTCTCTGTCCACGGCGACCATTCAACGCTTGCAACCGTCGACGCCCGTACCAGTCAGCCTCCAAGCATCACCACGCCTCCGCCACCGTTGCCTCGCCGGACTTGCCACTGACGCGCAGCAGCACAGCCGCCAATGCTCGCGCTCCCCGCCGTCCAGTAGCTTGAGGCCACAAGTGACGCACGCGACACCTGCTCACCGCCCTACTACCGCTTCGCTGCCGCGGCTGATCAACTCCCGCGCCGGTCACCGCTGTTCGAGCCCCGTGCCACCTCTACCGCGCCTGTATCAGTGTCCTCAGCCGAACCAGAGTTTCCTCGCCGTGCTCACTACTGCCCGAGCCACAAGCCAGCACCGGAGTACCGACGACCGCCCCAGCTCCGGCCACCAGGACCCATCACCCTTGGCAAGCCACCATCGCAGTTCAGCCATTACTGCTTCCTCGCTATTTCTTCAAGTCCACCTCTTCAAGTCCACCGTGAGTTAGACTAGGTAAATTTTTAGGTATTTGGTTTCATAGTTTTTTTTTATTTACTTATTATATATTCTAACTTGATTTGCTTTGATTTATTTTTATCATTAGGAAATTTGTCATATTAAGTTATGATAATAAAAATATTGACCCTTCGAGACGTCGGGTTAGATTTTTGATTATTTCGACTTTTATGGCGAAATTCATGAATTGCTTTGCATCATTGATTCACATTAAAATAATATGCCATTGATTACATTGATGGATTTTTATCTTGGCGTGTTATTATTTGCTTATCACATATCATGCATCATATTAGGTATTTAGGTCTATACACATTTCACATTTGAAGCAACGTATTTTAGTTTTTTTTTTTTTTAAAGATTCATGTAGAATTAGAATGATTTTCCTTTAATAAAACGAAAACAAAAAAAAAAAATGTGTTATTTAGGTTATATAGATTTTATAATGTGCACATTACATGTTGCGTTAGTGGGTTATAGGTTAATGTTTTAACATTCTCATCATGTAGTATTTTTTTATTTTATATAAAAAAATAAAAAAATGCCAAAAATTAGCATTGCATCATTATGTTACTTTTTTAATAAAAAATTATCAGGTCATTTCATTTTAATTATTCAAAAAAAGAAAACACAAAAGTCATTTACTTAGTTAATAGGTTAGTTCATAATTAATCCCATTTCATATTATCATTGTTTAATATAGGGTGCATATGTATAAAGTATAATTTATCAAAGTTGCATTATTTTAAAATAAAAAAATCACAAAAAGAACATGCATATAGAATTACCACATCATTCACCTCATATCATGTAATACATGCATATTTAGAACTATGTAAATAAGATTGCATACATATAGTGATAGTTCTAGTCATACCATATGAATTGCATCTTGCATGTCATTAAAATGAATCCATGCATATTAAATTTAGATTAAGATTGCATATAATTGACATTTTAAAAAAAAAAGAAAAAGAAAAATTAGGTGTCCCCAATCATTTAGAAATCATGCTTAGGACATGCATTTTATTAGCATTTATTTATATATTTATTTGAATGTTATTTTATTGATCGTGCACTGCATGACCACCATTTGCATGTTAGTAGTTTAGGTTAAAATTAATTAACATTGCCTGCTAAATATTTTTTTAAATTAAAATAAAAGGTACCGAAAGGGCATTAGACTAATCTAGCGTAATCATGTCCCCCGGATTTATTGAATCTCTCGGTTCGCAAAAATAAAGTATTCTCCCATACTTTGTTTGGGTTTCTAATCAAACCCTAATTGATTAGTGGCGGCTCCAAATTGAATTGAAATTGCATGTTTAAATGAGTTAATTTCCATCAAGTCGCGATTGGTAGGACTTGGGAGGGTTCGTGCCAAGTTTTCGGACTTAGTAATCCATTAACCTAAACTTTAGGATTGCCCTGAAAATTTAGGTCGCGACAACTCTCTTGCTATATAATCCACAATTAATCCAAATTGAAGTCCCATTTTTCAGCCCCATGCCTAATTTCGAATTCCACCACTTTAACTTCAATTTCCTGATTCAATTCTCCAAATCGACGCCCAAATTTGTCAAAGGAAAATTCCACAAGCTTTCTATAAGTTCCCAACACCAAATAACTCAGCTTGAAAGCCCAAATTTCTTTCAACTTAGCCCATCCGAGTTTCCGTTACTTTTCCGCAACGTCCGAATCTATTTTCCATAAAAATTCTGAAATCTCCGAAAATTCTTTAGAGGATGAGTTGACATTCCTAAAATAGATCATGACACGACAAAACTTCCAATTTCTAAAATCGAGTTCAAATTCGCAATTAATTTCAATCCGATACGATTTTAGCATGACCTAATCTACCGGGTAGTTTTTTGGAATTTTTAGTGCAATTGACCTGTGATCGATTTATCTCGAGTCACAAGGTACCAAAAACAACATAAAATCGGTCTAGTGTCGATCGATAAGAATTTTGCAATCAGGTGGAATCACCTACACTTTGATCACACATCTCAATCGAATCGACATATCTCTGATCTCTAATCGATTTTGACAATGCCGTAATGACCTTTGCAGACTAGCACGATCGAGTAGTCGATTTTTGGTCGAATTCTCAAGTCTATTGCGTTAAAATCTCTTAATGGCTTCATCTAATGGGTCGGTTATTTCATGAGTGGCTATCTCAGAGAAAAGCACTATAATCGTATTGATGAAATGCCTAACTTATCCAATCGAAATCAGAACCTGAAATTCAGGATGTCACACAGAGTCTTGAGTGGCTGGACTTTTTAATAGTATTTCTCACTGGTTTATCTTGAGCACCAAGGATTGAAGTGGCTTGGATGAGTTGATAAGGAATTGCCAGATTATTTGCTTGGCTACCAAGAAAGGCTCCTATTTGTCAATTTGATGTAAATTAGTCATTCACACGGAATCAACTCAAACACTGGGAAATTTACAAAATAAAACTGTCTAGATGTGAGGAAAACAGGAAGCTAGACATTTAGGAAAATGTAAAAAACACCTTATATGAGTAATTTCATATTATTTTAGCTACAGCCATTATATGTCCTTGAGGATAAATGTCGTCTTGATGGTACCTGTGCAAACTTGAATTAACTTCCGTTTTCTAGTTGGCCGTTTGAGAGCTGTAGTAAGACAATTGGCAGCCATCATGAAAAGGTATAAAATAAAAAGTTCATGAATTTGATATAGGTGCTAATTTTAGTCCCTGTTTGAAATATCCGTCGTCGATCTCACTTGAAGAAAAGGAAGATTACTCGGACCGGACTAATATTTGATCTGGTTGCTGATATAGCGGGAAAGCAGCTCATGGAATGCTGAGAGACATGGCCGAGAACCTGACGAAGTGGGAAGGAAGGAGAGTCCTCAGCTTCAGCAGATATCATGGTGATTGGTGAGTGATTTTTTCTCTCTTTTTCAATGAGACTTATGGTTGATGTGTTATTCTCTATTACTAAGGTTCAGATTCTTCCGCCCTAGTGGAATGACAACGAAAATTTATTTTCCAACCTTGCCGTAAGTCGTAACTTTCACATAAGTTGTTGTGAGACACAGAATGGCTTTTAATTTTTGAGTATTCTACGTTATGATATTTTATATTAAGGTTACGATGAGAACGATTGTTGAGCCTTGATTGGTCCTTTTGAAGACTCTATCGAGGTCTTGGGAGTTGTGTGATCGTACATTTTCCCCCTAAAGGTATGGTTTATGCATTCTATTGTATGACATGATATAATGTGGTTGTCCATTCCCTACGAAATTTTGGTCAAATCAATGTCTTTTTTCCCCTTATCCAGTTTTGTAATAATTGAGACGATTCTGTGGATAGGAGGCTTCTGTGAGATTTACTCGCCAACCGAATTCCAGTAGAGCTTGACATCACAAAATAGGAAGAGCATGCGGAGACGGACAAAGCAATAAGCATCGCTCACGCGGCAATCGTAGTTTTTCATTTTTTATTTTTTATAGGAAATTTCAGAGAATATCCTCACTTTTGGACACGCGCTAAACACCGTCTCCAGTTTTGAAATCCCACGAAATTCCCTGGTGCTGCCGCCGTGGAAAACTTACTAGATGGTCAATCCACTTTGTTCGTGACAAATATTCTCAGTGCCCGATACTTGCTCATATGTGTCCATATACACCACCGAATAACGACGATCACCAGCAGCGAAACTTTCGACCAGTACACGATCGTGGGCGTTGGATTGTTACGGTCTTCTAATTCGTTGGGCTGCAATGTCCTTTGACGAGTCTGGACCATTTTAGGTCTTCTGAGATTATTCAAATGACGTTTAAAATGGTCGTTTGAACCAATTCAGGTCTTGTGAATTGTTTTTTTTTTTTGTTTCAAAAGTGAATTTAGTTTCAAATAAGAGTCTTAACCAAATCTTATTTACAGCTAGGGTGTATTTTCATTTGAGTATTAACCAAATCTTACTTTTTTCATTTGTTTTTCCTTTCTTTCTTTCTCAATATTGCTCATGCCTCCTTTGCCTCGCATCACCTCAGTCTTGGCAACAGCATCAACCTATTCACCAGTGAGCTCGCATAGATGTTGAATAATTTGAACAATTTAGAAAAAAGAAGAAAATGAAAAAGATATTTGAGAAGTTTTGTAGACTTGCCACTCAAATTCTATGCACTTTTGTAATTTGTAGCCTTACCATCATCAAAACTCAAGAGCTTGCTCCGCATCTTGCAACTTTCAATGCACTTTATGAATTCTGCAATTGACTTAAATGACTATATTTGAAATGTTGTACATATATTTAATATTATATTGATAAAATTGACAAGTTCAATACTCATAGAATAAATTTACAATTAGATAGGTGATTTTGTCTGCCTTTTTTACGTTTAGGCGGATGTCAACCCTCTTTTAAACTTGCATTTTTATAAATCGGTAATTGAAATGCATTGACTCATCTAGGCTGGCATCAAACGGAATGGAAACATAGAAGCGCATAATGTCTCGCCCTCTGTCATTTGGCAATGATCAGCAAATCGATGATGAATCGACATCACTTGTGGGTAAGGGAATTATTTCCCGACATGTGGCTCCGCATGGGTCCAAGAGGATTAGCCAATTCTTGGGTCATGTGACACGTGTCGGTAACGCCAGTCAACATCCAACTCTCAGAAGAGTTAGTGAATTTCGAATTTTCTTTTTCATCGGTTACGATTTCTTAAGAGTTTTGAATGTATAAAAAATTGATAAAAGGATGCAAATATCCTCAATCTTTAAAACTATAAACTTCGAACAAAATTATTATTTTTAACTAAACTTTAAATAAGAAAATGAGATCTTCAGGATGTCCTTATTGTTCTGGCTAATGTTGTTGTTGTTGTTTTTTTTTTTTTTTATTAAAGTTACACTTTTTGTCCACGTAAGTTCTCTCTCTCTTAAATAATAATAAATCCTAATAAGTTTAATCGGTAATCCAATTTCTCAAGTGTGAAATCTGACTAAATTCAACCAACGCTTAAAGGGCATCGGAGTACGACCTGGATTAAATGCTACCACTTTGGTTGGCATCCATCATGTCCTTGAACATGGTACATGAACTCAGGGTGTGCCTAAGGATCATCAGTTTAGAAAGGACGAGTTCATGTATTCTTTCTAGACCTCACACACAAAGACCCAGGTGGTCATCCACTTGTGAGGACCACCCAGTGGTCCTCCACATGAGACACCCTCTATGTTGCATTTCTTATTTTTAATGTGTCATTGTCCTCATATCTTAACCCCCCTTGTTAGTAGTTGAATATTTTTATTCCCCACTAATTAGGGAATACGGGAAGTAATATTACGAGATCTCTCACCTCAAGGCAAAATTCTCGCTTGTTTATTCTCATTTGAGCCTTTTAAGGATCGACCCAAGTCCAAATAGATTTAGCTTTTCCTAGTTTACTTTTTTTCTTTTTTCTTTTCCTCTACCCATGTGCTTTGCAAAACCAAATCTTATTTATATTTAGGGTATATTTTTGTCTAAGGACTTTTTTTTCCTTTCTTCTTCTTTCTTTTTCATTTTTTTTCTTTCTTGCTCAATATTGCTTCTTTTCCATTTGTTTTTCGTTTCTTTCTTTGTTGATATTGCTCACACATCTTTTGCCCAGCATCACCTCCATCTCGACAATAGCATTAGCCTACTCACCAACAAACTTGCGCAGGTGTAGAACAATTTAGAAAAAGAAGAAAATGAAAAAGATATTAGAGAAATTTTGCAAACTTACTACTCAAATTCTATGCATTTTTGTAGTCTGTAGCCTCCCCATCATCAGAATTCAAGAGCTTGCTCCGCATCTTGCAACTTTGAATGCACTAGTGAATTTTGGCGATCGACTGAAATGACTATATTTGGAATGTCGTACAAATATTTGATATTACATTGCTAAAATCGACAAATTCAACATCCATAGAATATATATACAACTAAATAGTGATTTTGTTTGCCTTTTTATATTAAGGCAAATGTCAACCTTAAACTTTCAATTTCATAAATCAATAATTGAAATACATTAACACATCTAGACTCACGTCGAGCGGAATGGAGATATAGGTCGTGCATGGTTGTGTTTATTTTTTTGTATATGAACAAAATTTTATTTTTTTGTTCCTCAAAAAAAAACATAAAAAAGCATGGCGGCCAAAATCTATTTTTTTGTTCCCGAACAAAATCGAACGAAATAAGAAACAAAAAAAAGTTTTTTTTGTCAAACACTTTTGAAAACAAAATTTCTCGCCATGGCTATTTTCTTCTTTTTTTCCTTTGGCAAGGTCGGCCCCCATCGGCCGATCGCTAGCCATGACCGCCAAAAGAAGAAAAAAAGAAAAAAAGAAAAAAGAAAGAAAAAAGGAAAAGTAAAATAAAAATATTAAAAAATTGAAAGAAACAAAAAAATATAAATTTACCAAATGTGTTTCTATTCATTTTTTATTTTCTAATAAAGTTTTTACCAAACGCATCTTTCTGGTCAACAAATTGTTCCCTGGAATAGAAATGATTTTTTCTATTTATGTTCTTCAGAATAATTTTTGAACAGAAATACAAACAAATGCACCCATAGATGAGTATAACGTCTCGTCCCCAATCAATTGGCAATGATGAGGGAACCAATAGTGATTCACATCACTTGTTGGGTAAGGTAATTATTTCTGGACACGCGCTCCGCATGGGTCCAACAGGATTAGCCAACTCTTGGGTCAGTCAACGTCCAACTCTAAGAAGGGTAGTGAATTTCCAATTTTCTTTTTCATCTGTTACGATTTCTTAAGAATATTTTAACACATAAAAACTTGATAAAAGTATGCGAATCTCCTCAATCTTTAAAAATAACCTTAATTTTAACTAAAATTTGACCAAATTTCTTATTTTTTAAAAAAGTTGAAAATGAGATCCCCTCACTCCTCTCTCGTGGGCTCTCTCTCTCCACTCGCTTCACTCCTCTCCTCTGTGGTCCGACGCCCTCTCTAACCACTTTCAATTTTCTGCGGTCTCTCTCTCCCTCCCGTCTGTTTTTCACGCGACGTGCGCTCTTCTTAATTTTCAAGCTCCGCTCAAGAGTCAAGACCCACCAAACCGAATTTCAGTTTCGACTTCACCATGACCGTCTTCCCCTCTCCTTTCATTGCAAAAACCCACCCCAATCCCTTCTGCTTTCTCAAAGTCCAAACTTTCTGTGTAAAATTCCAGCGCTCTCTCTCCGCTGTAACACTTCTGCTTGCAGAAACAAAGAAGATGGACCCACCTCAATTCCTTCTGCTTTCTCCAACTCCAAATTTTCTATGTAAAATTTCAACACTCTCTCTCCTATGACACTTCTATTTGCAGATTGAAAGAAAAATGGAATTAGAGAGAGGGTGTCTGACAACAGAGGAGAGGAGTGAAGCGAGTGGAGAGAGGAAAAGCCAACCTCCCCTTATCTCGTCCGCAGCGTGCTCGTTTTTGTTTTCGTGGGTCAGAGTGGGAGGAAGAGAGAGGAGGAAGATGGTTTTTTTTGGGAATTTACAATCTTCTTATTTATGATTACATTACATGCTATTAGAAAAAGGGATGAACAACCACAAAACACTTTTATCATCGGATGTGCCGTGAATAAATAAGAAAAAGACATCAAGATAAAATCGTTAGAGCGGTTGAAATTTTTTTATTCCAATTTTATTTTTTTTTTTCCAAGTTTCATTGATTTTTGACGGAGGGCTTGTTTATTATCTAGTCCACACTTTATCTTTTTAAGAACTGGGTCCTTAAGTATTTGATTTGGTCACGCTGTTCATTCAATTTGCATTCTAATCCACAAGGACCTTTTTCAAGGCTTGTTGATCTTGTAAATTTTGCAAGTAAACTATAAATTTGCCGGCATTACTAAACATATTTTATTCTTTTTTTTTATCGTGGAATAAAAGACCATAATAGTGAGGAATTGGCCAATTGCCAAATTAGGCCTTATTTTTTTGGGTCATTCCCAAAATATAAGATCAAGATCCAAGAATTAGCAATGCTTAGCCAACAGCGTGGAGACCAAAATAATAGCAAAATGATTAAGTACAATATATTATATTATTATTATTATTATTATTATTATTATTATTATTATTATTATTATTATTATTAATTGACACCTAAATTTTACAATTTTATTATGTATAAGATTAGGAATTAGTCACTAAAACAAAAACAAAAACAAAAACAAAAAAAAAAGAAAACAAAAACAAAAGCAAAAACAACAAAAAAAAAGAAAAAAAAAAAAAAAACGTGGAAGGGGCCGAGCCCGTTTCCCTCTTGGCCCGGCCCACGTTAGCCTCTGTCCTCCTCCAGCTTGTTTCGCACGCGAAACCTGCAAAAAGAAGGCAGCAGCAGCACTGCAACTGAGGAGCAGCGATAGGAGCAGGAGGATCGGGGTCTGGCGTGATCCGCGGGTTTGGGAGCAAGCCAGTCGACAGGCTGGCGAGACAGGAATCGGGCACACCGATCGTTGTCCTTGAAGAGCTCGGGTACCTGCATATGGGGAGAGAAGCGCGAGAGAGAAAAGCAGGAAAACACAAGAGCGAAACACTGAGGAAAACCGGGAGGAAAGGAAGGAAAGAGGTCGGAGAAGGAGCTGAGGAGCTCGGAACGTCTAGCTGCCGCGGTGAGCCGTCGATCGCCGCTGTAACCTTCGGACCCAGCAGTACAGGGAGCGAAAAAAAAAAGCCGAGAGAAATACTGAGAGAAAACGACAGAGAAATGGAGAGAGGGATAGAGAGTTAGAGCGAGACGGAGAGCGAGAGAGCCAGAAGTTGCCTGGGTCGAGCGTCACTGGCCCACCCTCGACGCCAGTTGCCGAGGTCCTCGAGCACGCGACTTCTCGTTCCCGAACCTCTGCATTTACGGTGAGTTTCCTTTCAGTTCAACCCGGTCGTTCCCGAGGATCTCGGCTCGGAGACATCGCGAGGCGGCCGACCGAAGTTCGATTCGTCTCGAACTGGCTCTCGCGCCGCAGTCTTCGAGCCGAGTAGGGGTTTTTGTGACGGAAACTCATCCCCACGAACTTTTTTTTGCACTGCCCTGTTTTAGTGATAGAATAGCCGGGCGAGTTTCCTCTGATCCTTGAGTTTTCTGGTCCAACCGAGTCGATTTATTTGATGCTGAGCATCTCTTGGTAAATTTCCTGGGTCTGGATTTGAGCGGATCCTAAAAATTGGTTGATATCCTCTCCCCTCAAGTCAGTGCTCACCACATGTTTGATGAAACGCTTGAACTAAGTCAACGTGGGTTTAACCGTGATTTTCAGATCATTTAGAATGAGCATGCTCCTGTTCTGATAAAAGGAATCCTTTATTGATCATGGAGCATGATTTTATTCAGATTTTGTTGTTGTCATGGCCAAATCCGAACTTTCTTTGGATGCGTGTTTCTTGGTTGTTGCCGTGCTCAAGGCAGTAGAAAATAACTGTGAACGTTCGTTTAATGTCTTGAGATCCTTGTCTACGAATGAAGTTCTCTTTAGTGTTTTCCTTTGAGCCCTAACGTTGAAACAGAAAAAGAGAGGAAGAAGAGAGTTTAATGTTCGGGAATGGTTCCACGAAGAGGTCAAATTTCTGGGAAAAAGGGGCAAACGTTCGGGAGAAAATAGGTCGGCATTAAAGTGGACCGTGGGGTGAATTGTTGGCTTGCTGGACTCACCTAGGTTTATTAGGCTTCGGGGCTTTTTCTGAAATTTGGGCTTATTAAGCTTAAGTTTATAATGGGCTTTGGGTTCTTTTTTTCTTCTTTTTTGGGAAATTGTGAATGGGTTGCTTGTCTGGAACGTTCCTTTCTCGCCACTTCTCTATGTTAATTATTATAATATTTTTTTCAAATTAATTAAAAAATTTAAAAAATTCAAAAATTCAAAAAATGTAGGTTTTGAGAAGGAACGGCTATGGATTGCCTTTATAGTGTAATTAGGCATTTATTTGCTCGTATATTAATTGTATTGCATGTTTAATTTGTATATTTAATTATGTTTGATTGCATGTGTTTAATTTTATTGCAATTAGGATTTTGGTAGTTATGATTATTACTTTAATGATTGCACCCGTATGATTACTTTAATATGTTTATGGATGAGTAGAATAATCCAAATTGCTTGATAAAAATCGTTTTGTTAAAATGAACAAGATTAGATACCAAAAGAGCATTAATTGACCAATTAGTGTAATTAAGTCTCCAACCCTTATTCTTTGGTTGCGTAGGAAGTAAGGTACTCTCCTATGCCTCACTTGGTTTCTAGTCGACCCAAATAGGCTAGTGGCAACTCATTTTATGTAAAATTCCTAAAATATATTCCAACGTCACGAGGGGTATGAGCTTGGGAGAGGTCACGCCTAATCAGGGGCCTTAGGTCCGTCCTTTAGCTAATACCCATAAACCCGTTCCTTCCCCTCGAGGGTAGGTCGCGACATTAATGATAATTGCAATTGGGTTTTTGGACGCATATCAACTGGACTTTTTGCCAATTGGTCAATAAGATTCACCGGAACAATGGGAATTATTTATATGCCTTAATGACAGATAAGGTGGCGGATGTATTTTATTTAGGCCATGTTTGGTTTAGCATTTGGAATGCTCATTTGAGCTCTAAAGTCCCTTGGCCAAATGCAAATGTGTTTGGTTCGTTTTTTTACGCAACTTTGGTAAGATGTAATTGCATCTCCAAGTGGCTCTAAGGGTCTTTAGCCCAATGCAGCTCTTGAGGTCCTTTGGAAAGTTGCATCTTCGGAATGCAACTTTTGGTATTGTTCATTTCTCTGGTGGAGAAAACGATCGGCCACCCGAATAAAAATAAATATAAAAATAAATATGTTTATATTTTATGTAAAAATATAAACATATATTTTATGTTTATTTTTTATATATAAAAATATAAAAATATCTATTATATATATTTTTATGTTTAATAAATATATTTTATGTTTATATTTTTATAAAAAAATATGTTTATATAAAAAAATATAAACATATTTTTTTATTTAGGCGTTCGTTCACCGGATTTGGTGGTCCGGTGGTCGGACTTCAAATAAAAATATAAACATATTTTTGCTTTTTTAATTTAATAAAAATTAATTACAAATGCAAATTTTACCAAATGGTATTTTGGCCAAAGTTGTTTCTCAATGCAAATTTTACCAAACGACATTTGCATTTCGGAAAACCCCTTCACTCAAAGGCATTTGCATTTCGCAAATGTATTCCCAAAAGCCGAACCAAACGGGCCCTTAGTAATTAGTTCTTAAATGACAGATTTGGTGGGAGTGACCCAAAACGAACACGCTTTTGGGTACTACGAGAAGGTCCCACTAAGATTCAAATTTGACAACATCCATCAATCTCTTCCCATGAAAGTTTATGTGCGTTTAATGCATTTTCATGACTATCTCTTTTGACGTTGTTCCCAAGAAACATATATTTATGAACCTTAATACCAAAAAATGCAAAAAAGAATTCTGTGTGGGATGTGGGTTTTTTCCATAATTGGTAGGCAAAAGCGCCTCATGCAAAGACTTCAAGCTCTTTTTTGACATTGTTCCCAAGAAAGATACATTTAAGAACCTTAATACCGAAAAATACAAAAACGAATTCCGTGTGGGACGTGGATTTTTTCCATAATTGGCAGACAAAAGCGTCTCATGCAGAGACTTCGAACTCTGCGAGTCCAACTCCCTCTCCCTATAAATGCAGGCCACCATTCTCCTCTTTCTCTACGGTCACTTCTAATTCTCCTCTCATCCTCTGATATGTAACCCATCTGAACTCTGCCCTCAATCCTCGATTCCTTTTCTCCACTATCATGCCGAAGACCACGGAGAATTGGGCATGCAATTACCCCAGCTGCGGGAAGAAATTCACTAAGGAAGGATTGAGGCACAACACCAACGTTGTCCACTGCAAAGCTACATCCAAATGTGGGCGGTGTGGTGTTGTCTTTAATCTTGACTCAGAGCTTTAGAAGCACCAAGGAGCTTCGGGCCGCAACTGCTGCGGTGGTCAAGCCACCAAGAGCGATGAGGGTGGCGGAAGCAGTGATCAAGCCACCGAGAGTGGGTGAGGCTATCGGCTAGTAAATAAGGATGGCCAGCCATCATTGATGGTGGCAACCATGGTGGGGCCGATCCGCTAAAAAGTGGTTTTCAAATCGGAAGGGTTGCTGCCATCAACCACCCGCGGTGGCCGATCTGCATTTGTTGTTTTTTTTTTTTTTTTTTTTTTGGCTTATACTTAGTTTCATATCATATGACCATCTTTACAAGAAAAGAAAGAAAAAGAACATGCTGAGCGACTAAGCAAACACCCTATACCCATATTAACAAGCCCAAAAAAAAAAAAAAAAAAAAACAACAAATGTGTGTCAGCCACCGCGGGTGGTCGCCACCATTAATGATGGCAGCAACCCTTATTTACTTGGCCGATTTGAAAACCACTTTTTAGTAGATCGGTGCCGCCATGGTTGCCGCCATCAATGATGGCTAGCCATCATTATTTACTAGCCGATAGCCTAACCCACTCTTGGTGGCTTGACCGCTGCTTTCGCCACCCTCACCACTCTTGGTGGCTTGACCGCCGCGGCAGTTACAGCCCAAAGCTCCCTAGTGCTCCTGAAGCTCTGAGTCAAGATTAAAGATAGCACAACACCGCCCACATTTGGATGTAGCTTTTGTAGTGGATGGCATTGGTGTGGGGCCTCAATCCTTCCTTAGTGAATTTCTTCCCGTAGCCGGGATAATTGCATGCCGAAGTTTTCGTGGTCTTCGGCATGATAGAGGAGAAAAGGAATCGAGGGTTGAGGGCAGGGTTCAGATGGGTTATACAGGAGAGGATGAGAGGAGAATTAGAGGTGACCGTAGAGAAAGAGGAGAATGGCGGCTTGCATTTATAGGGAGAGAGAGTTGGACTCGCAGAGTTTGAAGTCTCTGCATGAGGCGCTTTTGCTTGCCAATTATGGAAAAAACCCACGTCCCACCCAAAATTCGTTTTTGCATTTTTCGGTATTAAGGTTCTTAAATGTATCTTTCTTGGGAACGACGTCAAAAGAGCTTGAAGTCTTTGCATGAGGCGCTTTTGCGTACCAATTATGGAAAAAACCCACGTTTCACACGGAATTCGTTTTTGCATTTTTTGGTATTAAGGTTCATAAATGTATTTTTCTTGGGAACGACATCAAAAGAGGTAGAGTCATGAAAATGCATTAAACGCATGTAAGCTTTCATGGGAAGAGATTGACAGATGTTGTCGAATATGAATCTTAGTGGGACCTTCTCCGTAGTACCCAAAAGCGTGTTCGTTTTGGGTCACGTCTTTTGTAGGGCCCCACCAAATCAGTCATTTAAGAACTAAATACTAAATAGAATGGCAGCTTGCGTTTATAGGGAGAGTGAGTTGGACTCGCAGAGCTTGAAGTCTTTGCATGAGGCGCTTTTGCCTACCAATTATGGAAAAAGCCCACATCCCACATGGAATTCGTTTTCGTATTTTTCGGTATTAAAGTTCTTAAATGTATCTTTCCTGGGAACGATGTCAAAAGAGGCAGAGTTAATGCAAGCCCCGTCATAAGTTGAATGAACATGGAAATGCATTAAACGCATGTTGACACCTAAATTTTGACGATTCGATTATTTATTTATTGCATAGAAAATGAAAGGTCAAATTTATTCCTGAAAAAATATTAATTGCATATAGATTTAGGTGCATTTATTTTTAATTTGTATTTTTTGCATTTTATTGGACCGGTGGTGAATAGGTTCAAATTAATGGTACTGAGCTTTAACTTAGTAGGCCAGACTAAGCCCATGAAATAAGCAAATTGATCTGAGCCCGTTTCTTTTAATGACAAAAATTACTTAAATGGAGATTTGAAATGACATTACGGTGGATTTTTGGAATTCAAGAAAATGGGGTTGCAATCTTATCTTTAGGCGATAAAATCAGTAGAGAATATTTAGGAGATTGGGAAATTAAAAAGATTTTTGTGATCAGGAGGTTATAGACAATCTTTCTAAGAAGAAATATTCACAAAAGATTACGTTTGTTTTGCCTATAAAAGGAGTGAAAGGAGGTCGATGGAACGGGGGCTTCTCTTTGTTCGAAAAAAGAGAGTTAAAAAGTGAAGTGAGAGGGTACGTGCAGAGGGGAGAGAAGTTCTCATAGGTTTTCCTTATGCTGGTTTCGAAGTAAGCAAATGGAGCACTTTTTCTTCTGCTGAAAAGTGCAGTAGAGCACAGCAACAGGGAGAGAGAGAAAGGTGAGTGAGACATGTGAGGAAAAGAGAAAAAAAAGCAACCAAAGCAAAGGAAGAAGGAGGAGACCAGCGCCGCTGCTCACGGCCGATCCCCTCACCAGCGCACCACCGTGCCCGCACCTGCGCCATCGTGCTTGCATTGCCGCAACTCGACGCCAGCAACGCAGCACGACTCAATGCCTAAGCCACTCCTACTCTGTTCCGTTTCGCCATAAGCCACCATTGCGCGCCTCTAGCCCTTGACGCTGCAGCAACCCGCGAGCTTGCCTTGCTACGCCTCCACCTACCGGTCATCGAGCCACCGTACGCTTGAGCAACACTAGGATTGGTCGCCGAACTCCCCTTTGACGAAGCCACCGCCTTGCTGCACCGCGACGCCATTGCTCCGCGCCTCTGTTCTTGCCCGAGTCACTGATCATCATCACCGCTCGACCCCCTTTTGCGATTCTAGCAGCGAAGCCGTTTCTGCCTGCGACCCAGCCGCGCCACCGCACCCCTGTGCCGGTCTCTACCACTCCTGCAGTTAGATCCGACCACCGCGACCTTTGTCCAGTGACTCGACACTGCTGCCGAGCCGCTCCACCCGCCCGGCGTCCAACGCCTTTCCTCTGAGTGACGCTCCTATAGCATCTCTCTGTTTTTTTTTTTTTTTTTTTGCATCAGTCCTCTGACCCACGCAACAGCCCCTGCTCGCTATTGTTTTTCCCTCGTTGCGCGCTGGTCATTCCTCGCCGGAGCTCACTGTTGTTTTTCCCTCGTTGCGCGCCGGTCATTCCTCGCCGGAGCTCGCTGTTGTTTTTCCCTCGTTGCGCGCCGGTCATTCCTCGCCGGAGCTCCGACGCCCGCTGCCGCCCCTCACTGGAACGCCGGTGACTAACTCCTTGGCAACCCATCATCCCCGGCGAACCACCACAAGCTGCCAAGCCCTATTTAGAAAAAGAAAGAAAAAGAAAATCAAATTTGGTAGTTTTTTTATTATTGTTTATTATTATTTATTTTGCTTATTTGGTAGAATTATTTCTTAATGTATGATCGAGATTCCGGCATGAAATAGCCTCTTAAATTAGGGATTGACAGTCCAATTTTCGCGCCCGAAATTCGACTCACAATCTCTTGCAAAATCAACAATCTAATCTCACGCTTGAAATTTGATTTGCGATTTATTTAAAAATTGGCAAACTTGATTTCATGTGCAAGATATGGTTCGCTAATTTATGGATATCAATACTATGTTATCTGATTTGCCGTCACGTTGGTCGAATTAATTTTAGTTTAGTAAAAGGAAAAATCCAAAAAAAAAATATTTGAATTTGGATTAGGTCAATTTTAGAATATCTCTTGTTATCTTGCATATTTAGAATATGGATTTTATTTCGAATTTGTTTTAAAAAAGATGCATTCATTTAGAATTTTTTTATTTAAAAATTTGAATTGCACGTTTAATTATTTGGCATTTTTAATTTCGAATTTCATAAAAGAAAATGAAAAAATTAGAATTAAGGCATTCTTTGCACGCATTGCATATTAGGATAGATTGCATGCTTATTAAGAAAAATAGAAATTATGTGCACGTCATATAAAATTAGGTTCATGAAATGCATGTTATTTAGTCATTATTGTTAGGTTCATTTAATTAGAAATTGCCCATTATTAGAATTAGGTCATTTTGGTTAATTTGGATTGCATATTTAATTATTACATGTTCAAAAAATTATTTTACTCATTCATATAGTTTAGAACACATTGTCATGTCATACCATTTCATGTTAGATTAGAAACATTGCATTGCATATAGATTAGATTTTCATTAAAAATGAAAACACAAATTGAGTAATTACTTGTCAATTAGAAATCATATTTAAGATTATTGATATGAATTCTGATCTAACAACACATGTGCTTTTATTGCTTTTAGGTAAGTTTTTGCAATTTATTCACTATTTTATTTAGGTGTTAAATTGGTGATTTGCGCACTTGTGTGATCACCTTATATGTTAGGTAGATAAATTAAAATCAATTCAAGCTACTTACCAAACCAAACATTTTCTCAAAATAAAAGAAAAAGGTACCGAAATGGCATTAGAAAAGTCTAGTTTAACCAAACCCCCAACCTAAAATCTTTGGTTTGTAGAAGTAAAATAATTCTACTTAGGTGTCTAATGACCTACTGTAAACTGATTAGTGACAACTCCCTTTTGCATGTTAAAAGTTTAAACCCAAGTTGCGAATTGATATGAGCTTGGGAGAGCTCAAGCTAAGTCTAGACTTAGAAATCCATTAGCTTAACTTTAGGTGGTTCACCCGAAATTTAGGTCGCGAAAACTTAACGACTCCACTAGGGACTTGAGTTAAAACTCTTAGTGGACTTAGGCCAATTTTTCTTTTTTTTTTTAAAAAAATATTTTTTTTTTGGCAACGATGATCCCAAGTACGTTCATAACATATAAGGTGTTAAATGTTCTTGTAGATGGGTGGTATAAAGAGAATAGTGATTGCTAACCCTTATCTTGTAGGTTAGAATTGGGGATGAATGTTTTAAATTCAAATTATTGAAGTGTTGTTTGATATAAACTGTTGTGCATGCCTTGCATTTACAATACACTCTTACACACACAACTTACTGCCAGACCTGGGCCGCATAGGATTATCTAAGATGGTATCAAAATAGATACCACTCTAACTGCATACCCGTAGTACGAGTCGCCCATCTCGATCTCGAAATTTCTTTTTTGGTGTCAAGAGTACCCACCTTAGTTCGCGTGCTCGCGACTTGGGTTGGCTCTTTGACCAAGCTGAAGTCATAAGGACTTGACTTAGTTTGCACGCTTGCGGCTAGTCAGATCATCCTTATGGCTTCACTTTGCTAAGCCTGTCTAGAGTAGAAATCGAGCCTCACATTTCATGTGCATGTTTATGTGATTGCCATATATTTTCCTTGGCAAAATAAGTCTTCTATCCCTATGCTAATGCAATTTAATTACTTTGTCATACTCTTGGTCCGTCCATGACAATCTATGTCAATCATTGATTTTATTCATTTGTCAATTAGAAATGAAATGAAGAAATTGCTATGCAATGAATCATTTGGAAAATAATAAAAAACTTTGGAGAATTTATTTGCAATATGTCTAGGAAATTTGATCTCACTAGGGTGTCTATTTTTTT
This sequence comes from Eucalyptus lansdowneana, assembly GCA_017140395.1. Lineage (NCBI taxonomy): Eukaryota > Viridiplantae > Streptophyta > Magnoliopsida > Myrtales > Myrtaceae > Eucalyptus > Eucalyptus lansdowneana. Next base: position 7,822,810 of record CM029490.1, read on the forward strand.
AGCTCCCTTTAGGAATTTCCTTTCTTGTACGAACTTTTCATGAAAAAAAAATGAAAAATTAATTAGATCATTGTCATGGATTGGTTCTCTATTTACACATTGTGCTTACATATTTTCATTCATTTTAATTAGGTGATAATGGATCCCTTACGTTCGCCTATAATTACGCGATCAAGAGTTAGAATGGCTGATCAAACTGAAATGCGTGATCGAATGCCTATATGGAAGACCAACTCCAACAGCTTCTGATAACTCAAAAGCAATCTCTCCGAGTGGATTCAACTCTTGCACCTACTCTCCCCGAGACTGTAGTTCCAAAGCAAGCAAACAAGGCCCAAATGGACAATGAAGACATGCTTGAACTGGAAGATGACCCATTGTTGGTCACCGCTGAAAAAACTAAGTCTGACAATGTTTTTAAGATGGGCCAAGATGAAGTGGAAGTAATGGACACTTTGGGGGCAATCAAGTGGCAAATTCGATTATTTCGTGAAATATTCGGCTCCTCCTAGCTTTTATATTGATCCATGCGACATAGTTTTAGACGGATAGGATGGCATGGACAATCCAACTCCTCCTAAGATAGAGAACTTTGATGACGCCCTGGAAGGAATCACAAGCTTGTTCAATGATCTCGTCATATGAGACATTGATGAAGGACCTCTGGAAGAAACGGGCCCTAAAGAGTGACCTATTTATCTCTTTCGTACATTCTCCTATGTGGGAATTTTTATTGTTTTCTAGGAATTATTTTCGATTTCTTCTTTTTTTGCTTTCTTTTTAGGGCTTAGGAATTGCATTTTCCATTCAATAAATGTAATTGATTGATGAATTTAAATGAAATTACAAGTTTTATTTTGAGGGCATGATGAGGTACACAAAACTAGCCTGGTGATGATATCCAACTAATATACAAAAAGAAAAATTCAAAGAGAATTCTGAAACCTGGGCTTCATCATGCTTTTTCGTGTTAAAATGTTTCAAAAAATGCTTTTGCAAAAGAATTTCAAAAAATTTTCAAAAAAAAAAAAAAGATTTACCCTGTTGTCTTTTTGATCCATCTATTTTCTGTTTTCAAGGATGGTCTTATAGCATGCAAAGGTGTGGAAATGTTGCCAATTCCAGATCTGAGGGACAAGTTTGCTCCAAATTACAGTGGCTCATATGTGGTGAAGAAGGTACTTCTTGGAGGTGTTTTGATTTTGACAGAAATAGATGGTTGTGAGTTTTCCACTCCAGTTAATTTTGATGCCGTTAAGAAATATTACCTATGATAGGATTTGCCATGTCATGTTTTGAACTGCAAGCATTTTTATGATAAATTATTTGCCTCAATGAGTTGCAAATTTAATGGTCCCAATATGTTGCAAATCTTGCATGTTTTCCTTGATGAATTGTGTGAGATAAATTGAATGTGTCAAATGGGATACTTTGAAAAGATAAAATGCAAGCCTTATTCCATACATTGTTCATACACTAACCCCAAGTAAGTCATGTGGAAAAATTTCATGCCTACAAGGAAAATGGTGATCTCGCAAAGTGTACCTCAATAGGGTATTTAAAAATGCTCAATTCCAGTCTTCCAGGTTGCATACTGCATCATTCGTTGATGAGAATCGTGCATTGAAGCGGCATTAACTTAATAGGAACCTTTCGAATTAATGGCGTTTAAATGTATTCAAATAAATTCGGCTTTAAAATTTTTCAATTTATGGACTAGCTAACTCACTACTACAAAATTCTAAAGATCAGTCACTCAAATTGACTAATAAAATGTCCATATATGGTGATTTTACGATTGGTGGTAATATTCTCTTCTAAATATGTAAGGTTTTTTTTAAAAAAAAAAATTATGAGATTTTTTTATATTAATTCATGGAAAAGTGCGATGGCCACCTATTCCAAGATATCGAGAATACAAAGAGCTCTTTTCATAATTTTATCTTTTTTTGAAGATTTTTTTTTTTTTTAATATCAAGTCAACCTTTTTTGGTTTTTGGGTGGCCATGCAAAAGATGGAAGCATGAAAAAAAGGGAAAACGGCAAGGCAAGATTTTGATTGTACTTCCATCGCTTGGAAGTGAAATGGTTGAGATATAGACAATACAACATTGCTCTCCACCAATTCGTTCCTTTTCGTTTCCCCCTTTTTTTTGTTGGACAAATTTCTCACTCTTTAATGTTATGAAAAAAGACTTTGCTCAAAAAAAAAAAAAAAAAATGTTATGAAAAAAGACTACACCCTTCCAAGTCATTTGCGATAAGTGCATTTTGACTTCTTTCTTTTTATTCAAAAGTCAATACCTAGATTCATATACATATTTTTTTTCATAATTTTCAAAATTTTGAATAATATTTTAAATTTTGATGAAAAAGTACAAAAAAATTGTATTTTACCATTTAAAATATAAAAATTAACTAGCTATGCAATCGATATCCAAAACCCTTCATCAATTACTAAATTTTCGGATAGTATAAATTTTGGGGTATTTTGCAAGTGCGAGGCACTTTTAGCAGTAGAATATAACTTTTAGACAGTATTATCATCATTGAGGATATGACAAAGGAGTCCTTATCAATGCTCCTAGCTTTCGACAAAAAAATAAAACGAAAGTAAAGAGCACTCCTAGCTTTAGTGCTCACATGCCCGTCACCTTGCCTCATCTTGCAAAATGACATGCATTTATAACAAATAAATAAATATGTGAATTTTAAATTCTGACCCCAAGTAATATTTTTAGCAACCTAATTTTTAATTTAATTTGCTGTAAACCCCGACAAAGAAAAAAGTTATACAAGTTAAAATGTGGCTTTGATAAAGGTAAAAGGAGGAATATCTGTAGTAAGGGCACTAAAAAGATCAATAAGAGTAGCAAACGAAAGTGTTGTATATATTTTTTGCAATATACATGCATGGGGATCTTGATGGGCGTGTATCTCCTTAAATCTTTCAATTAATTACGATGGTAAACTTGCATGGACCGACGTTATTAAGAGTGTCATGAGCAAATGAATTTCCTATTTTTGCCTAATTTTGCTTTCATCTTTTGAAATTTCCCAATGCTGCCTGTTTCCTCATGGTTTCCATTGTCTCGATTGGAGTTCGTGAGATTAATCTGCATGCGCTTCCCATCAGATCGATCCATTATGTCAAATTAAAATATCAGCGACATTCTTGTGAAGGGTTTCCATAGTAGCTTTTGAGAACATTAAACATTGCGACTTTTGTTGAGTTTTAAAATTTGTCAAAGATATTTACTTTTTTAAGCACACGTATTGGTCATTTAAACGAATTTAACTTTTCATAACAAGTTATCTTGAAATTGATGGATTCTTAAGATTCTCTCTATGTTATTAGTAATTCTCTCACGTAATGTGGACTTTTCGGGTTAATGTGGACTCTACATGATAATTGTGCTTTGTTTGAATAAACACCTTTGATCAGCCAAATTAATAATAATTAGAGCGCAGTCCCACTACAGTCAGGTATTATTTCTTGCTTTTATTACGCCAAAATTTACACGATGCTCGTGTTAATGTATGGTACATGTGTCACTGACAAGAACCCATAAAACTTTTGATTTGATTAGTACGATTTGTTAATTTAATTAATTAATTTATTCGATTGCTATCAAGAAAAAAACACGGTACAAAATCAATGGTTGTAGCAGTTGGGTCAGGCCATGTGCACTGCCGGAGTTTTGTTGGGTTCTTTCTGAACCGAATCTCAATAGTGGCCACTATAAAGTACATCTGCCATCTTAGCTGCATTTAAGGAAAATATATAATTTTCACCTCTAAATTGACAGTTCTTTTGTAGTAGTAGTAGTAATAATAATAATAATAATAATAATAATAATAATAATAATAATAATAATAATAATATATTTTTTTAATTTTTTTTTTGGGATGTCAACGGATTGTCAAAGTGTTTGCAGGACGTGGCGGGTCAATATAGCCATTATATAGATATTTTTGGACATCCATATCCTCACGATCTTTCTGTTGAATAAATGCAAGAGAAACAAAATAAATAAACAAATATCATAATTTCTATATTGAAAGCACGTGCGGAATGCATATTAGTTGTAAATAATATTACTAGAAATTCTTCTCAAACTAATGAAATACAAATACAACAATGAAGATGCAAAACGCAACCCACTTGATTGTCGAAACAAATTGCTTGAATAGGCTTTGTGGGCCACTGGAGTTTTACATATTTCAAGTCTACCAAAAGTTTAGTTCAATTCAACTGTATCAAACTCAATAAGAATAATGTGATATAGATTTTTTTTTAGGATTAATATCACAAAAAACCTTAAATTGATGCGCCTATGATAAATTTACCATAAATTAGTTTATGTTAAATTTTATATTAAACTATTGAGCTTGATGATATAGATAATTTATAGGTATATATGTTTGGGGTTTTACTCTCTTTTGTCACATGTGTACAAATTTAGGGTTTCCATGGTATTAATCTAATTTAACGGAAATGAATAAAAAGTAAATTTTTCATAAATATATTAGTTTGGGGTTTTTGGTATAAATTTGTCACAAGTTAGTTTGGGGGTTTTTTTGTGATTAAAGAAAGTTAGTTGTGGGTTTGGTAAACCATTAGGCTTTTGGAAACCTGGCAACGAGGAGTGGAAAGAGTTGACTCCCCCGGACCTAGATAATGGTGTTGTGGATGTCATGCATTTTTTTTTTTTTTTTTTTTACTGGGGGTAATTTGTTGCAGTTAACTCCAAGGGTAGTATATTCACTTGTGACGTGGATGGACCAGATCCAACAGTTCAAGTAATATTGGAGGCACTGGAGATGCCTCCAGGTTTTCAAGATAGCATAGATCGTTGCATGCGGCAATCGGGCCGTCTATTGCTGATCTTAGGATTTGGACAACAAGAGCATGGACAGCCAGTTTTCAGGTTTTAGACATTGATTTAGATGTTAGAAAGTGGACGGGGCTTGAGAGCATGGGGAATGTGTCCCTCTTCATGGGTTTCAACTCTTCCTTTTCCTTACAGGTTGATGAAAACAAGCAATCTATCAAGCCGAACTGAATTTACTTTGCCTAGCGTGCGGATATTGGAATATACCCCATGGAAGATGGAAGAATTGAGTTTGATAAAGAAGCTGATTTTGATATTTTTCTGACTCTATGGATTGAATCTCTGCCTCTATGGATTGAGCCAAGATTTAAGGTAGCACTAAATTGACCTTCTTCTAGACAAATACAAGTTGCCTTCTATTAGTAACTACTTGTGGTAAGATTTGCTTATGACTCGAATTTGAAGTTGGTTATAGAAATGTGCATATTTTGTTAATCTTTTGATGCAGGGTAGGGTTGCTTTTGAGATTACGCATAGTCCATAGAGATTGTGTTCTTTATGTGTTTTATGAAAATATTATCCAAATTTTATTCAATTCAAATCGATAAAGTCATTTTCAATAAATGATGGATTTATAAGATGGGCTCAAGGTCCATCCGCTCAAGTTGGGCCCAAAAGGGCCCGGCCCACGGGAATAGGGCCCGTGGAGGGGGAAGGTATAAAAGGGAGGAGAGAGAGAGAAAACGTACCTTTTGGCACAATCAACGTACGCTTCTCTCCCGCGTTTTTCTCTCCCCGAAGAACGAGATAGGCATACGGCTTCCAATTTCTTCCCTTCAAGGCTTCATCGACCGGATTCTCTTCCTCCATTGACGACGGTGTTTAATCTGTGGCTAACAAGGTACGCTCGAATCACGTGGTGTGCTTTACGATCGGTGATACGTGTCGTTTTCTTGGGCTTCGCTTCCGCTTGAGTTTAGGGGTTCGATTTAGTGTCGAATCCGGTGTTTCGGGGATCAGTCATTCCCAACATTGGTATCAGAGCCAGGTTCACGTTTTCCCGATCAATTTGATGTTTTTTGATTGAATTTTCGCAAAAGGTTTTCGGCCGTACGGATCGGGGCGTGAAATCCCGACACCCGAGTACTGTACGCCGTTTTTTCTGAGTTTCCGTAAGTCGGAATAAAAATCTGAAGGCATAGGAAGAAAGGCGACGTCGAGCCGAGTCCAGGGACATGTCGCCGGCCGCCAGGAGACGCCGCACGCGCCCACACGCGCGGCCAGAAGCCGCTGCGCGTGGGCGCGACGCGCCCGGAAGCGCTGGCTTCGCCAGCGCGTGCGTCACACGCGCCGGTGGCGAACCGGCACGTGCGCGCCGGCGGCCGGCGAACCGGCACGCGCCGGTCCGCGGACCGACGCGTGCTGACGTCACCGATGACGTCATCGATGACGTCGGTTGGCCGGGCGGCGACCCGACCGGTGGCCCGACCCGACCCGACCCGCGGACGCAGGCACGCGCGTGGCACGTGCCGCTGACGTCTGCGTGACGTCAGCCCCCGCACGCGCGACGCACGTGCGGTCGGTCCGCGCGAGCAGTCCGACCGGGCCGACCGGCATGTCCGGTCCGACCGGTTCGACCCTCGCGACCGGTCCGACCGGTCCGACCCGCGCGCCCGTTGACCCGACCCGTTGACCCGTTGACCGACGACCGTTGACCGTCCCTTGACCGTTGACTTTGACCGTTGACCCGAAAAAAAAAAAAAAAAAAAAAAAAAAAAAAAAAAAAAAAAAAAAAAAAAAAGAGGAATTTGTTTTCTTTTTCAGTCATGCCTATGTGGGTTATAAGTAATCCATTTTTGATTCTGCATTTGTTGCATGAATTTTAGAAAATTATGTATTTTCTTTTATATTAATTATGGATTATAAGTGATCCATTTTTAATTCTGCATTTGTTGCAGGAACGATAATGCGTTATGCAAGGATACCTGCAATCCCGAGAACGGACGAGGGAAATGCAAGACTTAAGAGGCTGATGAAAGAGTTAGCTGATTATCGGTGGCATGACGGTGATTTAGTATCACATGTGATCAAGGTCAATCAGATGATACAGGAAATCATCTGGAATGGTTATCTTATGCCGGATTTTGAGAAGGTGCCGGCTTTGATGAACACTCTTCCACCTGAATGGCAAGCAGTGTTGGATCGGTTATGGGAGGTCAACGTGGTCCCGGATTATAGAAGGTTTGGTGGAAGCTTTTTGTGAGAGAAACTATAGGATTGAGTTGACCAAAACTTCAACCCTTAGATTGAGCGCCACATGGCGCCGATTGAATGCGCCTTGGAGGCGACATGAAAGCTCTCCAAAAGTTTTTCCATGGTTGGCAAATGTGCCTTCGAATTTCTCGATGTTTTGACTGATAGATTAGAAGGGACATTCCCTATTTATTTCTTTGATTGATTATGTAATGATTACTACCTGATTGTTGTTGATGAAGCAACCGATATATTAGTTGTATCATATGAAAGCATTGTTATTTTATTGAATGTTAAGATTTTTTATCTCGCTCAGCTATTGCTGGTTCTTGTGGGTAATTAGTCATGGGTAGTAATAGAAGTTTTTGTAACTTCATAGGATTTATTTGCATAAGATAATTATATTAATAATAATTTTAAGTTAGGATTTTTGGAGGATGATTGGAAACATAGTGACCTTTTGATTCTGAAGCCTTACTTGAAATTATTTATTAATATGATGGGTCTATGCAAATAGGGATGCATAAATGATAGGCATTAATTATTCGTGCATGTATGTCTGATGTGTTCAGAACGATAGTTCGGCAACTAAGAATGTAATTGCTGATATGAACGGCAATAATTGTGAAATATTGAATATGAAGATTCAATATGTGCTGGAAAAGCAAGAAGCACTAGAAGCTCTTGACCACATTATGGAAGACATTGAGGGTGTCGTGCACCACCTTGAGCTAGTAGAGGACCGCTTAACGGTATTTGAGCCGTAAATAGACATTTGCTATGCTGGTTCTAGCTCAGAAAGGGCTTTGTGCTCTAAGCACAAGCGTATTGATTCGTTCAATATGTGGGAATGCAAAGGATCAAATCCTTATTGCAAGAAATCAAGAGTTAACCAACACAAGAGAGGAAAACGTCCTCAAGTGAAGAAAATGTCAAGGGTGTGATGTTACAATTGTGACAAGAGAGGTTACTATGCTCGCGACGATCGTCGTGAGCCAAAGAAGCTATACACCTCTTGTACATTTGCGAACTTTGCTTATGTGTCAAGTTCTGCATTATAGGCTAATCCAATTCTTTGTGGAATGTAGACTCAGAAGCGATAGACCATAAAGGGAAGGATAGAGAATCCTTCGTGGAATTCCGATGAGTACCAACTGGAACTAAGTGTATCTATGTTGGAAACAACTCTAGAGCTGATGTAAAAAAAAAATTTGCATCGACCAATAGAACATGAGAGGTGGACGCATCTTTGATGTTCTATATACTCTGGAGATTCATCGAAATTTAGTGTCTGTCTTAATGTTGGTTAAGCTTGGTTTTGGTATGAACTTCCATAATAAAGGTGTAGATTTGTGTTTAGATACAAACTACTATGGTTGTGGTCACTTTCTAGATGGTTTTATTGTACTAAATGTTGACTGTGATGATGTCAATATGTTATCCCCTTGTTTCACGTCTTCTATCTTATATGATAATGATATGAATATGATGGCATGCTAGACTTGGTCATACGGGCCAATAACATATGAAAAGACTAGCCAAAAAAGGGCTTGTTGGGCAATATTGAAAAAGTTGATTTGTCCATATGTGAGCATTGCCTAGTAGGGAAAATGACAATGAGACCATTTGGAAAAAGTAAAAGAGCTGAATTTCCTCGGCATTTAATCCATTTGGACGTCTGTGGTTCAATGAATGTGAGGAGAAGGCAAGGGGCTGTTTGTTTCATCACTTTAATAGGTGATTCTACTTGATTCGGATATGTCTATTTGATTTCTCATAAATCTGAAGCATAAGTTGTTTTAGAAGGTTTATGAACATGGTAGAAAATCAATTAGACAAGAAAATAAAGGTATTTAGATCCGATCGAGGTTGAGAATATTTATCTGATAAGTTCAGAAAATTAAGTGATGAAAAAGGAATAGAAAGATAGTTGTCTATTCCATATACTCCTCAACAAAATGGTGTTGCAGAGAGAAGAAACAGAACCTTACTGGAATGGTTAGGTCCATGAAGGCGCATGCTAACTTACCCATCACTTTTTTGGAGTGATGTGTTGTTAACTGCTGCCTATATACTTAACCGGATGCCTTCCAAATCAGTTACTTCCACTCCATATGAGTTATGGACAGTTAGAAAACCGGACTTAAGTTTTCTTAAGCCATGGGGTTGTGCTGCCTATATTCATGAGTCCTCTCACAAGTTTGGGAAATTGGGTCCCAAAGGAAATAAGAGTATTTTCATGAGATACTACGAACACTCAAAATGGTATGTGTTCATGGGTGAGTAGGAAAGTGGGAGTATAACTGAATTTGAATCACGAGATGTCACATCCTTAGTGGATGAATTTTCTAAGAGGGGCGAAATAAGGGAAAATAACTCCCTATTTGAAACCTTGGATCAAGATAATGATGTCAGTGAAGTTTGTTCAAGTGGGAGTAATATGAGATGTAATGAATTGAATTCAACTCATTCTCAATTGCAACCACTTGATGTGACGACATCATCATTACCTAATCCAAGTGGGAGCATGATGGGGAATGATGTGCTAAGTGTACAATCTTCCATACGGTGAACAAGTCGCCAAAGTATTCCCCGTCGATGTTTTGACATTGAAAGGGAAACTTTTATGGTTGCTCCACAAGATGAGGATGAGCCAAGAAATATTAATGAGGCTCTGAACTGCCCTAATAAGGAAAAATGGATTCATGCAATGAAAGAGGAAATGGAGTCAATGAAATCAAACTAAGTCTGGGAACTGGTTGATCTTCCAAAAGGACGCAGAGCTATAGGAACAAGTAGGTTCTCTAAATAAAGCGAAAGGCTGATGGCTCAATAGAAAGGCATAAGGCTCGCCTTGTGGCGAAGGGGTATAATCAACAGGAAGAAATTGATTATGAAAATACATTTTCTCCTGTTGTGAGATTTACCTTGATTCGCATTATTCTGGCAATAATGACTAGTATGGATCTTGAGTTACATCAAAAGGATGTAAAGACTGCTTTCCTCAATGGAGAATTAGAGGAAATAACATATATGGAACTACTTGTTGGTTTCATAATGAAAGGCCAAGAAGAAAATGTATGTCGACTTTGTGGGTCGATATATAGCCTTAAGCAGTCGTCGAGACAAAGGTATATACATTTTCATAATGCCATAGTGGCATATGATTTTACAATGATTGACGAGGATCATTGTGTATATATCAATAGATCCAATGATCAATTTGTGATCATATCATTATATGTTAATGATATACTAATTGCCGGAAGCAATATGGAGTTGGTTAATACTGTCAAGAGATGGTTGTCTTCCAACTTTGAGTTGAAGGATATGTGATTGTAAATCCATAAACACTCCTATTGCAAAAAGGTGAAGGATTGAGCCATAGTCTGTGTCCAAGGACTCCACAAGAGAAGGAACAAATGAAACATGTTCCTTATACTAGTGCTGTTGGGAGCTTGATGTATGCTATGATGTGTACAACACCCGACATATGTTTTGCAGTTTGAATGGTGAGTAGTTACCAATCCGATCCAGGTCAAGCATATTGGAAAGCCGTTAAGAGAATGCTAAGGTATCTAAAGGGGACTGCTGATTATACGATGAGTTATTAAGGAAAAGGATCTGCAACTCAAAGGCTATTGTGATACTGATTGGGGAGGAGATTTAGATGAAAGAAAATCTATCTCTGGGTTTGTTTTCTTACCGAATAATAGCACCATATGTTGGAGCAGTAAGAAACAAAAGTGTATAGCCTTGTCCACGATGTAAGTTGAGTTCGTGGCATTATCAGCAGCAGTGTAAGAGAGTGTTTGGCTTAAGAGATTTTTGGATCATTTAGGTGTTATTAGAAATGCTGCAGATTCATTATTGGTTAACTGTGGTAGCCAAGCAGCAAAAAGCGTATACCAAAGATCCAAAATATCATGGCAAGACCAGACCTATAGATACCAAGTATAATCTTGTCAAGGATATGGTTGCACGAAAAGATATGAACTTAGAGTACATACTACGCATGGAATGGTAGCAGATCCTATGACAAAGCCAATACCTAGAGATGTGTTTTGTGGCCATATGAAATCTCTAGGATTGCGTAGAGACTGATGTACTGAATAAGTATTTTCCCTAAGTGTTCACAATTTGATGAATTTGTGTTTTCATCATTAATGCCTATGAATCTTTGTTTGATCTTTATGCATCTTAATGCTTAGTGCATTACTTTAAGTTGAGAAGTATGTCGGACAGATATGAGATTAGCCCACTCACACGGGTAATCGCCTCTATTTACTGTGTGATAAATGGAGATGAGACTGTTTTAAAGCTTATTATCTAGGTGATAATCGAGAGCTCAAGCTTAAAACACGTATGTCGCCTTAATCGGGTGTTAAGATGAGGATATAATACTTACTATGTCCGAAAGTAAAAATACCCCACATGTTTTACTTTATCTCGTCTAAAATGCCGATGTGAGTTCGATGAATTTTGTGAATGAGTAGATACGTGAACTCAAGTTAGACATTGGGTATGTCTGAACTATCATCTGTACGGTATTGAAAGGTATAGACATACGCTCCATGGGAAAGGAGTTAATACCGTAATACGTATTTCATACTACGTATGCATGAGACGACCAATAAGAGTGGCAAAAGTTTGATCTCAACTTTTATGTCGTGTGAGACTCTTGAGGAAGAGAGTTCCTCAATTTCATAGTCCCCTCATGACTCTTACTTATTCTCGAGATTTCTATTTAGTGTTTGCTATCTTAGAATGTTGCCAATGGTCATGAGTGATTCGATCTAATGGGGCATTTCTAGAAAAGCAAGCTGGACTGAAATTGAGAGTTTGAAGGAAAGAGGAAGATCGTTTTTGGAGAATCACATTATAGTTTTGTATTCACCGGTTAACCAATTATGACTGTCTTTGTGATAATCATAATTGTGAATACAATAAATATATATCATTGTTTAAAAGAGATCAAGAGAGATATAAATGTGATCGATCGATCTAGGTACTGCATACTAAATCTACTCGGAGTGTGATGCCCATTATGAGCTGCTATATATTCCTAACAGATGTATGGCAACGAGCTCTCAAAGTATGCTGGTCGCACGGATTATTCACCGGTATGAATGTTGAAGAAAGGAAAAGAGAATTATGTTCGGCCCACCATGTTAAGTGAGAGTCTATGATGGATTTTTCTCTGATAGGGCTGAGTAGGGCCTGTCCGCCCATGTTGGTTTTGCACCACCATGTGCGAGTGGGAGATGATGGATTTATAAGATGGGCTCAAGGTCCATCCGCTCAAGTTGGGCCCAAAAGGGCCCGGCCCACGGGAATAGGGCCCGTGGAGGGGGAAGGTATAAAAGGGAGGAGAGAGAGAGAGAAACGTACCTTTTGGCACAATCAACGTACGCTTCTCTCCCGCGCGTTTTCTCTCCCGAAGAACAGTAGGCATACGGCTTCCAATTTCTTCCCTTCAAGGCTTCATCGACCGGATTCTCTTCCTCCATTGACGACGGTGTTTAATCTGTGGCTAACAAGGTACGCTCGAATCTGTGGTGTGCTTTACGATCGGTGATACGTGTCGTTTTCTTGGGCTTCGCTTCCGCTTGAGTTTAGGGGTTCGATTTAGTGTCGAATCCGGTGTTTCGGGGATCAGTCATTCCCAACAATAAAAATTAATGAGCTTGATCAGCACGACATGAATTTGCCACACTAGATGACCGGTAACAAATTAAATCAGACTAGATATACGATAAAGGAAGAAACATTTTTTATGGCATAAAAGATTAGTTTAAAAGAACTTTTATCAATTGAAATTAGTTTTATCAATTGAAATGATGTCTCGTTAGGTTTTGCGGATTTATCCATCGATAAGGATGAAAATATCTTTTATGATATGCGTGACTTGAACCAAAGAATTTGAAGATATCATGAAGAGAGCGGCCACAAAATTTGAATATTATATGACAAGATGGCCAAAATTAATAATCCATTTTGGAACATCATCTGATTTTATCTCAAAACCGCATGTGTGACAAGATGCATGACGACACTCGGAGAAAGGGTCAAAAAATAATAAGAAAAATCGGGAAACTAGGATAAGAATTTCTTGCCCTAGATATTTGACTCCAGGTTGGTCTTTTCCTTAAAACAACCACCATCGGTTGCATCAGCCCTTGGTGCTTGTTGATGTGATTTCAAGTGCCAATTTTAATATAATTTCCAATAGCATCCAACTTATTTTAAATTCAATTATTCAGATGGTGGTTGGAACCATCATATGCGCTGAGGTCCATAAATGTTGTTTAGCCCTCACTTCCAACTAATGATTTATCATCACTTGTAATTGTCATTTTATTTAATCTTTATTTATTCTAGCATACTGTATACATTGATCATAGTTATAATTATCAGCACCTTCATCAACCTAGTTTCTTCCAGAAGGTCTCTACTGTTTTACTTTGGTGAAATAAAAACATTCGTAAAATTTTATGCATGCGCATTGAATGTTTCTTAATCTTATCAACTCTCATTTCAACATTCAATTTAATTGATATTTTAATTGAATTGATATTTTATAGTCATAGGAAATGTGATACACAAAAGTAAAATAAATAAAAATAAATTCTTATTGGCATTGATCAATTTTGTTTGTTCAAATTGCTTCCAAGGCACCAACATTATGTAGCTTTGACTTAACTTCATATGTCATAAGATTACAACAAAACGTGAACTTGGTATCTCTTTTACATTATTAGAACCATCTCCTAGAAATGGTAATGACTTGATTCATTTATCTATTTTTTTTTCTATGATCCAATAGCTTGTTCTATCAGTAAGGGATCGTCTAATCAGTTAATCGATTGGTGTTGAACCAACCAAATTCAAATCACCGAGACCCCCACCTAATAGTGACTTTGGGAGTCACCCTCCATATTCTTGTGAGTTACTACACTCGATCACTGCATGTAGATCAGGCAGTCTATGTACATACATAAAAAGTGGGTGATTTGAAAAGTCTAAATACCTCATATTATTCGAAGGAAAGAAAAAAGTAATAATCGATTAAGGTCAAGTCCCTTTTTCCTACAAACCCTAGCAAGTCAATTAGCTCCTCTAATTTCTTTGTTCTTTGTTTTTTTCAAAAGATCTTTAAGAATTGTTCTTTATAACGTGAAAAATTGTTACCTCTATTGAAATGACACATCATCGAACCTCGTAGATTTATCATTCAATAAAAATGAAACAATTGTATATAAGAACTACTTCAACGAGTTGTTCGACTCAGAATTAGAGAAATTGATGATATCATGAGGAGGGCGACCAAAAAAAATTGAATATCTTATCACGGGATGGCTAAAAATGTAATCCATTTTAGGAGATTATCTGATTTTCTCTTGAAGTGACATGCATAACACAACACGTCCTGACTTGTGAAGAATTTAAGCTGCCCGAGGCGGCAAATTTTGCAAATTAAAAACACTGGTTGGAAAACGAAGCCACAAAATTTGGCTTAGAAAGGGTCAAAAAATGATATCAGGAAAAATGGAAAAAAACTGAAAAAACTACTAAAATTTTCTCGCCCTTGGATTGTTGATTTTCCAGGTTGACCTTTTCTTAAATAACGACAACATGAATTGCATCACACCTTGGTGCTTCTTGATTTGATTTCAAGTACCACTTTTAATTTAATTTCTATCGTTACCCAAATTATTTTAAAAAAATTCAATTATTCACATGGTGTTTGCAACCATCATATGAGCTCAGGTACACAAATGTCGTTTAGCCCTCATTTCCAAAGATTAATGTATCATCACTATGAATTATCATTTTTCATTAATATTTTTATTTTGTCTATTGTTAATGACCTTTTTTTTCCTCTTCTTGGCGGCAAAAGGGTCGTTCTAGCAAAGGGTGTTTTGGCCCAGATAACAACTAAAAATTTAATGAAAAATATTACTATTCGAGCTTTTTTTTTAATGTTAATTGCAATCACTTGTGGTTATAACTTTCAGCATGCCATCAATCTAAAGTCTCTACCATTAATTCTTTTTTTTTTTTTTTTGATATTAGTAATCTAGAAAAATTTACGCAAGTGCATTCACTGTTCCTTATTCTCATCAACTCTCATTTCAACGCAAGGAAGAATTTCGAAGGGAAGAGGGTGTTTGACTGCTCAAGTCAATGTTCAATATGAACGACATTTCAATTAATTTGTTTTCTTCATCGTATGTTCATTATTTTTTAGTCATAGAATGTGTCATCGACATATTATTTTCCCCTCACAAAGCACTATAATGAAACTTTATACGACACAAAGTATATATATATTTATATGCATGCCCAAACAACGTTGGCAAAACACAATTAAAGAAGCCTTTTACGTTGATCTTAATGAATATACATAAAGAAACGAGAAATCTTTCTCTTGGTCTATCCAAAATGTTAACACATATTTGATCAAATTAGTAGTATTCAAAGTTTCCCATTCTTACTCTATAATTGATCCCAAAAGCTCATTATTACGACCATACGTCATCCATATTCCATCCTTGCTCTGTATATTAAGCACGTAATGATCATAATTGGAAGAGTTCAAAGTTTGCTGTTTTTACCATGCAAATGGCCGCAAAACATCGCTATTGCCCTCATTTTCGTCATATTGAGGTTGATAGGTGAAGCTCCTATTTCTGATTTTAAGTTTGATATGATTAAGGTTGTTCGACCACCTTGGATATTCAGTCCGGGAAATCGGGACATAAAGTTGTATTTTTTTTTTTAATTGAGAAAATTATTTTAGATTTATTACTTTATTTATCTTTTAGGATGAGATTACGTTACAGCCGACTAAAAATATTGAGAGAGAGAGAGAGAGAGAGAGAGAGAGAGAGAGAGACTCTTAGCTGTGTTAGGGGAATTAAAGCTGTACTTGTGAGTAGTGCATTGGTTTAATTGTTAAAAAAAATTATTCTGATAATGTTTTTAATCTAGATATTCCAATAGGGAATGTCAACTCAAAAGAGCAAATTACGTTTTAAGACTTGAAAAAATCAAAGCCGCATTTTTAACGTTCACAAAAACTAAAATAAAAATTCTTAACGAGATGGTCTTTAGATTAAAACTTGACAAAACATATCAATTTAAATGAAGATGTATGCATTAGCCATCAATGCCAAAAGTGCCCATACTTGCAAAATGTCTCGAAATTTGTGGACCTTGAATATATAATAATCAAGAAAGTGTTTGGGGATTTTAACAGTAAAAAAAAAAAAAAAAAAAAACAGTTTGAGATTTTTAGTGGTCAAAAAATTAATTTTTGATAAATTTATCAAAGGTTGTCAAAGTACCAGATTGAAGTTTTTCGTGATATTAACCCAAATTTAAAAGATCCATTTTGCACATATCCGCAATACCTATAAATATGGAATATCAAATAAATTAATGAGGAATTGCCTTGACTATGTTGAATAAAAACGGTTCTTGTAATATAACTCAAGAAGTTTACATATATCACAATTATTTCAGAATATCAGGGGTTTCTTATTGCAGAATAAAGGTGAAAATCCAAGATGCATACAATAGTCGAGGTGTGCTTCCAAGTTCCCGGAATCGAAACGTTGTGATACATAAATAAACTATATAATTTGAATATAATAATAATAAGGTAATCTACAAAACTAACTTGCAATAATCGTTATTTCCACTTTCCTTTTTAGGGATAATTACACAAACGGTTCATAAACTTTTTTCAATGTACAATATGATTTATTAACTTTTAAGTTGTCAATCCCTAAATTATATCAAAATGTCCAATATTGTCTCCGAACTTGAATTATTAGAATGACAACGATGAATATTTAATATAGTTAAGAGATTAGGTTGAACAACTATTAAAAGTTCAAGGATTATATTGAACAAATTAAAAATTTAGTAACGACATTACACATTGTAATTGAAAAAAATTAAAAATTTAGGGACCATATTACAAATTGGGCGAAAGTTCAGGGACCATTTTTGTCATTTTCCCTATTTTTTACTGTCACATAAATAATTGATATATATAGATGAACGGATGATGATTCATTGAGAGATATGTTGATTTGTATTAGATTTTTTTTTTTTTTTTTTTTAAATTGCCGGGCACACATTTTAAGTCATAGATACTAAATGCCATCACTTTTCACCTACTCTAAAGCAAATAAAATTATGCGCAAATGCATCATAAAATTAAATTGTTTGAATAGTAAGTGTAGGATTAGAAATATATAAATTCACTTTATACCTTTTGACAATTAATTTGGGCCCTTGAATTCCTAATCGAAATGCTATCTTCGTCAGCCTGCAACGCCAAGTCTAGCTCCCTCGACCTCACTCTTCCGCCCACCAGTCACTGGAGTCCAAAGAAAGCAGCGACGGCATCGATGGCGTCCTCACGAAGAAGTCCTACTCGCCTCCTCCCTGGGCTTCTCACATCAGCCCGATCCCTTCTCAGGTCTTCTCTCTCGATCATGTACGTGATTTCTCTGTTTTAACGAGACTGTGTGATTGTTTGGGTGTTTTGCAGAGTTCCGGTGATTTTCAATTACGTTTTGCTTCCCTTTCGCTGCCAATTCACCATGTTCGTGACGTCGTGATTTCATCTTGTTTTAAAGACATGGCGAGTTTATATTAGCTCCTGTACTCAATGCTAGCCAGTATGCCGTTGCTCTGCTTTTACTTCGCGTGTTGGTGCCTGTGTCTGTGGGACGAATACAGAGACGGTGTGATTGTTAGCGTGTTTTCCTTAGTTCCGATGATCTACATTTGCTTTGACCTTTGCTTTTGTTGCCGATTCGCCATGTTCATGATGTCGTCATTTCTTCTTGTTTTAAAGACGTGGTGAGTTCATTTTAGCTCTTATACCCTATGCTGGCCAAAGGATGCTTCCTTTCTAATCTACTGTCACGATGGTCGATGATTTGACAGTAAGGTCTTGTTGCGTTTTTCTCTTGGCATTTACCTACTCCAATTCACAGATGGAACCTTCCGAAATTACCAAAAAAGGCACCGAGGTTTGGTTAAAGGTAAGTCCCGGTTCCCTCAACTTCCCCCATTAAATTTGATCTTCATGAATCATCTGGTTTTGTAACTTAATTGGTCAAAATGGATTTCGCAGCACAGGAAATGCAATGTGATGAACATCAGTGCAAACATTTAATCCCTGTATCAAACATTTTGTGATTACCGTGTGAATTACTTTAGTTTGGCATTGCATTGTGGTTGACATCAATGCTATTGGAAATGATCTGACTTGATGACCAAGTCGTGAAGGAATTGTAGCAGTTCCACGATCAACGCTGTTAGGATTTCTTTCCTTTGATAGTGTTGTCCTATGTGATGTGATGAAATACGGTTGTACATTTCCTATGAAATTTTGGTCGAATCATTTCTTTTTCCCTTATCTAGTTGTGGAATAATTGAGATTATTTTCAGCTTAGCAAGTTTTTGTGGGTTTTACATTTTAGGCAGTGTTTGTTTGTGTTCTTATTTTTTGTTCATGAACAGAATTCTTGTTTTTTTTGTTTCAGTAACAAAAAAAGAATAAACGCGTTTGTTTGTGTTTTTGTTTCAAATCTTTTTTTTTCTCGGAACAAATTTGAAACAGAAACAAGAAACAAAAAAACCTTGTTTCTTGTTTCTAAAACACTTTGGAAAAACAAATTTTCTCTCTCTTCTTTCTTTTCTTTTTCTTTTTTCTTTAGCCGATCGCTGCCGTTGGCCATGACCGGCAACCGGCCGTCGAGGGCTGGCGATGCCATCGAGGGCCACTTAGCGGTGGCCCGGCGAGACCAAGCGTCGTTGGCCCCTAGCGAGGCTCGGCCTCGCTTTGGCAGGGCAAGCTCGAGCTTGCCCCCGGATCCGCAAGGCCAAGCGTTGTCGGTGGTTGGGCAAGCTCGGCCTCACCGGGGCCGGCGAGCCTTGCTTTGTGGCCGGGCGAGGCCGCTGGGTCCCCGTTGGCTGGTCGTTAGCCATGGCCAAGGTCGATGACCGGCCAAAAGAAGAAAAAAAAAAAAAATAAAAAATAAAAAATAAAATAAAAATATTTAAAAATTAAAGAAACAAAAAAAGAACACAAATTTACCAAAAGTGTTTCTGTTATTTTATTTATTTATTTCCGGAACAAGTTTACCAAACGCGTTTTTTGGTCAAAAATTATTTCCCGAACAGAAATAGTTTTTTCTAATTCTATTTCCTAGAACAATTTTTTAATAGAAACGTTACTAAACGCATCCTTAATAGCCAAAATTCCAGTGAAGCTTCCAATCACGGAAGGACAAAAAGATGTTAAGACAGACAAAGTGTCACTTAAGTTGTTGTTTAATTCTATTAGTGAATAACTCCAATGTTATTGACAAAAGACATAAGTCACATTTATACAGATGATAAATGGACTCTCACGATAATACCATACTCAATGCTAATTAAAATCGGTTTTACTAGTTGATAATTACTCTACAGAGGAATGTTGGTATACGTGATAGTAGTGAAACCATTAATCTATCCTCAATGCACAAGTCATACTAGATTATCCGATTGAACATTATTTATGATTCACACCACTCTTATTTTTCAACTTTGATTTAGGGGATTAGCATAGCTTTACAGATAATGCCCATTCATTGTTATGACGTGATTCCTAGCTTATTTTTCACTGGTATGCCTCTATTAGAAGCGGAAAGACGACAAGGGAAAGTAAGGGAAGTAGGGGAAGCAATGACTTTAGAGAGGGTTATGACATGAACAATTTAATTTTTCAACTACTCATATTTAGGGGTATAGTTTTGTTGTTAGTGTCTATTCATTGTTATGATATGGTTCCCAGCTTACCTTTCACTGCTATTCTAATTTGTTGATTTCAATTTTTAGAATTATGACATCCTTCTCGATTCTATGATATATGCTCTTCTTGAAAGAAAGAATTATGAGTTTTAGGGGATATGTGGAAGCTATAAGGGAAATTTAGCAGCAGGTTCACGCCATTTCCTCCATTTTGTTCTCAAGGCTAGCACAGTTTTTCAATTAGCTAGCTTTACTATTTCCTACAGTTATGGAATAAATGTAGGCCGAGACTGATGCTTTTCTCTCTATCTATTTCTAGCGAAGTCACAATTGCCGGTCTTCCATTGGGTTCTGATGGAGGTGAAAGTATGTTCGATGTGCATTAGATGCTATGTTTAGCAGATTTAAGCAAATTCATGAAGTGATTTTAATGCTGAAACGGGTCCATGTGCTGCGCTAGACTAGAACGAGAGTGCACACAACTCATCCACATATGTTCATCGAGGAATTTGTCATGATTTCCGCAATTTTTTCTTCCGGCAACTTCTTATTCCCTTTTGCTAAGGTGGTGACGTCGAACTTGCCATAAATCTCATATGTATTTAATAGATTCGATATGGCGGTGCCATGCCTGGAAAAAGAAAGGCAAAAAAGGAAAACGAAAAAACAAAAAAAGGGGGAAGAGAGAGAATGTTTAGGAGAGAGAGTGTGCAGCGACATGGGCGACGTTGCTGGCGTGTCGTCACAAGCAAGGCTTATAAGGCCCTCCTCTCCTCTAAGCCTCCGGGAGGGTCCACGGCCCTTGGTGGCAAAGATGGGCTGGCGCCTGGCGGTACCGCCCGTATCACTACAAACCTCACCACTATGCAAAGGCAAATATTAGTTTCTTCCTTTTTTTGGCCTTTTTTCTGAATGAAAAAAAAAAAAAATTCGAAACTTGACTTTTGTTTTTTCTTCAATTTTAAATTTTTCTTGGGACATGGCACCTCATGTTACATCGTGAAGGATTATCTACAAGAAGAATCGATACAGTACCTGAGTAGGATGAAAAAGAAAGGGACTGGCCATTCAAACAAAGACTAATTTGACTCCCGTCGAGAGTGGGATCGCCTTCGCGAGCCCGGATGCGTAATCCTTTGCTGCTTTGTTGCTCTTAGCTTCCGGATGTCCTGAGGGCGTTCCCAACAAGGACAATATGCGAGGATTGACAGACGAGTCACTTCAGCAATGCTCTTGAGCTAGTACTGGAAAAGCATGATCGGGAAGTATCTCACCCGGAGGTTGAAGCCGACTATTTCTACGACCTCCAAACATAAGCGAGTGTATCAAATGGAGTTAAGAGACGTCCAGCACTTCAATTTAATCAAGGTGCCAAGTAGGGGTGTCGCCAACTCATATTTTATCTCAATGGGTTGCATATGGATCATAGGTTTCTAAGACCCCTTAAAACTGAATCAAATAAATGAGTCTGATTTATATGGATAAAAAATGAGTCAGAACCTGTGACCCATTCTGACTCATTTTTGGCTCACGTAACACATTAAGTAGCTCACTTAAAGTGCATGTAAAACGTCTAACCCATTTTTCTCCTCATTGTGCATGCACTAATTATAGTCTTGACTTTTGGGGTCTAAAAGAACCAAATCTGAGAAGCAGTACTTATTTATGGGTCTTCTCCATACCACTAGTCTGATAAATTGGTTTGCCTTACTAGATCTTAATAATTAGGGAAGGAAGCACCAGTCACATATTAAACCGCAGATCTCTTAATAATTAGGGAAGGAAGCACCAGTCCCATATTAGGCCGCAGATCTCTCATGTTTAACTAACTCTGAGGTTTTTTTTTTTTTTTTTTTTTTGGTGGGGGTGGAGGATGTGGTTTACATGAGGTTCTTAACGTAATTATATTGAGGGAAACTGTTTTGTTTTGTTTTTTTCGAGTGGATTCTTTTCCAACAAGGTTAGTTCTGCTCAGCATGAGGGAAATGGCATCACCAGAACAGCCGACCATCTTGAACTACCTCCATCATAATATACTAAATACGGGTACAAACCCTATGTAAGATCCCTTTGTTTGCTACATATTGAGCAAGCTTACAATGCTAGAGACGAATAATATCTGCTTATTTTTTAATTATGCATATTTTCACATCTGCTCTATGGTAAAAAACTGGCTCTCGCTTGATTTTCCCGGTTGTACCATGTCTAGAGCTTTGGGATTCCCCTCATGTTTTCTTACGCAATTCTGTAGATATTCATCTAAAGACTGTTAAATTGATGTTGATTCGACATTTTCCACAGTTAGTGCAGTAACTGTAATTGCTCATCTTGACTGTTTTACTCATATCAATTAAAATAATTTCCAATTTGTCATTGAGCCACAAGAAAAACATTTTTCTGCAAAGGCCACTTGAGAATTTATTAAATGATGATGGGACGACATGCTCGGCCAAATGATTAATAAAGGTTACCAACTAACCTTCTCGGTGGTTTGTTTATGATATCATGTTTAACATAACTTTTAATAGAAAGACCAACTGAATCATGTTTCCAAACTATCTGCTGTAGTAACGCAATGTCACTGCACACAAATCATGAAATGTGAAGTTTATACTAGATGTTACATTTCATCTCTTTTGGAGATTGAGTTCTTTTGATAAGTTTGGACTCTTCCTTGTTCAAATTGAAGGATGCTAGTTATTCTTGGTATCTACACACAATATCCTTGTTTCAACATGATTCTGGTGATTACGAAATTAATTCTTTCTAAGTGTTCACTTAAGAGGACCTGAGTAAACTCTTGGTCATGCGGATTTTAAAGTTGATTTTCAACTAGTCAGTCACACATTGACTTTGGAAAAGGACAGTTACCATTTGGAGGTAATAGCACACTTACGAAATTGGCAACAAAGAGAGAGCTAATATTGTAGCCCAAAATACAAAAATGTATGTCTAGATCTTTGGTTCATGCGCAAGGGATGATCTAGAACAGTTTCATCAAGAGATTTTTTTACTTAATGATTTGACGAATCATCGCTTAATATTTATTCATAACATAGCAAGCAAAAAAGGTACCAAAGAAGTTCTAAACCTATAAGATTAGTATTAATTTAATACTAAACCTTTTAATTTGACCAATTTAATCCTAAATCTTTTCACAATAGTACTAATGTAATCCATGCAGTCCATTTAGGCCGGAAATCACTCCATTTAGGCTGGAAATCGTAAATGCTGACCATCTTATCGGCACTAACATAGAACTTATTAATAATTTTTACTATTTATTTTGAATTTTTTTCTTTTTTCTTTTTTTTTTCTTTCTTTTTTGGTTTTTATTTTTGCTAGTGGCTGGCCATCGATCATAGGCGAGGGTTAGCCTTGCTGGATCATGCCTGGACAAGCGGCGGTGAGGCCCGCCCTGCTAGATCGAGTGAGGGCGAGGCCAAGCAAGCCTTGCCATGTGAGAGAGGAGGGGGTTGTCCGGAGGAGAGAGAGAGAGAGAGAGAGAGAGAGAGTGGAGATTGAGGGATAGTTGGAGAGAAGGGAGGAGAGGGCCAAGACGAGGGTAGTGTTTGGGGCGAAGCGTAGAGAGAGGGCAATCCTGGACTCACGGAATAGTGGAGCAACTGCTTGGAGACCAGAGGCACCCAAGAAGACAACATTGATTGGGATGACAACGATAGACAAATGAAGATTTCTTGGAGAAGCTCAACGCAAAAAAACATTATCCATGTTTCCGAAACTCTCGATTCTCACCTCTCTCTGTTTCTCCATCGTTTCTTCTTCTTCTTCTTCAGTTGGGTTTGTCGTGCTTTGTCTGCAGGATGGTTTTTGAGCAAAGAATTTTTGAGGCTGCAAGAATCCTTGCCAAATCTGGGAAGGGTGCCTAGCCGACACTAACCCTCGCCCACCATGGCTTGTGACCCCGGCCACCCACAAAAAGAAAAAGGTAAAAAAGAAGAAGAAAACATTTAAAAAAAACATTATAAATTAAAAAAAAAATATGTACATTTCAACATCAACTTTGCCACGTAGAATGGCTAACATCCATGTTAGCGATTTTCAGTTTAGATTAACCGAATGATTGATTTGGTACTAACGTGAAAGTGTTTAGGACTAAATTGATCTAATTAAAATGTTTAGGATTAAATTTGTATCAATGTCATAGGTTTAGAACTTTTTTGATATTTTTCTCCATAGAAAGTAAGCAAGGTATCAACGTCTGTGAAGATGCTCGCTGGATAGATCAATTATTCAACCAGAAGGAAAATTGTGTTCGTGTCCGTGGTTTCCAGAAGCGGAAATTCACAACAAAAAGGGGAAAAAACAACATTTTAACCGATTATAATATTACTATTAAAAAAATGAATATGTGCAATTAAAACGTCATTGGATGCGTCATATAACCTTCTAGCATAGCCTTAAACAAGTAGTTTAAATAATCAAATATTAATGCTTTTGATGATTATTTTGACACGAAGTGTGGAAGAAATAAAATCGAAGAAAAGTTATATACATGTATTTATAGTATAATGTATGGACAAAGGAATGTAATAATGAAAGACACAGTATCGATTGTAATCACAAATTGATTCAATCAATAACCCCAAATTCTAGATTGTATCTTTGATATCAAGGCATATCTTCAACATATTTATCTTTCAGGCTCATAAAAGAAGTTTTTTATTTCTATTTTTGTTGTCACATTTTAGGAGGTCCCTAGTCACGAGTTGCCAAAGAGCAAATACTGAGGATTCTTGTCAGTCAACGATATTAATTCAATGTCTTAACTGTTTTTTTTTGTTACTCGTGTTATTATCTGTGCTTTTGATCCAATGATTTTCTAAATGAAGATCCCATGCAAAATCGAAATTTATAACTGAATTGTTCATACATACATACATACATACATACATACATACACACACACATATATATAAATAACTTCAATGAGGATCAATTGAAAAGAGCCAGCTTTGATTTATAAGCTGATTAGCAGGATCTATCAATGAACTTTGTTGTATTATATGGAAATTCTATTTTAATCTCCACAATTATAGCTAATGATATCTATTAACTTGAGAAAAACTATAGTAAGGGATAATAACGACCATGGTTTTGCTAAAAAGAATTTATACGAAAACATTTTTTAAAATTTCCAATGTCTACAGTTCCAATTCCACATGTTGAGAGATGGAAGATGATTATGTAGCAAGCAAAACATTTTTTTCCCATTTGATAGAACAACATTATTGATGAGACCTATGAATTCATCAAGTGGTTCTATTATGGGAAAAGATGACAGTATTATTCATAGATCTAGCACAAGTATGAGACAGTCATTGTAATATTAAAGTTGACAATGAATAAGTAAACGTCCCTTTGTTTTTGAGAATTCCAATGTCGCATCTTTAGTCTTTGCATGTGTTGATTAACCACGAAGCAAGTGAGTTTCTAATCAAGGAATGTTAGTCCATCGCTAATTGAAAAATTACATACTACTTTCTTTCACATCATCCAAGAAGAAGAAGCACCTACTCCTTATTTTCTTTGTATTTTTTCCAAAAGCGACATAATACAAGTTCAAAATAATCTTTCTTTGTTACCAATTTCATCTTTCATAAAAAATGAAGAATCTTATACAATGAAGTAGACCATCTTTTTCCTTTTTGTCTTCACGATTTAACAAGGTGAGACTAACGAAATATTGGCCTTGAAAATAAAATAGAATGCTAGACACACTTGAAAGGATTTTGATACAGTTTAGGGTACAAAAGATTCAAAACGATCCTCTTTTATGCTACTAAAACTAATTCCTAGAGACTAGTGTCACGATCACGAGGTTCCTGCAACTAAAGGCTTGTGCATTTTCAAGGAAGACTTGAGATTGCTAGGGTTTCCCACAAGAGAGCTTCCAGAACATTCTAAGGGAGGGCAATATGGTAATTGCAGCGAGGTCTAGAACTCTCTTGCCATTAGTGTCAGTAGTTGGTAGGTTGGGTAATACGATCTCGTCTACTGAATGAAATCTCGATCAATGGTTGTAATTTGAGGGCCTTAAGTATAAAAAGGGTGCCATCGTCCTCATTTTTATCCATTCAACCATTAGTAATAAAAGGCTCATTTTTCTCTTTGTCTCTTTTACAACTTCTCCCTCTAGAAACTTTTTTGCAAAATAAAAAAAAAAAAAAAAAGAAAAGAAAAAGAAAGGTCATTTCAAGAAACTGTAGAGAAATTTCTTCATAATTAACGTGAAAGATATCCATAAATAATTTCTCTTAGTAATTAATGTGCAAGATATCCATAAATAATTTCGACACCGTGTTTTGACACCTTAACTTGCAACAATCGCAATTTTTGCATGATACCAAACCTTCATCGAAGCTCCAAGCTAAGATTGAAGGCAGCACCACATTTGAATCTAGCTTTGGGTGGATGGCTTTGGTGTGGTGCCCCAATCCATCCTTCGTGAATTTCTTCCCGCAGCTGGAGTAAGTGCATGTCTCCGTGGTCTTCGGCATAATTGAGGAGAAAAGAATCACGGAGACATGCACTTATTCCGTGAGTGAGGCAGATTCGGTTGGTAAAATGGGTTGCAAGAATTCAAAACAAGCGGTTATGTCAAACCTTCGGGACCTACAACACGACTGAGGAGGCAGTGCTCACCTACAACAAGGTAGTGAAAAAGTTGTGGGAAAAGGAGGCCATCACTAACTTCCTCACCGATTCGCCTTACCGAGTGAGTTATTTGATTTCCGATGCTCGGAATTATTTGCTAATATGGATGAACTCTGGTATACGAGCATAAAAGATTATTTTGCCAGCGTTGAGGAGGTGGTGGAGTCGATCCAATGAGGAAAGTTGGCCATGTCTTATTCTTTTTTCCAGTAAAAGGGCAACTTAAGAAATGTGTTATCCAGACATTGTTGGAAAGTTGATCGCTTAATATGAAAAGTGCAACGCATGATGGTCTTGCGACATTTCATTGTTTGTTTTTTTTTTTTTTTCCCTAGTCTTTCCATTGAATAAGCTGTCTTAATTTCCATTTTGAAATACAATAGGATATTAATGAACTAAGTGATGTGATTTGGTATGTTCTACAAGTGGTTGGGAAAATAATACGCCACAAATATAAAGACAAAGTCGGCCCTAAGATGGATGGGTAAAAAAACACAACTCAAACTGTTTGAGAAAAGGTTTAGGACTCGAATGATTAAAAAAAGAAGAAGACTGAATTAATATAATTACAATAAGTTAAGGATGTTTTTGGTAATTTTTCCTGAAAAACTCGAACCGAAAGGGTAAAGATAGAGAGGATGGAAATTCATATGCTTACAGGATGGATTAATGAGATGGAGAAAATGTACGTGGTGGAGGGAGAAACTATGTAAAATAGCAACAAGAAGAACTGGAGAGATGTTACTTCGTGCATTCTCCAAAAAAGTAGCGGTAATTTACTTTCGAGATGTCCTCAGTCTACAACCTCGCGAGAGGCAATCCAAGCACAACTTTGGTCGACAAAGCATGCAGCCGAGCTTCGTAGAAGCTGTACGATGGCATGGTCATACTAAGGCATTCGTAGTTTCATGTTATGTCGTTCGGGTCATAAATACTAGCATGTTGGGCTTGCAAATATCAACGTTTGGGGCCTTGCAGCAGCAACCATGGTAAATTCCCCCAACCAATCTGGCGTGCAGTCTAATGAAGCCAATGAACAAAAGCACAATCATGCAAAGGGCAATTTGGGAGCAGCATTTCTCAAATCATTTTAGCAATGTCAACTTTGACACAAAAGTTAGCCGACTGCTAGCTTTGTAGATAAATTTATATCTTCTACCGTCTAATGACATGGAATTTTGAATATTTGATTGAGGGGCGCCTAAAACATATGGCCTTCTCCTAGTATTGCGCTATAAAATATTCATGAATAGGTATAATTGTCCCAAGGCCTAAACTTATATGGTAAAAAGATCAATTCAGTTATAAACTTTTCAATTTAATCAATATATTTCTAAGCTTTTTTTTTAGTGGTTACAAAAATGAATAAAAGAAAAATGATTTTCATCGTCCATGAAATGTTTTGTACATAAATTGTTGTCGATAATGAGAACATCCTTCAATATAATTATAAGGGATCATTTTTAGAAGAAATTATTAATTTTCCACAAAACAAACATAGATTATATTAAGTAAATTGAAAAGTTTATGACTGAATTGACAACTGTAAAATATAATTTAGGACTTTTTGGTTAATGAGAACATGGGTGACGAGTTGCATTAGTTAACATTGAGCCGTATTCAATTTTTATTTTTATTTTTAAATCAGCCTTTTTATTTACTGCTTGCGCACCCTCTCACGATGGCTTGTGCCAAGTTAGAAGATATAGGATAATACAAATTTGGATGCATTTCGAGGCTCTAATTGTTTAATACACATAAATATATTCAAAAATACTTCTATGGCATATTTATTTATTTTCTGCTTTTTACACTTCGTTAAGTCCTTTAAAGTTTAAATCAGTTCTATGATATAGCCGTAAGTTGGGCAAAATGGATATTTCCACCTCTGGGTTGCAGCACACGGAGGAGCGGTTTCACCGCTAATGGTCCCTATTAGAGAGAAACGTTAGGTTCAAATGAAAGCTGTAGGCAAGTGAGATCCTCGGTCAAATGGACATGGACCGACCATAGGGTGGATATTCGATCAAACCGTACATGGGTTGCCTCCTTAAATGGGCAGTCAAGTTGCAAAAATAAAGAAATAAATCGGTAAAAGAAAATGACATAAAGATTGAAACAAAGGCTTTTGACAAGCGAAATCCTCACTCAGATAAACATGAACCGAGCATGTTATAGACAAATATTCCATCAAGCTGCATATGGATCACCTCCTTAGGCACAATCGAATTGCAAGGATAAAGGAAATAAAGCGGTTTTAAAAAAATGAAATAAAAAAATTTATCAAGCTTATCTTTTACCATTTGAGAAAAGAAAAAATCTTTTGAATTTTTTGTTTCACATAAAACAACTTTCACGAAAACGTTTTCTGGATTTTCCGGTATTTTTTTCACGAAAAATGAACTAGTTGTAGAAAACATTTTTCATAAGCGGAAAAATAGTCTTCTAAAATAGGGAAAAATATTTTCCACTATTCAAGTTGAGAAAAATATCTTCCTCACTCACCTTCTCTTATCTCACATTCATGTTAACCTTCCTATTTTCCTTTTCTTCTTCTTTTGTCTTCCATTTAAAAAAAAAAATCAAATTTTTAATTACTTTTAATTTTTTTTTTCTCTTCTTTCTCTCTCTCTCTCTCTCTCTCTCTCTCTCTCTCTCTCTCTCTGTCTCTTTTTTATTTTTTTTTTTTAACTTCTATCTTGGCCAATCACCGACCACAATGACGACGGCAATCGATGAGATGCGAGCCTTGAGCTCACTAGCCACGAGCAAGCTCGAGGCTCACTTGATTGTCAACAAGCCGGTGAGCAATGAGCTCAAGCTTATTGAAATCTAGTGAGCCTTGAGCTCGCTGGCATTGCCATGGCCAGCAAGCGACCAAAGAAGAAGATAAAAAAAAAAAAAAAAAAAAATAATTTAAAAACCAAAATTTTAAAAAATGAATAATTAAAAAATCAACTTTACAAAATAAAATTATAGAAAATTATTGAAAAAGGTTCATAAAGGAAAATATTTTTTTTATTGAACAATGGGAAATATTTTCCACTTTATTTTCAAATTTTAGCAGAACACTAAAAAATAATTACATTTTTCTGAAAGTTGGTTTTTTGGAAAATATTTTCGAGAAACATTTCATTTTTCACAAAACAAGTAGAGCCTAGTGGCTTCAATTATAACTAAGGCATCTATCTATTGTCTAGAATAACTTAATCACATCTATGTCATGTAATTATTAATAGCCACCGTCATTTCCACTTTCCTCGGAACGAATATGAAATTTGAACTTCCTATCTTCAGCAACAAATGTGCTAGGACTAATATTGTTAGGAAAATAAAGCACAATTGATATATGGAGGAAATAAAAAAATAAAGCACAATTGATGTGCAGTGCATATTATGCACAATCCGGAAAATTAAGAGAGAGAGAGAGAGAGAGAGAGAGAGAGAGAGAGAGAGAGAGAGAGAGAGAGAGAGAGAGAGAGAGAGAGAGAGAGAGAGAGAGAGAGAGAGAGAGAGAGAGAGAGAGAGAGAGAGAGAGAGTCATTGTGAATGTTGTGGGTTATAAGGTTATTTTTGTGGATGAAGATGAGGAGAATTCTAGTCATTTGATTTTGGGTTATAAGGTTATTTTTGTGGATGAAGATGAGATGAATTCTAAGCCTTTGATTTTAAGGTCATGTGAAGATGTTTCTATCATTGTTGAGTCATTGTGAATGTTGTGGGTTATAAGGTTATTATTGTGGATGAAGATGAGATGAATTCTAAGCCTTTGATTTTAAGGTACTGATGAATAATAATAAGTTTCTATCATTGTGAATGTTGTCGGCCATAAGTGAAGATGTTTCTATAATTGTGAAAATATTCTTTAATTTTTGTATTAGTTAGTAGATTTCAAGGTAATCGACGTGTCTTTAGTATTAATTTAATTTTCTATATTAAGATGCAAAAATTTGTGATAGCTAATCTTTTTTTCACTTAATCTCTATTTAATAAGCGTATTTGGTTGGAGTATAATCATATACCATGATCATAAAAATTTGTAATAGCTAATATGTTGTCTCCTGCACTTTATTGTCCTTTTCTGGCGCAACAATTTATTCTTTACTGTGTTTCCAGCTAGGCGCTTTCCGCGCGTTTCTGTTGTTATGACATCATTCCCTCCGACCCAACTTTCTGACAAAAAACAGACAAAAGAAACGCCAATTTCATGGGTTACGTATTGCAGCAAAGAAAAAGTGGCAAAAACATGGAGGCGTCGTGAAGCTCCGAGGCCGAGTTAAATGAATTTGACAAATATTCCTCCCCAATCTGACCATGCCATTAATAATGTTTTCACGTGTCGCAAGCATGTCAATCGGACTTAGACATGTCAAAATGAGCCATAAGTTCATTTATTAACTCATATAAATTCATTATATTGAGCTAGTCATTAATGGATTTAAACATAAAATTTCGGCTCTTGGTTATCTAGGTTTAGTTTTGGGTCATTGTGAGCTTCGGAGACCATTTTCCAGATCTGGGTTTAGCTTTGGTGCAGGGGTTCTACGATGGAGACGGTGCGGGAAGATGTCTAAGAAAGATGCAAGAAGAAGAGGGACACAGCCCTAATCTGGTGGAAATGGTGACGCAATGGCCATTGGCGTGGGGAAAAGGCTCAGATTTTTGGATCTAGGGTTTCAACAAGGAGGAATTATCACCATGAATGTTTCTTTTTTTTTTTTTTCAAAACATAATACAAATGTTAAGTGGGCTATATATGGGTCATAAATGAATTTACAAATTATTCAAACTGAATTTATTTTTATAACTTTTTCTTCATTCTATCTCTCACTCTCTCACTTGCTCAACACTATCATTTCAGTTTGAGTTTGAGTGTTCCTATATTGGATTAAATATAAAAGTATTTTAGTAATATTGATTAAGTCAAGTATAAATTACTAGATTTGCAAAATAAATTAACGAGTTAATGTAGCAATTTGGGTCAGATTATCCATGATCCAACCCAACCCAAACTCGACCCCACCACCATCCACCTGTTCAAGAGATTTAGCCACGACCTGGCCATGGCCGAAGACATCACCAAGCGTTGACTAAACATACAATTGTCTGTGCATGAACCCATGTTAATTACTGCATGTCGATTGTTGTCATAGAGAAAGTTAGAAGAATCAGGGGAGACCGATCCCATTTGTTCAACCTTCGCCCGAATTCCTCACTTAAAAATTCAGGTAAGTACGACATTTACTATCTTTGAATAAGGCACATGAGCTAAATCCTTTGCTACTTATAAGTCTCTCTTATTCGTGTATTTATCTGATACATTTTTGTCGTAGAGACCTTGCTCAAAACCAATTGACCGGGCTGACATAGCGGAATGATGCACTCCAACGTCTAATTGGCCATCTTCAGTTATTCATTCAGCTAAAGCATTGTCAAATGAATTCATTTGTGTTCGTCGCGACAGAATGGACAAGTACTTGGCCGGGAGTTTCTGGATTTAGAATCATTTTCTTCAGCATTTAGTTCAGAGAAAGCAGAATTTATTTGCAATTTTTTCCTTCTCAAGCATATTTCAAGGACCCTCACCAGGCTTATGACCAAGTTCAATACAGAATATTACCTTGGTGCATACTGAATCTCACTAAGGGCGCATTTATTTTACAGAAAACTCAATGATAAGAAAAATGTTTTTTAGGAAAATATTTTTCAGAAATACGGTTAGCTTTCCTTTGTTTGGTGATATATAATCAATTTTTTTTTTTTTTTTTTGATGTTTGGATCTTATTGAAAAATGATTTTAATCTCATGAATTTATTTAAAGCAAAATAAAATTTATTTTTAATAATTTCTTATTTTATTTATTTTAAAAAATCTAATTTTTAGTTATTTTTTCTTTTTTTTTTCCTTTTCTTTTTCCCCTTCCTCTACCGCGTTTTGGTTGATAACTACCATAGGCTCGCCTAGATTGGCCAACTCTCAAGCTTGCTAGCCTGCATTGTGGTCGATCGCTGAGCTAGCAGTCATCACCAAGGTACATGGTCGGCAGAGAAAGTAGAGAGGAAAACAAAGAAAAGAGAATAGAAGGTAAAAAAAAAATAAAATAATATTGAATTTAAAAAACATAATTAAAAAATTGATTTTTTTTAAATTATTATTACAAGAATAAACATTTTATTAACGAAGGACCCTAAGACTAGGAAAATATTTTAGAAAACATTTTCTAGTTCTTTCAAAGAGAAAATCATTTTCCTAAATTTAAGTTTTAGTAGAAAAAATCATTATCTAGGCAAACATTTTTTATTGACTCATTTTCCTAAGCGAATCAAATAGAGAAAAATGATTTTAGAATTTCTTTTTAAAGAATTTTAGAGGCTTTATCCCGTAGTCTATTCAAACAATAATTTTAGGATCTTATCCTTATATTCCAGACCTTCTATGCGGAAAACGCACAAATTGAGGAAAGAAATGCAATATTATTCTCTTTTTTGTTGATGCAACATGCTAATGATTTCCCTATAAAATCGGTCCGTGTTTTTTTGGGAATAAATTTAGACCCCCATTAATTCAAATTTTTCTGTTTGTTTCACGCTATAATACAGGAAATTCCTCTCTCTTTTTTTTCCTTTTTGTATGTGTGTCCGTTGGTGTATTATGGTTCCCGCCATTTCAAAGAAGCCATTACGGACCGAAGGGAGGCCATTGCTAACGCAAGGTGTCTTGAGGCTGCCACCTTCGCACGCACTAGGGGACCAGTTCTTGTCCTCGATACCACAATGCAAGGATGGCTGTAGTCATTGGTGAAACCATTTGTGACACGGTGGAAAAGTACGTATTATTAAAATTAGTAATCGACATTAACTTTCTCAATTAGCTCACTGAAATTCTCAACCAAAAACAAAAATGTACGTTAAGAGAACGTAACAAAGAATGATCGGTGTTCCCTCTGGTATGTTTTACTTTGGTACATTTTACTTTACGTTACAAAAGTTGCATTGTCAACGGCCTCATTGACCTACTCAAGGGTACGTTTGAGGATGGAAGAATTTCCTGAGTAACGTTTTCCAACTTTTCACCCATTTGCACGGCGGAAAACATCTAGTCAAGGGAAAAGATGTCCGATTAACCAAAAACTTGTCGCAGCTGGTATCGAGCATGGTGTCCTCTTTCCTCATCCATGGTCTCAACCGGTCTCAAATTTGCGGCCAAGAAAAAAACCTGCATCTCATTCATATCTCACTCGTCTTCTTTTGAACAAATCTTCTCTAATCTCTCTCCATCAACGGATTCATAAACTTTTTTGAGATCTCCTATCAATGTCGAAAATCTGATTTTGCATATTCATTTCATGTGGTCGCACAATGAACAATAATTAGTAGTTTATTTGAGATTGAAGTTTGTAATTTGGTTCTTTTTTACGATTGCAAATGGTGAGAGAAAATCGTACCTAATACCCTTGAGTTAATTTCTTATTGGCTTTAGTTACGTTAGACAAAGTTGATATGCATTTTTTTGTGTTGTATTTGAATTCATATATAATGGACTTATATCTATATGCCCAGGTACAATGATAGAGGGAAAATACTCTTCAAAAAAAGTGATTATTAGTCAGACTAAGGCTAAAGGTTGACTTGATATAATCCCCCAACCCTACCCTTGACATAAAAAGTTGGATTGCAATTTTCAGGTCAAGTTTAGTTTAGACCAAAATATAGCTGGTCAAACTTCCTTGTGTGTGCAAGGCTCACTTATTTGCCTCGATTAAGGGTGAGCATATTGGACCGATTGAAATGGGTGCTGCTCGGACTAGAGACCAGATTAGATTGATCTATTTGGTCCAATTCCATAAAAATGGAATCGATGATTTTTGGTCCAATTCCTACTTTTGGGGAAAATTGAATTGGATCCAAATTGACTCTTTTTATTTATTTATTTAATTTCTTTAAAATAGTAATGAATTCTAAATTAGTAAAAACTCTAGTATTTTTAAAATTTTTAAATTTTTTACCAGTTTCATTGGACTAGACCGTTCGGTCCTAAAAACTAAGAACTGGTCCTCCTGGTTTGGTTCCCAATTCCTAGGTGGGACTAGACAGGATTAAAAATCGATCACTCCTAGCTTTTAATAGCCGCTCATCTGTTGATTACTTATACATTGTATTACGTTCATTTTCCTCCGCAACTAGCTAATCAGGACAAAAAAAAAGAAGGGAAATTCGTCACATCTAATATTAATCCATAAAAATTTTGATGCAATGTCAGCGGACTCGGCAATTTGACTTTTCGTGAACAACATGGTAAGAAAAAAAGATATGACTGGCGATCCAATCGAAAGCCCAGCCCAGGTCAATATTCATTATCCATCGAGCCCGCGGGCCCAAATGCGCTATATTCCATGGCACTGTTCCTCATCTGCAATTCCCTCGACGATCCCTTCCCAGTATAATGGCGGCATATGCAGGCGATTGCTGCATCCGGAGCTCCTTCTTCGAACGACCCATTTTATATGGATTGACCTTCACCGAACTCCTTTCCTCGGTGGAGTCCGGATCTTAGGTTGGCTTTTGCTTCTCTGCTCCTGGGTTTACTCTTTGCATTCCACCTTCTGAAATCTGTTCACTCGATCTGTGCTTCCTCGAGGGCTGCGGTTCGGAGTGATTCATCTTCTACTTCTGGGTAAGCCATTTTTCACAGCAAGACTCGTTACTCTCTCTCTCTCTCTCTCTCTCTCTCGGTGACACCTGCCTACTCTGTTCTTTTTTTTTTTTTTTTTCCTTTTTTTGCCCTTTTTGTGGTCATGGCGCTGTTTTTTCTTGTCCTTTGTTGCGCCTGTATTCGTAGCTTATATTCCTGAATCGGAACGTTGCTTAGGTTCTTTAATTTAAATGGTACTCGTATCTGTTCGCTGTCAGGGGTGCTTTCCTCTCCGTCTCGGCTTTGCGTCTTATGAGTTTGACGTTATATCCCGCTTGGTTTCGCTCAACAAGATAGTGGTTCTTTGGTATTTTCACGAGAAATTTCTGCTAATTGCAGTCGAAGGACCGGGCTGGGAAGAGGGAAGTGGAATTTCCTATGAGTAAAATTTCGAGAGGGCTGAGTTTTGACCTAAGTAAGAGAATGGAATTAACAATCTCCATTGTTGTGTTTGTTCATTTATGTAGGGTGGTGGTGGAATTGAAGGGCAAAATTTGGCAGACAATAAATATGATATAACAAAAATTTTGAATTTTATATTCCATCATGTCCTAATCAAAAATTCGAACAACCAAACGTAACCTAAGACGCTATTAGATAATTATTCAAGTTATATTGAATAATCATTAGTTGCATTGAAAGTCTCCAATGGCAATGGTAGCACAGAAGTTGTTGATGTATTCGTGACCAACCCTCATGCACTTTTCTTACCGATGATGCAAAATCAGTTGCAATTTAAGCATTTAACCACCTCAATTATAGAAATTATTTGTCGAATAGTAGTTACTCATGCATACATTACAACCCTATGTAAATTTTTATTTATTTATTATTGTTTGCGATGGAATAACAATTGCAAATGCATACGGAACATTACTCACATTAACCCTTTTTACGGTCATAAATGCTAAATGATAACAATACTAAATATCCTCAAGTTTGTTTCTAAGTAAAGCAGTTTGATCAGCCTTAGTTATGCTGGACCAATTCAAAATGCCTTTTATTTATTTATTTTACATTTTAATATTTTAAGGGCTACTATTTTGTGCCCAAGCACGAAGGAAGATAGGGGGAAATATCATCTTCCGAGTAAGTGATCATCGAGCAGGGCAGGGCCAAAGCTCAAGCCTAATGTAATTATGTATCGCCCAACTCCGCCCATGACAAAAAAGTTGCATACATGACAGACTCAGCTCAAAATCGGGCAATTCCAACTTCCTCGTGCGATGAAATTGTCCTAGCCCGTTCATTTGCTTTATGGGGCTAGATGGCTGCCTGCCCATCGATAACCTTTTTTGTCTTATTTTCATCTTTAAAAATGTTGGTTGAGTTAACGATTGAATTTCACATTTACTAGTAATCTATCTATATAAAATTTGGTCACTCACTTTTTAGTCTACGCGTCCATTATTCACTTGACAAGTTCTCAATTTCTCTCTTCTTATTTTTCATAAGTTTGTTGCAACTTCAATAGAGTTACTAATTTAACTTTTCATGAACAATATTAAGAAACAAAATTTCAAATAAAAGTCTAAAGTGGATCAATTTTCCTTTAAAATGACTTAAAGTGAAGTTGTCTTAAATAAGAATTTGAAGTGGCCAATAAAGTTTCAAATAAAAGCATAAATTACCTAGTCAGTTTTTTTCCGACGACTAAATTATGGGCAATTTTGTCCAACTACTACAATCGGGTAAAAATTGGATAAAATCACCCTAATTACGATAGGTCCCTTCAGTTTGTCACCTTTTTTTTTTCTTCCCGCTGACTTCACTTTAGTCTGTCGCCCGTCGTCATCTCTTCCTGTCATCTCTTCTTTCCCAAGTTCTGTCGTCCGCGAGCTTGTATGTGTGCTCATCGCGCCTCTTCAGTTTTGACTCTCTACCAGGATCTTTGCTCCTCGACCGAATCGCTGGCGATTCTGTTTTGCTTTTCATATTATTTTCATTGACTCAAGGTAGGTCGATTTTGAGTTACATAATATCCAAAATCTCTCTCTCTCTCTCTCTCTCTCTCTCTCTCTCTCTTAGACCAAACTTAACGTGGAGAGAACTGTTTGAATGAGTAGCCTATTCATTCAGCAAAAAGATGGAGGCATAAGGGGAAAGCTGCCAAATACCCAAATTATGCTGGGAATGAGCTAAAATTTGCTTAGAAAAACCCTGAAAATCATGGGAATGGGGGCGGGGCCGAGTCAAACCGGCCTAAAACAATGAAATGGGCCACTGGAGTAACAAGATTGAGCATTGGGCCTGAGGGATGACCCCAGGGAGGCCCACGTTAGGTTGGGGCCTTGGCTTGGCCCACGCGGGCCATCGCACATATATTTTTTTAAGGTTTGACTCCAACTTTGACCGCCGCTTCTCCCTTATCCATCATTCGATTGATCCGATATGCGCGGGTGGCCGAGGTTGCAGGAAATGCAGTTCAGTCTTCGGAAAAGTGACGGAATTGTAAATTCCCGTGAGTTGGGCTAACCAGACGACCAACATGAAAATCATGATATCTTTCTCCATAGAAAATTTCCATTCAAAAATCAATTCTTGAGGTGTCGCCACTCCATCTTTGCCGGCAAGGTGAGGTCTTCACCGGCAATGGCCATGACCCCTCCTCAGTCCCAGGGGAGGGCCTTACAACCTTATTTGCGGTGACGCGACAGGGATGTTGCCCATTTTGGTGCACACTTTTTACTACTCTTTTTAAAATATAAACAAGCATTTCTTGGTTTTCATCTCTTCGTTATTTTTTATTTTTTTTTTTTTTGCTTTATCGTTTTTATTTTATTAACTATTGCTTTTTTCATTTTTTTTTTTTGTCTTCTTCAAGTATGGCACAACATTAGTGCTATATTTAATAAGTGATGCACTGAAAAAGACATATAGGATCTTCTACAAGTTCAATTCTACTACATTTAGCATAAGGGGATAAGAAGTTGGCTAAAGGAAAAATCGCACTAAATACGAAATTTAGGATTCATGACACTTTTGACAAGTGTTTGTGGCTCCATTACTTTTTCAGCTAAAGTTTTTTAAAATTCGTGGTGTGATATTGCCTAAAAGTTCCCAAAGAAAAATTTATTGATAGCCGACTTCTTCGACCAAATAAAAGAAATGGAAAAAAAAAAGTGATGAGCTTCGGCGGAGGGCTCCGGGCAGCGCTAGGTCCAGAGCAATAAAGACAAGAGGAGGATTGAGGACATCATTTCTCATTGGTTAAGCTAAGGTTAAAAGTGTTGTTTAGATTAATTGTATGGTCTATGAATTATGTCCAATCAATTTTTGAGTTCACGAAGATGGATGTGAGCATCATTTGATTAGACCACATCTTACAGCATATTAATGATATTTCGGTTGGATTTGCTGGAATCCACGCAAAGTGAAGTTAATGATACTTTGCTTTGAGAGAATTTCTCACCTGCATTGGATCTCGAGATCGGTCCCTCACAACTTTTAATCATGCCAATTCTATGTGAGACCCCTCATAATCGCCAGAAATGGACGATTAGACATGATTGAGTGAATCCAAATCCACACAAATAGTTAAATTGATTCTGATGCTACCATATGTTTACTATCACCCATTCAAGTCATCGAGCTTTATGATGCATTTGCACATAATTTTATTCATTTTGGACTAGGTTGAAATTGAGGGCATTTGTGATGTAAAAATGTTAGGGCATTAAAATGTGCTTCTCACAAGAAAAAAAAAAATGATTCGATTATAATTTAAATCACTGTGCATGCAAAATAGCTAGGAACTGTCTAGAACTAGACCAAACTGGAGAGTCACATGGGGATCGGTGTCGGTTCAATGCTTAGTTCCAGATGTGGAGTCGTTTAGTCGCCCACCCGACATATATATGCGTGTCTATATATATATACTAAAAAAATTTAATGTTTTAAAAAAACCTTAATTCCTAAAATTTGGAATTCCTCTCACGCCCCCCTGTCCTCAGTCCCCAGTCCTCACGCTCTCTAGCCAGTTTTCATTTCTTCCTCCTTCTCCACCGCTTCGGTTGCAGAAATCGGTACTCGCCATGGCTCTTTAAGCTTTCTTCTTTTGCCGTCCGCGCGCCATCCTTCGCGCCGCGTCTTTGCCGCTCCAGTCCCGGCCCTGTCGTTCGAGTCAAAGGCATGGGCCTCGTTGCCGTTCTCTTCGTTTTCTGCTTAGGCAGTTTGGGATCAGCGATGGGGAGAGTAACTGCCGATTTTATGCTCGGGGCGTCAGTTTTCTTGTGATTCATCCACGCAGTTCAGTTTGTGTGTCGCCGTGTTGCTCCGTGTTCAATCGGATAAGTTGTCTGCAGAAGATGAGCTTCGTAGTTTCACTATTTTTCGGTTGCAATTGGCGCATCCGTCGTTTGAGCTTCGTTTTTCTCTAGTGTGAGTCTCTAAATTCAGAACATTAGCCTTATGACCCGAAGACTTGAATTGATTTTTTCCATCTTTGTTGATATATAAATCACAAAAATGCCTTCTATCATGATTTTCAAACTTCATCATATCCTGTCTTTATTATCCCAGCTGATCTTTTAGTTCTACCCACAATGTTGTCCAAAAAGCATTCCTTGGCAGATTCTATGAACTCATCCAGGAACTGGATCATCGGACTGGTATTTTATTTTTCAGAATCAGTGGGTGATTCCCGCATCTCAGTTTGTGAAAGCGATCTTTCATGAATGGTTTCTGATTTCCGGATGGAAACTTCACACCACTATCACCATATCATTATTTATTTATTATTCCATCACCTTGAAAATCGTCATAAATCCTCAAGAGATTATTGTCACAATCCTTTTTTTACTAACGTTATTGTGAAATTGAATAATTGTAAAATGTACAAAAGCAACCCTATACGCCATTGATACGAGAGATTGGACAGTTGCAATCAATAAAAGA
Organism: Eucalyptus lansdowneana; assembly: GCA_017140395.1. NCBI lineage: Eukaryota > Viridiplantae > Streptophyta > Magnoliopsida > Myrtales > Myrtaceae > Eucalyptus > Eucalyptus lansdowneana. The sequence goes on from CM029490.1 coordinate 7,862,985, forward strand.
ATGGCGGATAAGATGGCTCGTGGAAATATTCTCGGTAACGACTGTGAATGATATATTTTCCCCGTCGCTAACTTCCTTATCCATCTTTCCTATTCTAATTATTTAAATTGTCCTGCATGAATTTATAAGGGGGGTTCCGTTTCGTTAATGCATTTATCAACGAAAGGACTTAAAAGGAAGAAAAAAACTGGACATTTGAATTGGGCCATAATTTATTTTGTCAATGTCCGTGTGAGAGGGGGAGGCCAAAGTCTAGAATTAAATTGTGACATGCTGCATACTAGTTAATATATTTAAATTGGGCCATAATTTATTGACTTATATTTTCAAGTGAAAATGAGTCCAATCAGATGCGTACATGGGCTCGAAGTGGGATTTGGACTCTCCATGGTAATCTCTTCGCACCTTAAGTACTTTTGTTTTCAATTACTCTCATCGTTAAATTTGTTCTTAAAATTGAAATCGAAAGGAACGACTAAGATGCTGAAAAGAAGAAAGGCTCGTTGATTTAAATAAGACCTGGGCCAACCTTTTCGTGCCGAAAGTCAACCAAATTACAAATACGAACCAAAGATTGGAAAAAGAAAGGGAACATAAAATTGTGAAGAAAATTGATTACCGCTCTTGAAATGAAGGGTTTATTAAAAACGATGGACAATATATATAGATCGGGAGAGTAGAAGCAGTGATATAGCGATCATAGTATTATTTACATGGATAATGAAGTGATATATCGATCTTGTCATCGAAGGATAAAGATAAATGAAGATAACGAATCAAGAAAAGAGGCCTTTCGAACAATTAAAAAAGAAAAAAAGAAAAACCACATTAAAGCATCGAAAATTGAGAAGTCCATTCAATTTCCTCTTTTCTTCCTAAATTTTCCTAAACTATCAAAGATCATTAATTTGACCAAATGAAAATCTTTGTTATCCCCGTCGAAACAATTTACAACTACGACCCATTGCACAGCCATATTTCTTCGCACCTACTCGCTACGATGATCTGTCGTTGTGGGGGCATTAAAACTTCCCTGTTACGCATCAGAACAATCTAGTATAGCACGATAAGCATGCAGATTCAAGACCTTAAAAGAATCCAAGTGTTTTCTATATTGTTCCATAGCTAGATAATAATCAGTCTAGTATTTCTCTACATAGGTTGTCCGGTAAAAACCAATTCCGATCCGACGTATGGTCAAACGCATCGCTTTGTCGAGTGGATTACTAATAGTCGAATATCGTCGAAGAAATCGGTCTGTTTGCTTCATCACATGACACATTTGGCTTGGGTCAAACATGTGTTGGAAGGACATCAAGCTCGTTTCGTGGAGGAATTCCAGGTTCGGTTCTGATTGGGACGGATCTTTCCGTCACGACGTCTCTTCTTGGCATTGTTTCGTTATCGGGAAGAAAGTGCAAAGCCTCGAGCTAGCTCTCACGCCCTCCCAGCCCTCGCAGCTCTCCCTGGTGTTGGAGAAATGCCTTGATACGATCTAGGATTTGGGTCGATTGATTGATTCAATTTATCATTACAATCGATACTGTATTTTTAATCATTTCTTTTCATTTAAATTCAAACACTCTATAAATACATATAAATAATGTAACGAAATCATCAAGCGAGAATCCAAAGAAAATTCTCTTCTTCAATTTATTATTCCTTCCACATTCCGTGTCACCTATCGTTGGACCCATCAAATGAGTAGGTTGGATCGGGTCGAGTTTGGGTCGGGTTGAAAATGGTCCATCCCATATCTATCCATTTAACCCATCTTGATTCATATTCATGCAGTATAGATTAAATGACCCATACTTGACTCAATCAATTCTTAACCCATACTCGACTCGACCTATATTATTAAAACCCATTAATATTTTAGGAAAACCCACGCCCACTTTAAGCTCTATGCTAATTGAATAAAAACTTCAAATTAAATTAAAAGAATATTAAACAATTAAAAATAGTAAATAAAATAAAAAAATGTAAAAAATGTATATATTGAAATATTTATAAATAATTTGACCAATTAAATATATATTTATAAAACATGCTTAGATTTTGCCTCGCATCTTACTTGATTCAATTTAGAGGAAAATTGTCCAAAAAATCCTAAATCTTTTTACTTTTTGTTAGTTGAGTTAATTTGGCTAATTTTGGATAGAATTCATTAACGTTGACAAATTTTATTAGCTTTTCAAAATTTTTTTTTCGATTTTTTAAATTATTTTTATATTTTAAATTATTTTTTTCTTTTTTAATTATATATTTCCCTTTTCTTTTGTGACGACTGGCCTCGGGCAAGGCTTGCCCTAGCCAAATCTAGCAAGGTTGAGCCTTGCAAGAGGTCAACGGGGGTCAGCCCTAGGCAAGGTCACCCTTGCTACCTTGGGCGAGGCTGACCTCATTCGAACCTGGCGAGGGGCTCGCTAGAGGTCGACGAGGGTGACCTCCCCCAAGGCTAGCAAGGTCGTCTCTCGCCAGATCCCAACGAGGGCGACCAAGCTTGACCCTAGCAAGGCCGACCTTTGCTAGTCGTGGCCTCTAGCTAGTCACTAGAGACTGGGCAACCGGCCAAAGAAGAAAAGGAAAACATAATTAAAAAACAAAAAAGAAAAAAGAGAAGACAAGGAAAAAAAGTCGTGCTGGAGGCGACCAAAGAAGGCAAGTAGCCGGTCTTTTGCATTGTGGAGGAGAGCGGAGTAGCCTATTAGGTCACCCTTAGTGCATGCACAATGATTCAGAATGGGTCACAGGATCTGACTCATTTTTTATCCATATAAATCATTCTCATTTTTTGGAGCTAGTTTTAGGGGGTCTTAGAAATCTACGATCCATATGCAACCCATTGAGATAAATTATGAGTCGGCAACACCCCTACCTAGCGCCTTGATTGAATTGAAGCGCTGGACGTCTCTTTATCTCCATTTGATACACTCGCTTATGTTTGGAGGTCGTAGAAATAGTTGGCTTCAACCTACGGGTGAGATACCTCCTGATCATGCTTTTCCAATACTAGCTCGAGAGCATTGTTGAAGTGACTCGTCTGTTGATCCCCGCATATTGTCCTTGTTGGGAACGCCCTCGAATATCCGGAAGCTAAGAGCAGCAAAACAGCAAAGGATTATGCATCCAGGCTCACGAAGGCGGTCCCACTCTCGACGGGAGTCAAATTAATCTTTGTTTGAATGGCCAGTCCCTTTCTCTTTCGTGCTACTTAGGCACTGTATCGATTCTTCTTGTAGATAATCCTTCACGATGTAACATGAGGTGCCATGTCCCAAGAAAAATTATAAATTGAAGAAAAAACAAAAGTCAAGTTTCGATTTTTTTTTTTTTTTTTTTTTTTCAGAAAAAAAGGCCAAATAAAGGAAGAAACTAGGATTTGCCTTTGCCTAGTGGTGAGGTTTGCAGTGATACGGGAGGTGCCGCCAGCCCATCTTTGCCACCAAGGACCGTGGACCCTCCCGGAGGCCCAGAGGAGAGGAGGGCCTTATAAGCCTTGCTTGTGACGACACGCCAGCAACGTCGCCCATGTCGCCGCATAGAGCACACTCTCTCTCCTAAACATTCTCTCTCTCTCCCCCCCCCTTTTTTTTTTTTTTGCTTTTTCGTTTTCCTTTTTTGCCTTTCTTTTTCCAGGCATGGCACCGCCATATCGAATCTATTGAATACATGTGAGATATATGGCAAGTTCGACGTCAGCACCTTAGCAAAAGGGAATAAGAAGTTGCCGGAAGAAAAAATTGCGGAAATCATCACAAATTCCTCGATTAACATATGTGGATGAGTTGTGTGCACTCTCGTTCTAGTCTAACGCAGCACATGGACCCGTTTCAGCATTAAAATCACTTCATGAATTTGCTTAAATCTGCTAAACATAGCATCTAATGCACATCAACCATACTTTCACCTCCATCAGAACCCAATGGAAGACCGGCAATTGTGACTTCGCTAGAAATAGATAGAGATAAAAGCATCAGTCTCGGCCTACATTTATTCCATAACTGTAGGAAATAGTAAAGCTAGCTAATTGAAAAACTGTGCTAGCCTTGAGAACAAAATGGAGGAAATGGAGTGAACCTGCTGCTAAATTTCCCTTATAGCTTCCACATATCCCTAAAACTGAGAATTCTTTCTTTCAAGAAGAGCATATATCATAGAATCGAGAAGGATGTCATAATTCTAAAAATTGAAATCAACAAATTAGAATAGCAGTAAAAGGTAAGCTGGGAACCACATCATAACAATGGATAGACACTAACAATAAAACTATACCCCTAAATATGAGTAGTTGAAAAATTAAATTGTTCATGTCATAACCCTCTCTAAAGTCATTGCTTCCCCTACTGCCCTTACTTTCCCTTGTCGTCTTTCCGCTTCTAATAGAGGCATACCAATGAAAAATAAGCTAGGAATCACATCATAACAATGAATGGATATTAAAGGGAGAAGTATCAAAAAAGTCCTAAATCTATTACAATTGTGCCAATTTAGTCCTAAACTTTTTATAATTGTGTCAATTCAGTCCATCTAGCCAAAATTGACCGGCTGGCGCTAACGTGAATGTCGGCCGAGACAAATAGCCGGCGAACAATTTTTTCATAATTTTTTTTAACAATTTTTAATTTTTAATTTTTAATTTTTTTTTTTTACTTTCTTCTTCCTTCCGGCGGTGAGGCTCGCCCCGCCGGCCACTGGCGAAGGCGAGGCCGCCATCACCCAGCCAAGGCGAGGCCATCGTTGCCCAGCCAAGGCGAGGCTCGCCCTCGTTGACCACTGGCAAAGGCGATCCTCACCCAACGACAACGAGGCCATCATCGCTAGTTCTGGCGAGGCTTGACCTCACCATGGCTAGGTGAGGCTGAGCCTTGCCTTGGCTAGGCGATGGCGGCCTCACAGTCGCTGGGCAAGACTCGCTTTCGCCAGTGGTCGACGGGGGCAAGCCTTGCCGGTCCTCGCCTCGGGCGGCACCAACCGGCCAAAGGAAGAAGAAGGTAAAATAATAATAATAATAATAATAATAATAATAATAATAATAATAATAATAATAATAATTAAAAATTCGAAAAAATAATAATAATAAAATTATTAAAAAATTGTTCATCGGCCAACCGTCTCGGGCCGGTAAATTTTGGCCGGATGGACTGAATTGGCACAATTGCAATAGGTTTAGAACTTTTTTGGTAATTCCGCTTCTAATAGAGGCATACTAGTGAAAAATAAGCTAGGAATCACATCATAACAATGAATGGATATTATCTATAAAGCTATGCTAATTCCCTAAATCAGAGTTGAAAAATAAAATTGTTTATGTCATGACCATCACTTCGCCTGCTTCTCCTTGTCATCTTTCCCCTTCCAATAAAGGCATAGCGGTGAAAGATAAGTTAGGAACCACACCCTAAATCAAAGGAGTTAGAAAAACAACGTTGTTCATGCCATGGCCCACTCTAAAGTCATTGCTTCCCTTGCTTCTCATTGTCGTTTTTATGCCTCCAATAGAGGCAACCCTACATATACCTACACAATCTATGTAGTTCCGACCTCTCAAAATTTACCATGGACAATTAAATGATTTTCTACAGCATAAATGCACAGCTGAGATTCTGAAATCAAAAGAAGCATTTTGATTTTTAGATGATCAAATCAAAATTATAACAATTTTACATGAATCATCATGCACATATTTGGTTGGAAACTATCCCGTTTGACATGTGGACGAGTAGTTGCCTCCCCACTTCATCAGCTCTGCAATACATTTTGTGTGACATCCGGATATTTGCTCGACGGAATCGTGAGCTTCGAATTCTCAACGGTCAGTGCCGCAACACCAAGTTGGTCACCGGATCACGCCATCTGCGTCGCTGCCATATTTTGCCGTCCCTCATCGCAACACCGCAAGGGTTGGACCACCTCAAGCCACACTAAGTCTCCGACTGAATCACCTCAGCCTCACTCGTGATGCCATTGCATACCATCGGCCACAATGTCGCCTTCGAACGCCTCCGCCACCACCGAGCAGACCATCACGCGGCCACCTACTCTCTTTGCGCGATGACACCTCACATCCCACCATCTTCTTTGCGTCGCTTAAGGCCACGTCCACCCACCTGTCGAGTGCCCTAGATGCTGAGTCAACTAGCATCGCACCGCTTGGTGCATCTCTCCTCGTAAGGCAACGACCACAAGCGCAAGGCCGAGATATAAAAGAGGGGAGGGGAGGGGGGGGGTTGGGAGCCAACCTGCATGAGAACACAACAACTTCTACTTCTTCACTACGAAGAAACCAGCTTCCATTATCCTCTCTTCCTCCCCAATTGTGCGAGCCGCAGCCCAATCTTTCTTTCTATTACAGCTACGCGAATTGCTCTCTCTTCCACCTCGGGCCAACGCCACGACCACAGCTCATCTAGGACCAGAGGCAAGTGAATTACTTCCCAATCATGCTACGTAGGTCGATTTCCTCGAATTGTAGTTGCCTCGGTTGTTTTCGTGCTTAATCGTGTTCATCAATGGTTCAAAATATATGTGTTGCAAATATCGTTAATATTTTAGTACATTGAGTATATTAATAGGTTGTTAGAATGCTAGATATTGAATCGTGCGTTGGTTTGAGCTTAATTGACACAAGTTGTGGATGAATCTGAGGTTACAACAATTTGTGGGTCAATTTACTATAGGCCGAATTTTGCTAATTTTGTACAGGTCTTTGCGGTCTTTGTGGTACAAATTTGATAGGAGTTTCTTCATGAAAGTCATGCATTATGTCTTGTTCTATGATATACTTTAAGTTCAGATTTTTCAGATTTTGTATGTGCAAAATATATTTTAAAAAACTATGTGGGTTTAAAATTGTTTTTATGAGCCATTTCCAAATCTTTTGCTCAGTTTCCATTTTCTATAGGATTTTTTGGAGTTCAATTAGGTGTCCAAAATACCATTTCCTTAACCTGTTGTAACCTGGCTTTGTGCCTCATTTTGATCCGAATTACAAAAATTATTGGGACCCATACAAGTTAAACCAGACTTTGAGTTCTTCACAGAAAACATTACTCGGAGTTTCGTCCATGTTGTGTTAAAGTTTCATAATTTTTCAAAACTAATTTGCTCGGTGAATGCTCTTCATTTCTATCGACGGGCGAGCCGCCCTTTTTCTGTAGATTATGGCTTCATCTTGTAGCAGTAAATCGAAGCCCTCCTCTACAAGTCCTTGACCATCGCTGCGATGCAAAAAGCTTACAATTAGAACTAGCATACAATTGAAGCCAACGAAAAAATAAAGAAATGTGCATTACCTCAATTTTCAAGTTTTTCATCATCTATGACCAAGGGCTGGAAGACATTTTAGAGATGGATTTAGAAGGGAGTTAGTACTCTGAAGTGTTGGTTGAAAAGAACTTTGTTTTCTTTTTCAATCCATTTTCTTTATCAACCCTAATTTCTTTAGGACATACCATAGATATCGTTAGTTCATCTTCTTCCACGGTCCCTCGTCTCTAGGAGTCCTCGACCACCAGCACTGTCAAAGCCTAAATCCTAGGAGAAAAAGGCTTAACTACTCCTAAACACTAATAAAATGACTCCCATGTGGTCACAAATTGCTCACTCAATGCGATTATTCAATGTTGTTCGCAACATGAGACTTCAATGCGAAACTTGGTTGCACCATAAATCTCTCACTTGAACCCCATTCCAAGCGATCTTATGGTCAAAATGAAAATATTCCGAAGCACTAGAAGACTCACAATTTGGATGACCCAAAATCAAGCTAAAAACCTACGAAATATGGGCTCAAAGTTGCTGGATGCACATTGTTTATCACGCTTGGAAAAGTTCAAAAAAAAATTTCGAGCAAACTATAAGCTCAAATTCAGTTCCATAAAATCTTAGGGCTCCATAACACCCTAAGCTGTCATTTCTATACTTATAGACTGATCCATCTATGTCTATCCATATATAATAAGAAAGTTGAGTTATATAACCTTCTTTGATTGCACCATCTATTGAAATCTTATCTATTCTCATCCATAATAGGAAAGAACATGATTGATTCATGTGTATGTTAACAGCTCATAAGGAAGTTTCAAAAAAAAAAAAAAAAACTTGACACTTTTTCTAAATTAGTATAACTTGAATAATTATCCAATATTGTCTTATTAATTTATCAATAAAGGTATGACCCACTACAAGAGACAAAAAATTAGCTAACAAATAGGCGTCCAAAATGTCATTTCCTGAGCTTCTCGTAACTTGGCTTTGTTCCCTGTTTTGATTCGAATTATAGAAAATTATTGGAACCCATACAAGCTAAATCGGACTTTGATTTTTTCAAAATGATTTATTTGGCAAATGCTCTTAATTTCTATTGACGAGCGAGTTCCCTTTTTCTATAGATTTTGGATAAACTAGCATTATGTAGCCCACCTTTTGAACCGGTACCAATATTGCCGACTGAATGTTTGTATCACTTCTCTAGTTTACCAAAGATATTTGATAGTGATTATCATCTACTCTTGTGCATTTTACTCGATGGATGTTTATGGAATTGCTACATCATGGGATAAGCGTGTGATTTGGAAATGTCGTCGGATCTTAGGACAATAATACCCCAGGTGCTAGAAGGGATGTTTAAAAGGGTAATTGAGTTCCTCCTGATGCTTGGGGAGGTATAACATGGTTCCCCTAGATGTCCTAGTGATGCCAAATGAGTGCAAGATGCTAGGAGGTAATAGGGTTTTCCGGAAGATGGTGGCAGTCAATTCACAATGATGAAAAAATAAGTAAAGACTAAACTCATGCACATACTAATGTCCCCACTCACTCCAACACGAACTCTACGCATGGCTCTACAAAGCCTTATGATTATTATAATAATTTATAATATGAGAGCATGTTTAGAGAGGAAAAAAAAAACCACTGTGGCTCTTGGTCGATCTCGTGAGTGACAGGCGGTTGCTCAGTTTGGTTACTTGAAGTTCCCAGTTCTTAGACGAGAAATGAATCAAAAACCACAGGAAAAAATCTCTTGCAATACTCCTGCCTACTTTATTTTTATTTGCTTTTTTATTTTATTTTCCTCTCTTTTTTTAATCAATATATTTTTTTATTTTTTCCCCTTCCGTCATCCTCTCATAAAATTTTATTAAATAGTAAATTTTACTAATATACCTAAAATACTAAAAGATCTCAAATATGTAATAGATATTTATATATTGAATTTATATTATAAAATTGAACTAAATTAGAATATATAAATAAAAATAAGATTAAATTAAAATAACTAAATTTTTTTGTTATTTAGAATTTCTTATATTATAATTCAAATATTATTAATTTTGAATTATAATTTTAATTGTCAATTTAATAAGTTTGTCATTTGTGAAAAATAACTTTCCTATTATAAATATTAGAAATCACATCTACCTTTATCATACATTCCGCATGAGATAATTTTATCCGATTTATATCCCATTTGGCTACGTTTGGTCGTCCAGATTTTGAATGAGGATAAGACTCATAAGATATGAAATCCATGGGATTTTGATATATTATATCCATTATTTGGTGATTACAATAATAAAGTCATATATATTCACATACTATCATGTATATTGTTTGGTATAAACGATAGATTAGTAAAAGTGAACAAATTTTTTTACAAATGGAGATGATAAAAATCTCTTGCAACACTTTTGCTTACTTTATTATATTTGGTTTTATTTTATTTTATTTTATTTTCCTCTCTTTTATTAATTGACTTCTTTTTTATCATTCCCCTCCCGTCATTTCTAATAAAATTTTATTAAACAGTAGACTGTACTAATAGAACCAAAATACTAAAATACCTAAAATAAATTATAAATATATAATTCTATTTATATATAGAAATTATTTTATAAAAAAATAATTCGAATATATAAAAATAAAAATAATATTAAATTAAAATAACTAATTTTTTTGTTATTTTTATTTTGTTATATTAGAATACAATTATTTATATTGAAAGAAAATTTTAATTTTGTTAATTTAAAAAATTTATCTTTCGAAAAAATAACCATCTCTCAGATCACTCTTACTTACTTTATTTTATTTACTGTTTATTTTATTTCCTCTTTTATTAATTAATTAATTTTTTTATTTTTCCCATCCCACCGTTCTCTAATAAAATTTTATTAAATAGTAAATTGTACTAATATACCTAAAATACTAAATTACCTAAAGTATATAATAAATATGAATATATATTTAAATTCATATATTGAAATTATTCTATAAAATATAATTAAATTCGAATGTATAAATAAAAATAAGATTAAATTAGAATAACTAAATTGTATTTTTTTTAATTTCTTATATTAGAATTCGAATATTATTTATATTGAGATATAATTCTAATTTTGTTAGTTTAAAAAGTCTGTCATTCGAGACAAATAACTTTCTTATTATGAATACTAGAAATTTTAACCACCATATCATATCTCCTCCATAAGATAATTTTATCTTGTCTATATTCCCTTTATATCACCATTTATCATGTCTTAAGTAGACACCAGATACAAGATAAGATCTATCTTGAATTTTATCCCGACAATCAAATGCAGCTTTATTGATTTGTCAATTTGGATATGACCCATTGCAAGAGACAACAAATAAGCTAGAATAGCTAATAAATTTGTATATGATTTTTCTACAATCATCATTCATAAGAGTGATAACTTAATGTTTTTTTAGTTAGTTATTCATAGACTTACCCAAATCGGATACCATCCTATTTAAATTTTTAAAATTATTAGTTTGCATATAAATTATCTTTTTGCACTGAACATACATGATTTACCAAAAAAAAAAAAAATAATCCGATTTTAAGATAATTCAAAAACATCGATATATTTTGGGTTCACTTTCAGCTATGTCAACAAGATTGACCGTGGCAAGTTAAAAACATACTTTTTTCCTTATGAAATGTGCACAAGAAATCTTAAAAAAAAAAAAAAAAAAAATCCTTATATATAAAAATCATCATGAGATCGTATTACTTCATAGTAATAATTATTTATTTATAATTCAGATAGATATAACTTTATGTTTTCCATAAAGAAGAATTGCACACAAATTGCAAGTACTCACATATGTAAAGTAAAAATACAACAGTGTAGTTCATTACTAAAGAATGAGATTGTCGCATAGTATATAAACTAGCCTTTCAGTCCGCATGATGCACAAACTTTCATTATAAAGCACCTATTATATTTATTAGCATAGTATTCCAATGTTTAAAATGGTCATATATTGCAAGAGAGAGTGAGATATATCAAACAAAGTAAGCTTATGATAATCTATGTTTCTTCAGTATATATAAAGCCAACTTTTGGCACCAATCCCATATTTACAAAAATGTCCTTAATTTTCCTCTCCTTTTATAGTTTTGTTGAGATCTATTATTGTAAATTAAAATCTCATTGCTTGCAAAAAAAGAAAAATCAAAGCAATTATAGAAATGCATATCATTTATCCATTCATTCAAAAATCATAAAGAAACCAATGTTTTTCGCTGAAATGAATTCACTAATAAATAAATAAATAAATAAAGCATGAAAGCAACCACATGCTCATAGCATGTGCTCGAGCCTCGAGAGCTAGTGTTAGTTAAGAAAATAATTGTGAATAAAAAAAACTCTAAAAAATATTCAACTCAACATGAAGAATTGCATGTCTCCTTAAATAAATTGTTATATTAATTCCCATAGTGAAATAAGAAAAATACCTAAATTTTGTTGTTTGGTCACCTCAATTTTTTTTTTACTATAAATCTCAGGCCCAATGCTCAATCTAGTTACACCAATGGCCCATTTCATTGTTTTCGGGCGGTTTGACTCGGCCCCGCTCCCATCCCCACGATTTTCAAGGTTTTTCTATCCCCTTTTAAAGCAAATTTTAGCTCATTCCCAGCGTAATTTGGGTATTTGGAAGCTTTCCCTTATGCCTTCATCTTTTTGCTGAATGAATAGGCCACTCATTCAAACAGTTCTCTCCACATTAAGTTTGGTCGAAGAGCTCTCTTTTCTAATTTTGGACTTGGTCCCCGTTTATCTTTGATATAAAAAAAAAAAAAAGAAGAAAGAATGAGATATTTTGGATATGATATAACTTGAAATCTACCTAGATCGAGTCAATGAAAATAATATGAAAAGCATAATAGAATTGCCAGCAACTCAATCGAGCAGCAAAGATGTGGATAGAGAGTCAAAACCAAAGAGGCGCGACGAGCACACATACAAGCTCGCAGACGACGGAACCTAGGAAAGAAGAGACAACAGGACAAAGGAGAGACACGGTGGGCAATGGACTGAACTGAAGGTGGCGAGAAGGAAAAAAAAAAAGTGAAAAATTTAAGGAACCTATTGCAATTAGGGTGATTTATCCAATTTTTATTCGATTGCAATAGTTGGACAAAATTCGCCATATTCTAGTCCCTGGAAAAAGCCAACTGGATAATTTAGGCTCTTATTTGAGACTTTATTGGTCACTTGAAACTCTTATTTAAGACAACTTCACTTTAAGTCATTTTTTAAGAAAATGGATCCACTTTAGACTTTTATTTGAAATTTTCTTTCTTAATATTGTTTGTCAAAAGTTGAATTAGTAAGTCTATTGAAGTTGCAACAAACTTATGAAAAAAAGGAGAGAGAAATTGACAACTCATCAAGTGAATAATGGATGTGTAGACTAAAAAGTGAGTGACCAAATTTTATATAAATAGATTACTAGTAAATGTGAAATTCAATTTGTCAACCCAACCTACATAGTTTTTAAAAATGAAAATAAGACAAAAAGGTGATCGATGGGCAGGTAGCCATCTAACCCCATAAAGCAAACGAACGGGCTAGGACAATGTCATTACTGGAGGAAGTTGGAATTGCCCATTTTGAGCTGAGTTTGTCATGTACGTACTTTTTTGTCATGGGCGGAGTTTGAGCTTTGGCCCTGCCCTGCGCAATGATCACTTACTCGGGAGATAATATTTTCCCTATCTTCCTTCGTGTTTGGGAACAAAATAGTAGTCCCTAAAGTATTAAAATGTAAAATACAAGGGAAGAAAAAAAAAGCATATCGACTTGGTCCAACATAACTAAGGCTGATCACATTGCTTTACTTAGAAACAAACTTGAGGATGTTTAGTATAGTTTTCGTTTAGCATTTATGACTGTAAAAAGGATTAATGTACGAGTTAGTAGTGCTCCGTATGCATTTGCAATTGTTATTCTATCGCAAAAAATAATAAATAAATAAAAATTTACGTAGGGCTGTAATGTACGCACGAGTAACATATATTCGACAAATAATTTCTATAATTGAGGTGGCTAAATGCTTATATTGCAACTGGCTTTGCATCATCGGTAGGAAAATTGCACAAGGGTTGGTCACGAATACATTTACAACTTCTGTGCCGCCATTGCCATTGTGTAGGTTTCAATTCACCTTTTGAATCCAAGACTTCCAGTGCAAACTGATGATTCTGCTGCTCATCACACCGGCACGGGCATAGCAAGCTTTCAGCTGTAAATTCAGGTGCCGTTTCCATCTCAGGCATATGTGTGAGCAAATCATTCTTCCGGGGTGTTACAAGGCAAATGAATGGATTTAAGTACTAGCCTCTAACACATAAGACGGTGTAGAACAAGCTGGTGGCTTGCCAGACTCACAACCCGACAAAGACCTTTCTTTCTTATTGGGATTCTAAACCCTTACTCCTCCACTCTTGGGTAGACCTTATCCTTAGCCGCCCCGCCACTCGAGTACTCTGTCATAACACTAGCGTGTACATGTTGAAAATGAAGAGATAGTTGTGTTGTTAAGATAACGAAAATCCAGCACCCAAACAACGTTTCAAGGATCAACCCGCCTCTTGGCATGTGTTTAAACCAAGATCATGCCAAGAATCTTCATAAGCTTGTCGAGTCTCCTGATCTGGATAATGCAGCAAATGGTCAATCGCTAACCAGTCAACTCATAGGAATTTACAGCAAGGAGCTATGTCTAGTGCCAGCATCCATTTTTTCAGAAAAAGCATGACACTGGCGAAAGCATTAAATATGCCAATACCATAAACGAGCAACATAAGCTTATCTATCAAAAACCAGACATGAGAGAATGTTTAGGAAAAACGTAGAAAGCAACTGCTTCTACGTGTTCTTCTATCTATGCTTTAGCAGAGTTACCATCAAACAAATCCCACAAACCATGTACATGTTCATTTGTCCCTGCTTCAACCAACTAAAGAGATCAAAATACCTGCAGCCGCACCACCTTTAACACTAGAGGCTTCTTTATAATTGTTAGAATTGTGATCCTCATGAGAACAAACAATCGGCTAAAAAGGCTCAAGGAATTCATTGCACTGTTCTTGCAGTCAGATTAACTCACACAAATTCATGTCAATTCGATAGAAAGAAAGCAATTCTCTAGCCTCAAGTTTATTTCCTTTAATGGACCAAACTATATGCATCGCTATAAACAACATTACTGACAATGGGCGAATTCAATGTACAAGCAAAAGGATGAAAGAAGCTCTATCTTCACAGTGCAATAGATAGATAAGAGAAACCCCAAGAACTAGCTAAATTAAAACTAGAGTGCAGTAATTGGCTTTCGATGTTGGTTGGCCTCTTCATTGGATAGCCAGCATGGGGCATTTATACGGATAATTAATAACATAGTGAAGACATACTATCAGATCAAGTATCAGAGGACAAGAATACATGATCCATTTTGCAAAGATCGGTACAAACAAGAGACCGTTAAACGAAATGCATAATCGAATCTTCAACATCTTCATTTTGAACGAACAAACAACATCAGCTATAGGGGAAGATCTGCAACGGAAACGCAATCATGTGGAGACAAATTCAGGCGTTGAATCCTTAACAATGAGGCGATACTTATTCATTTGCCAAGTTTTTTTTTTTTTTTTTTGGGTAACCTATTCATTTGCCAAGTTGATGCCAAGTGAAAGCAAAATTCATGAAAGTGAAGGGAGAGGAAAGCAAAATACCATCATTAGGCAGAGTGTCTCTCATCCATTCCTCATCCACAATATCTATGAGTATACCCATATGCTTAATTCTGCCAAATTTTGCCCTTCAATTCCACCACTACCCTACATAAATGAACAAACACAACAATGGAGATTGTTAATTCCAGTCTCTTACTTAGGTCAAAACTCAGCCCTCTCGAAATTTTACTCGTAGGAAATTCCACTTCCCTCTTCCCCATCCGGTCCTTCGACAGCAATTAGCAGAAATTTCTCGTGAAAATACCAAAGAACCACTATCTTGTTGAGCAAAACCAAGCGGAATATAACGTCAAACTCATAAGACGCAAAGCCAAGACGGAGAGGAAAACACCCCTGACAGCGAACGGATACGAGCACCGTTTAAAGCAAAGAGCCTAAGCAATGTTCCGATTCAGGAATATAACCAACGAATACAGGAGCAACAAAGGACAAGAAAGAAAAAAAAAAAGCCATGACCAAAAAAAGGGCAAATAAAAGGTAAAAAGAAAGAAAGTGGAATGAGTAAACTCAGGAGCAGAGAAGCAAAAGCCAACCTAAGATCCGGACTCCACCGAGGAAAGGAGTTCAGTGAAGGTCAATCCATATAAAATGGGTCGTTCGAAGAAGGAGCTCCGGATGCAGCGATCGCCTGCATATGCCGCCATTATACTGGAAAGTGATCGTCGAGGGAATTGCAGGTGAGGAACAGTGCCGGGGAATATCGTGCATTTGGGCCCGCGGGCTCGATGGATAATGAATATTGACCTGGGCTGGGATTTCGATTGGATCACCAGTCATATCTTTTCTTTCTTACCATGTTGTTCACGAAAAGTCAAATTGCCGAGTCCGCTGACATTGCATCAAAATTTTAATGGATTAATATTAGATGTGACGAATTTCCTTCTTTTTTTTGTTTTTTTTTTCCTGATTAGCTAGTTGCGGAGGAAAATGAACGTAATACAATGTATAAGTAATCAACAGATCAGCGGCTATCAAAGCTAGGATTGATCGATTTTCAATCCTGTTTAGTTCCACCTAAGAATTGGGAACCAAATCGGGAAGACCAGTCCTCAATATTTAGGACCGGATAGTATGTCCAACAAAACTAGTAAAAAATTTAAAAATACTAAAGTTGTTACTAATTTAGAATTTATTACTATTTTAAAGAAATTTTAAAAATTAAATAAAAAAAAAGAGACGATTTGGTCCAGCTTCAATTTTCTCCCTAGAAACGGGAATTGGACCAAAAATTATCGATTCCATTTTTGTGGAACTGGACCAAATAGGCCATTCTATCTAGTCCTAGGTAGCACCCATTTCAATTGGTCCAATATGCTCACCCCTAATCGAGCTAGATAAGCGGGGGTTGCACACACAAGGAAGTTTGACCACCTCTATTTTGGCCTAAACCTGACCCGAAAATTGCAGTCCAACTTTTTATGTCAAGGGTAGGCTTGGGGGATTATATCAAGTCAACCTTTAGCCTTAGTCTGACTAATAATCTCTTTTTTTGGAGAGAGAATTTTCCCTCTATCATTGCACCTGGGGATGCAGATATAAGTCCATTATATATGAATTCAAAATACAACACAAAAAAATATATCAACTTTGTCTAACGTAACTAAAGCCAATAAGAAATTAACTCGAGGGTATTAGGTACGATTTTCTCTCACCATCTGCAATTGTAAAAAAGAACCAAATTACAAACTTCAATTTCAAATAAAACTGCTAATTATTGTTCACTGTGCGACCACATTAAATGGATATGCAAAATCAGATTTTTGACATTGATAGGAGATCTCAAAAAAAGTTTATGAATCCGTCGATGGAGAGGGATTAGAGAAGATTTGTTCAAAAGAAGACGAGTGAGATATGAATGTGATGCAGGTTTTTTTCTTGGCCGCAAATTTGAGACCAGTTGAGACTATGGATGAGGAAAGAGGACACCGTGCTCGATACCAGCTGCGACAAGTTTTCGGTTAATCGCACATCTTTTCCCTTGACTAGATGTTTTCCGCCGTGCAAATGGGTGAAAAGTTGGAAAACGTTTCTCGGGAAATTCTTCCATCCTCAAACGTACCCTTGAGTAGGTCAATGAGGCCGTTGACAATGCAACTTTTATAACGTAAAGTAAAATGTACCAAAGTAAAACATACCAGAGGGAACACCAATCATTCTTTGTTACGTTCTCTTAACGTACATTTTTTTTTTCGGTTGAGAATTTCAGTGAGCTAATTGAGAAAGTTAATGTCGATTACTAATTTTAATAATACGTACTTTTCCACCGTGTCACAAATGGTTTCACCAATGGCTACAGCCATCCTTGCATTGTGGTATCGAGGACAAGAACTGGTCCTCTAGTGCGTGCCAAGGTGGCAGCCTCAAGACACCTTGCGTTAGCAATGGCCTCCCTTCGGTCCATAATGGCTTCTTTGAAATGGCGGGAACCATTATACACCAACGGAGACACATATAAGAAGGAAAAAAAAGAAGAGGAATTTCCTGTATTATAGCGTGAAACAAACAGAAAATTTGAATTAATGGGGGTCGAAATATATTCCCAAAAAACACGGACCGATATTATAAGGAAATCATTAGCATGTTGCATCAACAAAAAAGAGAATAATATTGCATTTCTTTCCTCAATATGTGCGGTTTCCACAGAAGGTCTGGAATATAAGGATAAGATCCTAAAATTATTGTTTGAATAGACTACGAGATAAAGCCTTAAAATTCTTTTAAAAAAATTCTAAAATCATTTTTCTCTTTTTTGATTCTTTTAGGAAAATGAGTCAATAAAAATTTTGTTAGATAATGATTTTTTCTACTAAAACTTAAATTTAGGAAAATGATTTTCTCTTTGAAAGAACTAGAAAATGTTTTCTAAAAATATTTTCCTAGTCTTAGGGTCCTTAGTTAATAAAATGTTTATTCTTGTAAAATAATTTAAAAAAAATCAATTTTTTAATTATTTAAAAAAAATTCAATATTATTTTCTTTTCTTTTATCTTCTATTCTCTTTTCTTTGTTTTCCTCTCTACTTTCTCCGCCGACCATGTACCTTGGTGATGACCGCTAGCTCAAATCGACCACAATGCGTGCTAGCAAGCTTGAGAGTCGGCCAATCTAGGCGAGCCTATGGTAGTCATCAACCAAACGCGGTAGAGGAAGGGGAAAAAAAATGAAAAAAAGAAAAAAAAAGAAAATGAAAAAATAACTAAAAATTAGATTTTTTAAATAAATCAAATAACAAATTATTAAAAATAAATTTTATTTTTCACTTTAAATAAAGTCATGAGATTAAAATCATTTTTCAATAAGATCCAAATATCTAAAAAAAAAAATTTGATTATTAATCAAAAAACAAAGGAAAGTTAACCGTATTTCTGAAAAATATTTTCCTAAAAAACATTTTTCTTATCATTGAGTTTTCCAAAATAAATACGCCTTAGTGAGATTCAGTATGCACCAAGATAATATTCCATATTGAACTTGGTCATAAGCCTGGTGAGGGTCCTTGAAATATGCTTGAGAAGGAGAAAATTGCAAATAAATTCTACTTTCTCTTAACTAAATGCTGAAAAAAATGATTCTAAATCCAGAAACTCCTGACCAAGTACTTGTCCATTCTGTCGCGACGAACACAAATGAATTCATTTGACAATGCTTTAGCTGAATGAATAACTGAAGATGGCCAATTAGACGTTGGAGTGCATCATTCCACTATGTCAGCCCGGTAAGTCGGTTTCGAGCAAGGTCTTCACGACAAAAATGTATCAGATAAATACACGAATAAGAGAGACCTGTAAGTAGCAAAGGATTTAGCTCATGTGCCTTATTCAAAGACAGTAAATGTCGTACTTACCCGAATTTTTAAGTGAGGAATTCGGGCAAACGTTGAACAAATGGGATCGGTCTCTCCTGATTCTTTTTAACTTTCTCCATGACAACAACCGACATGCGATAATTAACATGGGTTCATCCACAGACAATTGTATGTTTAGTCAACGATTGGTGATGTCCTCGGCCATGGCCAGGTCGTGGCTAACTCTCTCAAATGGATGGATGGTGGTGGGGTCAAGTTTGGTAGGGTTGGGTAGGATCAAGAATAATCCGACCCAAATTGATACATTAACTCATTTATTTATTTTGCAAATCTTGTAATTCATACTCGACTTAATCAATATTACTAAAATACTTTTATAAATGATATTGGATTAAATATAAATGGATCCATAAATGGGTCATTGACCCATATACAGCCCACTTAACATTTGTATTATGTTTTGAAAAAAAATATTCATTTTATGTTTAAATCCATTAATGACTCACTGAATATAATGAATTTATATGAATTAATAAATGAACTTATGGCTTATTTTGACATGTCTAAGTCCGATTGACATGCTTGCGACTCGTGAAAACATTATTAATGGCATGGTCAGATGGGGGAGGAATATCGTCAAATTCATTTACTCGGCCTCGGATCTTCACGACGCTTCCATGTTTTTGCCACTTTTTCTTTGCTGCAATATGTAACCCATGAAATTGGCGTTTCGTGTGTCTGTTTTTTGTCAGAAACTTGGTCGGAGGGAATGATGTCATAACAACGGAAGCGCGCGGAAAGCGCCTCGCTGGAAACACAGTAAAGAATAAATTGTTGCGCTAGAAAAGGACAAGAAAGTGCAGGAGACAACATATTAGCTGTTACAAATTTTTATGGTCATGGGAGATGACTATACTCCAACCAAATACGCTTATTAAATAGAGATTAAGCGAAAAACAAGATTAGCTATCACAAATTTTAGCATATTAATTTAGAAAATTAAATTAATACTAAAGACGCCAGTACCTTAAAATCTATTAACTAATACAAAAATTGGAGAATATTTTCACAATGATAAAAACATCTTCCGATCACATCATTATTATTCATCAGCACCTTAAAATCAAAGGGTCAGAATTCATCTCATCTTCATCCACAAAAATAACCTTATAACCTACAACAAGAAAAATCCCTTTATCCCAACTAACTCTCTCTCTCTCTCTCTCTCTCTCTCTCTCTCACAACTTAGGTTTTTTCAAATTCTAGTCATCTACTAATTTTCCGGATTGTGCATATCATCAATTGTGCTTTATTTTCGTAACAATATTAGTCCTAGCACCATTTGTTGCTGAAGATATGAAGTTCAAATTTTATAATTTCGTTCCAAGGAAAGTTGAAATGACGGTGGCTATTAATAATTACATGACATGGATGTGATTAAGTTATTCTAGACAATAGATAGATGCCTTAGTTATAATTGAAGCCACTAGGCTCTATTTGTTTCGCGAGGAATGGAATGTTTCTCAAAAATATTTTTCAAAAAGCCATTTTTCAGGAAAATGCAATTATTTGTTGGTGTTTTGCTTAAATTTGAAAAATAAAGTGGAAAATATTTCTCATTGTTCAATAAGAAAAATATTTTCCTTTATGAACCTTTTTCAATAATTTTCTATTATTTTATGTTTTAAATATATTTTTTAATTATTTATTTCAAAAAATTAGTTTTTAAATTAATTTTCTTTTTCTTTTTCTTTTCTTTATTTTTATCTTCTTCTTTGGTCACTTGTTAGCCACGGCAATGGCCGACGAGCTTGAAGAGAGAGAGAGAGAGAGAGAGAGAGAGAGAGAGAGAGAGAGAAGTAATAAAAATTTTGAATTTTTGTAATAATGGAAGACAAAAGAAAAAGAAAAGGAAGATATAAAGGTTAACATGAATGTGGGATAAGATAGGTGAGTGAGGAAGATATTTTTCTCAACTTGAATAGTGGAAAACATTTTTCCCTATTTTAGAAGACTTTTTTCCGCTTATTGAGAATGTTTTCTACAACTAGTTCATTTTTTGTGAAATAATACCGGAAAATCTAGAAAACGTTTTTGTGAAAGTTGTTTGATGTGAAACGAAAAATTCAAAAGATTTTTTCTTTTCTCAAATGGTAAAAATAAGCTTGATAAATTTCTTTATTTCATTTTTTTTTCAACCGTTTTATTTCCTTTATCCTTGCAACTCGATTGTGCCTAAGGAGGTGATCCATATGCAGCTTGAAGGAATATTTGTCTATAACATGCTCGGTTCATGTTTATCTGATTGAGGATTTTGCCTGTCGATAGCCTTTGTTTCAATTTTCCTTTACTGGTTTATTTATTTATTTTTGCAACTTAATTGTGCATTTAAGGAAGGCGACCCATGTACAGTTTGATCGAATACCCACCCCATGGTCAGTCCATGCCCATTTGACCGAGGATGTCACCTGCCTACAGCTTTCATTCTCCAATAGGGACCATCATCAGTGAAACCGCTCCTCCATGTGCTACAACCCAGAGGTGGAAATATTCATTTTGCCCAACTTACGGCTATATCATAGAATTGATTTAAACTTTAAAGGACTTAACGACGTGTAAAAACCAGAAAATAAATAAATATGCCATATACGTATTTTTTAATATATTTTTCTGTAATAAACAATTAAAGCCTTGAAATGCATCTAAATTTGTATTATCCTACATCTTCTAATTTGCCGCAGGCCATTGTGCGAGGGTATAGAAGCAGTAAATGAAAAGGCTGATTTAATTTTTTTTTTCGAGTACGGCTTAATGTTAACTAATGCAATTCATCACTCATGTTCTCATTAACCGAAAAGTCTTAAATTATATTTTACAGTTGTTAATTCAGTCTTAAAATTTTCAATTTACCTAATATAATCTCCGTTTGTTTTGCAAAAAATGATTGGTTTCTTCTAAAAATGATCTCTTAAAATAATATTGAAGGATGTTCTCATTATCGACAACAATTTATGTACAAAACATTTCATGGGCGATGAAAATCATTTTTCATTCATTTGTTTTTGTAACCAATAAAAAAATAATGCTTAGAAATATATTGACTAAGTTGAAAAATTTATGACTAAATTGATTTTTTATCATATAAGTTTAGGACTTGGGACAATTATACCTATTCATGAATATTTTACAGCGCAATACTAGGAGAAGGCCATATGTTTCGGGCATCCCTCAATCAAATATTCAAAATTCCATGTCATTAGACAATAGAATATCTAAATTTATCTACAAAGCTAGCAGTCGGCTGGCTTTTGTGTCAAAGTTGACATTGCTAAAATGAATTGAGAAATGGTGGTCCCAATTGCCCTTCGCATAATTGTGCTGCAAGGCCCCAAACGTTGATATTTGCAAGTCCAACATGCTAGTATTTATGACCCGAACGACATAACATGAAACTTCGAATGCCGTAGTATGACCATGCCATTGTACGGCTTTTACGAAGCTCCGCTGCACGCTTTGTCGACCAAAGTTGTGTTTGGATCGCGCCCCTCGCAGGGTTGTAGACGGAGGACATCCTAAATGTAAATTACCGCGAATTTTTTTGGAGAATGCATGAAGTAACATCTCTCGAGTTCTTCTGATTGTTATTTTACATAGTTTCTCCCTCCACCACGTACATTTTCTCCATCTCATTAATCCATCGGATAAGCATATGAATTTCCATCCTCTACTACCTTTACCATTTCCAAACGGTTCGAGTTTTTCAGAAAAAATTACCAAAAACATCCTTAACTTATTGTAATTATGTTAATTTAGTCTTAATATTTTTTAAAATCAATCAAGTCCTAAACCTTTTCCCAAACGGTTTGAGTTGTGTTTTTTTACCCATCCATCTTAAGGCCGACTTCGTCTTTATATTTGTGGCATATTATTTTCCCAACCACTTGTAAAATAGACCAAATCACATCACTTAGTTCATTAATATCCTATTGTATTTCAAAATGGAAATCAAGATAGCTTATTCAATGGAAAGACTAGGAAAGGAAAAAAAAAATAAAAGACAATGAAATGTCGCGAGGCCATCATGCGTTGCACTTTTCCATATTAAGCGATCAACTTTCCAACAAATGTGATTGGCATTCTCATTTTTTATTTTTTTTTTGGCTGAAAGAAGCTGGGGCATTCCAAAAGAGGCATATTATTAGGAAAGGCCACCAACTCATTCCTCTGAAAGAACATGCATCCAAAGTCACAGTCACGTCTTTTTGCCCATCTCATTCTCTTAGTAAATAAGAAGGCATCTTTTAAATTTTTATCACTCGTTTTTTTTTTTTTTTCTCTCTAGTAATTCATTCCTTAGAAACTCTCCAGCACATCCTGTGGTGCCATGAACGATGAACAAAACCGAAAGAGTCAAATGAAAAGCGAGAATACAAGGACAAAGATGAGCGAGAGAGCTGCTGGCGAGTTTAGTGCAGCAGAGGAGCGTTGGGTGGTGGCAGAGATGGAGAAGAAAGAAAGGCCATGGGGGACGCGCGGTGGGAGACAGGGTCAAGGCATTTCAAGCACTCTTGATAGTAAAACAGGGCGAAACAGAACAACCAACCGCAGATCATTTCAAGCACTCTTGACAATAAACAGGGGAAAACAAGAGCAACTAAAACAGGGCAAAACAGAGCGGTTGCATGAGCTCTTCTTCAGTCGTTATCCCAACTTAAAAAGAAAAACATGAGCTGTTCGGAGAAATTAACTAAGAGTGCACCAATCTTTCTACTTTGCAGATTATTGAACAGCATTTCGATCCTTTCATTTAGAGACACCGGCTTTCAAGCTACTGTGCAGAAACATAAAAAAGAGACACGGCTAACTTTCTTCATTTGATCGCCTCCACCACCTCCTCGACGCTGGCGAAAGAATCTTTTGCGCTCGTATACCTAAAACTCATCCACAGTTCATCCATATCGGCAAACAATTCCGAGCACCGGAAATCAAACATCTCACTCGGTAGCGTCGGCGGTGGCGAATCAGTGAGGAAGTCAGTGATGGGCTCATTTCCCCTTAACTCTCTCGTCGCTGCAAGCGTTGCCTCCTCAGCCGTGTTGTTGGTGCCGAAAGACTGTCGTAATCTCTTGTCTTGAACCCTTGCAACACACCCCGACCGAGTGCGCCTTACTCCCCGGAACGTCCTGTGGCTGCCCAAAGATGAATCTCCATGAATGTTAGACTTCCTGGCGCGCCTTGGGGGTCTGCTCCTCTCGCCGGTGACTTCATGCCCACCAGACTTGGGCATATCCATGGGGTTTTTAGTAATCTAGGCAAGGGTGGTGGTGCGAGAGAAATTTTTTCAAGGAGAAACTTTTTATGGGATAAACTGACAGTGGTGGTGTTAGGGACCGCGAGAAAGTCTTTTAAGGTGGGCAAAGGAGTGGGTGGCACTAGCGTGAGGGCTGGTGTAGGAGCTTGTGCAACACTCCCTTACACATGTAAAAGAGAGAACGGAGCAATCTTAAGATTGCACTGACAACAAACATATATAATAAAACACATACTTCTTCGCAATGTGCATCAAAGCAATCCTCAATTGTTCATCCTTAGTCATCCCAAAAGATTTGATTAGGCGAAAAAATTATCATTCATTTAATAGCGTTTGAAGCCAAATAAAGAATCCTCAAAGTTATGATTAATCGGATTTGATTTATGTATAATCTTTAAGAAAACATAGTCTTTATGTGTGTGACGTCTGGCTAGTTGATCAAGATGTGCATAAATTGTCCCAAATTACAAAAGATATTCGAAGTCACCTTGTAATATTTTTGGTGAGTCTCCCGAAACTAAACGAATCAAACAAAAACACTATTAGAAGCATATGCTAACAACCTTGGCCCAACAACCATTAACCAAAGTTCACCCCAATTGGCTCTATCCTGCCAGCTGAGGAAGCATGACCGCGTCAAAGCAGTAAATTTGCCATTACATGGTTGGTGTCAGTCTAGTCCCTCAGTGAATGTGTTCCCTCTCTATAACCAAATCATGCAACAAGCCAAATCATAAATTTTCAGTCAAAACACTAGAGAGAATAAAATGATTAAGAGTTCCCACTATTTAGAGCTGAAAAATTTCTAGCAAGGTAAAACAAAAAAACTGTAAGAGAAAGCATAGTTAATCAGCTGCTTCGTAGGAAATCAATCTCAAGCTGAAATGGTGGCTTTCCACGTTCCACATGCATGTTTTCCATATTAAAAAAACTTCATCTTAATATCATTTAATTGTCTGCTCATGAAGTCGTGCAACTGCTAAAGAATTAGCTAGTGCTTACTTGAGCAGCAAGGCCCACAGCTACGACCCAAGGACTGCATCTAACTATATAAACTGCTGATCTAAACCGCAAAACATGTACATAACAGTGAGTCTTTAGCGAATAAAACTGAATAGCAGTCGGAGAGTGTACAAATTGTCCAAAATCAGATTCCATATGACCATCTTGACTGTGTACAAGGTTTGCGTTTTTGGCATTTTCCCCAGAGACAACCAACAGCAGAGGGTGTGATGTTCTGAATCCTTAGGAACATTATAGTCTACTGGAAACGGCTGCATTTGCAAGAATATAACTGGACTGTCGTGCTTTGAGATTGGCTCAGTGAAGTTAGAAGCATCCTCCATGTCAAGAAAACCATTCTGATAGCCAAGTAAGAGAACATGCTTGAAGATAGATGGAGCAAGATTCAAATCCAGCCTAGGTAACCTACAGAAAATCGTAACTTAGGTATGAGATGACCACAAATTTGTACATTATTGCATTGTACTCGATTAACCTGTCGGTAAGAAAGACTTAACCTACCTGTAGTAATTTGGGTTGCTTTGGCTGAGATTCATCAACAAGCTCAGCAACTCCCTCCAGCAGAGCATCATTTGAGCCATCTCTATGCCCATCCCATTTGAAACAATCTCAGCTCGAGGGACAGAGAGTTGCAACAGGACAAATCTCCAATAACAAGACCAGTCATTTGCCTTGTCAGCCAAAGCTTGCCACTGACCCAAAAAACATCGCCAAACAAGTAAATATCAAGAGGAAAAGATGGAAAAAAGAAGAGGTCCCGTGTCTTTGCACCTTGAGGAAAACATATCCCTCACAAAGCGGGCTTATTGAAATCCCAAAAGAGGATCTTTGAAATTGATCGCACCAAAAATCAAGGGTTTAGTTTATATTTTACATGCAGAATTTCAAATGGTTTTGACAATGTAGCAATACTACGGTAACCCCATATATACGCAAGTGACAATAAACTGAGTAGATATGGGACTAAGCAACAAAATGAATAATGAAGCCTGGCACAAAGAGGGGTGGGCAAAATAAGGGCACAAGCATAACCTTCCAGGTTATTTCAGAAAATATTTCTCTATGTGATTATTGGTATAAAATCAGATCCCAGATGGTCACATTATGGCTTGTTGAGTGCATCCCAAAAACCAATCTGACCATGGGGTTCTTGACTGAGCTAAGGCAGAAACCAATCAATCACCGTAAAGCTACTTTACTTCCTCACTCCCTTGCAATAACCAGCCTGGTAAGTTAGCTTGGTATCTCACAATACAGCAAAAGCTTATTGAATATCTCCACCGCTGTGTAAATGTATGAAAGTACAAAAAGGACATTTACCTGAACTAGCATGGACTCATCAAGTATTTCAGGAAGGAACTGAACTTGATGACTGGACCCCAAAAGCTACAGCTTTGATTGTTTGCCACCGTTTCACAAGAGATTCAGCACCTTCCAATTGCATTGGCCTCCTGTGAAATGTTGCTGTTTATGAGAACAAACCAGCAGCCAAAAATGAATTGCTTGCGCTTTTAGAACCAGCGAAGCTTTCAACTGCTTCTTCTCCACGGTCAACAATTTGTCCATTCTGCTGGTGATGCCGTTTCCCTCACGGTGAGCAGAACCAGCCTTATGTGGAAAAGAATCCACGTAACAGACAGTAGATGCCTGTGTCCCTGTCAGATTATGCTAGTAGAGGTCCATCTAGATCCATTGGCCATCCTTATCAAATTCTTGCTCAGTGGCCTAAGGGTTATGAACTTAAAGCAACCTAAAACAGTAACAAAGACAATCCATCCAATTATATCTTCTCACTCAACAGCATATCCAAAATGGTGCTTGTGTACACCAAGCCTCCTTTTCATTTGAACAAAGGGTGAGCTAATGTTGCTTCCACTGCTGTTCTGACCAACAATATCCATGCTCTGAATATTAGTCTACTGCTTAACGGCCAATTCAAGGTGTTGGAAGGAACTTGAGGTAGGAAATCACTCGTTTGCTTTTCTTTTGAGCAGATCTTTTTTCACCACTAAAAGAAATGAACCAGCAGGGAAATCCTGTTATAATCATTTGATTTTTCTGCATGAATTTATCTTACGTCAGTACATCAAAAGTGAGCTGCCAAAAAAAATTCTTACCCATGATGGAAACAATCTCGTGTATCTGCAAATAACGTAAGAACTGCATATATTAGCATGGAGAGTTAAACATATAAAATAACGATGTACAACAAGGATCAAAGTTTATTCAGTCACGAGACGTGTGATCAAGAAAACTGAGCTGAGTTTTACAATGTACAACAAGGATCATAGATGAGCAGGAGAGTAGGCTGCCTCTGTATACTGCAATTCCTGCTGGTATTTCGATTCTTCAAGCATATTGAACTTCCAAAACATGAAGACAATGGCGAATCTAGTATCAATCATAATGGAAAATGGTAAATGTGCATGACCTGCAATTCCAGAGGCGAGATTCCAAATTGTTGAGTGAATGACCAATTAAAGGTTACCTATTACATATCCAGCATGGATTTGATCCGGTTGCTTCAACCCAGTGAGGGTATTTGATCCAATTGCTTCAACACAGTGAGGGCACATCCAATCTTTGTGTTCTCTTACTTGCTCCATCTCTAGAACATAGGGAGAATTTATAAAATGATTGGCATGCTTGACAGCAGTTGGAAAGCTCAGTGCATGAAATCGCCAGTTTTTTGCCAATATATCTCTTATAATCGCAGTAATAAAAAAAAAAATCTTTTCACATATTTTTCCTTTCAGGCACAACAGCCAATAGCCATGATTTTACAGATTCTTTTCCTTCGACTTTCCATGGAAAGCATCTTACCCTCACCATATCTAACCTTGAGACAAGCACGGCAGAGAACACCCAAGGCAGAATGGCAAACTGAACAATCCGTCTTTCCTGCACGAGACATGGACAACCTTACAAACCATGGGAATTCTTGGCTTTTCAGAATGCATCGAGTACTAACAGACCGATACATGGTTCATCCATGTCAAGATGACCACATCCTTTGCAATCTTCACCGCACAATTCCTTTTGCCTGCATTTTTGCAGCTTTTGTTAGCAGCTATTTCTTCACTCGATCATAGAATAATGGCTTCATTGTCACATTACATCATTTACAAGAGCAACTTCATGGTACATTCACTATAACCATGGAAAAAAAAGTGTACATCATGCCAAAAGAGAAAAGGAAATATTGACAACCAACACCCATGAATTTTTTTAGAAGCATCTGCGATGGATTAGTGAAGCCACAAATTGGTTATCAATCGCTATCAAATGGAAAATAGCTGATGCTACAAATTATTTGCAATAGCATTACTTGTCAATTAAGATAAGTAAAAGCTGATCCTTGCTGTATCTTGCAGAAACATGATGAGTAGGAATTTTTTTATCATTTAGTGCTGGATTTCGAATTGCAACTTTTGGCTCCAATTCTGGTTTCTACTTCTTCAAGCTAAGGCTGTTGATAATCCAGCTCCAAAAGCAGAAGTGAAGAAACTAATGAACCTTCTTAGTAACGTTGAATAAGTTCCAGATAATTCATTTGATTTGAGCACAGCCTTTCAGAGATTTA
Organism: Eucalyptus lansdowneana; assembly: GCA_017140395.1. Lineage (NCBI taxonomy): Eukaryota > Viridiplantae > Streptophyta > Magnoliopsida > Myrtales > Myrtaceae > Eucalyptus > Eucalyptus lansdowneana. Next base: position 7,891,783 of record CM029490.1, read on the forward strand.
ACAATATAAGAAGACTACTAAGACGAGGTGAAGTCTGAACTCCATTGTGCCAAGCACATTGGCCTCCTGCCCAATCATCCTCTACTCAAAATGAGATTCATGGGAATAACGTGAATGCGTGAAAGCACAAAGCACCTGCAGAAATGGCAAGAAATTTCAAAGACGGGATCATAGACGCTGCCCCTGCCCTTGCTATTGCGACGTCTGGAAGAAGCATCTGGCGAAAGCTGATATTCTAAGCCCTGTATTTTCAGCAGCTGTTTATTGGCAGGCCCGATGCTTTTACGTCTAGTAGACCAAAACTCTCCGCCCTCTTCATGACCACCCCTGTTTTGCCAGTAACCAATTAGTAAGAGCTGAGCTTCAGCATAGGTACAATGAATGGAGTTGCTCTGAAAAGTCCTATTGGGTGAGGCAGGAAACACTTGCTAAAGCACATGGTTAATTCCCTACTTAATCAAGATGTCATGCGAAAATGTCGGCCAAACGAGAGAGGAAAAAGAGGTAAAAAGAGGGCCACAAGCGATACCTTCAAGTGACCGTTCGGATGAGCGGTTTGAAGAATCCAATGCCGCGGGTTGTTTTGGCATCGACTCGGCAGCTACTCGTTTTAAACCATCGGAACGGCGGAGATGGTTAATTTCACCCGACTTGCCTCGCATAGCAGATCACACCATATGAATTATACTGTCAGATGAACTATTCAGAAAGCATACGCCTCTCCACCTCCTAACAGCAAATACGCAGAAACCCATTTCCACAAGTGATACCTTTCTCCATCTTCGTGTCGGCAGCGAATTTCCCTTTCAATTGGTCCGACCGGCGCACCGGCGCTGAAGCACTTCTCGAGGCAGGCTTCCCTCTCAACCGTTCAGAGCGAGCAACAAACCAATGGAGTATATAAAAATTCGATCCCCATCACCACGGCGAACGAAACTCTAGCCGGAGATCGTCCCATTTTTGCGGTCTTCGCGACAGCGTTGTCGACTAACGGCTAGCTACAGAGAAGACGCGCCAGTGCCAGTTTCAGCATTCTCCGTGGTGGTCGTCGTCTTCTTCATCACTCCGTTTGTCGATGCTTTTCGCGGGCAGATGAGACGTTTTTCTTTTCTCTCGAGGTGGCGTCGTTTCTCCAGCGTGCGCACTGCGTACCAGTTCAACGGCCACTTCGTTCGAGCGGGAGCGGGAGCGTGCCCGGCCCTTTTTGTTCGAAGTTTGGGGGAAGTGAGAAAGTGGACCGACTCGGGAGCTGAACTGCGCCCAGGAGACAACTCTCTTCTAAGTAATAGGTTTTAAAGGTAAAAAAATTGTCGAAAACCTAAATTTAACTAATTCAACCCATTTGACCCAAAAAAAAAAAAAAACTAATTTAATCCATAATCGATCAATCCGATTCTCAATTCTAAAATGGAATTAACTCAATCCGAGAACCGATCGCCCTTAGCAGGAGCTATTATTTTCACCATTTGATCATGATACATATTTAACGAATTTTAGTTTATGTTAACATGATCAATACGAAGTGAGTCGTGGCTGGATCAGCTCGATATTATTTTAAAATTGACTTCGTCTAATTGGATAGACGATGGTGATCCAACTGACAATCCAACTTCCATTGCCTTATTTTAGTATATATTATCTAATATTTTCTTTTCTATATTTTACTTCCAATAATAATAATACTAGTGTCCACATAAAACTGAAATTGACATTACTCGCTATTAAAACGGGGGAGAGTGTTAAATTTATGAAATTTCCCATTTAATATGCAAAGGGATGCTGATGTGGATAAATTGCTTTCGTCACCCCTTAGAAAAAAAAGACATTCGTCTTTTGTGGATTTTCTTTTCTAAAATGACCTTGTTGAGTTTAATTAATTATGATAACCTATTAAACACATCAAATTCAAGAAAAATAAATTTATATTTAAATTTCACTGAAATATGCCCGTGCTTTGATGCGAAAAAACAATTTTGATTATTAGACTTTATTGATTTTCCTTTATAATTTATTATATCACAATAACAGATGATTCTTTAGTCATATTAATGTCAATTTTTCAAAGTTGCATTCGAAAGCTTTGGACGTCAATTTAAACGACAATGTCTTTATTATGGCTAAATAAAAACAAAAAAGTAATTTTGTAACAAAAAACAATTAAGACCATACTTATTCCTTTCGATGATAAAAAGTCAGTTTCACTTGGTATATTATAGATTATAGATTGTGCATAATCCAGTATTTTTGGCCTTCGGAGAGAGGGGGGGACCGAATCTGAGTAACTATTATACTCTAAGAGCTGTATTGATCTCAATGACTTTCTTGTGCGACGGTTGAGTGGGAATAATTTAGAGAAAATAACATAAATGATCTCTAAATTTTGATTTAACGTATAATGCTGTCCCCAAACTTTTAAATACTCAATTTAGTCCCAATACTATATAAAATGTCTAATGCCGTCCTTCTATTAATTCTTTTTTTTTTGGTCGGTCCGTCCTTCTATTATTTTATTTTTTTCGTCCTTCTATTAATTCAAGTGAATGAAATTTGCTAATGTGACTTCCAATTTATTAAGGTTAAATGGACCTCCGACAAAAAAAAGAAAAAAAAGAAAAGCCATGCATGAATTATTCAAATAAGATATGCACCTTAAATTGTGATATAACAATTTGCGTCATCAACTAATAATGGACATGTTAGCTTGATTTTATTTCTCCTTTTTCTACGGTAGGAGGATAAGCAATTAAAAATCAAACCCATATATGTCGTCAAATAACGTCTAATTTTTCTTTTGAGCAAATGGGAAGATTATATTGATCATTTACAAATAGTTTGGGGATCACATTAAATAAATTAAAAGTTAAAAAATGACATTGAATATTAATATAAAATTTAAAAATTGTTAGTGTCACCTCATCTGGTAAATTAAGCACCGTCAATTACAGATATTTGTGCTTTTTTCTTTAGCCTCTTGAGAACGATAATTGCCATCGAATTCTTTGAACTTGTCTCAGAAAATGTTTATCTCGTTTTGCACACCTTTCGGCTGCTTTGGTGGGAATTTCCATGATGTAATCACGGCGTGCCTGCGGTTGCCACATCATGCCCGTTATCTTCCCTCCCATGCCCCATCATAAGGATACATCAATCCTTGAAATATAGTTTTGACATGTATAGACAGACGCAGAAATTACAAATGTAATAACTGCAAAAATGGTCTGAATTCTCATAAATAATGACATCATAATTTCTAAAAAAAAAAAAATCTATTGATTGACCGATGAAATTTGAAAAAGTGGGGCGAGAATGCATACCTTGACTTAATTATTAATTTGTTCATAACTCATGATCATTTAAATTTCAATAGAAGAATAGTTTCAAAAGAACTCTTTGAGTTTGGAAACAAATATATAAAATGAATGTAATTGAAAATTATTTACGAGAAGATCGATGTTTATGCAAATTTCAAATATAAAATATGTTTGAATTCTTACTCATCTAGTATGGGTATGGGTACCATTGCCGACCCATTCTCTAATGAATTGACTGATAAAATAATCATTTTTCACCAATTGTTGCATAGTAGTTTGGAGTGACTCTTATTTTTAAATTTACGAAACCACACTTTGATTCTTGTTTAACAGGAAGATCTCGACATAATTAAGATATTCAAATGTCCACGTCTCGTGCATCATGCAATTTTCTCGTATGATTAGGTGAAGCTTCAGGTAATATTTCCTACTTTTGACTTTCAATCAGCAAACCGCGAGCTGTTCTGGCGTGCCCACAAGACGACAAAGAAAGACGGCACGGCTTCCCTCTCAACCGTTCAGAGCAAGCAACGATGGAGTACATAAAAATTCGATCCCCATCACCATGGCGAACGAAACCCTTGCCGGAAGTCTTTGCCATGGCGTTGTCGACTGACGGCTAGCTACAGAGAAGACGAAACCGGTGCCACCTTCGGCATTCTCTGTGGTGGTCGTCTTCTTCTTCTTCACTCCGTTGTCGATCCTCGCTTTTCAGGAGCAGATGAGACGTTTTTCCTTCTCTCTCAAGTTTGGTCATCGTTTCTCGAAGAACGCATCCGGCGTGCGTACCAGTCCAACGGCTACTTCAGGGGCGCCCCCAGCCTCGAGGTGGTAGGAGCTAGGGGTGAGCAAAAATCTTCAAAGAACAGTAGCCTCCCTCTCAATAACCGAGTTGAATCGACCAGTCCTAATCCGAGGTTTGTGTGCGGAATTGATATGAACCTCTTGGACCGACCGGATCAATATGTTTTTCCCCCTAGTAAAGATAAAGGTATTGCCAAAACCCTAAACCAAGCCAGTCCAAGTAGGAATCAATCGGTTCAGGTTTTCAATTCTATGGTGGAATTGGCTTAATCCAGGAAACGATCATCATCAGTGAAAGCAGTCATTTTCACCATGACACGATCATACGAGTTGAACACAACACGAATCAATGGTTTTTTGATTTATGTTGACACAATTGATATGAAACGTGCCGTGTTCAGATTTACTTGGTATTATTCGCAATTTGACTCTGTTTAGTTGGATGGATGATGCTAACCTAATTGTCAATCCAACTTACATTGCCTTATTTGATATAAATTAGTTATATCTTTATTTGTTATATTTTTTTACTTCCCATGACCACAATATCAGTGCCCGAAGAAATCTGAAATTACTATCACTCGCTGTATATTTGATTGCGTTAAATGTTAAATTATCATCACCTCGCTGTATATATGCCAGCTTACGTGGTATCTTGCATGGCAATTAAAAAAAAAGGAGGGGGGGGGGGGGGGGGGGAAGCAAACAAATGAGAATAATAATGGCAATTGGATTCCTGTATATTAGGATGTTCTAGGGCAGTATGAGAAATATGCTATTATCATGGTCACGAGGTTTTCGCAACCAAGGAACTGTGCATGATCGGGGAAGACCTCCCAAGATTGCCCAAGGTTCCCACAAGAGCTTCCGGAATGTTCTCAAGGATGGGCAAGGCGATAATTGTGCCGATGATCTAGAACTATCTCAGCATAAATGCTAGTAGGTGGTAGGTTAGAGGTTAGAGGTACAATCTTATCCGCCGGATTAAAAGGCAATCAATAGTTATAATCTGATGGTCACTAACGGGTGTCTTCCCTCTCATTATAATCATTCAACCATTTCATAATTGAGGTTCTATTCTCTTGTTTGAATCTTCTCTCTTTAAAATCCGGATGAGCAAGCAAGTGAGCGATTGATTCCAAGATAGACTTACGCTCCGTTCGTTTCGCGGAAAATAACTTCCGGGAAAATATTTTCCGAAATTTCCGATGTTCGGATGGCGGAAAACACACGGTCAACGGAAAATCCCTCTTGAATGAGCGGAAAATGTTTTCCTCTTTTGAAAAGAGGAAAACATTTTCCGCAGCTCTCACACGAGCTCTGGCGCTCCCGCTGCTCTTTCCTCCCTTCATCAGTTCTCGTTCTCTCTCTCTCTCTCTTGCTCTCCCTGCAGAGGAGGCTTCGACGACGTCCTTCCCCGGGATCAGCCTCCGCCCTCCCCGACCGCTCCTGCCCGCCTGCTCCGGCCGAGAATCCACCGCCGCCGCCGCGCTCCGCTTCCTCGGCGGCTCGAAGCCGCTGGGGAGGATCCGGCTCAAGAGGGAGCACCGCGGAGGCGCCGGGAGGCTCGCGGGGAGCCCGCCGTCCAAGCCGCTCGTCGTGCGGCCGTGAGCTGTGAGCTCGTCGGATCTGGCGGCGGAGCTCGCGGCTCGCCGGATCTAGTGGCGAGCTCGAGCTCCCGGGATCCGGCGAGCTCGAGCTCGTCGCCGTGATCCGGCGCGCTCGGTGAGATCGGGTTGAGCCTCGAGCTCGCCGGATCTGGCGGCGCGCTCGCGGCTCGCCGGATCTAGCGGGTAGAGCTCGGCTCCCGATCCGGCGAGCTCGAGCTCGTCGCCCATCCGGCAAGCTCGGGTGAGATCGGCCAAGCTCGATCTCACCCGAGCTCGCCGGATCCGCCACCGGTCTTGGTCGGCGGCGGGAGGAAGGAGGGGGCGGCGGCGGAAGCCGCCGGAGAAAGGAGGTGGCGGCGGCAAAAGGAGGAGGAAGGAGGCCACGGCGGACGGCGCGCTCGGGAGGAATCGGGAGGAAGAAGGAGACGGAAGGAGGAAGGAAAAAAAAAGAAATAATAAATAATAAAAATTTCTATTTTAAAAATATAAATAATTAAAAAAATCATTTAAAAAATATAAATAAATAAAATAAATTTTTGGGTCAATTAAAAATATTAAAATTCAATTTTTGATAATTTTTTCCAGGAAAATGTTTGAGCTAACGAACAAAGGGAAAATATTTTCCACTCAAATTTTAGATGTTGGCCGAACACCGGAAAATAGAGTCATTTTCTTGGAAAATGACTTCCAGGAAAATGTTTTTCGGAAACGTGATATTTTCCGTGAAACGAACGGAGCATTAGCTTAAGCGCTCCAATGATCCCAAATGATCAAAGAGAGCCTAAGTCATTGCATGATCTCGATCCTAGACAATCAACCTGTGACACTATACTCCTAAGTATTGTCGTGATTAATAGGGTGGTTGGTAGATAGAGAAATCAAATATCCACCATCAAATATAAATATATGTGTAGTTATAACTGGAGATCAATAGGTGGTTGACAGATAGAAAATTAAATCTCAACCGTTAGATAAAGATAAATGTACAGCGTTGGGCAAGCTCGATCTCACCAATTTGGTGAGGTGAAGCCCTTGTTGACGTCTAGCGAGACTTGAAAGAGGAAGAAGATTAGGAAAAAAAAAAAGAAAGAAAAAAATCAATATAAAAATAATTATAATTTCAATTTTTATATAAAAAATATTATTAAGCTAAAGAGGGAAAGAGAGAGTGTGAGGCTTGGGTTGGAAATTGGTTCTAAGTCCAAACCATTTAAGATCCATTCATCTTAAACTTTTAATTTCTAAATCCATTTAACTAGTCTTTTTAAAATGAAAGTGATTTATATATAACCCATTTATGATTTAAATGGTTTGTATATGGGTTTAAGACCCATTTGACACCTCTATTGTTAACATGCATATGAATCAATGCTGTTTTTTCCTATTATGGATGAGAATAGATAAGATCTCAACAAGTGGTGCAATCAAGGAATATTATATAACTGAACTTTCTTATTATATATAGATGGACATGGATGGATAAATTTATAAATATAGAATAGATGATAACGGTTTTAAAGTCAAATATTAGATATATTACCAATGGAATGGAGTCATTGTTATAAATTAACCAATGACATTTAATTTCTCACATAAAATTAGAATACTCCCATATAAATTTGCCATCTGAAATGAAATAAGTATGGTTAGATCACTGAATTTTACAAGTTGATAAATATAACTTAGCACATCTTCTTTGAAGGAACCTAAAACCGACCAATCACAACAAACACTCGGAATAAACAAGTTGTCCTAGTTAAGCACATCATCTTGTAAAATTTGGTGATCTAGTCATACTCATTTCATTTCGGATGGCAAACTTGTATGGAAATATTCTAATTTTAAGTGAGAGATTAAATGGATTCTTAGGTTAATTTATAACAATGATTCTATTCCACTGGTAATGTATCTTATATTGACTTCGAAACCATTATCATCCATTCTACATTTATAGATTGATCCATCCATATCTATCTATATATAATAAAAAAGTTGAGTTATATGACCTTCTTTGATTGCACCACTTGCTGAAATTTTATCTATTCTCGTCCATAATAGGAAAGATCAGGATTGATTCATGTGCATATTAACAATAGAGGCATTAAAATGGGTCTTAAATCCTCATACAACCTATTTAGATCATAAATGGGTCATAAATTGATCATTTACATTTTGAAGAGACTAATTGAATGGGTTTAAAAATTGAGAGCTTAAGATATACAGGTCTTAAATGGGTTAGACTTAGAACCATTTTCCAACCTAAGTCTCACATTCTCTCTTTCCCTTTTAGCCTTATAAAAATATTTTTTTATAAAAATAGAAATTATAATTAATTTAATAATTATTTTCTCTTTTTCTCTTTTTTTTCCCCCTTTCTTCTTCCTCCTTCCTTAACTAATGGCCAACATGACGACGATCGACAATCGGCCAGGCAAGGCAGAGGCCTTGCCAACATCTGGCAAGACTCGAGCTCACCGGAGTCAAGCGAGCTCAATCTAGCCAATTTGGCAAAGCTCAAGTCTCGTCGATCTAGCGAGGTAGAGGCCTCATCAACATCTGGCGAGACTTGAGCTCACTAGTGTTAAGCAAGCTCAATCTTGTAGACAATTGGCAAGGCTGGAGCCTCAAGCATGCTAGCCATCATTGTGGCCAATGACTGGCCGAAGAAGAAGGAAAAAAAAAAAAAAAAAAAAATTAAAAAAAAATTTTAAAAAATAATTTTAAAAAATAAAAATAATTACAAATTATATTTAAAAAATAAATATAAATAAAAATATTAAAAGGAGTCAAGGAGGAAAATTTAATCATATTTTTCATATCAAACAGAAAAAAATATTTTCTATTTTATTTTCAAATCTCAAGCAAAAACACAAAACTATTGTAATTTTCCTAAAAAATACTTCTTGGAAAATACTTAAGAAACAAATGAAGGCTTATTTTTAAAAAAATATAAAAAATTTTCCACTAAATTTTTATTGCATGAAATTATTTTAGCAATACCATTCTTTTAAAACCATCATAAGAATTAGGCTTTCTTAGATTTAGTTAAATGGGTAAGGTATGGGTTGGAAATAGGTCAAGTTGGGTATGGGAAAAATTTTGCACCACGATAAATGGATTTTAAATGGGTTAAATGGGTCGATTTGAGTCGGACCATTTATGACCCAACCCTACCCGACCCGTTTGAAAGGTTTAGTTAACAACTAATAAGGATTTTTTTTTTTTAATTTTAAATTGATGCTTTTTCTAAATTAGTATAACTTGAATAATTATTGATTCGTCAATTTGGATGTGACCCCTTACAAGAGACAACAAATAAGCTAGATTAGCTAATAACATTGTATATGATTTTTTTTACAATTATCATTCATAAGAGTGATAACCTTAATTTTTTTCAGTTAGTCATTCATAAAGTCATCCAAATTGGGTACCATCCTATTTGAATTTTTCAAATTATCAATTTGCCTATAAATTATATTTTTACACTCAATATACATGATTTACCAAAAAATAATCCTATTTTTAGATAATTTGAAAACATTGATATATTTTGGGTTCACTTTCAGCTATGTCAACAAGATTGACCGTGGCAAGTTAAAAGCATATCTTTTTCTTTATGAAATGTGCATAAGAAATCCCAAAAAAAAAAAAAAATTCCATATATATATAAATAGTAATAATTATTTATTATAATTTAGATAGACATAACTTTATGTTTTCCATAAAGAAGAATTGTACACAAATTGCAAGTACTCACATGAGTAAAGTAAAAATACAATAGTTTAGCTCATTACCAAAGAACAAGATTGTCGCATAGTATATGAACTAGCTTTTCAGTCTACACAATACGCAAGTTTTCGTTATAAAGCACCTATTATATTTTATTAACATAGTATTCCGATGTTTAAAACGATCATATATTGCAAGATTGAGTGAGGTATATCAAACAAAGTAAGCTTATGATAATTTATATTTTTTTCAGTATATATAAAGCCAACTTTTGGCATCAACCCCATATTTACAAAAATGTCCTTAATTTTCCTCTCCTTTTATAGTTTTGTTGAGATCTATTATTGTAAATTAAAATCTCATTGCCCGCCAAAAAAAAAAAAAAACAGTTAGAGAAATGCATATTATTTATCCATTCTTTCAGAAGATCATAAAGAAGCCAATATTCACAAACAAGAATAAAAGCATGAAAGCAACCACACGCTCATAGCATGTGGTCGAGAGCTAGTGTTAGTTAAGAAAATAATTGTGAATAAAAAACCTCTAAAAATATTCAACTCGACATGAAGAATTGCGTTTCTCTTGAAATAAATTATTATATCAATTTCCATAGTAAATAAGAAAATACGTAAATTTTGTTTGTTTCATCACCTCAATTTTTTTTACCATAAATCTCAAGGCCTTTTGCCTAGGGCGTGACGTCAGAACTTACTAGTGAAGAATTCTGACATTATCTTTAGCATAATATATCTCTTGATGTCATAAAAAAGGGAGAAAAACCACTAAGGGTTCATTTGGTAACCATTCTGTACCAGAAACAATTTCCGTTCAAAAATGATTATTTTTTATTATGTTCCCAAGAATGATTTCTGAGTATTTGAATGTGTTTGGTGATTGTTCAAAATTTTTATCCTTAAAATAGAATTGTATTTGGTAGGAGTCTTAAATTTTTTTTTTTGTTTCTTTTAATTTTTAATACTTTAATTATATATTTTTTATTTTTCTATTTTCTCATTTTCTTTTTCCTTTTTCCCTTTCTCTTCTTCTTCCTCTTTCTTTGTGATCAATTGTCAAAGGCTCACTTAGCCACCAAGAGACTCAGCCTTGCCCTGGCCTAGCAAGGCCGAGCCTTACCTAGCCACCATTGAGGCTATGGCGTAGCTGACCTTGTGTTGCCTAGGTGAGATTGAGCCTCGCCAATCAACACAAGACTAGGCCTCACCAAGTTAGGGTGAGGCCGACCTCACGTCGTCTAGCGAGGCCAAGCCTTTGGCGATTATCGGTAGCAGAGGCAGCAGCCAGTGATCGGCTAGAAGGAAGAAGAAAAATAGAGAAGGAGAAAAGAAGAAAGAAAAGAGAAAAAAGAAAAATAGGTTGGACTTGATTTTGAAATTATTCCCAAGAACAAAGAAGCAAATTTCTTTTACTTATTAATTCTATTCCAAATCTATTTCCAAGAATAAATTTATTCTCCGAAATAAAAAAATTATGAAAGGGATTTCTTTTTTTTTCTTGTTTCTGGAAATAAAAAATAAAATCAGTCACTATTGGACAAGTTAACAAGCAAACCTAAAGAACCCAAATTATACTCACCATGACTTATTTATCTTCAATTTTTTTTTGTGATATAAAAAATTATAAATTTATACTTGTGTGACACATTGTGCTCACAAGACTTAAGTCAAATAAAAACAAGTCATTTTGGCTAAAAAATCATCTAACGAAATTTTGAGTACGGATAAATATACCACATGGATACATGAGATTTTTTATATCATGAGGAAAAAGAGAATTTATGGTAAATATGTTATAATGAGTATAGTTTGGAGTTTTTCATGTTAAAAAAAATTATAGATAAATATGCTACGGGGACATAGTTTAGCATTTTTAATGACTTTTTCCCCCTAAAAATGAGAATATTTCCAATGACCAGCTTTCGCAAGGAAGCTCCATGAGCCAATGCATGATAATCAAAATTTGACATGACAATGCGTTCTTATCTTAAAAACAAAATTAAGATTTGAAATTCCTGGATCCTAATGTAATTATCACGCAATCCCATAAATCTTTGACTTAACATATTTTTAATTCACGATTGAATCTTTCTCATTTAGAATTATTTGCTTAATTTTCCAAAGGTTTAATATTGTAGATATTTTAATTCACCATACCTTGGAACTTTTTCACTTTACTTTCATAAACTTAAGCGTATGCTCTTCTACCGGTATTATAATCATATACGATTTTATGGAATGCTCAAAAGCGTGTCAAACAAAAAGTTTTGAGTAAATATTTGTCAAAATAAGTGTAAAGTTGTCAGGAAGCAACATCTACCACACTTTGAAATTTTAGTTGATTAGTGAATCACTTGCTTTTTTGAACTTTAGACGGAGAACCTATTGCTATTTGCTACCAATTCATTTGCTATAGTAATTTAGAATTTATGAGATTACAAAAGTTTGGGTTAGGCGATGAGATTAAAAGATTAATCTGAGGAAGAGCAAGAAAATTGAGAAGCATGAAAATGGGCAAACATAATTTTCCATAATTAATCGAATATAATTTTAGTGGCCCGAACTTTATTCATGCTAATCTTGCTTACAGAAAGAGCCTTTTGATACTTGAATTTGCTTCATATTGCCAAATTATTTCTCTTTTTGCACGGCAATCAAAAAAAGGAAAAAAAAAGAAAACGTGAAACAATTTCTGTTATTGAACTATAAAAATGCATGAAATAGTTTCCATTGTCGGAAAAAGTCCACACACTTTCCGAATAACATCATTTTGCCGAAAATTTTGAGAACTTATCTCACTTCACAAATTTTTTTGGCATTTTCCCTAATTAATAGGCACGTGAAATTATATCAAGTAAAACAACAAATAAATAATGATATAATAAATTCAGAACATTACAATTAATTGGCCTCATTGAAGAAGAGGAGTAAACTTTAGATGTGACAGTCAAATTGAATGGAGTTGGCCTTGATTTCTAAGGCCCTATTTGGTAACCATCCTAATAGTGATCGATTTTGATTCTTTGTTCCCGAGAGTAATTTGGGAACAATGAATTGCATTTGGTAAAATTTTTGTTCCCTAAACAAATTTCTATTTTTTTTTTCCCGGAAGTAAATTTGGAACAGAATCAAGAATAATAAAAAAAAAAAGTCGATTCCTATTCCGAGAACAAATCTAAGAATCAAAACCAACTCATATTCTTCCCTTTTCTTTTTCTTCTTCATCGACCGCCATCCCGCGGTTGTCGTTAGCCACCGTTTGCCGCGTTACCGCACGGCCGCCGGCAACCGGTTCGATGAGCTTGCTGGAGGCAAGTCCAGCCACCTGTGAGGCTCGCCTAGCCTCGGCGAGGCCTGCCTAGCTAGTGGCGAGGCTTGGCCTTGCCGGGGCTGGGCAAGCCTCACGACGCTAAGCCCCGACGAGCCTCGCCTAGTTGCTGGTGAGGCTTGCGGCGACGCCCAAGGAGGTCGCCGGCGAAGAAGAAGAAGAATAGGAGAAAAGGAAAAAAAAAAAAAGCAAAAAAAAAAAAAAAATTATTTAAAAATTAGTAGAAATTGATTTGGAATAGAATCAATGAGCACGGTATCAAATGCAATTCTATTTCGGAATAAGAAATTTTGGACAACCAAACGGCTTAAAATGTTTGTAAATTATTCCTAGAACAAAATCAAAAAGAATAATTTTTTTATCGAACTCGTTTCCGAAACGTAATCGTTACCAAACGCGCCCTAATGCGACTATGATTTTTTGCAAGATGGGTTCTTCATTGGCCTTATCATCATAATGTTCGATACATTAATGTTATTTGAAAACTGTAAGTACTAACAACTGACAAAAGGCTTCTTCTGCCATGAAAAGAAAAGCCTAGATAAGCAATTGATATCAATTATTTTGCTGTTATATTGGCAAATTATTATGCCTACTTAATAGCCCATGTGTAATTAAGTTTAAATACGTGCAAAAAAAAAAAGGAGTCATAATTTAATTGATTTCAACCACCAGATCTTCTTTTGGAACATTTTATTAACGAAAAGTCAAATTGTCGAAGTCAGCTGACATTGCATCAAAATTTTATGGATTAATATGTGATGATTTTTCAGCCGATTAGCTGGGTTGCGGAGGAAAAAACACCATAATGAACACAACCAAGGTAGTTTCTGATGATAAAAATAAAATGTATAGGTAGTCAATGAACGAGTGGCCATTGAGGCTCAAAAGGCGAATAAGCAGGGCTGCCCTGCCTACACTAGGAAGTCCAACCGGCCCTACTTGGCCTAAACTTGACCCAAAAACTTCCAACTATTTATGTTAAGGGTTGGCGTGGGGGATATATTAAGCTTGACCTTCGAACTCAGACCCGGCCTCGGCCTACCCAATAAACAGTAATTTTGAAGAGAGTATTTTCCTCCATCATCGTGTTTGGGGATGCATGATAGAATACAACAGCAAAAAGAGCATACTAATGCAAGGAAGTCCAACTAGCCCTACTTTGGCCTAAACTCAACCCGAAAACTTCCAACTATTTATGTTAAGATCAAGCATGGGGGATATATTAAGCTTGACCTTTGGACTTGGACTCGGCCTCGGCCCAATAAACAATAATTCTGCAGAGAGTATTTCCCTCCATCATCGTGCTTGGGAATGCAAGATAAAAGTCCATTATATACTGATGCAAAATACAACAACAAAAAGAACACATCAAACCTTCTAATGTTACATTAAGGCCGATCAGATCGCTTCACCTATAAAATTATTTCGAGGATATTAGGTACAATTTTCACTCACTACCCATGATCATAAAAGGAGAGCATTTTATTCTTGAAAGATATTTAATAATAGTTTCACCGGTGCTGAGAGAGAATTGTCCTACCAAAGTGTTAAAAAGCTACTTTTAATGGGTTATTAACTTATTGACACAAATCAATTGTATAAATAAATACAATTGGTTCACTTACCTTTTTTTTTTGCTTTTCAAAATTAATATCGTTCCCATTTTCCCTCATCTAATTATATAAATAAATACACAAGAAAACCCTGTTCTTGCAGCGCAAGCAGCTGTTCGAGGTGAAGGGACTTGAGGCGCAAGTGAATTCCGTCCACCGCGCGTCCAAGGCGGCTCTTACCACCGCGCTGTAGGTTGAGGAGCGCCGATCTCTCTTTGGCCGGTGAAGCCCGGGCAAAGGAGACGGTGAAGCCAGCACCAAAGTCCAGTGCCCGAACACAGAAGCCGCAGCGGAGCAGCCACGACGGCGAACCTGGCGAGTGGCGTGGCGGTGATGCGTCTAAGCATGAAACAGAAAAACATCACTCGTCCCGATCCTCCTCGACTTCCACCTATGGCGGAAGTAGGAGTCGCAACGCTGAAGATCTGGCCAAAAGGCTGAGCAAGTTTCTGGCGATCTTCTCCAGATGTGGGATTGAAGAGGAAGGGGGTCGGAGGTGGAGGAGGGGTGGTTGCTTCGTTGGAGCTGGAGCTGGAGCTGGCTCCGGCGATTGAGAGGTTAAGGACGTTGAATGGGGGAGCAACGTTGGAGCTCTGCCCCTTCTGCAAAAAGGATTCCAGGTCGAGACTTTCTTGGTGCTTGATAATTCCTTCTTTTCACCTGGTGGTGATGGATGCACATTTTGCTGAGCTGAAAGAGGTCTTGGTTTGTTAATGCGTACTTACACACCAGTGTTGATGGTTCCTCAAATGCAGAAAATTATTATTATTTTTTCTTTTTTGGGGGTTGAATTTGTTGAGTGAAAATGGCTCGTCAGGACATGTTTTGGTGTTTTCTCAGGGACGCCATTCATTGTTGATGCACTCATTCCGCTCTGGTTGTGTTGAAGGATGTTCGGCATATTCTTTCCCACATTTTCATGCTGAATCTGATCACTACGGTGGCCTTAGCAAGGGATGTTCCCACGGCCCTATTTATTGCACCCCACTGCTTGGCTTGTTCAATCCGTTGTGAAAATTGGATTTTGCCGTTTCCTTTTCCTCTCCTTTTGTGCTTATAATCCAGAAGCATTTGTTTCTGCCACTTTGCACAGCAGATTATTAAGTGTGCTCACAACAGTTTTATGTGCTCCTGTGTAAGCAGGTGTATCTGGCCTCTGGAATTGAACGAAGACCATCAAATAGTCGGAGGAGTTAGAGTCCCACCGTTAGAAGCTGATCATTGTACAGGTGCAGCTTTGATTCACTTTTGTCTGTCGAATGGTCAATGCTACTTGCACGCAGGAGACTTCAGACCCTCAAAACCAATGCAATGCAAACTTGCCCTCTTCTCGCAAACCAACGAGTTGATGTGCTTTACCTGGAAAACTTGTCTATTCCGAGGGTTTGTTTTGATTGGTCCTTTTCAGGTTGCCTTCCAAAGAAGATGCACTAAGTTATGTTGTCAGAATTTCTAATGAATTCCTCAAAAGGCAACCCAAGACCCTTCTTGTCGTTGGGGTTGGGAAAGAATGTGTCTACCTTGCTCTTTCAAAGGCGTTAGGGGCATGTCAATCCTTTTATCTCTTTTTTTGTAACGCATTTGTACTTTATAGAGCAATAAGCATGCCAAGCTGTGAGGTGTATGTGACAGAAACTCTATAGGTGGGTTTGTCATAATTGTGTGTTTCTGAGTGTCAGCAAAATAAGCATCATGAACTATGTCTGTCATGTGGTGGGTTGGAATGTCGATGAGGCAGTTTATAGTCTTAACTTTTGGGGTCTAAAGGAGCCAAATCTGAGAAGCAGTACTAATTTATGGGTCTTCTCCATGCCACTAGTCTGATAAACTGGTTTGCCTTACTAGATCTTAATAATTAGGGAAGCAAGCATCAGTCACATATTAGGCTGCAGATCTCTCATGTTCAGCATGGTTCTTTTTTTTTTTTTGGAGGGGGGGGATGTGGTTTATATGAGGCTCTTAATGTAATTATATTGGAAGGCAGTGCAGTTAGTGTATGTGGTCTGTGCTTATCAGGGAGAACCAATATGTGTCTTTCTAATAGCTTTGCAGTGCAAGTACTGTTTCCAAACAAACTCAGAATGATGCTCATATCTTTGCAAAATTGTTGGATATCTCTATATTGATGATATGTAGTTAGAGGATTACCTATTTTCATGTTGTTACCTTGTCATGCAAAGATGAGATGCTGATTGAATTTAAAAAATGTTTTATATTGAATACATTTGATAGTAAGTGTTCTTGTAGCTAATCTTAGGAGCTAGTTGTCTTTCTCTTGACTCAGTGATATTGGGCAAACAAAATCAATCATTATCCTCAGCTTCTTCCATGATGTTTTTAAGTTCTACTGCCTCCATTAGATTATCAGAACATAGGACAAATTTGAATTTACAAACGAAAAAGTCCTTGGTATATTTTAGTTGCTGCCTTTGGTTAAGGTACAAGCAAAGGAATACCTTGTCATCGTAGAACCCAGTGAGTTGTGTTTTCACTTTGGTTGGTTTGTCTTATTCCTGCTTTTATCCTCTATATATACTTCAGTATCTATTTCTGTTTTTTTTTGGACAACACAAACATGCAAAAGTTTGGTGTATTGTTTTGCCTCCTGAGTGTAAACCTTAGGTAAGAGATGAGTAGACATTCGTAGCTGTAATGGCCAGGTAGTCGCATGATAAAAGGTGATGTTCTTGCTAGGTGATATGTGCCTTGGGAGGTTCAGGCCATCAAATACTTTTAATGTGAGTTTTTATAGGGTTATAAGTTTATATTGATTTACGAATAGGAGTCTACGCCTTCCTCTTAGGATGTGTGCATCTAATAAATGGGCTTTTGTTTCATTTCTTGCTATCTAAGCTTTCTCAGAGTATTGGGCCCTGGTTTTGACCTGTCTTCTTACTGCATGCACTGCATTTCATCTATGGGCAAGGTCATCTGACTTGTACTTTCTCAGCTTAAGATAAAAAAGGGCAAAAATGTTGTTTTGATTTTTCTGGATTTTTTTTTTTTGGATTTTTCACTTATTTACCTCAATATAAGTCACAGCAATGACTTAACTAATGTCTTCTGCCGTATTGGATCTGCTAGCTGTGAAAATTATGTTGTGTCTTGCACTTTTCTTTTGGGCCAAATGGTGTCCTGTACTCTTGATATGTTTGCTGATGGTAACGGTATGAGCTTTAGCTATGGTGTACTAAGCATTTATGTCATGTCTCTTTTAACTTTCTGGTTTCAGGCAAGTTAGTATTATGTTGCTCTGCTGACTATAGTGTCATAAAATTTGATATTCAAACAATGCTATACGGTGGACATTGCATTGTAATACCTGTCTAGATCTGTTGCTTTCTGCTATTTTTGTCATTTCCTTTCTGCTCCATTGTTATTTTATATGTTTAACTCTCCATGTTAAATTAAGCATGAACAATGGCTGAAAGATGCAGTTCTTACGGTATTTGCAAATACATGAGATTATTTCATCATTGAAGTTTTTATTATTTTTTTTTTTTTTTGCAGCTGACTTGTGACGTACTGACATAAGATAAATTCACGCAGAAAAATCAAATGATTATAACAAGATTTCCCTGCTGGTTTATTTATTTTAGTGGTGAAAAAAGATCTGCTCAAAGCAAAAGCAAACAAGCGATAGAAAGATGTCATCGGTGAACCACAGGCCACTATCCACTTCTCTAGCAACACACACGAGAATTTGATGAATCTATTCCTACCTCAAGTTCCTCTTGACACCTTGAATTGGCCGTTAAGTAGTTGACTGATATTTAGAGCATGGATATTGTTGGCCACAACAGCAGTGGAAGCAACATTAGCTCACCCTTTGTTCAAATGAAAAGAAGACTTGGTTTACACCATAGCACCATTTTGCATATGCTGTTCAGTGAGAAGATATAATTGGATGGATTGTCTTTGTTACGGTTTTAGGTTGCTTTAAGTTCATAACCCTTAGGCCACTGAGTGGATGGCCAACGGATCTAGATGGATCTCTACCGGCATAATCTAACAGGGATACAAGTATCTACTGTCTGTCGCGTGGATTCTTTTCCACACAAGGCTGGTTCTGCTCACCGTGAGGGAAACGGCATCACTAGAACAGCCAACCATCTCGAACTTCCTCCATCACAATGTAATAAATACGGGTACAAACTCTATGCAAGATCCCCTTGTTTTGCTTCATATTGAGCAAGCTTACAATGCTAAATACAAAGAATATCTGCTTATTATTTAATTCTGCATCATTTTCATATCTGTTTGTGGACAAAAACCGGCTCTTGCTGGATTTTCCCAATCATACCATGTCTAGAGCTTTGGGTTCCCCTCATGTTTTTTACGCAATTCTGTAGCTGTTCATCTAAAAATGGTGTTTAATTGATGTTGATTCGACATTTTCTACTGTTAGTGTAGTAAGTGTGATTGCTCATCCTGACCGTTTTACTCATATCGATTAAAATAATTTTCAGTTTGTCATCGAGCCACGAGGAAAACATTTCTCTACAAAGGCCACTTGAGAATTTATTAAAAGATGATTGGACGACATGCTCGGCCAAACGATTAGTAAAGGTTACCAACTAACTTTCTCAATGGTTTGTTCATGATATCATGTTTGACATAACTTTTAATAGAAAGACCAGTTGAAACATATTTCCAAACTATCTGCTGTAGCAATGCAATGTCACTAAACACAAATCACAAAATGTGAAGTTTATACTAGATATTGCGTTTCATCTCTTTTGGAGAGTGAGTTCTTTTGTTAAGTTTGGGACTCTTCCCTGTTCAAACTATCATCGGAATCAGAAGGAAGAGATAGATAGAGGGATGCTAGTTATTCTTGGTATCTACACACAAATCCCTGTTTCAACACAATTTTAGTGATTAAAAGATTAATTCTTTCTAAATGTTCACTTAAGAGGACCTAACCGATAATGGTAAACTCCTGGTCATGCGGATTTTGAAGTTGATTTTCAACTTATCAATCACACATCGACTTTGGAAAATAATAGTTGCCATTCTAAGGCATTAGTACACTTACAAAATTGGTAACAAAGAGAGAGCCAATATTGTACCTCATAATACAGTAATGTATGTCTAGATCTTTGGCTACGTGCAAGAGATGATCTAGAACAGTTTCATCAAGAGATGTTTTGCTTAATGATTAATGATTTGACCAGTCATCAGTTAATATTTATTCACAACATATAAAGCAAGAAAGTACCAAACCATGACATTAATACAAATTTAATCCTAAATATTTCAATTGAGCCAATTTATTCCTAAATATTTTTACGATGGTACTAATACAATCCATCCGGTCAATTTAGGCTGGAAATCGTTGATGTAAACACTGACGGTCTAATGGCGCTTACGTGGACATTACTAATAGTTTTTAATATTTATTTTGAATTTTCTTTTTTTTTCTTATTTTCAGAGTTGGAGCGGCAGCGAGGCCCCTTGCCAGACCGGGCAAGGGCGAGGCCAAACAAGGCTCGCCCTGTGAGAGCAGAGCAAGAGAAGGGGGTGTCGTGGAGGAGAGGACGAGAGAGAGAGAGAGAGAGAGAGAGGAGGAGAGGGAGGGAGGAGATTGGGGGATAGTTGGAGAGAAGGGAGGAGAGAGCGGGGACGAGGGCAGTGTTTGGGGCGAGGCGGAGAGAGAGGGTAGTCCTGGACTCGTAGAAGAGGTGGAGCGACTGCCTGGAGACCAGAGCCACCCAAGAAGACGACAATGATTGGGATGACTGCGACAGACAAATGAAGATTTCTTGGAGAAGCTCATCACATAAAACGTTATCCATGTTTCTGTGTCTCTCGACTCTCACCTCTCCCTGTTTCTCCGTCATATCTTCTTCTGGGGTTGTGTCGTGCTTTGTCTGCGGGACGGTTTTTGAGCAAAGAATTTTGGAGGCTGCAAGAATCCTGGCCAAATCTGGCAAGGGGCCTTGCCGCCGGCGCTCACCCTCGCCAGCCTCGGCTTGTGACCCTGGCCACTAACAAAAAGAAAAGGGAAAGAAAAAAAAAAGAAAAAGAAAACATTCGAAAAATATTAGAAATGTAAAAAAAATGTACATGTCAATGTCGGCCGTGCCACGTAGAACGGCTACTGTCCATGTTAACAATTTTCAGCGTAGATTAACCGAATGGATTGATTTAATATTAATGTGAAAATATTTATAACTAAATTGACCTAATTGAAAGGTTTATGATTAAATTAATACAAATGTCATAAGTTTAGAACCTTTTGGATACTTTTCCCCATAGAAAGCAATCGAGGTATCAATGTGTGTGAATATGGCTGCTGAATAGACCAATTATTCAACCAGAAGGAAAATTGTGCTTGTGTTTGTGGTTTCTAGAATGGGAAATTCGCAACAAAAAGGGAAAGAAACAACATTTTAACCAGTTACTATATTACTATTTAAAAAAATGAACATGTGCAATTAAAGACTGAACGTGTGCAATTAAGACGTCATCGGATGCGTCATATGACCTCCTAGCATAGCCTTAAACAAAGAGTTTAAGTAATCAAATATTAATGCTTCTAATGATTATTTTGACTCGAAATGTGGAAGAAATAAATTGAAGAAGAGTTATTTACATGTATTTATAGTATAATGTATGGACAACGAAAGGAAATAATGAAAGATATAGTATCAATTTTAATCACAAATTGATTCAATCAATAAACCCAAATCCTAGATGGTATCTTTGATATCAAGGCATATCTTCATCATTTTTATCCTTCAGGCTCATAAAAGAAAGTCTTTTATTTATATTTTTTTGTTGTCACATGTTATGAGGTCCCTAGTCACAAGTTGCCAGGCGCAAGTATTGAGGATTCTTATTGATCAACGATATTGATGCACTGTCTTAACTATTTTATTGTTACTCGAGTTGTTATCTGTGCTTCACATCCAATGATTTTCTAAATGAAGATCCCAAGCAAAATTGAAATAACTAATTGAATTGTTTATATATTTATATCATCAATGAGGATGATTGATTGAAAGAGACATTTTAATTTAGAAGCTGGTTAGCGGGATCTATCAATGTTTGTTGTATTATATGGAAATTCTATTTCAATCTCCACAATTATACTTACCGATATCTATTCACTTGAGAAAAACTATGGTAAGGGATAATTACAACTATTTAAGAGCATGTCAGTTTCACTAGAAAGAATTTCTACGAAAACATTTTTCAAAATTTTCAATATATATAGTTTTAATTCCACATGTTGAGAGATGGAAGATATTATGAAGCAAGCAAAAACATTTTCTTCCATTTGATAGAACGGCATTATTGATGAGATCTATCAATTCATTTAGTGGTTCTATTGTGGGAAGAGATGAGAATATTATTTATAGATCTAGCACAATTACAAGATAGTGATTTTTGATAGTGAATAAGTAAACATCGCTTTGTTTTTTAAAATTCCAATATCGCATCTCTAGTCTTTGCATGTGTTGATTAACGACGAAGCAAGTGATTTTCAAATTGCGGCGTGTCGGTCCATCGCTAGTTGAAAAATTACAATATTGCTTTCTTTCACATCATCCAAGAAGCAAGAAGCACTTGCTTCTTATTTTCTTTGTATTTTTGCCAAAGGCGACATTATACTAGTTAAAAATAATCTTTCTTTGTTACCAATTTCTTCTTTTGTCAAAAACAGAAAAATCTTATACAATGAAGTACAACATCTTTTTCCTTTTCATCTTCACAATTTAACAAAGCGACACTAATGAAATGTTGGCCTTGAAAATAAAATAGAAGGCTAGATGCCTCACTTGAAAGGATTTTGATTCAGTTTAGGGTACAAAACATTCAAAATGATCCTTTTTCATATAAAAACTGATTCCTAGAGACTAGAGAGAATAAATTTGCTAAAAGAAGAAGGTCATTTTAAGAAAATGTAGAGAAATTTCTTCCTAATTAATGTGAAAGATATTCATAAATAATTTCGATATCGTGTTTTGTCACCTTAACTGTGAGGATTGTAATTTCTACACGATACCCACTTGGCATTTAGGCAGCCATGCTTTTCTTAGCTAGATCTTGTTTTGTTATAAATCCAAAAGCATATTACTTCAAAAGAAAATTACTAGAATAAACGTTTTTTCTTCCCACAATTTTCTCATTTTTACTCAAACCCTCACCGAAGATATCCACTTATTTACAAATTTTCCCACTTCAGGATACCAAAATCTAACAAGAAATATATTATTATATTTTCTCTTTGTTGACACCTAAATTTTATCATTTTATTTAAGACTTAATCGCATAAAATATTATAAATTAGTCGCTAAAAAAAGAAGAAGAAAACAAAGAATAAAATAAATAACTTTCATTAAAATGTATCGTGTATGTTTTCTTTAAAATACATTACATAAAGACATTAAGAGCATCTACATAATTACCACTAATTATTAAATCTAAAAATTAAAAAAATTAATTAATTAAAATTAAAAAAATCGAAAAAAAACAAAACGGACCGCGCTAGGTCCAATCCTTTCCAATTCTCCTCTCCTCTGTATCTTTTGCCGCCTGGGCCCAAGCCCAGCTTCTCTTTTCTTTTCACTAAGCCCAGCCCGCATGCTGGTCCTCCTTCCTCCTCATGCTGGTCACGCTCTGCAAAACAGATGGGCACGGGTCAGAGAGAGGACAGGGCGAGCGTCGCGTGAGACGTTCGGTCGGGGGGTGCAGGCCGTCAGCGGCAGCTGGCACGGCAGGAGGCCATGCGCACCGGTGCTTAAAAGTGTGAAAGGGGTTGGTTTTTAGGGGGTTCACGGAGAGAGAGCGCTAGAGACAGAGAGGGAGAGAGCTTGAGGGAGGCCGAGGGGGGAGAAACGGAGAGTGACCGGGAAGAGGGAGACCTGGAATCCACCTTAGCCACCCCCGACCCGAGGTTTTCCCTCCTAGCCGGAACCAACAAGCCGCGGCTTCCCTTGCCTCGATTTCAAGTTTTTCCGGTGAGTTTTCCGGTTTTTGGTTCAATCCGTGTAGATTTCCTAAGGATCCCGGCTCGGGGGCGTGCAAGGCGACTGGACGTAGTCCGATCTATCGATCTCGCCCATCGTTCGCTACCCCCGAGTCAGGTAGGAACCCCGCCGACCTTTTTTTTTTTTTTTTGGTGCCCTGCTCTTGTCCTGTTCTCTCACATTTTTTACATGGGTTATTGAATCGGGGCGTGCGTTTTTGAATTCGCTTATGCTGTCTTTTGTTGATGTTGAGCATTCCCTGCCATTCTCGTTAAGTTTTGATCTAGTTTTAAGTCTTATTCTTGTCCGTGGCTGTCTTGAGCCGACACACCTAGGTTTGATAAAATGCCTTTGAGGCGCTTCTGGTAAAATAGCCACTACCTTCGCTGTATTCGAAGCTCGTATATCATTGTTTTGATCAGATCGTCTTTGATCAGATCGTGTCCTTTTATGAAGCCTTATCTCGTTGATCCTGGGTAGTGGTTTGCGAGTTTAAGAAGAGAACGTAGAAAATAGGAGTTTTGATAAGGAAGGAAACAACGCCCATGAAAGGAAAAATTAAATAAAGAATAGAAACATTAAATAAAATAAAAGAAACAAACAAAGAGTAATATAAAGAGAGATAAACATTAATCCGTAAGCCATCTCAATCGCTGTGTGGGTTGGATGGACTTTGGGACTATCTGTTTCATTTTCGTAGACTAACATTCGTCTTCATTTCATCCATTTTCACGTTCGTTTTGCCGAGGTCCGAACTTGTGGCCGCATGTTGCACCTCACGTCCATCTTGCGTTTTACATTTTATATATATTTGAGATTGTTGGATAGTGGCGCATGCTGTTCTCGGCTTGGGATAAAAAAGATATACATCAAAATCGTGGTTTGACGTTGTGAGGTTGGGACTGAATTCATGGGAACTTCTGAGCTTAATGGAAGCTTCATGCGTGCGGAGGACTCACGAAGAAGAAGAAGACCAGAAGAAGGAAAGAAAAGATTAAAAGAAAAGGCAAAAAAAAAAGAAATAGGGAAAAAGAAAGCAAAAGTTGATTTAGGGAAAAGACAAAGTATGGAAGAAGACAAAAGGGTGGAAAAAAAAGAAAATTTAAAAAAAAAAAATTGGGTCGGGTCCAGGTCATCGGATCAGGTGGACGGGCCGGATTGGGTTTACCTGGTTAGGACCCCTTTTTCTCAAATATAATATTAAATACGAAATATATAAAAATAATAATAAAAAAAATCAAAAATTAAAAAAATTGAAAAAAATTGAAAAAATTGAAAAATTCGAAAAAATAAAAAAATTTCAGAAAATTCAGAATTCATTTGAAAAATTTTAAAAACAAACTTTCCAAGTTGTTTTCTTAAAAAATGGAAGTTTCTTAACTCTAAAGTATGCTAAAAAATTGAGTAAGCCCTTAGGGCTCTACCTTAGGGTTTTAATTATCTTCAAAGAAAATTACTTTTGTTGGCATGCTTTGACCCCTTAAGTCCAGTTAAGATTAGCATTTATCTTTATATTTGCTCTTCCATGTAATTTATTTAAATGCTTTCATTGGCTGCTAATTATTATTTTAATGATTGCGCATCCGTATGATCATCTCACAGGTTAACAACTTGGTTTAAAGTTAATCCAAACAGCTTGACAATATTTTTAAAAATGAACAAGATTAGATATCGAAATGACATTAATTGATTAATTAGTGTAATTAAATTCCCGACCTTAGATTCTCTAGATGCGTAGGAAGTGAGCACTTCTATACTTCACTTGGTTTCTAACCGACTCAATAGGCTAGTGGCGACTTCTTATTGCAAAATTCTTAAGAACACCCAAATGTCGTGCAAGGTATGGACTTTGGAGAATGTGTGCCTAATTCTTTAGGCAATACCCCTAAATTTATTTCTTTCCCAAGAGGTAGGTCACGATACTCTTTTGGCTGGATGATATATTCCTCACTTATCTATTTTAGCAATGTATATCCGGAAAGAGAATTGTAATCTAATAAGCATAATTCAAACGGGCATTCTATTTCCATTTTTTCTTTTCATATTTGAAATGAGTCTATAATTTTTATGAGCAACAAATATATAGATATTTCCTCCACCCTTTTAGAATGATCCCCCCCTCTCTCTCTGCACAACTCGCGGATCTTCAGCTTTCTCTCAAATCCGTGAATTAACGACAATGGATAAAAATTCCAAACCCAAAAAAAAAAAAAAAAAAAAAAAAAAAAACAATGGTGGAGAATTGGGACAATCTCCACCCTGAGCTGCTAGAACTGTGCTCAAGACAACTTCTAGAGGATTGGTTCGCATTCCGAACCGTGTGCTAGAGGTTCAATTACGCATAAATGAAGGAGAAAAGGCAGAAGCTATACTCATTTTCTTAGGCTGGTCCATGATGGTCATGCACACATACTATCATTATTTTGTTGACATCTAAATTTTACCATTTTATTTAAGACTTAATCCCATACAATTTTAGGAATTAGTCGCTAAAAAAAATGAGGAAGCAAATAGTAAAATAAATAACTTTCATTAAAATGCATCGTGTATGTTTTCTTTAAAATCCATTACACATAGACGTTAGGAGCATCTACATAACTACCACTAATTATTAAATCTAAATTTTTTTAAAAATTAATTAATTGAAATTAAAAAAATCGAAAAGAAAAAAGCGGACCGGGCTAGGCCCGGTCCTTTCCAATTCTCCTCTCCGCTAAGCCCAGCCTTTCTTTTATTTTCACTAAGCCCGGCCCCTCCTCTCTTTTCTTTCCCCCCCTCATGCCAACCACGCTTCTGCAAAAAAGAAAGAAGAAAGAAGCAAATTACGAGCAAAAGGAGACAGAGGATCGCCACGGAGCAGAGGACGGCATGATCCGCAGGTCGGATCAGTCCGGCCGGCAAGCTGGTGGTGGCAGGGGCCATGCGCGCCTGCCCGTTGCCCTTAAAAGAGAGGGGCTCACTCATTTGCCAAAGGGGGAGCTCTTCGGTGAGAGTCCAGAGAGAGAGAGCTTGAGCGAGACTGGAGAGCTCGAGAGAACGGAGGGCGAGCCAGAGGGAGAGAGTGAGACCGAGAGAGCGTTTCGGCATTTCTTGAGATCCGCCCGTTGCTTATCATCCAAACCGGGTAAGCCTTCCGAACCGTAGGTGCCCCGTTTTAGGAGGTGTCGGACCGGAGCTCGCGACCGACCAGTTCGTGTGAGCTTCGGTCCCGCTGGTTCTTCGTTGATTTTGTTGTGCGTTTTGGTATGTTTCGATAGGAAATTAGGGCTGTGTTTGAGTCTCGACCGCGTAGGAAATCTCTCGTTCGAGTCGCGCACGCCAACTGTTTGTAGGGATGCTTGAATGAAGTCCGAGTATCTTAGTTAGTCTTGACCGAGCCTTATCGTCCTTGAGTTCATACCCATGTTAAATTTGATGTGATCTGTCTCTGATTTGGTCTGGAATGTTGTTTGTGTGTCAATGATCGTTGCTTGGTCCAAACAATAGCCCTGGGCGAGCTTGGTTCCTCCTTTTAGCTGGTGCATTCTATGCGTTTGATGAAATGTCAACATGAGATTTGGATATGGTTTCTGCGAGGTTCGTTGCTGTGAAAGGATCGCCAGTTGTTCCGAGCTGCGTTGTTGTTTGGCTGAGTTTGGATGAGGCCATGTTTTGGGGAAGAGAAGACTTCGGGCGTGCAGGGGGGAGCGGCAGGAGAAGACACACGGAGAGGAGACGGCCAGGAGCTAGAGAGAGTGAGCTCGAGAGGGTGCGAGCCATCACCGGAGGTCCGCCCGTTAGCTACCGTACGTCCCAACCTTTCTCCCCAACCAGGTAGGTCCCTGAGCATGTGTGTTCTGTTTTGGGAGCTTTGGATCGGAGCCCACGGCTGACCAGTTCACGTGAGTTTTAGTCCCGTTGGCCCTCCATGAAACCTCTGTGTGTTCTAGGACACGTTGTTAGGAGCTAAGTCCGCACTAGAGCCTCTAGCGATCCCTCATCTCAGTAGTGCATGCCGGCCTTTGTTGAAATGCTCGAGCGAACTTCGAGTCTTTTTAGTGAGGCCAAGATTTGATGATATTGTTGATACTCATGTAAAATGCGAAGGATGTGTCTCTGAATTAGTCCAGAATGCTGCTTGCACGTCTAATGTCGAGTTTGGTCCGAACCCAAATCCTTAAATGAGCCTAGGTTCCTTTGTTATCCGGTGCATCCTACATGTTTGATGAGGAGAAGGCCGAAGACTAGCGCGTGTTTAAATCGGAGATCAACCCGTCTTTACTTTTGTATCTGTTGTTCGATGTTCGTGTCTTATGTGTTGCTGTGCTCTGGTGTCATTTTCGTGAAATGGCCTTGTATCGTCAAATCGGCAAGTGTTTTCCTTTGTGTCGTAGAGAATGTCAGTTGTCGGAGAAAATGGCCGGTGGCAGTCGACGCCGGTCGGAGCGGACGACCTTCAAGTGGTGGTTTCTGGCGGTGATTGGCGCCGGTTACTCCGACCGGTGTTGGTGTGCGGGCTAGCTTCGATGGAGACTAGTTTCGGCATGGGAGGAAACCATCGAAGGAGAAGAAGAAGATGGGCAGAAAGAAGAAATAAAAAAAGAAAAACCTAAAATAATGAAAAAAAGAAGAAAAGCAAAACCAAAAAAAATAGGAAACTATAAAATGGCAAAATTTGGCCTCGGGAAGAACTGTCGAGCAGAAGGTGCAGGAAAAGGACGAAGTGAGGGAAAGACAAAAGAAAAAAAAAATCAGAAAAGCTATAAAAAAAATAAAAAAATGAAAAAGAAAAAAAATGTTTTTTTAATCCAATTGGGTTGGATCCGGATTTGGGTCAGGTCAATGGGCCGGACTGGGTTTACCCGGTCGGGACCCTTTTCCCGAATATAATATTAAATATTTAATATATATTAAAAAAATTCAAAAATTCAAAAAAATTCAAAAAAATTAAAAATTTTCAAAAATAATAAAAATTCAAAAAAAATTCCGAAAATTCAAGAGCTTTCAGAGAACATTAAAAATTTCAGAAAATATTGAAAATTCGATTTTTGTTTTTTTTTTTTTAAACTTAAAAAAAAAAAAAAATGTCAGAAAATTCAGAATTTCATTTGAAAAATTTTAAAAACAAACTTTCCAAGCTATTTTCTTAAAAAGTGAGAGTTTCTTAACTCTAAAGTGTGCTAAAAAATTGAGTAAGTGCTTAGGGCTCTTCCTTAGGGTTTCAATTGTCTTAAAAGACAATTACTTTTATTCGCATGCTTTTGTTGTTTTGATCCATTTAATCCATTTAAAATTAGCATTTATCCTTGCCTTAATGTTAAATATTTGTTTTCCCATGCAATTTATTTAAATGCTTTCATTGGCTATTAATTGTTATTTTAATGATTGCGTATCCACATGATTACCTCATGTGTTAGTGGATTAATCTAAAATTAATCCAAACTACTTGCCAAAATTTCTTTTTAAAATGAGTAAGGTTAGGTAGCGAAATGGTACTAATGAATTAATTAGTATAATCATGTCATCGACTCTAGTTTCTTTGGTTGGGTAGGAAGAGTGTACCTCCCTTGGTTTCTAGCCAACCTCAATAGGCTAGTGGCGACTCCTCTGTACAAAATTCTTATGAACATCTCAATGTTGCGCGAGGTATGGGTTTGGGAGAGCTTGTGCCTAATCATGGATCATAGGCCCGATCTTTAGGCAATACCCTTAAATTTATTCCCTCCTCCGAGGGGTAGGTCGCAACATAATTGCATGTAAAAGGAGGACATAGAAGGCGGTAGTGAAGCAAGCAAAGCGAGAAATGAGATTGAGAGAGTGAGACGTGAGCTTGGAGAAAATTGTGCATACAGTCAAGTCCATGTAGTTGAGTTGATAAACACCGTGGATGTTGAGTATATATTAGGATAGTATGTGAGCGTATATAACCTTGAAATTCTCCAATTTAAGCTCCGTTTTTTCACGAAAAATATGATGTTTTAAGAAAATATTTTATGATATTCGGCTAAAACTTGCAAATGAGATAGAAAATATTTTGCACAATTTAGTGTGGAAAATTTAACTTGATTTTCCTATCCTTTTAATAATTTTTTTCATATTTTTCAAAAAGAAATTTTTAATTGTTTTATTTTAATTTTTCTTTCAAACTTTTTTTTTTTTTCCATCTTTTTCTTCATTTGGCCACCAGCCATGATGATTGGCCTAAGGTGAGCTCTAGGCTTGTCAGATTTCTACTCGCCACTCGCCAAAGGCTAGCGCTCGCTAATCACGTGAGCCTTGACCTTGCTTACTTGGCAAGCGGCCACCTTGAGGCCTTGAGCCTCACCAAATTGGCAAGCGGTAAGCTTGAGACCTTGGGGCTCACCAACTCAAGGTCACCATCGATGGCAACCAACCTTGATAGAAGGCAAAAAAAAAAAAAAAAAAAAAAAAAAATGAGGAAGAGAGAGAGAGAGAGAGAGAGAGAGAATGGGACTAGTAAGGTTGTGAGATAAGAGAAAGTAAGTGAGCAAAATGTTTTTACTTATTTGAAAAGTGAAAATATTTTCTTTCATTTTTAACTTGTATATCTCTTTTCTTTGTTGGGGTTTGCAGCAAATTAAATTAAAAATTACGTCTCTAAAGATACTAATTGGGGACAAAATTTAAAAATCACATATTTATTTATTTGTTATAAATGCATGTCATTTTGGGACAAAATTTAAAAATCACATATTTATTTATTTGTTATAAATGCATGTCATTTTGTGAGATGAGGCAAAAGTTGATGGGCATGTGAGCACTAAAACTAGAGCATAGCTCCTTTGCAATATCCTTAGTGACAACAATAATGTCTATGAGTTATGTTCTGCTACCAAAAGTGCCTTACACTTGCAAAATGCCCAAAATTTATGCAATCCAAAAATTTAGTAGTCGAGAAGGGGTTTTGAATAAAAATTGCATGGCTAGTCAAGTTTTATATTTTAGATGGTAAAATATAATTTTCTTTTACTTTTTTTCCAAAATTTTATTCCAAATTTTCAAAATAATGAAAAAATTTGCATATGAATATATGTATTAATAGTTGTATTATGTGAGACTTTCGAGTGTTTAGATTAAAAAGGAAGTCAAAACACACTTATCGCAAGTGATTTGAAAGGATGTATTTTTTTTTTTTCACAACGAATTTTTTTCGTTGAAATCTTCTTTTTCACTACATTAAAGAGTGAGAAATCTTGGCCAAAAAAAAAAAAAAAAAAAAAAACGTAGAAAATGGATGAATTGGTCGAGAGAAAAAAAGCTGTTGCCCATGTGCATGATCAAATATCTCCTTTTTCATATTATTAGTTTGCTTAATCTGCTATCTTTGCCCATGTGTCTTTCCTCCTCTACTGATATAAACCTCAAAAGCACTCGTTTGTGAACCCAGAAGCTAAAAATCGAATTGCGTGTCATTCGTTTTTGGGGGCCCCACCAACTCCACGTGCATTGCACATATAAACTTGTTCTCTTCTTAGGCTCATTCCTTATTCCTCCTAACTCTGCCCTCAACCCTAGTCAATTATTTTCTCCTCAATTATGCCGAAGACCACGGAGATATGCACTTACTTCAACTGTGGGAAGAAGTTCACCAAGGATGGATTGGGGCACCACACCAAAGCTGTCCACCGTAAAGCTAGATTCAAATGTAAGCGGTGTGGTGCTGCTTTCAATCTCAACTCGGAGCTTCGAAAGCACCAAATGCGGATCGGCTGCTGCGGGTGGATGCCGCCATTAATGATGGCAGTAACCCTTATTTATCGGGCCAATTTAGAAACCACTTTTTAGCGATCCGCTGCCATGGTTGCTACCATCAATGATGGTTGGCCATCCTTATTTACTAGCCGATTTAAGTACGAGAAATGGATGTCACTTCTCTTTCGCTGATCCACTTCCACTTCCGCCACCCTCACCGCTCTTGGTGGCTTGATCGCCGAGGCAATTGCAGCTTGAGGTTGCCTGGTGCTCCCAAATCAATTGAACCAAAGTTGTTGGATTGAACCAGAAATAGGGAGAAGTATACTATCAGTGCCATAAGTTGTGTACGGCATTCACTTTGGTGCCAAAAGTTTCCGTCGAATCACTTAAATACCAAAAATTTTGAAAAATGATCATTTCAGTGCTAATGCCATTCGGTTGGCTGGAAATCCGATGTAGAAATTTTTTATTAATTTTTGACGCTGATGTGACTCGCCGGAGAGTATAGTCAGCATGTAAACCACCAAACGACGTCGTGTCTTAAACCCTAAGTCGAAACCCTAAATTCCCAAATCGAGAGAGAGAGAAGCCATGGCGGCGTCGTCTTCTTTCCCGATGAACAACACTAGCACTAGCCACTTTTTGAGCAGAGCCCAATCCACCATCTCCATCTGCGCCCTCCTTCCTTGTTTCCCTCGCACTCCTTGTCTTCTCTCTCTCTCTGCACCTTCAACCCCTTTCTTCCTTCTCCTCCTCCGCCCTCGCCTCCTATTTTTCCATCACTTCATGGACGGGCAACGGTGGCCGAGCACGGCGGCCGAGCGACGATGTTCGAGCAAGCTATGTTGGTGAGGATGAACAAAAAAAAAACCATAATTTTAATCCCAAATTAGCTATGCGGCGTCGTTTTTCCTAAGCCATCCACATATGATGACAAAATGACGTCGTTTTCTTAAATATGACGGAAAACGACATCGTTTAAAGGGTTTATCGATTTTTTTTAAATATAAAAGCCACGTAATTATTTTGGCCGGAATTTCTCGCCGATGGCATCAAGGTGATTGTTTTTCCTCTGATTTGGCACTTAAGTAATTCGACAGAAACTTTTAGCACCAAAGTGAGTGCCGTACATGACTTATGACACTGATAGTGTACTTCTCCCAAAATAATCATCCAAGAACTATGCTTTGTTCTAAGCCCACCTGACTCTGCTTTCGGAATTGGCAAAATTTTTGATCATCAAATGGTTACCCAACCCTTCAAATCTATCCAATTAGGCCTCTCGGGGCTCATCAACTGGCCAATCCGATGGATCACCGATGAAGAATCCGACGAGAGCTCTCCAACCACTGACGAATCAGAATCCATCTCCGAGGAGGGCGAAAGTGAGCCTGATTCCCAACTCGTTCCTAAATCGGCTAGTAAATAAG
Source organism: Eucalyptus lansdowneana (assembly GCA_017140395.1). NCBI lineage: Eukaryota > Viridiplantae > Streptophyta > Magnoliopsida > Myrtales > Myrtaceae > Eucalyptus > Eucalyptus lansdowneana. Next base: position 7,924,298 of record CM029490.1, read on the forward strand.
GATGGCCAGCCATCACTGATGGCGGCAACCATGACGGCGCTGATTTGCTAAAAAGCGGTTTCTAAATTGGCTAGGTAAATAAGGGTTGCTACCATCATTGATGGTGACAACCACCCATGGTAGTTGATTTGCATTTGGTGCTTCCGAAGCTTCGAGTTGAGATTGAAGGCAGCACCACACTGCTCACATTTGAATCTAGCGGTGGACGGCTTTGGTGTGGTGCCCCAATCCATCCTTCGTAAACTTCTTCCCATAGTCGGAGTAAGTGCATGTCTTTGTGCTCTTCGACATAATTGAGGAGAAAAAATTGACTGAGGCTTTGAGGGGAGAGTTAGGAGAAATAGGGAATGAGCCTTGAGAAGGCGAGGGGAAGAGAATGAGGTTTATATATGCAATGTACGTGGAGTTGGTGGGGTCCCAAATGAAGGACGCACAATTCGATTTTTGATTTTTAGTTTCAAATGGGTTCACAAACGAGTGCTTTTGAGGTTTATATCAATAAAGGAGGAAAGACACATGGGCAAAGACAGCAAATTAAGGAAACTAATAATATGAAAAATGAGATATTTGATCATGCACATGGGCAAAGACAGCAGCTTTTTTCTCTCTCAACAAATTCATCCATTTTCTAGGTTTTTTTTTTTTGGCCAAGATTTCTCACCCTTTAATGGAGTGAAAAAGAAGATTTTTCCTGGGTACCAAAAAAAAAAAAAAGATTTCAACAAAAAAAATTGTTGTGAAAAAAAAAAGTGTGTTTTGACTTCCTTCTTAATCTAGACACCCAAAAGTCTCACATAATACAAATATCAATACATATATTCACACAATTTTTTTCATTATTTTGAAAATTTAGAATAAAGTTTTGGAGAAAAAGTTAAAGAAAATTATATTTTACCATCTAAAATATAAAACTTGACTAGCCATGCAATCGTTATTCAAAACCCCTTCTCGACTACTAAATTTTTGGATTGCATAAATTTTGGGGTATTTTTGCAAGTGTGAGGCACCTTTTGGTAACAAAACATAATTCATAGACATTATTGTCATCACTAAGGATATCGCAAAGGAGTACTTATCAATGCTCCTAGTTTTAGCACTCACATGCCCATCAACTTTTGCCTCATCTCACAAAATGTCATGCATTTATAACAAATAAATAAGTTTGTGATTTTTAAATTTTATCCCCAATTAATATCTTTAACGACCTAACTTTTAATTTAATTTGCTGCAAACCCCAACAATCCCCAATTAATATCTTTAACAACCTAACTTTTAATTTAATTTGCTGTAAACCCCAACAAAGAAAAGAGATATACAAGTTAAAATGTGGTGTTTCATAGAGGTAAAACTAGTAATATCAACAGTAAGGGCACTAATAAGATCAACAAGAGTAGCAAACGAAAATATATATTACATATAAATAAATATATATTTTTGCAACATACATGCATAAGGATCTTGATGGGCGTGTATCTCCTTAAATGTTTCAATTAATTATGACGGTAAACTTGCATGGGCCAACGTGATTAAGAGTGTCATGAGCAAATTAATTCTTATTTTTGCCTAAAGTTTGCTTCCATCTTTTGAAATTTCCCAATGCCGTCCATTTTCTTAAGCTTTCCATCATGTTGATTGGAGTTGGCGAGATGAATCTTTATACGCTTCCACTTAGATCGATCCTATCTATCAAATTAAAATATCAGCAATGTTCTTGTAAAGGGTTTCTATAGTAGATTTTGAGAACACTAAAATTGCAGGTTAATGTGCATTTCATATGAAAAGTGCACGTATCACTGACAAGATCCCACAAAACTTTCAATTTGGTTAGTACAATTTATTCATTTAATTAATTTATTTATTCGATGGCTATCAAGGTAAAAAGGGTACAAAATCAATGGTTGTAGCAGTTGGGTCAGGCCATGTGCACTGCCGGAGTTTTGTTGGGTTCTTGCATAACCAAATATCAATAATAATCACAATGAAGTACATCTGCCATCTTAGCTGTATTTAAGGAAAATACATAATTTTTTCAGCTCTAAAATGACAATTTCTTTTGTAGTAATAATAATTATTTTGTCTTTTCTTTTCTTTTTCTTTTTTTGGTTTTTTTTTTTTTTTTTGGGGAGGGGGTCCATAATTACCATTGTGTCGATGGATCATGTTGACCAATTGGCAAAGTGGTGGTATTTCGCATCTTCGTCATCGTATTTGTGTTTCATTATTGGCAAAGTGTTTGTAGGATATGCATAATGCATTTCCTACAGTATTGAAAGGGCATGAATAATGCATATCAGTTGTAAATAATATTACTAGAAATGTTTCTCAAACTAATGAAATACAAACATAACAACGAAGATGGGAAATGCAGCACACGTAATTGATGTAACAAATTGTGCAAATAGGTTTTGTGAGCTGCTCAAATTTTAGATATTTCAAGTCTACTAGAAGTTCAATTCAATTCAATTCAACTGCATTGAACTCAATAAAAATCATGTGATCTAGACATTTTTAAGGGTTAATATCACAAAAAACCTTAAACTGATACGTTTGTAATAAATTTAATTGAAAGAAACATTCAAACTAAGTACTTCACCTTTCATTAGTTTCAATTAAATTTTATGTCAAATTACTGAGTTTAATGACACACGATAGTTTACGAGTGTACTAGTTTAGAGTTTTATCTTCCGTTTTTCACATGTGTAATAGTTTAGGGTTTTTTATGATATTAATTCAATTTAATTGAGCTTTATTTTGGTGCTAGTATTCTCATACCTAAGTACCATATTGAAAAGTTCTAGTTGTCACCACATTGCCACCATCCTTCAACCAAACATAAAAGAAAAGAGTACATCCAAATTCATCTCAATTTTGTTTTATGCAAAGGAGGCAATCGCGATTAGAATTGTGGGGCGTTTGAAGAGGGGGGCATTCGATTAGGGTTTTTTTTTTTTTGGCGTCATCGTGCGAGACTAGTGCAATAAAAATGTCGATTTCATGATCCTGTTCTGAGTCGCTTTCCATGCGTTTGAAAATGGAGCATTCGATTAGGCTAAAAGTCAATTTCATGATCCTCTTCTCCCTTTTCAAACGCATGGAAAGCGACTCAGAAGAGGATCATGAAATCGACTTTTATTGCACTAGTCTCGCACGATGATGCCCAAAAAAAAAAAAAAAAAAAAGCCCTAATCGAATGCCCCCTCTTCAAACGCCCCACAATTCTAATTGCGATTGTTGCATAAGAACAAAATTGAGATGAATTTGGATGTACTATTTTCTTTTATGTTTGGTCGAAGGATGGTGGCAATATGATGACAACTAGAACTTTTCAATATGGTACTTAGGTATGAGAATACTAGCACCAAAATAAAGCTCAATTAAATTGAATTAATATCATAAAAAACCCTAAACTATTACTCATGTGAAAAACGGAAGATAAAACTCTAAACTAGTACACTCGTAAACTATCGCGTGTCATTAAACTCAATAATTTTACATAAAATTTAATTGAAACTAATGGAAGGTAAATTTGTTATGTGTGTACCAGTTTGAATGTTTCTTTCAATTAAATTTATTACAAACATATCGTTTAAGGTTTTTCGTGATATTAACCCTTAGAAATGTCTAGATCACGTGATTTTTATTGAGTTCGATGCAGTTGAATTGAATTGAACTTCTAGTAGACTTGAAATATCTAAAATTTGAGCAGCTCACAAAACCTATTTGAGCAATTTGTTACATCAATTACGTGTGTTGCATTTGCCATCTTTGTTGTTGTGTTTATATTTCATTAGTTTGAGAAACATTTCTAGTAATATTATTTACAACTGATATGCATTATTCATGCCCTTTCAATATCTTGTAGGAAATGCATTATGCATGTCCTACAAACACTTTGCCAATAATGAAACACAAATACGATGACGAAGATGCGAAATGCCACCACTTTGCCAATTGGTCAACATGATCCATCGACACAATGGTAATTATGGAACCCCTCCCCCCAAAAAAAAAAACCAAAAAAAAGAAAAAGAAAACAAAAGACAAAATAATTATTATTACTACAAAAGAAATTGTCATTTTAGAGCTGAAAAAATTATATATTTTCCTTAAATACAGCTAAGATGGTAGATGTACTTCATTGTGATTATTATTGACATTTGATTCTGCAAGAACCCAACAAAACTCCGGCAGTGCACTTGGCCTGACCCAACTGCTACAACCATTGATTTTGTACCCTTTTTACCCTAATAGCCATCGAATAAATAAATAAATTAAATGAATAAATTGTACTAATCAAATTTAAAGTTTTGTGATCTTGTCATGACACGTGCACTTTTCATATGAAATGCACATTAACCTGCAATTTTAGTGTTCTCAAAACCTACTATAGAAACCCTTTACAAGAACATTGCTGATATTTTAATTTGATATATAGGATCAATCTAAGTGGAAGCGTATAAAGATTCACCTTTGCCAACTCCAATCAACAGATGGAAAGCTTAAGAAAATGGACGGCATTGGGAAATTTCAAAAGATGGAAGCAAACTTTAGGCAAAAATAAGAATTAATTTGCTCATGACACTCTTAATTACGTTGGCCCATGCAAGTTTACTGTCATAATTAATTGAAACATTTAAGGAGATACAAGCCCATCAAGATCCTTATGCATGTATGTTGCAAAAATATATATTTATTTATATGTAATATATATTTTCGTTTGCTACTCTTGTTGATCTTATTAGTGCCCTTACTGTTGATATTACTAGTTTTACCTCTATGAAACACCACATTTTAACTTGTATATCTCTTTTCTTTGTTGGGGTTTGCAGCAAATTAAATTAAAAGTTAGGTCATTAAAGATATTAATTGGGGATTGTTGGGGTTTGCAACAAATTAAATTAAAAGTTAGGTCGTTGAAGATATTAATTGGGGATAAAATTTAAAAATCACAAACTTATTTATTTGTTATAAATGCATGACATTTTGTGAGATGAGGCAAAAGTTGATGGGCATGTGAACGCTAAAACTAGGAGCATTGATAGTACTCCTTTGCGATATCCTTAGTGACGAGAATAATGTCTATGAATTATGTTTTGTTACCAAAAGTGCCTTACACTTGCAAAAATACCCCAAAATTTATGCAATCCAAAAATTTAGTAGTCGAGAAGGGGTTTTGAATAACGATTGCATGGCTAGTCAAGTTTTATATTTTAGATGGTAAAATATAATTTTCTTTTACTTTTTCTCCAAAACTTTATTCCAAATTTTCAAAATAATGAAAAAAATTGTGTGAATATATGTATTGATATTTGTATTATGTGAGACTTTCGGTGTCTAGATTAAGAAGTCAAAACACACTTATTTAATTTTTTTTCACAACAATTTTTTTTTTCGTCGAAATCTTTTTTTTTTTTTTGGTACCCAGGGGAAATCTTCTTTTTCACTACACTAAAGGGTGAGAAATCTTGGCCAAAAAAAAAAAAAAACCTAGAAAATGGATGAATTGATTGAGAGAAAAAAAAAGCTGCTGCCTTTGCCTATGTGCATGATCAAATATCTCATTTTTCATATTATTAGTTTCCTTTATTTGCTCTCTTTGCCCATGTGTCTTTCCTCCTTTATTGATATAAACCTCAAAAGCACCCATTTGAAACTGAAAATCGAAAATCGAATTGCGCGTCCTTCATTTGGGACCCCCACCAACTCCACGTACATTGCATATATAAACCTCGTTCTCTTCCCCTCACCTTCTCAAGGCTCATTCCCTATTTCTCCCGACTCTCCTCTCAAAGCCTCAGTCGATTTTTTCTCCTCAATTATGTCAAAGAGCACAAAGACATGCACTTACTCCGGCTGTGGGAAGAAGTTTACGAAGGATGGATTGGGGCACCACACCAAAGCCGTCCACCGCTAGATTCAAATGTGAGCAGTGTGGTGCTGCCTTCAATCTCAACTCGAAGCTTCGGAAGCACCAAATGCAAATCAGTTACTATGGGTGGTTGTCACCATCAATGATGGCAGCAACCCTTATTTATCTGGCCGATTTAGAAACCGCTTTTTAGTGAATCAGTGCCGCCATGGTTGCCGCCATCAGTGATGGCTGGCCATCCTTATTTATTAGCCGATTTAAGAACGAGTTGTCACCATCAATGATGAGTCTATGCTTACAATTATTTTTAGACCAATTGTCGCGACCTACCCTCGGGGGGAGGGAACAGGTTTAGGGGTATTGCCTAAAAGACGGGCCTAAGGCCCATGATTAGGCGTGGGCTCTCCCATGTCCATACCCCGTGTGACATTGGGATATTCTTAAGCAATTTTGTACAAAAGGAGTCGCCACTAGCCTATTGGGGTCGGCTAGAAACCAAGTGAGACATGGGAGCATGCCTCACTTCCTACGCAACCAGAGAGTCTAGAATCGGGGACTTGATTACACTAATTGACTAATTAGTGCCATTTTGGTACCTAATCTTGTTCATTTTAACAAAATGATTTTCATCAGGCAGTTTAGATCGATTTCATACCTATCCACTAACATAGGAGGTGAGCATGCAAGTGCACAATCAATAAAGTAATAATTATACCTACCAAAATCCTATTTGCCCTAAAATTAAACACATGCAAATTAAACATAAAACACGCAAATTAAACACCTGATAAAAACAACATATAAGAAAATAAAGGCTTAATCACACTAAAGCGGCAATACATAGCAATTCCTAACCAAACCCTATCATTTTTGGATTTTCGAAAAATTTAATAAATTTTTTTTAAAATTACTTTTAATTAAAATTTTAAAAAAAAAAGAGAAATTTTTAATGTTTTCTAAGCTTTTTTGAAATTGCAGAAAAAAATTCATTTTTTTTTGTGAAATTTTTGATTTTTTTGATTTTTTGATTTTATTTTTATTTAATTTTTAATTTTTAATATATATTTAACACTTCAATAAAATGGGTTCGGACCGGTAAACCCAACCCGGCCCGTGGACCAAACCCAAATCCGGATCCAACACTTTTGGATTAAAAAATAATAATAATAATTTTTTTAATTTTTTAAAATATTAAAAAAAAAAAAACGCTCTTTTTCGTTAGTCTTTTCTCACCGCACACGCCCCCGCGCCATTTGCTTCTCACGATTCCTCTTTCCCGAAACCCCTTTTACTTTCTTTTTCCATAATTGTTTTACTTTTCATTTTTTTTTACTTTTCTTTTCCTTTTATTTTTTTGTTCTTTATATTATAATATTTTAATCGATTTTTTTTTTATCTTTTCCCTATTTCATCCTTTTACTACGTCTCTTCCTCGCGGCTCCTCTTCCCAAAGCCTGCTGTGTTTCGCTCTTTCTGCAATTTTCTTTTTCTTTCCTTTTCCCTTTTTTTTTTTTTTACCTCACCCCTTTTGGCCTTCTTCCCCACAAATTTTCCTCTCCGAACGTCTTCTTTTCCTTTTGTCTTTTCCACTTTTACATTTTTTTATTTTTTCTTTCTACCCATCCTCATTTCTTCGATGGTTTCTTCCCACGCCCGACACCGCCATTGAAGCTAGCCCGCACAACAGCACCGGCGGAGTAACTAGCGCCAACCGCCGCCGGCAACCACCACATGACGGCCGTCCGCTCCGCCCGACCGTCGGCCGCCGCCGGCCATTTTCTCCGGCAACCAACTGACATTCTCTTCGGCGCGAAGGAAAACACTTGCCGATTCGACAATACATGGCCACTTCATGAAAATGACACCAAAGCACAGCAACGTACAAGACTAGAACATCGAACAACCATTACAACAGTAAAGACGGGTTGATCTCCGGTTTAAACATGTGCTAGCCTTCGGCCTTCTCTGAGGCATTTCGCCGAACATGTATGATGCCCCGGTAAACGAAGGAACTTAGTCTCACTTGGGTCATAGATTTGGGCAAGCATCAACACGACATGCACAAACAATGCTGAAGATCCGCTCAACAGGTTAATCACAGTTGGAACATATATGGACGAAGAATGACTATCTCCAAGCTTCAACAAAGTTGCAGAACATTAGCTATCGTTTGGGCATTTCTATTTGGTATGCGATACAAATCTAAACCCCTACGACGCATACTTGAACAGCTAGCAGCTTTCAGGGAGAATCGGCTTGGACCGAAGCTCGTGTGAACTAGTCGGCACAAGCTCCGGCCCGACGCCTCCCGAGGAACAAGGGACACGCGATTGAAACAAATGCCTACCTGGTTTGAGAGGAGGACCGCGGCGAATGGCAACTGACGAACGGACCTCCGGCGATGACCAAACACTCTCTCGAGCTTGCTCTCCGGTCTCCTTCTTCCTAGTCACTTTTCTGTTTTCCTCTCAATGCTTCCTCTCGGTCTCGTGTTTTTTTTTGTTCCGATCCTCCCTTTTTTCTTTTTTCCCCTCGCTCACTCTCGGTCTTATACTTCCTGCAAGTATCCCCAGCGAAGACCCCCTGCCGTGCCAGCTGGTTAATCGGTCTGCTTCCTCGACCCGCGGATCGCGCCGAAAGCCCTGCCATGCCGATCCTCTGCCTCGCCTCCTCTTCATCTTCCCATTTCGTTTTTTCTGCAGAACTTGCACGAAGACTACGGCCGAGCCGGTTGCCGGCCGGCCGCTCCCCGACCCGCGGATCATGCCGCGCCCCCGCCACACCGATCCTCCGCTCGTTCTCGTTCGTTGCCGTGCCGTGCTTTGCTTTCTTTCCGTCTCCGCTCTGGGCTTCGCAGTTGTGCAGGTCCGTGCGAAGACCGAAGGAGGGAGAAGACCGGATGCGGGTCGAGCCGAAAAGAAAAGAGGTTGGGCCGGCCATATTCTTTTTCATTCGTTTTTCTTTTTTTTTTTTTTTTTTTAATTAAAGAATATTAATTTTTTTGTGATTAATTCATAACATTTAACTATTTTAGGTATAAAAAAAATTAGGTGTCAACAGCTGCCCCTCTTTGAATATAGCCTCGAAGAGGTTGCATTCAAAGACGGAAGACACCTAAATTATTTCGGCGGTAGAGAGACCCTAGGCGTATATGCACGTATCAGGTTGGTGGAAAGGACTCATAATTATGAAAGCTCGTCTTGTCAATAAGAGGAAGAAAGACTCCGGGCTACAAAGCCCACCGGGTCATAAGAATGGGGTTGAAGGACTCCGGGCTACGGAAAGCCCACCGGGTCATAAGAAGGGGATTGAAGGACTCCGGGTTACGGAAAGCCCACATAAGAAGGGGGTTGAAGGACGGGTCATAAGAAGGGGATTGAAGGACTCCGGGCTACGGAAAGCCCACCGGGTCATAAGAATGGGGAGAATGAGGACTTCGGGCTACGGAAAGCCCACGGGTCATAAGAATGGGGTTGAAAGACTGCGATAAGCCCACCGGTCCCGAGAAAATGACATGGTTTAAGGTTGACCATGAACCTTTGGAGATGGCATGGTTTAAGGCTAACCATGAACCGTTGATTTTTAGGGAGGCACTCGCTAACCCTTTTAAAAACTGCATGGCTTCACTGAGGAATCCTATCAAACTCAACTTGAGTGAATGTCATTAGAGACGTCATCAAAAGACGTATTGGCAATATTGTAGCATTAATTGAACAAGCTAATCAAGCTAAGTCCGACTGTTTTGGAAAAAACATTTGATTTCAATCAGCATCATGTGGCGCAAAATTGTCATATTGCTTGTGGATACATCATTAATCATCAAGACGGTCACGGCTCGTGAAAAAGGTTCATTAAGCATGCCAAACTAGAGCTTCTTAGTCAAAAAGGGCTTCTCACGCACTTTCGATAAAATGGCTGCTTGATCCCATCCGTTCATGTGGGAGATAACTGGTTGCTTAGGGTATCTCACATAACCTAGATCAAAGGCTTTCAGAAACATTCACGATGAGCACAGTATGATCAATCAAAAAGGTCTTTTGAAAAAGCCGCAATATAGGCTCGTTTAGGGCTTACATTAAGGAATTATGGCCTTGAGGCCAATAGGGGAACACTTGTTGCTATCTTCGTCGGGTTTACAAGTCGAGAACTTGTAAGATAAGATAAGATAGGATTACTTCCACTTCTTCAAGCAATAGTTTCTTTGTGGCATTCTCATTTTCACTCGAACCATCCCAATCAGAAGAGACTTCGGAAGAGGGTTGTAATGTTGGCTCGGGAAAGGCTTGAAAGGCTTAACATTTTCAAAGGGGTTTTTAAGAGTCAGTGATCATCATAGCGTCATGACCGTGTCATTTGATCTTTCGAAGTCACTTGGCTTTTGAAACAGAGCGCATCTCAAAAGTCCCTTGATTAACCATTTCTGTATGGAGGTTTGCTCTTCTCTAATTTCCTTTGCACTTGCGATGATTTTTTTTTTTTTTTACTCAGACACTTGGACTTTGATAATAATTTTTTTTCACATAAGATGCAGCCTTTTGGCTTTCTCTTCTTTTCTCTTTTTTTTTTTTTTACGGTCATTGACCTTGCTTTTACCAGGTACACTGCTTTTTCATGCCCCCTAATTTGTCGAACTCTTTTTTTCTCTTTGAACTTTTATAGCTCTTATGACTTTCGAGATATTTTTCACATTTTCTCGTGACTATCAATTATGTTTAGTCAATCCTCATGCCTTGCCCCAGTGAAGGGAGATGATCACCGCTCGAGCTTCAGAAATGAATAATCAGGCCCAAATTGGTTAAAACAATGGATATCAGTGTTTGGGTAGAGAAGAAAATGCTCTTCTTCACTTTGGGATGAGTCAAGCTCTAATGAGAATTCCTTTGAAGCTATCACCAGAAGATTAATGCAAATGAAAGTAATAGAATCTTTCTCAATCTTTCGTTCTATAACATGATCATAACCTCCTATGCTACCCCAATGTAGGGTTGTTCTTGATAATGGTACTTTGAAGTATCATTTTTTTTAGCCCAAAGCGATAACAGGAGATTAGTGCAATGCTTGGGATGGATGAAGGGAACACCTTTATCATTTCGATCTTTGTGCTCAATGCGAATGAATCATTCGTCCTAAGAGAAGGTCGATTTTCACTCAACTCTCAAAAGTGTCTGGAGGATGTGTCTGGTAATGGGCTTGCCTTTCTTCATCCTAAGTACTTCTTGTTTGGCATGGTTAACCTTTCACTCTTTTGCCCAAATAAAGTCATTTTTACGAGCCATTTGCTTGAGGGTCGCGAGGCGTGAAGTGTGCATAGTGACACCAAAGAATAGGTCATGCGAATCATGTCATGCATTTTTGTTTTTGTCTTTATTCTTTTGTTTGTTTGTTTTGTTTTGTTTTGCCCTCTTTTTTATCATCTCGACTTACCTCTCAAAAGAGACATTCAACCCATTGTGCGAAGACTTGATGGATTCTTGAGTCGCTTCTTTCCCTTGCCATTTGCTCGTTAGACGGTAGGGTGCCTGAAACACAAATGAATATGCGTGTATGCAACATATGCATGATATCTACAATGTTATGCGTGATGCTATGCGACTTGAATTGTGCATGAAGTGGCTCCTCGGCCTTGATTTCATTCATGGAAAATATTTTTGACCGCATCGCATTTACATGTGTCTAGGCAATTCACCGCCATCCATTTCAACTAAAATCATGGCACCACCAGGAAGAATCTTCTTAATGACATACGGTCCTTCATAGTTCGGGGTGAATTTGCCACGAGGATCTCGGTATGATCGGAAGCACCTTCCTCAACACCAAGTCGTTGACTTCGAAGTGTCTCGGGATGCACCTTTTGGTTGAAGGCTTTTGCAACTCATCTCGATAACACCGACCATGACACATAGCTTGCAATCTCTTCTCATCGATCATGTTTAACTGCTCATGCCTCGCTGCATCCACTCGGTCTCATCGAGCGTAGATTGGGAAAGGACCCTTAAAGAAGGGACTTCAACTTCAACGGGCAAGACTGCCTCCATTCCGTACACGAGTGAGAAAGGAGTTGCCCCCGTGGAGGTTTGGATAGAAGTTCGGTATGCCATTAGCGCATAAGGGAGCCTATCGTGCCAATCACGATAATTTTCAGCAGTCTTTGATAAGATTTTCTTTATATTCTTGTTCGCCGCCTCCACTGCTCCATTCACCTGAGGACGGTACGGTGACGAGTTCAAATGCTTAATTCGAAACTCACTGAACAAACAATCTACGACTTTGTTATTCAAATTAGTGCCATTGTCGGTAATGATAACCTCCGGCACCCCGTAACGAGCGATAATGTCACGACGAATGAACTTTGCCACATTCTTGGCAGTAACATTAACATATGAGTTGGCCTCGATCCACTTGGTAAAATAGTCTATCGCCACCAAGATAAATCGATGCCCATTTGAAGCTTTGGGGTTAATGGGCCCGATCACGTCAATTCCCCACATTGAAAAAGGCCAGGGTTGAGACATTTGGTGAAGTTCAATTGGAGGGGCATTTATCCTGTCTCCATAAATCTGGCATTGGTGACACCGTCATACGTGCTGAATGCAGTCAAACTCCATGGTCAGCCAATAATAACCAAGTCGCATGATCTTTCTCACCAAGCAGTGTCCATTCATATGGGGGCCGCATTCCCCTTCATGTATCTCTTTCATCAAACGATCGGCTTCTTTAGCATTGACACACCTTATCAATGTTGAGTCAAAGGACCTTTTGTAGAGGACATCTCCACTGATGAAAAATTTCGATGCTAGTTTTATCAAATGCTTTCTGTCTGCTGCTTTACTTCCTTCAGGAAATTCACCATTCTGCAGATACTTCAAGATGACATGATACCAAGGTTGTCCATCCGGTTCCTCTTCAACTGTCATACAATAAGCCAGGCGCCAAAGGATTTCAATTCTCAGTGGTTCAATGTCCAAGCCTCCAACTACTTGCAACATCGAAGACAAGGTAGCCAGGGCATCAGCGAACTGATTTTGAGACCTTGGTAAGTATTCGAATGATATTTCTTGGAATTCTTCCGTCAACTCTCCCAGGAACTCATGATACGGAATCAATTTAGAATCATGTGTTCACCATTTGCCCTCAGTTTGTAAGATGATAAGGGTTGAATCGCCATAAACTTGCAGCTTCCGAATTTTCATGTCAACAGCGGCCTGGAGGCCAAGAATGCATGCTTCGTATTCAGCGATGTTATTCGTGCAAGGGAATGTCAATTTAGCAGCGACGGGGTAATGTTGTCCATCCGGGGAGATAAGAACTGCCCCAGTACCCGACCCGAATAAGTTAACCGCACCATCAAAGTACATCGTCAATTTGTCGCTTGATACAAGTGAAATTCGCTCTTCTGCATCACTATCCTCATCATATGCTCTAGACCTCTCGGAATTTTCTGCCAACATGTCTGCTATGGCTCGACCTTTAACAGACTTTTGTCCTAAGCTTTGAACATCGAACTCAGAAATTAAGATTTGCCACTTGGCCAACTTGCCAACCAAAGCCGGCTTCTCTAAGAGATACCTGATAGGGTCATTTTCGGTCACCAACAAGATTCGGTGATGAAGTGTATACTGTCGTAACCTATGCAAGACCCAAATTAAAGCCACACAAGTTCTCTCAACTTCTGTATAGTTCATCTCGGAAACAGTGAACTTCTTGCTCAAGTAGTATATTGCGCATTCTCTCCTGTCATTTGGTCTCTTCTGGGCTAACATAGCTCCCAATGACTCGTCATGTATGGTTAAGTACAAAATTAGGGGAATTTTAGGGAGTGGGGGCACTAAAACTGGTGCATGAGTGAGATAATGTTTTATCTTCTCAAAGGCATCCCAACACTCGGCAGTCCACTAAATCTTTGCATTCTTTTTCATGAGCTTGAAGAATGGCTTCGCCGTTTCAGACAACTGACAAATGAATCTCGCCACATAATTAAGTCGTCCCATCAGGCTGCGGACTTCTTTGACGGTAGTCGGGGGTCGTAAGTCGCAAATGGCTTTAACTTTCGACGGATCAATCTCTATGCCCCTACTACTAACCATGAATCCTAATAGTTTCCCAGATTTCGCTCCAAAAATGCATTTTGCGGGATTGAGGCGCAACTTGAACTTCTGAAGACGTTCAAACAACCTTCGCAAGACTTTAACATGATCTTCACCACGTCTCGATTTCGCAATCATGTCGTCGACGTATATTTCGATTTCCTTGTGCATCATGTCATGGAATAACGTGACCATGGCCCTCTGATACGTTGCCCCAGCATTCTTTAGACCGAAAGGCATCACTTTGTAGCAGAAAGTTCCCTAAGGAGTTATGAATGATGTTTTGCTTCTGTCTTCCTCCTTCATACGAATTTGGTTGTATCCGGAAAAGCCATCCATGAAGGAGAACAACTCAAATCCCGCTATACGATCAACTAAGATATCGATATGTGGGAGCGGAAAGTCGTCCTTGGGACTTGCTCGATTCAAGTCGCGATAGTCAACACACACCCTGATTCGTCCATCTTTCTTCATTACGGGCACAAATTTGCTACCCAATCAAGATAACGAGTCACTTCGATAAAGTCTACTTTCAGTAGTTTCATCACTTCTTCTTCAATCTTTTTGGACAACTCTGGTTTAGTTCTCCTGAGTCTTTGCTTCTTGGGTGGCACATTGGGATCCGTTGGTAAAGCATGTTCCACAATTTCTCAGATTCCACAATGTTCCACAATTTCACATCTTTGATCCAATCATCCTTTCATGTCGGCATATGTCCAGCATCACCTAGATTTATGGTGACACATCTTCGATTCTTTGTCTTTCAAGATTAGTCATCCTTTTCTTCATGCCATGACTTTGAGAGACATGCCCCCGATGAGATGAGTTTACAACAACAAAGACAATGCATCATTGACATTTTTTGTAAAAAATCTCATCACCTTGGATTTCCTCGTTCTTGAAAACAGTTTATGGTGATTGTTCGCTCTTGACACTCTCATCAACGGCTTCGATTCTTCGTGTCGATTCCATTCGCGCTCGATTCCCTTTTGATCGTCGTCATCGGTGTCATTGAAACCTGAGGGACTTTCTTCATGCACATCTAAGTCACATGCGTCCTTATCATGACTATGCATAATGTAATGCCTGAGATGCGATGAGATGAGTTAGAGTAATGTCAACAACAAAGACGATGCATGTCATTTTCAAAAAGCTTTCGAAGTATTTTTTGTAAAAAATTTCAAGAACTCGTCCTCATATCATCGGATTTCCTCGTTCTTGCAAAACAGTCAAATAAGGGAGCATGTGGAGGCCTAGGCCTCAGCGATCATCATAGGGCTAGTTTGATGTGCTTCCACATGTCCTTAATAAAACATGTGTCTATTTTATTGAATGAAGAAAGATAAGGCCGTATTTTAACACACACCACCCTCGATCAACGACTCAAGATCGGGGTCGACCAAAGTTCACGTTACAAATGACAAACACAGGAAATAAAGAAAGGAAAACTACGAGATCCTGCGCAAAGGATAAGACATAAAACGAAAGATTAGGCTTAACAAGAGCTGCCCTACTATGGAGGGACAGCCATGACTTCAGAGGACTCGGCTTCTTCCTCGCACGCCAGGATGGTGCATATGACATCCTCCTTGAATAGCTCGGTCACACCATAGATATCCTCCTCTTCCTCGAACAACATCCTTGGGGGTCCTGGAAACGTCTCCTCCAGCAACGGGGAAAACGGGCTTTAATGGCCCTCGTCCTCTTTAGTCTGGGCAATGAGTTTACCCTGGTCTTTGTACCCACCTCGGCCTCCTTGGCCACCTCGGTCACCTCGGCCTCTATGCCTTCCATGGCCTCCTCGGTTGTTATGGCCTCTCCGCTTCTCGATATATCCTAAGCCTCTTCTTTTGAAGTTTTTACGAGCTTCAATGGGTTTTTGCACACCCTGACCATGCGATCCAAGACCCTCCTCAGGATTATATCCACTTGCCAGCATGACTTTTCCTGCAGCTATAGCTGGCCTAGACAATTCGGGAGTCCTTATGAAAGAGCCTGTAGGCACATGAATCATGGACACCAGTTCTAATGTTTGAAAGCTGGATTCTTTGGTATATTCGGGCTCCACATAAGGGATGGTCGTCTCGTGGTAGATCTTGAAGTCAGACTCTCCATGGACCGTGACAAGCCTGTTGTCCACCACAAATCGCACTTTCTGATGAAGACTAGAGGCAACGGCACCCGCCGTGTGGATCCATGGCCTTCCTAGTAGAAAATTAAAAGCGCTTGGTATATCTAGCACTTGGAACGGGATTTGGAAAAGTACAGGGCCAATCAGCAGCTCAAGTTCAATTTCCCCTATCACCTCCTTCTTCATCCCGTCAAAAGCCCGCACAGTTGACTTACCAGTATGAATTCTTCCAAGATCGACGCCAAGACGGTGGAGCGTAGCCAATGGGCATATATTGAGTGCCGAACCATTATCGATCAACACTCTACAAACAAGAGTGCTCTCATGCTTCACCAAAATGTGTAGCACTTTGGTATGATTAGGGCCCTCAGAGGGGAGATCTTCATCAGTAAAGGAGATTTAGTCTTTCAGTAGAACGGCCCCAACAAACTCTTCCAATTGGACTTCATCGATTGATTCTGGTACATGCACCTCATTAAGGACTTTAAGCAAAATATCCCTATGTTTCTTGGAAGATTTGAATAATTCTAGGAGGGAGATTTGAGCCGGTAGCTTCCGCAGTTGATCCACCACATTGAACTCACTAGACTTTACTACGGCCAAGAATTGTTTTGCCTCCTCCTCGGTCACGGCCTTCTTTTCTACTCCTTTATCAGGGGCGTAACAGCGGCCTGATCGCGTGACAGCGTCCACCTCAGTTGTTCCATAGTCCCAAGGTACAGCTTTGGGATCAAATTTAGGAGGATTCTCCAACACTATCACTCCATCTTTCTCACAAGGTGGCAATTCTATTGTAACTGGCGTTGCGTTCCCTCCCGTGACTTCAATTGCCGACATCTCCTCGACCATAAGGTCGATCGCCATGGGTTTAGTGATTTCCATCTTAATATCATCAGCGGGCTCCTCATTAGGTAGTTCGATCACCGTTGGGGTTATCATAGCTATCATCCCTTCCTCATACAAAGCTGGGGTTTTCGAAATTCCAGGCATAATCTTCTTTGCTCGAGATATACAAGCAAACTTGCAGATTGAAGAGCGGAATGATGATGGCATTATCATGGACACGACCCCCTCCTCTTCTTCTCCGCGTCAGATTACCCCCATGGCTATCATCCTGCGGACGCGGTTTAACTTCTCTTCTAGAGTCACATCATCCTGACCTCCGTAGTATCCTGCCAGCATTAAGGAATCGTATAACCTAGAAGCATCCACCACTAGAGGTTGTTGACTCGCTCGCGTTTCCTCGGAAATTGAGTTCACTCCCCCTGCATGATTTGGTAGAGGACTCTGTTGCACGTTAGGTTGGGCCTCCCTGAAACTCAAGATGTTCTTGTCCAGAAGCTGTTGAACTTTATATCTCAGCACGTTACAATCATCTACATCATGCCCCCTTTCTCCCATGTGGTATTCGCAGGTCTTGTTCATATCGAACCCGGCGAACCTCGGGGGATTGTCTCTCGGCACTTCTTTCGCGACCATCCTCTTTTCGAGGAGCATGGGCAACAGCTTTGACAGCGGGCGTGGCAGTGGAGAAAAATCCTTTCGAAAAGGCCTCTTGCCGTTATCATATGCTCGTGACGAGCTGCCTTGGACCACTATAGGCTTATGCGCAGGTGTTGAGGATGGTCGAGGGAAAGGCGGCTCCTGCACAAGCACTACTTCAACTGCGGCCTCCTTATCTTTTCTTGCCAGGAATTTCTTCGTGCCTCCGGTTGAAATCTTTCCCTCAACTATTGACCATTCGACTCCTTCACCTACCTCAACTAGCTGCGAAAATGTCTGGCAACCTGAGAACACTAACCCTTGGAAGTATTCATGGGGTAATGTCTTGAGGAACAGTTGTTTCATCTCCCTCTCATTCAAGGCTGGTTTCACTTGTGAGGCCATGGTCCTCCACCTTTGCGCAAAGGCCTTAAATGACTCGTTCCTCTTCTTCTTAATACGGGTCAATTCTTCTCTCGTGGGGGCAAGCTCGGTATTAAACCGGTATTGCTGCAAGAACTCGTTGGTTAAATCTTCCCAACTAGTGAGTTCTTCAATGTCCAGTGCAATGAACCACGTCAGAGCAATGCCTTCCAAGCTATCTTGGAATGTGTGTATGAGAAATGGCACGTTGTCGGCGTAACGAGCCATTTTCCTCATGTAATATCTGAGATGGGTCTTAGGACATCCTGTTCCGTCATATTTTCTTGTGAACTCAGGCTCCTGGAAGTTCTCAGGGAAATTCATCTTGGTGTATGGAGACAACCTATCAGCTCCTTTCAACTCGTAACCTTGCAAGGCACACAGTCGCTCCTCCATCTTTGCCAAACGTTTTTCACTATCTTCGTTTAGGCGGGGTGCTGGGTTTTCTTTCGGAGGAGGATCCAGATTGACGATGATTGGCGTGACAGAAGGAGCCTCCCCGGCAGTTTCTTTCCCGGGGGGATCAGCAACGTGCGGGCCTTCCGCTGACGCCGGAGTGGATGTTCCCGTGACAGCTACAGTAGGGGGCTCCTTGAGCTTCTGGCTTATTTCAAGCATCATCGTGGTGAGTTGGGCCAGCTGGTCCTCCATCTTGGCCATTCGTACGTTAGTGTCCTCGTTCTCCATTCTAACTTTCGCGAGCGTGCGAATTGGGGATCTCCGCTTGGCCGTGTCGACAATCGGTAAAAGACAATCAATCGGTTAGTACCTGAACAAGGATAAATAAGCATGTGTAAGCATGGAGTAATGATTAGGCGGCCAGTCCATGACAAAGATCTAATCGCCCAAATTTGCTTGTTTCATTGAAAGTAGGGTTGCTACATAACGCAGGAGAAGACACGAGGGAGAACCCCTAAACAACGAAGCTAATCATGACTCTTATCTCCCGATAACGCGACTCGAGACAATTCTTTAACATTGTAACATATGTGAGCATTGACCCATTACATATCGCACTTGACTCGATCTAACTAATGAGGACAGCTCCCGCTTGTGACCGCTCCACTAACTCGAGTCAACTTCGAGGCACGCTCCTCGGTTTCTTTGAGCATCCTTTTGAGGCGCTTGATCTCGGCTCGGTGGGTGGTCTTTAATGGCACGTCGGGAATCTTCGGGCGTAGGCTCTCTGGGATTTTATGCCTAAGGATGTATTCCATTGAGGCATAGTAAGTCTTCTCTTGCCCTTCTAACTCCTCTTCGGGCCATATCAGCTTCCGGGATGGCACATATCCCACATTGACTTGACTAATGCAACGGAGTCTTCGTGATCTTGGCACCCATCAGGAAAGTCTATCCTGAGCGGGTCTTCTTGAATCGTCGGTGGAAGTTGTTGAACTTCTTGGAACTGGCGAACGACTCGGGTTGGGTAATACTCAGTGACTCCGGTAATTCCCAACAAAGGAACAAGTCCAGTAAGCCCACACACGAACCGCGCTTCTCGAACTCGGAGCCATTTGGCGTGCCATTGGAAATCTTCGGGTCCAAGAGTGGTCATGAAAACTAACCACTCAGAGTAATGATAATCGGGGGCAAACGCTTTAATGTGAGAGAAGAACCAAATTTGCAAGAGTTCAGAAGGAGCATGAAAAGTTTTGTTTTTGTTTTCTTTGAAATGAGTAAGGGAAAGAAAAGTTTCAGTCAGAAAAGCGTTAACAAAGCCCTTTCCCATACATACCTCACGAACTACCCATGCCACGGAAGGGTTAATAGCATTCTTACAATGTGGGAATAACACGAACCCGAAGAAAGCTAACAGGAAGATCCTATTCTTTTGAAAAAATGGGGCATTTTGAAAAAGCTCATTTAGGAATGAAAATGGGCAAGTCTTGCGATTAGCTTTCAAAACTTTCCTCACGTCATCCTCCTTAGTTCTAAGGAAATCGGATAAGGTCGATGCATGCTCAGTCCCTACAGGTGGGCCAATTAACTCTGACACCAGGGGCTTTCCCATGGCAACACTGTATTCTTCCAGGGTTGGAGTGAGTTCGTGATCGCCGAGTATAAACGTGCAAGTTTCGGGGCACCACACATGCGCTAACGCTTGTACTACACCAATGAGTTTCTATCTCTAATAGGGGAAGTAAACGTCCAACATATGATCGCACCCAATCACAGCCCGCTTGGATCCAATTTATTCCACCACTCACGAAGCTCGACTTTCGGGACGGAGATGATGCGAATGTCGGGTACCCCCATCGTATGATTAACCTAATTTGTCATGGACCAACCAAAATGAAAGCAAATAAGTAAATTGCGAAGAAAAGAATTCAAGAAAAACTTACCCTACTCATTGAGCATCGATGTAAAGGTCATGGACATGCACATGGACAATGGTTCGATTTCTACTCTAGATGGCCCAAAATGAAGCCATGAGATCACAGGACTGAACCAACAAGCTTATGGCTAGGTCGTGTTACCCATGACTCCGGCTTTGTCAAAGGACCGACCCGTGTCGCATGCTCGCAGACCAGGGTGGGGACCTCTGACATCAAGAAAGAAATTTCGGGGTTAAGGCGGGCGACTCGTACTACATGCTTGTAGTCGGAGTGGTATCCACCTCAACACCATCCTAAATGATCCTATGCGGCCCAGGTCCGGCGGCAGGTAGTGTGTGCTATAGTGTAGTGCAATGCAGGGGACTCAGGCATGACAATTTAAAAACAATCAGCACTTCAAACATAAATAAACCATTCACTCTTGCACCCCCTACAAAACAAAGGTTAGAAATCACTACCCCTTATAACTCCCATAAACAATCAACATTTGACATGTTATGGATGCACATAATATCTCCGCTGCTAAACAAAAATATTTTTGAACAAGATTAATTTTGGCCTAAGTCCTCTAAGGTTTAAAACCAAGTCCCCAGTGGAGTTGCCAAGCTGTCGCGACCTACCCTCGGGGGGAGGGAACAGGTTTAGGGGTATTGCCTAAAGGACGGGCCTAAGGCCCATGATTAGGCGTGAGCTCTCCCAAGCCCATACCCCGCGTGACATTGGGATATTTCTTATGAATTTTGCACAAAAGGAGTCGCCACTAGCCTATTGGGGTCGGCTAGAAACCAAGTGAGGCATGGGAGTGTACCTCACTTCCTACGCAACCAGAGAATCTAGGGTCGGGGACTTGATTACACTAATTGGTCAATTAATGCCCTTTCGGTACCTAATCTTGTTCATTTTAACAAAATGATTTTTTGTCAGGCAGTTTGAATTGATTTTACTTATCCACAAACATATTAAAATGATCATACGGGTGCAATCTAAACACGTACTATTAAACATACCATATGGCTATAAACACATGCAAATTAAACATAAAACCAAGATAAACACCTGAAAAAACAACATATAATTAAAATAAATGCTTAATTACACTTAAAACGACAGCACCTAGCAATTCCTAACCAAACTCTATCATTTTTTTAATTTTCGAAAAATTTAATAATTTTTTTTTAAAATTACTTTTAATTAATTTAACACTTCAATAAAATGGGTTCGGACCGGGTAAACCCAACCCGGCCCGTGGACCAAACCCAAATCCGGATCTAACACTTTTGGATTAAAAAATAATAATAATAATTTTTTAAATTTTTTAAAATATTTTAAAAAAAAAAAAAAAACCTTCTTTTCGTTAGTCTTTTCTCACTGCACACGCCCCCTGCGCCATTTGCTTCTGTGATTCCTCTTTCCCGAAACCCCTTTTACTTTCTTTTTCCATAATTGTTTTACTTTTCATTTTTTTTACTTTTCTTTTCCTTTTATTTTTTTGTTCTTTATATTATAATATTTTAATCGATTTTTTTTTTTATCTTTTCCCTATTTCATCCTTTTACTACGTCTCTTCCCTGCGGCTCCTCTTCCCAAAGCCTGCTTTCGTGTTTCGCTCTTTCTGCAATTTTCTTTTTCTTTCCTTTTCCTTTTTTTTTTTTTTTTTTTACCTCATCCCTTTTGGCCTTCTTCCCCACAAATTTTCCTCTCCGAACGTCTTCTTTTCCTTTTGTCTTTTCCCACTTTTACATTTTTTATTTTTTCTTTCTACCCATCCTCATTTCTTCGATGGTTTCTTCCCACGCCCGACACTGCCATTGAAGCTAGCCCGCACAACAGCACCGGTCGGAGTAACTAGCGCCAACCGCCGCCGGCAACCACCACATGACGGTCGTCCGCTCTGACCGGCGTCGACCGCCGCCGGCCATTTTCTCCGGCAACCAACTGACATTCTCTTCGGCGCGAAGGAAAACATTTGCCGATTCGACAATACATGGCCACTTCACGAAAATGACACCAAAGCACAGCAACGTACAAGACTAGAACATCGAACAACCATTACAACAGTAAAGACGGGTTGATCTCCGGTTTAAACATGTGCTAGCCTTCGGCCTTCTCTGAGGCATTTCGCCGAACATGTATGATGCCCCGGTAAACGAAGGAACTTAGTCTCACTTGGGTCATAGATTTGGGCAAGCATCAACACGACATGCACAAACAATGCTGAAGATCCGCTCAACAGGTTAATCACAGTTGGAACATATATGGACGAAGAATGACTATCTCCAAGCTTCAACAAAGTTGCAGAACATTAGCTATCGTTTGGGCATTTCTATTTGGTATGCGATACAAATCTAAACCCCTACGACGCATACTAGAACAGCTAGCAGCTTTCAGGGAGAATCGGCTTGGACCGAAGCTCGTGTGAACTAGTCGGCACAAGCTCCGGCCCGACGCCTCCCGAGGAACAAGGGACACGCGATTGAAACAAATGCCTACCTGGTTTGAGAGGAGGACCGCGGCGAATGGCAACTGACGAACGGACCTCCGGCGATGACCAAACACTCTCTCGAGCTTGCTCTCCGGTCTCCTTCTTCCTAGTCACTTTTCTGTTTTCCTCTCAATGCTTCCTCTCGGTCTCGTGTTTTTTTTGGTTCCGGTCCTCCCTTTTTCTCCCTCGCTCACTCTCGGTCTTATACTTCCTGCAGGTATCCCCGAGCGAAGACCCCCTGCCGTGCCAGCTGGTTAATCGGTCTGCTTCCTCGACCCGCGGATCGCGCCGAAAGCCCTGCCATGCCGATCCTCTGCCTCGCCTCCTCTTCATCTTCCCATTTCGTTTTTTTCTGCAGGAACTTGCACGAAGACTACGACCGAGCCAGTTGCCGGCCGGCTGCTCCCGACCCGCGGATCATGCCGCGCCCCTGCCACACCGATCCTCTGCTGCTGTTCTCGTTGCTGTGCTGCTGCTTTGCTTTCTTTCCGTCTCCAGCTCTACGCTTCGCAGGGTTGTGCGGTCGTGCGAAGACCGAAGGAGGGAGAAGACCGGATGCGGGCCGGGCCGAAAAAGAAAAGAGGTTGGGCCGGCCATATTCTTTTTCATTCGTTTTTTTTTTTTTTTTTTTAATTAAAGAATATTAATTTTTTTGTGATTAATTCATAACATTTAACTATTTTAGGTATAAAAAAAATTAGGTGTCAACACCAATCTTTACAATATGCTTTTTTTTTTAATCCAAGCTTATTATATAAGCACGAGTGTCTTGATAATATTTTTCTGACTTTCAAATTGCCGAAATAAATAAAGATTTAAAGCTTATGGTGCATCCAAATTCCAAATCCCAATTGCAATTTACATTTTATAAAAAAAAAGCTGGAATAATTATAATAATTATATTGTATTAAATCGTTTAGTTGTTATCTTGGTGTCATGCCGTTTGCTAAGCACTAATTGTTGAAGCTAAATTTTTACATAAAAAATAGGTTAATTTTTAACTAAAAAAATATAATTAAAATTGCATATCATATTATTTTAGTTGCACTTATTTATTTTTGCATTTGATCAGCAGTGGATGAGTTCCAATTTTACAAATTGACAGTTTGATATTTTTAGAAAAGATTCATATTGTTCTTCTAATATTCAGTAAATATTTCATATATTCATGTGATTTATACGTTAAGTGATATATTACTTAAAATTGGAAGTTTAAGGATGAAATATCAATATTGAAATTTAAGGATGAAATATTGCAGAATATTACGTGGGGCATATATTAAGTAAATATATTCTTTAACTCAAAAAAAAAGAAAAAAAGAAAAGGAGATTCTCGTGTGTGAGCTGAAAAAGGAAGTGAAATAATCCACAAAAATCAAGTTCTTCCCCTATGAAAGAGCCGCGTACGGAGAAAACAAGGGGAGGCCTCAGGCCACACCTTAAATATACGACCGCACAAAAGGGGTTTTTTTTAATCACGTCGAAGGAGGGTTTTTATTTTGTTTTGGGGGCTTTTTTCTCGATTTTGAGGTTAAGAAATTAAAACACAAAGGAGAAAATTTGCCTTCGTTGGAGAAAAAAAGCCAAAAGGGTTTTTCCCTTTTTGCTGAAGAAAGTACAGGAGCTACAGTGAGGGGATAGCAACAAGGACGTGCGGCAGCAGAGAGGGAAAAAGGAGAAAATCCACTGTTCATCTTCTTCGTTGGATTTCTCGTCGGCGTCCGTTGCTTCACCCGTGCTGCCGCGCTCGCAGGCCACCGCCGCCCCGCTCATCTCGCCAGCGACCGACGTCGGCTTTCGGCTGCAGCGCCTTCGCCTCGCCTGCAACCTGCAAGATCTCGCACCGCCGCTCCGCCAGCAACCCGCGAGCCCGACGCCACAGAAGCTGGTCCCAGTCGCCGTCGCCTCTGTTGCAGCACCTCTGCAAGTCGCTGCCTCGCCGCGCCGGCCTCTCTGTCCGAGCGCTGAAACCGCGAGCACCCGCAGCAGCCTTCGACGCCATTCCACCAGCCCGACGAAGCCCACTGCGATCTGCAGCCCAGCCCCGTCGCCGACGTCTGTGGGTCCGCTCGCCGCGTCTTGGATGAGTCTATTATTTCATTGCACCATATGAAGAACATTTGTTCGGAGTATCTCTTAGTGTAGAAGACTATCTATATGTATGTATACTTACATGCAATGTACAGATGTTTAGATTTTGAGGACCTGAGGTCATATTTTGCAGTCTAGATACTAATGTGATTGTTTGCGTCTCGTTGTTCTTGCTATTGCACCTTATCGTCTCATGAATTTTAGGTGGTTTATTACTAGGCATGTTTACTTTACTGCTTTATCATCAGGTTGGATTACCAAATGTTGGCAAATCAATGCTCTTTAATACCCTCACAAAATTAGCTATACCAGCAGAGAATTTCCCCTTTTGCACCATTGAGCCAAACGAGGCCTGAGTGAATATCCCAGACGAGCGGCCTGAATGGTTTTGCAAATTGTACAAACTTTTTTATGATGTGATGATGATTCTTCTCAATTATTATTGTTGTCCTCTTGATGGATGGTCCATGGGTTTTCTATCTTTGGAGATCTGATTGAGTGTCGTTTCCATGCATCTATCTTCAATTTTGGCAATACGACTCTCCCTTCACTCTTTCGCCCTCACTCAATTTCGTCATTTCTTATCTCATATAGGTTTTCCAAATAAAGTTTCTTAACAATATGAATTGGGGTTATGAGTTGAGTATGAATTGGGTAAGATATTAATTATTAGATTTGTATTAAATGGAAATAGAACAATTTGGAATAAATCATTTTCAGCTCGACTCACTCATTTGATGAGTCTATTATTCGGCGATTGAAATCGATGCAACATTTCATTGCTTCATATGAAGAACATTTGTCTCAAACCAAGTTTATATAAATTGAATTCATCATAGTCGCTTATCAAGCTCGGATTTATGATGAACTTGATCCAATCAACTCGGGATTTATATCTTAATCGGATTCCGTAGTATGGGATTTTTTATAATTCAAAGTTGTGATCGAACCATTTATGTAACGAGACGGTTTTCCCCTTTCCCCAACTCAACCATGTCCGGTCAATTCTAGGGAATGATGTGGTCTCTGCTCCTCATGTTGTAAAGTTCCCAAATTAAGGAAGCCTATGCGGATTGCTATGAACTAAAATTGAGCCCATTAGCAATGACTCATATGAAGCAATTCATATGGAATTCCATGTGTCATTATTCTTATCATGACCATGTTTTTTTTTCAATCCTTCCTTCCTTTTACAATGGATTTTTTTATTGATGGATTACATATTGTCAAAATTTATATTTAAATCCAAAATCTTGAGGAAATCCCCGTTATAGTGATTTTCAATAAGTGAGGAAACTTCAGTTTTTTAAAAGAAAAAAAATTTTTTTATTCTTTTTCTTTATATATTAAATTGCAAACCATCAACCCATCAATTATTTCCTTATAAACGGTTTCTAACAATATTATTCTCCATTAGAAAGCAGATACGTGTTTAATTTATCAAAAGTATGTACTAAATGATCTTGGCGTAAAAGGTGAAATTTTTTTGTTAACTTTCTTGTCAAACTTTAAATGTTATCAAAATATGAAAAAATAATTAAAAATCTTGTACAAAATTTTGTTATTTCGAGCTTAGAAAAGTCGAAGGGCATGTACCATAAAATATACGTAACCTTGGAATTATACAATGAAATTCAATCCAAAAACATTTGAAGTTTCCTATTTTAGAACGTTGCATCTTGTACATATCGTCTCAGTTTTCCTATTTTAGAACGTTGCATCTTGAAGTTTCCTATATTAGAACATTGCATCTTGTACATATAGTCTCAGTCTTCCTATTTTAGAACGTTGCTTCTCGTTGCCGTCTCCTTCCTCTCTTGTTGCTGTCAAGAGAATTGTCTCGTTGCTCTCTCCTTGCTGTCTTGTTGCTGTCTAGAGATTTGTCTCTTTCTCTCTCCGCTTATACTCGTCCGACCATGAATTCTATTGCGGCGAAGCCTGTCTGCGCAATTCCACTGGACAGGCGTAAGGCTAAGGGTAAGGCTGTTCTCTGCACGAAAGGCGTTGAATTGAAGCAGATGCGCAATATTCTGGGCTCTATGTCGCGCATCAAGATAGGGCATCTCAAACAGTACGCCTGCTGCTCTTTTTTCTTTTTTTTTTTTTTTTTTTTTTGGGTGCAATTTTCTTTCTTTTCTCTTGCATGTTAGTTCAAAATCTCCTTTCATTACGATTTCTCTAATGAGTTTTATGATCTTGCTTACTCTGTTTTTTCTGATGATTTTTCTGACCAGTCACCAATGCCAACCAGTCAATGCCGAGATTTATCTGAATAAATTTCCAGCCAATGTAAGTGTATCACCAACAAAGTCCATCTAGTGTTTGTTCTCTGTTTTTGTGATCATCGATCCCTGTTTCTGTATGGAATAAGTTTACAGTTGTCTTGCTTCACTTACGTTAGATGTATATGCATTGACAATGTGATCTGTATAGCATGCTTTTCTTTGCTCAATCCATGTCATCTTATGTGCTTA
Organism: Eucalyptus lansdowneana; assembly: GCA_017140395.1. Taxonomy (NCBI): domain Eukaryota; kingdom Viridiplantae; phylum Streptophyta; class Magnoliopsida; order Myrtales; family Myrtaceae; genus Eucalyptus; species Eucalyptus lansdowneana. Next base: position 7,951,670 of record CM029490.1, read on the forward strand.
ATATGTGTCACCTGTATACATTTGCATGTATTTCCAACTCTTGCTGGAAATATCTATCAAACTTTTTAGAAAGAGCATGATTTACTGGTTTGCTGATTGTGTATACACTGTTGATAAAATTGATAGTACCTCAATTCGATAATTCAGAAAGGTGGATGTGCCTTGTTGTATATATAATTTTCCATGTGGTTTCTTGATTCTTCTTAAAGTACGACTGTTGTTCTTTAAATCTCACCTCTACCTAAGAATACATATTATGGAGTTGGTTTCCTATTCTTTGTGCAAGTAGAATATTCTTTCAGGCGTTTTGGATTTGGGGCGACCAGAAGTTGTGATTTACTATGGAATTATTTTTGTTGTCGAGGCCTAGAGAAAAGCTTACTTATAAGTTTAATTCGAAATGCAGAAGAAAAAATTTCTGAAGAATCTCCGAACAAGCCAACAGATCCCCTGATGAAAGATACTTCTAGTGACTTGTTGAATAACAGAGGTATGTCACATTTTTTGAACATGTTATTTTCAATTACATACACACTTTTGAATGATGGTTGTGTTGAAATAAAGAGGTGTGGCACTTCCCTTTTCCTGCAAGTGCTTTGGATTGTATTAAAATGCAGACCTTTGTGGAAATAGACCTGACTTTTGGAAAGTAACTTTTTCCATCTGATGGTGGATGTTTCTGCAAGTTTTCTGCTTACATTTCCGTGTCTTTCCATCATGTTTGTGGTCTTTCAATTTTCATTTAGAAATAAGTATTGCTTGGTTGTTCCACAAGCATCTATATTTTGTAGGGATAAATATTGCTGGGCAGTGACAAACTCATGTCCTTGTTCCTTGTTCATTGACTAATACTTCTGTTTATGTTTAACTGGAAATTATGTGGGATCAGAAGACCCGAGTGCTTCCTCTGTGCGAATTGGTGTGGTAAAGAAAGTTGATCCAATCTTCAGCATTGGACTCCAGTTAATATGTCAAAATTACGAAAGTAGTGAAGATGACGATTGAATATTGGATTCCATTCATTATCCTGTTGTATTAGCAGTTTCTTGAGTCTATCTTCCTTGTAATTACTCACTGAAGGAAAAAGAAATGCAAAGTAGTATTTTCTGATGGGAACTTTGCTCTCATCTCGTATGCCAATGTTTTCGTTTTGAAATTTTTGTCTTGGTGCATACTTCTCTATGATTCTGCAATTTATGTTGCGCTTTTGTTCTTAACACTGGCACCGGACTGATTAAAGAATCACGTCATGGCATTTTTCACCAATACCAGTGAGAGACTTGAATCGAATGCTAAACTAACCATTTCACACTTTGTTTCTGAAAAGCCTCGAGTAATTGCCCACCATTTCTCCGGGAGATGATCGCAGGGATTCCAATAAAATAACCACATGCATATTTGTTAGCAGGAATTGCAATCATTCATCACGAGAGATTGCAGTTTCTAGGAATCAAACTGGAAAAATGTTAGAACAATATTACCTTATAAGCATACTTAGACCGGGATTCTATCAAACACGTTCACTCTTGATATTTGTGTGTAGATGTACTCCTTTCTCATTCTTTCCTCTTCATGTTTACTCTTCCGCATGAAAATTGGCAGTTTTGTGGTTACTGTGTTTTTATTTGTTTCATGGATACAAAAGTTGTCTTAACTAGTGAGCTGCTGTTCAATCTGTTGATCAGGGTGCTAGTTTTTTGTGCATACCATGTTTTTGTTTGTTTCGTTACTTTATGTGCTGATTTTTGCTTCTTGTCTAGATGAATTGGTCCGTGGGTATTTGACATTATAAACTTGAATGCACCCCTGAACCAGCAGCCTTCGTAGCAAGCAAGACCACCCTAAATTTTTAATGATCAAGTCAAATCTTAACTTGACCTGCTCATGGATGCAATGTTGAAGTGTAACCATGGATCATGACTACGTGGAAGTGGAAAAGAGACAGGATGATCAGGTCTCTGTTTCATATTATGTTGGAGGAGAAATTAGCCAATCTCAGTAGCTTGGTTGCCAAAATTATCAGATCTCAGTGCCTTAATTCTCTTTTGTCAGTCAGAAAATTAAGAAAGTGGAGCAAACCGCTACATGGCATGATGATGATTGTTTTATAATATGTACATCTATTTGACGGTGTTAATTCATTCTGAAATCTTGATTGTAGAGTGCCGAGTAAGCTAGATTGACCATGTTAGCCATAAGGCCTGTGATATTGGTGACAGATGAGAGCTGTATCAGCCTAGTATTCTTTGCTGCACAAGGATGCTATACCTTCTCTTAAATGGCATGTTTCTTTGGGCTCGCTTTCTTGGTCATTTTCAAGCAATGTGAATGGTGCGTTGCTTTCTTGAAGTCCAAAGTTGTTGTAGGATGAGAAAAGTTAATGTTACCCATCATGCGATGTACAAAATGATGATATTCTTCGTATCATTAATCCATCCTTTCTTTTCATAAGCTAGTATCAACTATGGGCATGCTGGATCTGCATCCAATAACTCCTCCAAGTTCCTTTTTCAACCACTGACTGTGTCTGGGCTCGTGATGGTGCTGTTATAATATGCTTCACCTCCAAATAATCTTTACTTCCTCTTATTGCCAATAACAAGTAAATTTCTTTTTGGTAGTCTTCAGTGGGTGATTTTTTGAGAAAGATAGTTCTTTTACTCTTCCGTGAAATGATAGATCCTATTTAGAGACGTGTGATGGTGCAAGCACACATGTACACCCACAGAGATTTAATAGGGGCATTCTGTAGGTTTCATTACCTTCTTCAAAGTCTGTCATGCAAACCGATACCAAATGGCTGTTTTTTGGTTTGATTAACCGCTCAAAACATTTTAATCATATCAGATTTGCCATAGAGTGGACAGTATTGGATCTGTAAATATAGATGACTTTCCTGTTGGCTGATCACCCGTTGCTTTTACTGACCATACTTCTTACCAAGACTCCCCAGAAAAGCTTCTTTGTCCATCTTTCTTGGCAATATTTTATGGTTTCTCAAATTGAGGATTACATTATGTGATATTGGTTTCTAGGTTCAAAGGCTGTCTTGCATTCCAGTAATCAACAAATCTCTTTGGTTGTAGCTTCTATTTATGCATTTTCTTTCCTCTCTGTGATTGTCATAGGCAGGGTCAATGCGTCAATTATATGCCACATTGACGCCTAAGTTTGGAGAAATGTGGCTTTGGTAGTTCATAGTTATGGATATAACATCCCAAGTGTTTATTTCCAGATGTTTAGTTGTGCTGGGCTTGTTGGCTTCAGGGACTACTGGGAAGCCAAAAGGAGTCTCCATTGAAGTCTCCATAAGCCATCCAGCTTTGCTCATAAAATCTATGGCAAAAAAAGGCATATGTGATTACAGTTGGGATGATGTATGCCTTTTCCATATTTCTTCTCTCATATAGTCTTTATGATTGGCAAGTGGAAATTCTACAATCATTGTCACAGTAAGTCTGGAACGATTGTTTCCATATTTGGAAGGTCTGCAGACAATTTGAGTCAAAGTAATAATACGATAGAATTTTTTTATTCGATTTTTGCATGTTTATTTGCACACTGCTCCTTTGTGCCACATCGGTGTCTGTCATTGGCCATGGCGATATTATTGTCTGGAGCTTGCCATGTCTGAACACCCAAGTTTGAAGCTAATTTTGCCATTGAGGTTATAGAGAAACACAAGGTCACCGCTTTGATCACTATTCTGGCCATGGTCGCTGATCTAATATCCTTTCTCAGGTTATCTACAAAGAGTGATCTTTCACGAGCAATCAAAATATTGAACATCATGTGTGAAGAGCATCAGCCACTTACATGGTGTAAGTTCAAAGTTACGCTCTTCAAGTGGTACTTTCGCTTATTTCTGAGTTTCATTCATGGAGAAAGGACTGGAGAGCAAAAGACTGCGTGGAACTGATATTAATTGCGGAGGAAGTCTGTCAGATCGATCCCATCAAAGAAGCTGGCAACTTCTTCCTAAGAGCTAAGATTCTCTCAGCCTGTGGTGTGCATCATCTACAACGTTAGTTGGTAGTACCCGCTAGCAATGTCTGTTGAAAACTACTGTGCTCATTATGCTACCCTTTGTTTGTCCTTTTTTCAATATGCAGGGATGACAGAGACCTATTCTTATTTGACATTCATGACTCTCTATGACCTACATTTCCCTTTTTGCTACCAGCCCCCAATTTTCATGTTAGAACAGATCTCAATTCAGTTCAAAGCCACGGGCTATCTGAGTTGGCAAACCTGCACCACATGTTGAATTGACGACAGATAGTGATGATTTTATTGGCACTGTGAAAATTCCAGAGGTCCGCACTTGATTATTGGATAATGGGATCAACTTCCAGCATGAAAATCTAGCAGTCTTTCATGGTTTGACATGGGTGATGTCAGTTTCATCGATAAGCATGGTTGGGTGAGGGTCATTGGTCGAGAAAGCTCAGATCAAGACTGGGGAAGAAAATTTTTGCCCTGAAGAGGTACAGAATGAAATGTGTATGAATTGGCTTGGCAATGAAATTATTTTTCTTGTGAGGATTTGTTGATAGGCTCGAATGGGTGATGCATAATAACTGTGTCTCCAATCCTGAACCTGTTTTATTTTCTCCAAATCGTGATTAGCTAATATGAGAAGATGTACTCTCAGCTCATTTTCTGACGACATGTTCTTGTTTTAGAACATAGGTGGAGGCAATACACTTTTACAACATCCAGGAGTCGCTGGAATCGTTGTCGTGGGAATACCTGAAGCTCGCCTGACTGAGATGGTTGTTGCCTGCCTGTATTCATGCGATTAACTGGTTAAGATCTATGAGTTTTGAGGGATAATTTTAATCTATTGATTTATAGGAAGTTACATATGATATAGATTATAAAAAGTAGTGTATAATTACTGTTGAGGGTGAAGATCATCGAGAACAAATTCCTCATATGTACTCCTATTTAGCAACGTTAATTCATTTTAAATTCCTGTCACTTGCAGTCTTTTATTTCTAAATTCATCATTCTTCGTCTTTGCTACGCAATTAAATTCTTGTCCGAATCACCATTGAACTTGTTTAACATAACGCCAAAGTTCAATCTTTGATGAAAAGTTTTTCACCATGCCCATTTTTAGATTTCATGGAAAAGTGAGTCGAAGAATTAAATCCGTGAGGCGAGCTCACACGATTACAAATCTAATTTGTGGAATTAGAATATATTATTGTATCTACAAATTAAGATTGCAGAAAAAGCACGGCAAAAGAAGGGGATATTTACCGCTTTGTTTTATATGTTTGGATTTTATCTATCCTTCTATACATTTTAGGAAATTGTGCAACCTTCTGCGATGATTCTAACTAATGTGGTGCTCACCACTCAACATTACTTTGATCTTTACATGGAGTTATTAGGAAAAAAAAATTCCTTACCCCATCGATTCATGGTAGGGATAACAACCTTATAGAGTGGTTTACTTTACAGAGATATCTTATAAATCCTTATTCATTACCCAAACATAAAGATGGAAAACCAAGGGTATTCTTTGGATTCTTGGTGTTTGGTTATAGGGTTACCTAACCAAAGAACGAGATGTTTCCACCCGAGCTGGGGTCGCCCCGCCTGACCAATTGCCTGGTTGGACTAATAGGATTACGTTTCTTATTTTAACATACTAATGCCTGCATGCCTAGTCTCCCACTTCTCTCAAATTTTTTTCTTCCCGGATAGAGGGAATACGGGGGTGACATTGCGGGGTCTCCCACTTCAAGATGGATCTCTTGCCTGTTTCTTTCCCTTCAAGCCTTTTAGGGACTTGCTTAGGTCCAAATTTCCTTAGTAATATAAATAGACTTTTATTTAGTGCTTGAGAAAAGTTCACTCACTTTAATACTTACTCAAGAATCTGAAGTAATAATACCCAGTTATAGTCTCATCACGTCATTTTTGTACTACTTTTCTAAGTAAGATATTGCATCTCCGTATACCTTGAACAATAAAATATTCATTTACAGTGTGTGGACCAAATTCTATACCCCTAGGTTTTAGAAGTATCATTGCAGTGTTTGGTTCATTTAGGGGTTGTTTGTTTAAATTTGTTTTAGTCCCCTGGAACACAAATTTTTGTTCTTTTGTTCTGAGGAACAAAAGAATAAAAATAAAAACACGTTTATTTACACTTTTGTTCTCGGAAATAGATTTGGAATAGAATCAAGAAATAAAAAATAAAAAAACTTGTTTCTTGTTCTTAGGAACAATTCCAAGAAACACTTCTTGTTTTTCTCATTTTTCTTCTTATTTTTTCTTTGGCCGGTCACCGGCCTCGGCCATAGTTGGCGACCGGCCGTCAAGGTTGGCGATCTCGCCAGAGTGTACTAGCTCTTGGCGAGACTCGGCCTCGCCTTGGCTAGGTGAGCTCGAGCTTGCCCAAATCTAACGAGGCCGAGCTCGCCTAGCCACCGGCGAGCCGAGGGCCACCCTCATCGATCACCCCGCTCGCCGGCCATGGCGAGGCCGACCTCGCGCCGGTGACCGGCCAAAAAGGAAGAAAGAAAAAAAAAAGAAAAAAAAAATAAAAAAAAATATTAAAAAATAAAAAAAAAAAAATTATATAAGTTTACCAAACTTATTTCTGTTTTTTTTTTTTCTATTCTAAGAACAAAATTTTTGTAGTTACTACCAAACGCGTTTTTTTTGTTTAAAAATTGTTTCCCCTAAATGAAATAGTTTTTTTTATATTTTTGTTCCCATAAACAATTTTTGAACGAAAACGTCACCAAACGCCCCTTAAACTGCCTCCTCGATATTCCAACCCACCACATGACTGATATCGTTCATGAAGCTTATGTTGCTGACACTTAGAAACACACGTGTACGACAAACCCACCTGTAAAGCTTTTGTCACATGCACCTCACCGCTTGGCTTGCTTATTGCTCTATGTCGCGACCAATTTTTTTGGGGTTGAACCACCTAGGGTTTTGGCTAATGGATTGTTAAGCCTAAACTTAACTCGGGCTCTCCCAAGCCCATACCAATTCGCGACTTAAGTTCAAGTTCTTAACATGCAAATGATTTTCAATCAGGAGTCGCCACTAATCTATTTTTTGGTGGGTCGATTAGAAACCCAAATAAAGTAACGGGAGATTTACTTTATTCCTACGAACCGTGATTTGGGTACGGGACTTGGTTATGCTAAATTTCTCTAACGCCTTTCGGTACCATTTCTTTTATTTTGAAAAAATGTTTTTTTTGTAAGCAGCTTGGGTTTATTTTAAATCTATTTCCCTAACATGTGAGGTTATCATGCACGTGCACAAACCACCAATTTAACACTCAATATAAACAATAAATAAATTGCAAAAACTTACCTCCAAGCAACGAAAGCATCTGCAATGTTAAATTAAAATCCACATCAACAACCCTAGATATGGTTTTTAATTAACACACAATTTCTTTTTTTTTTGTTTTCACTTAATTAATGAAAATCATGTAATATGCAATGCGATATTAACTAAATGACCTAATACTAATGACATGTAATTTCTAATTAAATGAGCCTAGCAAAAATACTAAATAACATGCATTTCAATGAACCTAACCCTAATGACGTACACATGACATTTTTTCTTTTCCTAAAAGAATGCATTTTATCCTAAATAATAAAACTAATTTAACCTATGACATTTTTTGTATTTTTCATGAAATTCGAAATTTGATGAAATGTGAAAATTACCTAATTAGATTAAGACCCTATTTAATTTATATTAGGAATTAGGTTGAGCCATATCCTAATTTAAACTAAAATATTATCTTAACCTAAATAATCCTAAAATACAATATATCTAAAAATGCCAAGCTTATAATAAATTAAAAATGATCTAAATTAAACTAAGTGCCATTTAACCCTAATATGCAATGACATGCAAAATATGCCCTAATTCTACATGACAAGTGTATGATGATTTTTTATTGTGTTTTTGTTTTCTTTCTTTTTTTTTAAAAAAATTTTCGGAATTAATAATTGCCAAGTAATTAAGCATGCAACCTAAATTAAAATCTAGCAACCTAAATTGATTCATTTGATTTTTTTTTATTTTTATGAAATTCGAAATTAAAATTCCTATTCTAAATATGCAAACCCTAAAACAAGTAATATCCTAACATGCATCTAATCTAACCCGATTTTTATTTCGAGAATTCATGATAAATAGAATGCTTTGCCTAAATATGCAAATAACCCTAAAACACGTGATATTCTATCTCAAACATATCCCAAGATAAATAAAAACAATCAAATTCATTCAAAATTACCCCAAAAGGGACATAACATATCGCTCAGATCAAAGGATAACATTTCGCTAGTAAAATCGATACTTTGATCTTAAGCCTTAAAGATCAAAACATCAATTTTAGTCCCGTTTAATTAATTATTTCATCTAAAACCTTATAGATGAAATAAAAAACCTGGACTTGTGATTCGCGAATCAGGTGATATGTTGGAATTTCCAATAATATATTAAAGACTAATTATACTAAAAAAACAAGATAGAGTAAAATAAATTAAATTAAATTAAAAAGAAAAAAACTACCTGATGTGTTTTTTTTCTTTTTTCTTTTTGTTTCTTTTTTAAGCAAAGATGATGGTTGCTCCGGTAAGGGGATTCGCCAGCAGTGGACTCCGGTGAGAGCAGCAAGGGTAGCTACCGGCGAGGGACTCCGGCGAAGCAGGGCGACGGTGAGCAGCGGCAAGGGGAGGCTCCGGTGGCGTCGGGTCGCGGCAGGGACAGTAGCGCGGCGGCGGCTGAGTGTTGGACGGAGGCGAGCAGGGGCGAGGTGATCTCCGGTGCTGCAGATCGGCGACGGAAAAGGCGGAGCTGGGGTGCTCGGGTCGCGGAGGCGGCTAGTGTTGCGGTGGCGCGGCGGTGGGCGTAGGAGGCGCGCGGCAGCGGCGTCGAGGGGTTGCTGTGCCGGCGGCAAGGCGCGGCGACGGTACTTGCGGTGGCGCGGCGGCGAGCGGGCTTCGGTGGCGTCGTGGGTGGTGCTGGTGCAGTGCTCACGGACGGAGGAGGCGCGACGCGAGCATGGGCAGGGGCTTCCACGCGAAGAAGATGAACAGTAGCTCCTGTTGTTTTCTTTTTTCTTTTTTTTCTTTCTGGCCACACGTCACTTCTCTGCACTTTTTTCTCTTTCTTTTGCTGACTTTTCCTTTTCTTTTCTTCTGCAGCTGCTGACTTCTTTCTTCTCCTCTGCAGTTTGTCAGAGGGGAAAAAAAGAGACTTCTTGGACGACAAAAAGGGCGGGGGGCTTTCACTTCTTCTTTTTTCACTTTTCTTTCTTCTCTTCTCTCACGATTGTGCTTCTTTCTTCACGAAATTCTTTACGAACTTTTCTCTCGAATTTTTTTTCGAATTTTTCCTCCTTTTTCAGCGTCCACTTTCATGGCCTTTTATACTTGCTTTTTCGCCGATTGCCTTTTAGTTGACCAAATCTTGCCTCAGCACACTTTCTTTTTATTTTGCTCCATTCACGCATATTTTCAATCTTAATTGATTTAAATCTTGTAGCGTCCAATCTTCTTTCCTTCCAAGAATGTTCAAAATATATTTCGCTCTGGCTTCTTTCCTTTTTACTTGTGCTTGTGGACGCCTCGATTATGTTTCCCATGTTGATCGATCTTGCTTCTTATAATATATACCTTTTTTCCTTGCATGAAGAAACAAACTTGCAGATTTTTTTATTTTCCTTTTTCCGCTTTATTTCTTTCCCATAGTTAAAAGATTCAGCCCCTGCTCAAATATCGTGCGCATTCAATTCTCTACGAAAAATACTATGATGGAATCTTTGCACACATAACTTTAGCCATCAAAGGAAACGGGCTCGGGCCAATTTACTTGCTTTATGGGTTTAGTCCGGCCTGCCAAATTAAAGCTTAGAACCACTAATTTGAACCCATCCGTCACTAGTCCAATAAATGCAAAAATGCGAATGCACCTAAATCTATATGCTATGCAATTAATTAATTTTTTTTTAAGGATAAAATTAACCCCATAATTTTCTATGCATTAGATAAATAAACGGGCCGCCAAAATTTAGGTGTCAACACTCTATAAAGTACAAATGTGTTACAAAATAGAGATAAAAGCATTGGCATGCCCCTAACGCCTTTGAAAGAGCAAGGTAGACACATTCTTTCCCAGCCCCAACGACAACAAGGGTCTTGGGTTGCTTTTTGAGGAAGTCATTAGAAATTCTGACAACATAACTTAGTACATCTTCTTTGGAAGGGAATCTGAAAAGGACCAATCTAAACAAACACTCGGCATAAACAAGTTGTCCAGGTAAAGCACATTAACTCATTGGTTTGTGAGAAGAGGGCAAGTTTGCATTGCATCGGTTTTGAGGGTCTAGGGTCTCCTGTGTGCAAGTAGCATAGACCAATCGATAGATGAAAGTGAATAAAAGCTGCACCTGTACAATGATTAGCTTCCAACAGTGGGACTCTTAACTTCAACTATATGATGGTCTTCGTTCAATTCTAGAGGCCGGATAAACCTGCTTACACAGGAAGCACATAAAACTGTTGTGAATACACTCTTAACATTCTGCTGCGCAATGTGGCAGAAACAAATGCTTCTGGAGTATAAGCACGAAAGGAGAGAAAAAGGGAACAGCAAAATCCAATTGTCACTATGGATTGAACGAGCCAAGCAGTGAAAGGGGTGCAATGAATAGGGCCGCGGGACCATCCCTTGCTAAGGCCACCATAGTGATCAACATGAAAATGTGGGAGAGGCCGAACATCCTTCAACACAACCTTAGCGGAGCGAATGCATCGACAATGAATGGCATCCCTGAGAAAAGACCAAAACATGTCCTAACGAGCCATTTTAATTTCCCAAAAATTAGTGTTGAGAACGAGCAATACGGGTGTGTAAGTACCCATTAACAAACCAAAACCGCTCTCAACTCCGCAGAATGTGCATCCATCACCATCAGGTGAAAAGAAAGAATTATGAAGCACCAAGAAAGTCCCCACCTAGAATCTTTTTTGTAGAAGGGGCAAAGCTCCAACATTACTCCCCCCCCATTCAACGTCCTTAACCTCTCATCGCCGAAGCCAGCTCCAGCTCCAACGAAGCAACCACCCCTCCTCCACCTTCGACCCCTTTCCTCTTCAATCCCACATCTGGAGAAGAGCCCCAGAATCTTGCTCAGCCTTGTGGCCAGATCTTCAGCGTTGCGGCTCCTACTTCCGCCATGGGTGTAGGTCGAGGAAGGTCAGGACGAACACGGAGGCAGCAGCAGAAGCAACCACGACGGCACTCGGCGAGTGATGCATCACTGCCGCTCGCCATGGTCGCCGTCGTGGCTGCTCCGCTGCGGCTTCCGTGTTTGGGCACTGGGCTTTAGTGCTGGCTTCACCAGCCAAAGAGAGATTGGTGCCCCTCAACCTACAACTCACGGCGGTAGTAAGAGCCGCAACGCTCGCATTTCGCTTTGGATGCACGGCGGACGGACTTGACTTGCGCCTCAAGTCCCTTCGCCTCGAAGAGGTTTTCTCATGTATATATTTATAGAATTAGATGAGGGAAAATGAGAACGGTGTTAATTTTGGAAAGAAAAATAAGTAAGAAAATGGAAAAAATGAGAACAGTGTTAATTAGTAGGGCCGGTTGGACTTCCTTGTGTATGCAAACCTGCTTATTTGAGCCTCAATGGCCGTTCGTCCGTAGATTACTTATACATTTATTTTTAATCATCAGAAACTTTCAAACTACCTTCATTGCATTCATAATTGTGTTTCTTCCTCCGCAAGGCGGAAAAATAATTCATAAAATTTTGCTGTAATATCAGGTGACTTCAACAATTTGACTTTTTGTTAACAAAATATTTAGAACGAAAATCTAGTCGCTTATCGAATCCAAGACCCAACCCAGGCCATATCCATTATCCGTCAAGCCCATTGGCCCAAATCCACAATATTCCCCGGCTCTGCTCCTCTTCTTCAAATCCATCGACATCCTTTCCATTCAATTTCGACTATTTAATGAAATTAATTAAATTATGGCTCCTTTTGTTTTGCAAGTATTTAAACTTACTTATAAACGGGCTATTAAGTAGGCATAATAATTAGTCAATGTAAGAGCTAAATAATTGATATCGATTGCTTATCTAGGCTTTTCTTTTCATGGCAGAAGAAGCCTTTTGTCAATTATTAGTACTTACATTCTTCAAATAACATTAATATGTAGAACAATGCGACGACAAGGCCAATGAAGAACCGGACTTGCAAAAAATCACAAGCGCATTAGAAATCGAGGCCAACTCCATTCAATTTGATGGTCACATCTAAACCTGACTCCTCTTCTTCAAGAGGGGGAAAAAATAAAACAAATGAAAATAATAATGACAATTGGATTCTTGTATGTTAGGATGTTCTAGGGCAATACGAGAAATATGCTATCGCCATGGTCATGAGGTTCTTGTGACCAAAGGACGATACATGATCAAGGAAGACCTCTCAAGATCATCCGAGGTTCCCACAAGAATTTCTAGAATATTACTAGAGATGGGCGATATGGCAATTGCACCGACAATCTAGAACTCTCTCTACATAAATGCAAGTAAATGGTAGGTTAGAAGACACGATCTCATTTGTAAGATAAAAGGCAATCAATGGTTGTAATCCAGGGGCCACTAGTATAAAAAGGGGTGCTCTCCTGTTATTGTACTCATCAAACCATTTCATAATTAAAGTTTTATTATCTTGTTCACAACTTCTCTCTTTATAAACTTTCTCTCAGATTCAAATAAGTGAGCAAGTGAGCAATCAATCCTAAAATAAAGCTTAGCTTTGGCTTAGGCACTCCAATAGTCTCAAATGATTCAAGAGAGCCTAAGTTGGTTAGTAGATAGAGATCTCAAATATCCACCTTCAGTCGAGTTTGAGTCATCGAACCTCCAGTTTGCTGTGTCTACTATTAATGAGAGCAAAGATGGGCAAGGATCAACTGTCCAGCTCATTGCCTCTATTGGAGTCTATACAAATCAAAATCGTTGGCAGTTCACGGATAAAATTTTTTAGAGTTACCTTTGTTTGCATTTAGATAGATTTGAATACTAGGTAAAGACACTGTCGGAGTTAGGGGATCTCCTATTCAAGTGAATATCGGTAGCAGGTTAGGATAACATTCAATTTTTACACGTAGGAGTCAAGGATCTATAATGAGACTTGCAAGTTGGAGACAAAAACAACATATAGTTGTGCGGTAAGTGTAATGAACCGTCTTCAAATATATATTTTGAATTGGCACTCTGTTATTGGAGTGTCATAAACAGGGTGGTAGCAGAAAGAAGAGTGTTGCTTGCTGGAATCATCGGGACTATTGACTGGCTGTATTAATCATGGCATGCTATCAAAAGGAAGAGACTGCGAACATTTTCCCATACTTCATAAGCGGATCGAGTGATATATTGTCTAGCTTCTAAATTTTTATATATTAAATATCTACACAAGCTCATGCCATGCAAAGTGTTAAGTTACAAAAGAGAATATTGGCCTTTGAAAGTTTTGTAGTAGTATCGTTTCCCTTCCTCTTACTCATAAGAGGGCTGTTTGATGTTTCATATATGTATTCCTGTACTTCAAAATGTTGCTTCTTTGATCTAGAAGCAATGCAAGTGCTACGAATTCCGAGTACAATTTCTTGACCTCGTGCATTAGTTTCTCTTCCTGGATGGTTCCACTTTGTTGCATATCTAATCCAATTTCGTCTGTTATTGTATAGATATTGTGGTAAAGTCATATCATGCCGGTTGAGTTCATTAAATATTATTGAGGTTGACTTTATCAACTTGAATTGAATATAAAGCAGATAATATTTTCATATAACATGTCAAACACAATCCCTATGGACCATGTGTGATCTCAAAAGCAATGCTTTCATATTGTCATACACCACATAGAAAGATTAACAAAGTATGCACAGTGAGCGACTTAAAATACAAGTTGCTTGAGATAAGCAAATCTTACCACAAATAATAACTAATAGAAGGCTACTTCTAAAATTCTAGGATTCTTTGGGAGATCAATGTAGCGCTACCTCAAAATCTTGGTTCAATTCATAGAGGTGGAGATTCAAACAATAGAGGCCGATCAACATTACAATCAATTCTTTTATCAAACTCAATTCTTCTATCTTCCATGTGGTATATTCCGATGTCCACGCAGCTGGTAAAAGTAAATGCAGTTCGGCTTGATCGCTTGTTGGTTCTCATCAATCTATACAGAAAAGGAAGACTTAAAACCCATGAAGAGGGACATGTTCCCGATGCTCTCAAGCTCCGTCCACTTTCTAGCATCTAAATCAATGACCAAAACCTGAAAACCGGAGGTTTCACCCTCTCAATGTAAAACCAGCTAGAGACAGCCCGCCGACTCCACCAAGTACCACAACACGCTAAGACCTCAGTGATCTTGAAATTCTAGAGGCATCTCCAGTATAAATTGATTTGTTGGATCTGGTCCATCCAAATTACAAGTGAATATACTCCCGTCGTAGTTAACGGCAACAAATTGCCCCCGGTAATGTATGACATCAAAAACGCCATTATCCGGAGTCAACAATTTCCACTCATCATTGCCGGATTTCCAAAAAGCCAATGGTCCGGAAGGCGAGCCGAATGACCATAACTGTATAGTTTGGAGACGAAGCGGGGCTTGCAGACAAGACAAACTTGGTGAGAAAGCTTGGTACATGTCCGCCCACTCATCTTCTTCGGGATCTTCGGGATCCCAGCCGTGGATACCAGCCGGGGAGCTTGTCCAAACTAGGGGGCTTAATGATGTCGCTATAGCGGCTGGCATCTAGCGCTCTATTTTATTTTTAAGGCCAATATTTCATTAGTGTCACTTCTTTAAATTGTGAAGACAAAAAAGAAAAAAGATGTTGTACTTCATTGTATAAAGTTTTTCATTTTTGACAAAAGACGAAATTGGTAAGGAAGAAAGATTATTTTTAACTTGTATAATGTCACTTTTCGCAAAAATACAAAGAAAATAAAGAGCAGGTGCTTCTTGCTTCTTGGATGATGTGAAAGAAAGCAATATTGTAATTTTTCAACTAGTGATAGCCCGACACGCCTTGATTAAAATTTTACTTGCTTCGTTGTTAATCAACACATGCAAAGACTAGAGATGCGATGTTGCAATTCTAAAAAATAAAGCGATGTTTACTTATTCGTTGTCAACTTTAATATTAAGATCATTCTCTCGTAATTGTGCTAGATCTACGAATAATACCATCATCTCTTCCCATGATAGAACCACTTAATGAATTCATAGATCTCATCAATAATGCCGTTCTATCAAATGGAAAAAAAAAAAAATGTTTTTGCTTGCTTCATAATCATCTTCCATCTCTCAACATGTGGAATTAGAATGGTAGACATTGGAAATTTTAAAAAAAAGTTTTTGTAGAAATTCTTTTTATCAAAGTTGATATGCTCTTAAATAGTTGTAATTATCCCTTACCATAGTTTTTTTTTTTAAAGTTAACAGATACCATTAAGTATAATTGCGGAGATTGTAATAGAATTTCCATATAATACAATAAAGTTCATTGATAGATCCTACTAATCAGCTTATAAATCAAAATTGCCTCTTTTCAATTGATCCTCATTGATATGAAATATATATATAACCATTCAATTATTTTGCTTGGGATCTTCATTTAGAAAATCATTGGATCTTAAAGCACAGATAACAACACGACTAACAGAAAACGGTTAAGACATTGCATTAATATCGTTGATCGATAAGAATTCTCAGTACTTACGCCTAGCAACTCGTGACTAGAGACCTCATGACATGTGACAACAAAAAAAAAGAAACAAAAAACTTTCTTTTATGAGCCTGAAAGATAAATATGCTGAAGATATGCCTTGATATCAAAGGTACAATCTTGGATTTGGGTTTATTGATTGAATCAATTTTTTTTTATCACAATTGATACCGTATCTTTCATTATTTCCTTTCATTGTCCATACATTATACTATAAACACATGTAAAGAACTCTTCTTCGATTTATTTCGTCCACGCTTTGTGGCAAAATAATCATCAGAAGCATTAATATTTGATTACTTAAACTATTTGTTTAAGGCTATGCTAGGAGGTCATATGACGCATCCGATGACATTTTAATTGCACATGTTCATTTTTTTAAATAATAATATAGTAACCGCTTAAAATGTTGTTTTTTCCTCTTGTTGTTGCGAATTTCCCCTTCTAGAAACCTCAATCACGAGCACAATTTACCTTCTGGTCGAATAGTTGGTCTATTTAGTGAGTATCTTCACATACGCTCATAACCCAATTGCTTTCTATGGGAAAAAAGTATAAAAAAAAAGTTCTAAACATATGATATCGGTATCAATTTAATCCTAAACCTTTCAAGTTGGTCAATTTAATTCTAAACATTTTCACATTAGTATTAAATTAATCCATCCAGTCAATCTAGGCTGAAAATCGTTAACGTGAACTTTAGCTGTTCTACGTGGCACGGTGGATGTTGACATATACAATATTTTATTTTATTTTATAATTTCTCATATTCTTTTAATACTTTCTACTTCTTTTTTCCTTTCCCTTTTCTTTTTTCTGGTGCTAGGGTCACAAGCCATGGCCAGTGAGGGTGAGCGTGGGTAGCCCCCTTGCCAGATTTGGCAAGGATTCTCATAGCCTCGAAACTTCTTTGCTCAAAAACCATCCTGCAGACAAAGCACAACACAACCCAACTAAAGAAGAAGAAGAAACGACCAAGGAACAGAGAGAGGTGAGATTTGAGAGTCACGGAAACATGGATAATGTTTTATGCGATGAGCTCCTCCAAGAAATCTTCATTCATTTGTCGCCGTCATCCCAATCATTGTCATCTTCTTGGGTGCCTCTAGTCTCCTGGCAGTCGCTCCACCTCTTCTGCGAATCCAGGATTGCCTTCTCTCTCGACCTCACCCAAAACACTGCCCTTGTCCCTGCCCTCCTCCCTTCTCTCCAACAATCCCTCGATCTCCTCCCTCTCTCCCTCTCGTCCCCTGTTCCGAGACAACCCCCTCCTCTTGCTCTGCTCTCGCAACGCAAGGCTTGCTTGGCCTTGCTTTTGCCTGATCTGGTGAGGGGGGCTTCACCACTGCTTGTCCTCGCCCAAGTTCAAACTGGCGAGGCTGATCCTCACCTATGGTCAGTGGCCAACTACAAGCAAAAAGAAAAAAAGGAGAGTAAAAAAAAATGAAAAAAAGAAGAAGAAAATTCAAAATAAATATTAATAATTATTAATAATGTCCACGTTAGCATCAATAAGACGGTTGGCATCTATATCAATGATTTCCAGCCTAAATTGGCTGGATTAATTATATTAGGACTAGGGGTGAGCGTGGTCTGGATTGAGTTGGTCCACCCCCTAACCTTAGAACCAATTCACACAGTGCTAGTCCTCAATTTTTTGGACCGAGGACCGACCCTATTAAACTTTGAATCGAGGATTGGACCGACCCAGTGGGTTCGATTCGGTTCTAAGGTTAACACGGGACCAATCAATAATTTATTTTATTTTATTTTTAATACTCATTGAAAAAACAATTGAGGACCTAACTCACCCAATGGGTTCAGTCCAATTCCAAGGTCAATCCGGGACCAACCAATAATTTTTTATTTCATTTTTTTGTACTTTTTAAAAGGGCAATCGATAACCGGACAAACCCAATGGATTCGATAATGAGCGAGGTTTGCTAAGAAAGGCAAGCGGTGAGGGTTGAGTGAGGTGAGCGTCAAACAGAGTGAGCATCGAGTGTCGAGCGAGGAGTAAGCAAAGTGAGCATTGAGCGGCGAGCAACACGAGTGGCCCAAAATGAGCAAGGCAAGTGTTGAGTGGCGAGCGGAGAAGTTGTTTCTCTCGATTTTGACAAATTGAATACTAAGAAGACAAATAAGACAGAAGATAATGAGTACTAGAGGAGGATGCCGTAAGGAGCTATTTATGACATTTTGGACACCGTGAGGACTCTTCACAAAAACATTTTCCTCCTTCGTAAATTATGATCGTTGACGCTATTAAAGATGTTAAAAATCTAAGTTATTAAATAGTTGTTTAATGTTATTGATGCCGTTTATTTTAAGATTTTCTCTATATAAAAGAATTATAAATAATATATATAGTCGAGTTGGTTCGGGTTGGACCGACCCTGAACTCTCAGGACCAATGATTAACTCGCACAGTACT
Organism: Eucalyptus lansdowneana; assembly: GCA_017140395.1. Taxonomy (NCBI): domain Eukaryota; kingdom Viridiplantae; phylum Streptophyta; class Magnoliopsida; order Myrtales; family Myrtaceae; genus Eucalyptus; species Eucalyptus lansdowneana. The sequence continues at coordinate 7,969,935 of CM029490.1, forward strand.
GGTCCAAGAATCTTAGGACCACAGACTGACCCAGTCTCCCTGGAAATCGGACCAGGACTAGCAGGGTTGGGCTGGTCCAGGGTCGGTCTAGGGTTTCCTGGACCGATGCTCACCCCTAATTAGGACAATTGTGAAAAGGCTTAGGATTAAACTTGCCAAATTAAGTGATTTAGGACTGAATTGGTACCAATGTCATAGGTTTAGGATTTCTTTGGTACTTTTCCTGCTTTCAATGTTATGAATAAATATTAAGCGATGATTGGTCAAATCATTAAGCAAAAAACCTCTTGATGAAACTGTTCTTGAAGAAAATTTCAAAATAAATAATTTTTAATTTCTTTTTTTCTCTTTTCTTTTTTCTTTTTTCCTTTTCTTCTTCTTTGGCCAGCTAGCGGTCGGCGAGCTTCAAGCTTGCCAAATTGGCAAGATTGAGCTCACTTAATGCCGATGAGCTTAAGGCTTGCCTAATCAGCGAGGCTCAAGCCCTACTAGTCGTCAACAAGGCCCAGCCTCGCGAAATTAGCAAAATTGAGCTCGCTTGATGCCGGCAAGCTCGAGTTTCACTAGATCAGTGAGGCTCGACCCTTGCCAATCGTTGGGGAGGTCTCTACCTTGCCAAATCTGGTGAGCTCGAGCCTCACTTAGCTGGACGCCAACTGTCGCCATGCTAGCCATTGACTAAGGGAGGAGGAGGAAGAAAGAAAAATAAAAATAAAAGAAAAATAAAATATAAAAAATAAAAATAAAATTTTGATTTTAATAAAAAAAAACATTTTATAAAGTTAAAGAGGGAAAGAGATAGTCGAGGCTTGGGTTGGAAATGGGTTCTATGTCCAACCCATTTAAGACAAGTTTATCTTAAGTTTTCAAATTTTAAACTCATTTAACTAGTTTTTTCAAGATGTAAGTGACTCATATATGATCCATTTTCGATTTAAATGGGTAATATATGGGTTTAAGACTCATTTTAACACCTCTAATCTAGACGTACATTATTGTATTATGGGGTACAATATCGGCTCTCTCTATGTTACCAATTTCGTAAGTGTGCTATTGCCTCCAAATGGTAACTATTCTTATCCAAAGTCAATGCATGACTGACGGGTTGAAAACCGACTTTAAAATCCACATGACTAAGAGTTTACCATCATCGGTCAGGTCCTCTTAAGTGAAAAGATAGAATTAATCTCTTAATCACCGGAATTGTGTTGAAACTGGGATATTGTGTGTAGATACCAAGAATAACTAGCATCCCCTCTCTCTTCCTTCCTAATTCTGATGATAGTTTGAATGGGGAAGAGTCCCAAACTTATCAAAAGAACTTAGGTTGCGTTTGTCAATCGGGATAAAATTCGGGATAGGATATGATTTACCCTATCTTGCGTTTGGTGCTCATTCAAGACAGGGATAAAGTTGAATATAATGGGAATATAGACATGATAAAATTATCCCATGGGGAGGTGGAATAAAGATGGATAGGATTTCTAATGTCCATAATAGGAAATTTATTGTTCTCAAATAACAAACTTATTATATAACAAAATTGAAATTATATTTCAATATAAATAATATTTGAATTCTAACTTAAGAAATTAAAATAAAAAATAAAAATAATTTTGACTAATCTTATTTTAATTTATATATTCAACTTTAATTCTATCTTATAATAAACATTCAATCTATAAATTAAATATTTATCTTTATTATATATTTTAGGTATTTTTTTAGTTTAGGTATGTTAGTACAATTTACTATTTGATAAAATTTTATTAAAGGATGATGAAAGGGGAAAAAAGAAATAATAAAGAAAAGAATATACAAAAGAGGAAAATAAAATAAAAATAAATTAAGGAATAATGTTACGAGAGATTTTCACCATCTTCGTTTATAAACATTTATGTTTATTTATAATGATATGCCGTTTATATAAAAAAAAAAAAAAAGTACATTATATGATGTGAACATATTCGACTTTAATCTTGTAATTCACCAAACAATGGACAAGATATAAAAAAATCATAGGATTTCATATCATATCCTATTCAGTCATATCCGATTAAAAATTCAGATGACCAAACATAGCCTTAATCTTTAAAAGAGATGAAATGCAATATCTAGTATAAACTTCACATTTCGTGATTTGTGTACAGTAACATTGCATTGCTACAACAGATAGTTTGGAAACATGTTTCAGCTGGTTTTTCTATTAAAAGTTATGTTAAACATGATATCATAAACAAATCACTGAGAAGGTTAGCTGGTAACCTTTATTAATTGTTTGGCTGAGCATGTCATCCCATCATCTTTTGATAAATTCTCAAATGACCTTTGTATTGAAATGTTTTCCTTGTGGCTCAATGACAAACTAAAAATTATTTTAATCAATATAAGTAAAACGATTAGAAAAAATGTAATCAAATTCTAAAACTTATCAAATTGATTCAATTGATTCCTACAGTTAACACTGTCAAACTTACTAATAGAAAATGCTAACTTGACACTAACATGACATTTTAAATGATTTTTCATTTTTCACGTGGCTTTTTAAAATTATTTCTCCTTTCAAGTATTTGATAATCCAAAGCGTAACATTTCAATGAATAGTCCCAAGAGAACTCATAAATTGACATATAAAATTGATAGCAAAAGATATATAAGGTCTCGTGATAGTAAGATAACTTAGCTTATCAACTAATCTCTAATATTGCACTGGATCATTTAATAATTCTCCATGTTCTGCATCAAGTTTCACATTGGATTCCATAACAGTATCAACTAGTTTTGCTCCAATAAGTCCAACCTTATCAAGAATGTCAAGTACATATTTTTGCTGAGTTAAACCGACACCTATATGTGAGTAGGCAACCTCGATACCTAAGAAATACCGCATACGTTCAATATCCTTAGTACTAAACTGTGTATGTAAAAATTGTTTAAGTTGTTGAATACCATCTAAATCACTACTAGTAATGATAATATCATCCACATATATCACTAGAAGAATACACCCAGCCAATGAGATAGAACTTAAGACTGCATGATATACTTGACACTTCTTTAATCCAAACTTGATAATAATGTCATTGAACCTATCAAATCAAGCATGAGGAGATTGCTTGAGTCCATAAAATGCCTTATGTAAATGACATATTAGATTCTCCTCCTTAGCAACAAACCCTGGTGGTTGCTTCATATGCACCTCTTCAGTCAAATCACCATGTAAGACTACATTTTTGATACCCAATTGATGAAAAAACTATCCAAAACACACTGTTAGGAAAATAAAAACATGAACAAATGAAATTTTGGCTACATGTGAGAAAATATCATCATAATCAACATCATTGGTTTGAGTATATCCCTTGGCAACCAACCATGCCTTCAATCAATCAAATGTGCCATTGGAATGAACCTTAACAATAAAAACCCAACGGCAACCAATAGGTTGCTTTTCCGCAAGTAAGGTAGTGAACTACCAAGTGCAGTTCTCGATGAGTGCCTTCATTTCATCTTCCATGACTTGTCACCACCCAAGATGAGCAAAAGTTTCAACAACATTGCTAGGCACAAAGACAGAGGACAAGGAGGAGACAAAGGTGGGAAAGGTAGAAGATAAACGATCATAAGACAAAAAATCGAAAATAGGGTGACGAGTACAAAGACAATAAGACAAACTAGAGTAAAGTATATAACGATCTATAGAACAACCAACGCAAGAATGTGTACCTTTTTGAGTAATAATGGGCGGATCAAGATTAGGATCAGAAGACGACACAACGACTAATGAGGGAACAAATGAATCAAGTGATGGCCATATTACTATAGTGAGAACTGCTCCATGTCTATGGTAGGTGCAATCAGCAAATTGAAATCCTATGGATGATGCTGAAGAAAGTGTGGGTGGTACGAGTATCGGTAATACACACTCGTTATCAGGAGGAGACACTGTACGAATCGTTTGAGTATTATAGTATGGCTAGTCCTAAAAAAATGTCACATCAACTAACACAAACACACGACAACAAGTAAGACTATAACATTTGTAACCCTTTTGAGTTCAAGAGTATCCAATGAAGACACAATTTTTAGCATGGATTCCAAATTATCAAGACTTGGAGTCGGAGAGTGAACAAAATAAACACAACCAAAGACCCATAGAGGTAATGGAAAGGGAGAATGAGTTGGATGTAAAGTGGAAAAAGATGTCTTCTCCTGAAGAATGGAAGTTAAAAGTCAATTGATTAAAAAACAGGCTGTAAGAACAGTATGGCTCCAAAGAGTTTTAGGTAGATACATGTGAAAACATAAGGTAATGAGCAACATCGAGAAAATGACGATTTTTGCATTTGGCTACACCATTTTGCTATGGTGTATATGAACATGAAGTTTGATGAATAATGCCATGAGAGTCAAGAAAAGGTTGAAAACCAGAAGTAGCAACGGGATACTCTTTAGCATTGCTGACCGTAGAGTTTTGAAAAAAGTATTAAATACCTCAAAGTAGAATAGATGAAAGCAATGAAAAATCTCAGTATGATCTTTTATTAAGATTAACAAAGTCATTTGAGAAAAATCATCAACGAATGTAACAAAATATCAAAAACCAGATGTATTAGAACCACGATACAAACCCCATATATCTGAGTGAATTAGTTCAAAGGGACTAGACACACGATTCTAAAAACTAGAAGGAAAAGAAGTTCTATTGTGTTTACTAAACCGACAAGTTCCACACTAAAAAATACTCACAAACTCAGATTCAGAAAACAACTATTGAAGAATGTTCGGTAGTGGGAGACTAGCACGACAATGCATCTAATACACATTAGGAGATGTGCACTTTACTACCGTTGCAGCTATCACCTTCTTATCAAGATAATATAGGCCACTTGATTTATGTCCTTTATCAATTATCTATCCAATCCTCAGATCCTAAAAGATACAATGAGAAGAAGAAAAGGTTACTGAACAATTTAGTTCTTTAGTAAATGAACTAATAGAAATCAAATTGTGTAGAGATTTGAGATGAAGAATAGATGACAAAGAAAGAGAGGGACTCAAATAAGCATCTCTAGTACCAGTAAATTAGGAAATTGAACCATGAACTAATATAACAAAGTTAAACATCCCAGGAGGTGTGGAATGTAATGAAAACATAAATTTAGAGTTACTAGTTATATGATGAGTAGCTCCATAATCTATAACCTAGGAGTTAGACATAGTAGAAAGTAAACGGGATGAACTACATTTTGAGATATGTGCCAAAGTTGTAGTGGGAGCTGAAGTTCCTAACTTGTTGGGAGCGAATCCAAGCATCATACTAAGCATATATCAATGTAATATAATATCTTGTATTATGCAAATTAGTAGGATCTAATTGAGTTCATGAGGAAGAATCTTCCACCTTGGCTGATGTAGCAAGTATAGGTCAAAGCTCAGGATGAAGGGTGTAATAGTAAGCTTTTATATGTCCAGCCCTCCAACAATGAGTACAATAGTGAGAGCCATGACCACCAATATCTCTGTTACAGCCACTACAAATTTCACTCTAAATAAACCCACATCCATGACTTCAGTAACCATGTCCACGAGCTCCACATCCACTAGAGCCATGAGTAATCATGGCACTTGTCTCTAATGCTGTAGTTGAGATCTTATCGGTAGGTGTCAAGCAAAGTGCTTAGGAGAAAACATCATCAATTATGGGAAGGGAACTCTGAGAAATGCAATTCTACTAAGTTAAAGATGTTACTATCATGACATTTTTTAGCGTCTCTATTCTCTTATCCAAATTTTTGAGTAGTTCACAACTGAAAAGCAATCCCTTGAAGGCTTAAACATAAGGTTTGCTTATTGTGGGATAGGATAACTGCTACGACTAACCTAGTCATCCCTGATTCTAAGCATAGATCCCTTCATTGGTATCATAGCCATTGTTTGATTTGTTACTTAGTTCCATGCACTTAGATGGTGAATCCATTGCTGAGAATACCTTCTCATCATCATGAGGGACCTTAAAACTTTCAATACACCCATTACACTTACTTCTTCTCCATCTTCTTCCTCTCATTTAGATTTTTGTGTTTCAAATATTCTAAGATTGACTATTTTTATCAAGTCTCTCTTAATGATAACACTAAGATATCTGAAACTCAACTTTCTTCTATGAACCCATATTCTGCTTTTGCTAAACCCCTATCATTTTTTTCCATCAGTTCTATTCAACATCTTATCTGCCAAACTCCCAAAGAAGTGAAATAATACGTACAATTCTCCAAGTTTGATTAACATTTCATTCTAGCAACTGAAAATGAGTATTTTGTTACTCTCCAAATTTCCCCATAATTTTCCAAACAGTGGATCTAGTAGGGATACTCTCATATTCACTATGGAGTTGTCCATCTTACACTCACTTTCCATGGTCAGAAAGGCTTGCTAGTAGTGGCCAGAATGGCTCTATTGGATACTCGGTTGTTAAAATACCATCATGCTTGTATTAACACCGTCTAAACCATTTTGAATGCTAGGATAATCTTTGTAACCCTATATCCAAACTTTAACATTGCTTTCTTAGATCTCCAACCGCTTTCCTTCTTAAAGGTTTAGATCCAGCATACCGGAGCACTTTAGACTGCTGATTTTATTGCAGCAACACTGTATTAACAGATGGTTTGTCGAGTGCAAAACCACGCTCTTGATCTAAATTAACAGATGGAAATGAAGATGCTTGTTTATCTTCATGCAAAATGACTAGGCATCTTGCATCCATGTCCCCAAGCAGATTCCTAAAGAGAAGTTAGCCAAACTTCTTCCAGAGTCTTGGATTACCAACTATAAAAAGCTACATTTGAACAACAAGCCTCTTTTTTAGTCCTCAAATTCTGAATTTGTAAGGAAAAATGTTGGCATTGTTGCCATCAAATTCGACAAAGAAAATGAAGAAAACCCTTATATGTTCCAAATTCTGTTTATAATTGAACCTTGCATTTTAGAATCAATCTCTGAACCAAATCCAAAGAAGCTTGTTAAATATTTTCAGTGTAATGGAAATCTTGTCCATCACTATAAAGACCAATATGGTCATTATTTTTGTTATTCTTTTTATCGGTGTTCTTACCGTACAAATTCTCTTGATGAAGTGGACCCGATTACAAGGTCTAGGTGAAAACCCAAAAAACTAAAGGATGATGTATACCAAAGGTATTTGAATGGAGACCCCTCTATTAATACCCTCGATGAAAGTGGTAAATTTACGGTTTCTTATGCTCCATCTCTACCACCGGCATACACATCATCACCTCCTATTCCACCAACTCTACCATCTATATCACTGCTCTCACCTATTGATAGAAAACCAGCCATTTCCCCATTCTATAAGCCATCTTCTAGTGGGCAAAAAAACATTCACACCCACTTGAAGTTTTAGGTGAAACATTGTCTAGTTAAGAGAAGAATGTTAGCTCCTCTATCGTTATGTTTCAAGAAGCGGATTTTCCTCCTCTTATTTGCGAAAGTTTTAGGCTTTCTTTTCTAGCCTTTAAAGAATTCATCGATCCTCAAGGAAGATATCGTCATATTCCAAAAATACCTACACCAATCAATATGGACGAATATGGAAGGTAAAAAGGAACTCCTGTTATTGAAGCCATTTAGAAATGGCAATCAAAGACTCTTTTAGCACACAATAATGTTTTCAAGACGATTGATTCCAAAATTATTGATGTATAAAGAGATCTTAAGAGATATGATGAAACTACCAAGAAAATATTTTCAGATTTTCAGAAAAGGCTTCATGCCTTAGAATTTGGACAACATTTGGGATCTCATCTCGAAAGTCCAAAAGCGGAAATAGAGAAGCTCAAGAGGCAAATCCAACTCCTTGAAGAAGGGAAATTCAAACATTTTGATCCATTCCCAACATTGCTACAAACTGAGTATTCTCTTCCACCACCACAAAGTACTTCAATCTTTGTTGCTCTCGCAAGTCTCTACTAGACGAGATAAAACCGATATGGTGGAAATGCGGAATCACCTTAAAGAAATGGATCGGTTAAGGAAAGAAAAGGGGAAAGAAGAGATTCTTGAAGAACCTTCAACTTTCAAAAAGGAGAAGCTAGACCAAATGATGTTATCAAACCAGAAGCAGCCTCCTGTAGAACTAATTCTTCCGATCGATTCGGATTTAGAACCGAGACTCGATATCTCTTTCATCCTCCTCCTCTTTTTCAATCCCCGCTATTAAATCATTTCCTATTGTACCAGTCACTTCTTCAATATTCATGACTAATCCTCCAAATTAGAAGATGGATTCAAATCCTCTTGAACTAGAGGTTATTTAACCAAATAATCCATTCCAAAATCTAACTTCCTCCTTCAAACAGTTTTTTACTATTGATGATATTCCTTGTTTCAAATGGCCAGAAAGATTCGATGAGTTTCATACTTGACTAAACACCCGAACTCTCACAAGTCACAACAAGTATAATGTCCTTATTGGATTTGTCATGAGGTTCATAGGAAGTCTAAAATATTGGTGGCAACCAGTTACAAAATAAGATCAAGTACAATTCCTACTCTCAACGAGACTTTGGCCAAGCTATTTCTCTCATCTACCAATTTTTCATTAGTAAACTTGTTGACCTCCATGAACTCAAGAGAAGAGAGTTTTTTGAAAGAAAATACTACTCTTTCCATAAAAAGGTATCTCGATAAATATTGTCGGGAAATACTCAAACTCTTCTATGACCTTAGAGCTAATGCAAGTCTCGAAGCAAGTTTTTTTAGCCTCTATTCCTAGAGAGCTATCTCAGCAAATTGAGAGATCCTTTCTCAACAAGTAAAGGAGAATTATGGATATTCCCTTTGGAGAAATACAACAAGAGATCCATTTGTACCTTGATGATTCATGTCTAAGACACCAGATGATAAAAACTTATCTCAAGGACAATTGAGAACTTGATGGAGCTTGTTTGCATCAGAATTTGAAGATTACGTATTTCAAAAAAGATTATGATGGCTCTTACAGAAATTCTTCCAAAAAGAAAAAATATTTCAAAAGGTATTAGAAAAACCCAAATATGGATCTAAGCATTTTCGAAGAAAATGTTAGATAGCTCAGACTGCAAGAAATCAACTCGATGCTTCATTTGCAACAAAAATGGATATTTCGCCAAAAATTTCCTTTAGGCAAAAAAATGTTAGAACCAATTGATACATCACATTAAAATTGAAACTGATGTTTCACTTAAAATTGATAATATTGAATCATTGTTTTTCTATTGATGAAGACTCATCTGAAAACACTCTTTGTGTCATTCCTTATTATCAAACTTCTAGTGAAACTAATTCTAACTCAGATTCGAAGATCTTTTCCATATATCATTCACCTCTTCAGAGCAAGACCCTAATATATTTTCAAGTCAAGTCCATTGTCCTATTTTCTTGTACAAATCCTTACCTCAAAGTTTGTTAAACCAATCACAGTCATTGCTCTTATAAATACTGGTGCAAGTTCTTCATTCTAGACACAAAAGTTCTTCCTAAAGAATATTGAACTTCTAGTGTTTATATTTTAATTTTGCCTCGGGAGATCTTTTTATACAAATTGTGAACTACATTAGTAACTATTCAAATTTCCCTCAGTGCACTATAACAACTAAAATTTTTTTGGATCTAGTCTCCCCAACAACGATTTAATTATTAGTTGGGATGTTATGACTCAAATCCCTCAATCCCAAATCATTCCTAGAAAATGCCTTAAGTATAAAGACAAATTCTCTGAATTTGTCAATATTCAAAGACTTTTCTCTATCCAAATAAGTTTGCTAGATCCTTGCTAAAGAAGGGAGGAATATTAAGGCCTTATTACTTTAAGAAATAATATCACTCGAAGATATTCCTGGCGTTTGACTAAAACATTCGAATCGGCTAAAGTTGGCAGATAAGTATATAGTTGTTAATAAAGTGTAATGAAATGACATAATTTTCAAATAGGGATTGATCTCCACATTGAAGATCAAATAAGGGTTCCCATATGTCATACACTCATGTTATATTATTTTGGCCAAAGTAGAGTAATGCACATTTCTCCCAAACTTCTTTAGTAGAATTGCACTAAATGAAGTGATGACTAATTTTAGGATCCATACTATTCTATAATAGTGTACGGATCATCGCATCTCCTGCAATGTAGTAATTTATCTTACGCTTATAAAATGGGATTGTAGGTGTAAGATAGTCATGCTATATAGTGGCAACAAGATAAACTTTACAACTTTAGACCAAGATGGATAATTGGTTCCATCTAACATGACAAATGTTAATTAAAAATGAGTCAAACCAATAGATGATCTAGATCCAGAAGCCATCACTATTAGCTTCCCTAAACTCCAGTAACACAAGCAGCCAAATAGATTGAATACAAGATATGATTAAACCCAAGAGTAATGTCATAATAACCAAGTACTTAACTCTAGTTGTGCAATCAATCACAACATAATAAACACAAATGACAATTCAATCGCTTCACCATTGAGTCAAAATAATTTACCAAGAGATTATGAAATCATATAATTGGTATCAAATAACTACTGTAAGTGATCCGATATGTTGCAACGAGACATCATATAAGGCTGTTGGACAACATACTCTGTTATCCCCAATTCTTTTACTTTTCTTCTTCTTCTTTTGGGAATTATGTTTTTTTGGGAAACTCTAGCAGTTGAACGTTTCGAACCTCCTTAGCCACATAGAAATACCATTCAGATCTCCAAACGTAAAAACACCAAATCTACCTATCGTTCATCCAAATCTTCTTCATGAAAGAAGTTTAAACACATACCAATGATATAGTCTGGTGGCTAGGCGCCGACGACAATGATTGTGGCTGGACGGTGACGATGGTGGCTGTGACAACAAAGATGGTGGTCAGATAGTGACTATGGTGGCTGGATGACAATGGTGGTGGCGACACGGCAATGATTGTGGCTAGTTTTGTCTAGATCTGGTGGCTGGGTGGTTGTGGTGGTGTGAGGTGATGGTTTCGGCAACGGTAAGGGTGGTTGTGGTGGTGCTGTTGAAAATTAGGTTTTTTTTTTTCCTCACTCTGATATTATGTTGACGGAGATAAAATGACGTATTGTATTATCTTAATCAAAAGAATTACAAGAATACATATATATATAACTCTTTCAATATAAAATAACTATGAACAATTTTACCCCTATCATTGTTATTTGCTAAAACTGAGCATGCCTAGAAATCGTGACACTCCATGACGAAACATCACGTTTGGGCATCATGTCAACGAGCTTCCTCACATCAGAAATCCTCTCGACTGGGCATACTCGGAAATCACCACATTCCAAGGAAAAGACATTCCTCCGGGGCATCCTAAGGCTGGGTTGCATTGTTATGACTAGCCTTCACATACCTTGTGGCCAAACCAATCTAGGAAACAACATCCACAAGCCTGGAACATTTTCCAAACCGCTGGCTGCGCATTCCGAATCTCTCTACTGCTCGAGTACGTTCTTAGCACAGCGTTAGCAACGTAGACATCGGACCTAACCTGAAAAAATCACTCACCTCCATTAAATTATGTGAATCTCGTCACACAAACAACAGCTTGCCCCATCTTCAAGCCTTCAATCATGTCAATCAATTTTTCTGATGTAGAAACCCACTGAACTCAGTGTAATGAGGAGCTAATGTTGACGCTTCTTTTCCTTTCTTCAAGAGCCCCACTATAGTTGCAACACATTCCCAACCTCGCAAGAGATCTGAACATAAGCACGAGTCTCTTATTGATAAATCTTCAAGAGCCCCACTATGGGTTGCACATTTCTACCTTTTCAGCAGTAACATCTTGGCTTCCATAATCGAAATAAAATGTTGACACGAACTCTCGCTAGTTTAATCAGCTAACCTGGTTGATAAGTATTATGATTTCTCTAAGAAGCATGATTTCTATATCAAGCATAAGGATGGGAAGAGCTACTTAAAAGTGAAAGCTAAGAAAAAGTCGAAATAAATCTAACTTTAGATCTTATTGAACCATATCACCACCTCATAGTCTATTTGACTGCACCCTCCGTTTGGGACATTGATTAAAGATCCAAAGGTGAAGGACGGGCCCCTCATGCATATTAAACTTAAACAATTCCTACGATCCATTTATTCCACTATTCATGGATTCCATGTCATTCCCTGATCACTGATTTGAACAATGAATCGATTTTTTTCAATTATAATTATTTATATCCATATTTCAGACTATAATTATTGAACGATATGCCCCTCTCAGATGAATATTTGAGCTTTTTTATTTTCACATATCAAATATGTGTGTGTGTGTGTGTGTATAGTCTTGTAAATCGCTTTCCATGTTCTTTTCCCTAATTATGCGTGGGAGAAAGTCCTATGTGTAAAAAATGCTCTTTGAGCGAACAACAAATCACCTGTCTCCTTCATAATTCCTTCTTGACGTCACCGTCTTTTTACCACCGTACTATCGTCCAATCCATTTGAAGGCCCATTTTGAATTGTGTTTGTGTCGTGGTTGTAGATAAGTCTTTGATGATTTGCACATATACATGGCAGTTAGAACTTAGGAGATGGAAATTTGCAGAAAAATGGCAAAGATCGCACTCTCCTTTTTCATCCTCCTCCTTATGCACGATCGGTTTGTCACTTGATGTCAATACTTTGGATACCAACTGGTCCATCAGTTATAATGAAACATTGCTTCCTTCGGAGCCGACCTCTGAGCTAGGAATCTTTAATCCTGGCAAGAGTATGAGTTACTCAGGTAATATGGTCCAAGTTCGATCCTGGAACAGTTGTGAGTTGTTAAATAGAAACAACCCGCTAGCCAATTGTAATCGCATTCTTGCATTTAGCAATGTGGCAATCTAGCTGCTCTCGACTCATGGAAACGTCGTCCTCGTATGGGTCTTCTTTGTCATCCGGGGCTACAGTAGATATATGTTTGTTGGGAAAATTCTGGTTCGAGATTCTAATGAAGCCTATTCTTGGCAAAGCTTCAATTATCTGTCCGACACACTTTTAGCCGCTACAAAGCTGTTGGTGGGGTCCGACTACATGGAAAAGCATGGACGACCCCTTAGACATATATACACAATAAACATATATGAATGATATATGCTTACCACATGTTGTCGAGAGGTGGTTCTACTTTCAACTGCAGCTGCTGGTGTACCGGGTGGTAAAGCATGATCCATGATCCATTAGCTTCTGCGCGAGAGAAGGGAGAGTTGACAGACCCATATAAACCACCAAGGTAGAATAAGGATCCATTGCAATTTTTGCTACAAACAAAGGATCTGTTCCACCTTTCCCCAAATTTCCCGTGAGAAATCCAACACTGTTCGCCACACCCTTACGAGTCCATGGGACTTATAGCTCTGACGCTATTCCTGAAGCAGCAGTTATGCCTGGAACATCAAGAGACGAGGAATTCAATATCTTCCACAGGGCTAACACCTCATTTAGGTTTTCAGAGCCGAAATATTTATATGCAAAAGAACATCATGAACAGGCCGATGGATGACTGTGAATCAACAACCAGGTGAAAAATTCAACACGATAGGTGCATTCTCATTGAAGCTCATCTTCATCTGGTATGACTTACACTTGAATGCCTTGCTGTTGCAGGAAGTCGATCTCCTCCCCACCTCTCCCAAATTACCTCCACAAACCATGTTCAACAATTGCACTAATCATATATAAACTGGAACAAAAGCGCATTCCAAGTGAATACAAATAAAATGCCGATTAATTTGACCTTAGAACTGTGACTCACCACCAGAGGATCTTCTCCTCTGAGTCTCACAACGGTAGCCCCCGCCTCCGCGAAATTGAGAAGCAACTCATGTATCTCCTCCTGGCCACGCAAGTACCAAAAAGATCACAACACCTTTCCCAACTCAACAATGCATTCCCCAAAACTCAAACACGTGGTGCACAAAAAAGTAAGCTCATCAACTTCCATAATAACCTACTCCCAAACAAACACAAAAACCGAAGCAGAGCGAAGGGTGGGTAAATTCATTTACCTAAGTGCGGCTGTGGTACCCAGCAGTCTTCCCTACGTAGAGTAGCCTCGTGTCAGGGCCAACCAAGCCCAACACGTCGTTGGACACCAGCTGGTCGTAGAGCAACAAATTGGCGCCCTTAATGATCCTAACCGCCTTCAGGGTCAGCAGCTCGGGATCCCCTGGCTCCGTGCCCACCAAATAGATGTTCCCGAGCCCACATTGCTCACTAGCGCCGGCCCCGCCGCCACAAGCGCGCTCCCTCTTGTCCTTGAGCACCCGAAGCAGGTTCTTCAGCGAGTGTTTCTCGGTGAACGGCGAAGATGGGGAAGGAGGGGAGGGGAGGGGGTGTAGTAGAGGGAGCGGATTCGAGGTGGAGCGCCCGAGGAGTTCGGTCGAAGGCGAGGTGAAGCTGCTATGAAGGAGGAGGAGGAGGAAGCAGCGAGCCTGTTTACAAGAGCCATCCGAAGTCACGCAGAGAGAGGGCGACGATGATGAATGAATGGAGATAGGGAATGCAAATAAAGTTTGAGCCTTTGGTGCTTCAGAATGGAACGTGGGAGGAGAGAGAGAGAGAGAGATGAGAAAGCGATATTAGATTTTGCGACTTGGGAGGGGGTGCGGCTCTCTTCCTCCGAGGCTCTCGTGGGCTTTTTTTTTTTTTTTTTTTTTTTTTTTGTGAAAAAAAGTCACCAAAAATCCCAAATTTTATTCAAAATAACAAATTTACTCCAAATTTTTTTATGTGAGGTAAAAAATCTCAAATTTTATTAATCGTAACATAATTATACCAAACTTTTTTTCGTGATACAAAAAGTTCTAAACTTATATTCATGTGACATTTACCACAATTTATAAGATTTTTTCATTTTTCATTTCTTAAATTTTTTTTTTTTTTTTTTCTTCTTCTCTCTTACCTCAACCGATTGGCGAATGGAAGCCGGACTAAGGTGAGGGCTGCCCTCACTGGCATTGGGTGAGGGTTGCCCTCGCTTGGGCTGGCGAGGGCCAGGGCAACCCTCCCCTGACATAGGCGAGGGGGGCCCTCATCGAAGTTGGGCGAGGGTGCTCTCACCGGATCTGGCGAGGGCTGTCCTTGCCTAGGCTAGTGAGGGCAACAGCTTGGCAAGGGCTACCCTCGCCTGACGTCAGCGAGGGCTGCCTGTGCTTGAATCTGGCTTCCCTCCATCGGCCATAGCGGAGGAAAGAGAGAAGAAGAAAAAAAAAATGAAAAATGAAAAAATAATAAGATGAAAATGCCATTGACAATAGAGTTTGGGGTAAATGTGTCGGCGAGTTTAGGGTAAATGTGTTAGCAAAGTTTGGAATTTTTTATGTCACGAAAAAAAAAAATTGAGGTAAATTTATCACTTTGGCAAAGTTTGAGATTTTTGGTAACTTTTTCCTTTTTTTCTTGAATTTCTTCAATTTGCCGACAAATTTTTTTTAATTACAATAAGATTAATATATATATAAAGATGGTATAGCAACTGATGCGGGGGAATTGTTAGTTCATATTTAAATAAAGGTTAATATCACAAAAAAAGCTCGAACTAATACATTTATAATAAATTTATTTCAAACTACTTTTTTGTTTTTATCAATAGAGGTCCTAAATTGGTATACATATAATACATTTACCTTCCATTAATTTACATTGAATTTTATTATTAAATTACTAAGTTGAATGACACGTAACAATTGATGGTGTACCAAAATAGGGTTCTATTTTTCCTTAGCTTGTGATTTTTTGAGATATTAATCCAATTTGATGGAAATATATTGAGGTTAAATTTGTTACAAATGTACTAATTTATTTAATTTCGAATGAAAAGGGAAGAAAAAAAAAAAGGGACCAAACCGACCCAGACCCTATCGGTCCGCGTTGGACTAAAAAATGGGGACGGTTCTAAGGCCCAATCGGAATGAACTAAATTGGCCCATGGAATTTTTTTAAAGAAAAACCTCAACCCACTTCCATTTTCTATTCTCAGCCCAATCTTCCAGCCCAAAATGACAATCGGCCCGAAACCTTAGAAGAACCTAGCCCACAACAAGTAAGCCCGAAACCCCCTTTTCCCTTTTTTATTCTATTTTTCTATTTTTTCTATTTTTGCATTTTTCTCTTTCTCCTTTCTCTTTTTTTTTTTTGTCTTTTTCCCTCGTCTTCTTCTGTCCGTCTTCTTCAACCTCACGCCTTCTTCTTCACCAAAGCATCCACGCTTGCAACTTCTCTTTTCTTCTTCCCGAACCAGGATTTCCTCAACGCACCACTCAAACATGTTATCACCGCCGCCGGACCACCCCCAGCCGCCGTTATCTACCCCGACTGGCATCAACACTTCCAGCCACTCCCTCTAGCGACCATAAAACAGTAGAAAAATATTCATACCGAAGCTACACCTCTAAAACCAACAATCCCAGCAAACAAACAAGCATAAATACATTAAATGAGAAGAAATAGTCTAACTCGTGCAGCCTGTATTGGTAGGGTAGCTCCAGTGGGATATCTCTTCTCCGGCGACTTGAAAAAAAAATGGTGGATATGCCATGAAATCGCAGAGGAAAAAAAAAGATATTAGTTAGCTCAAGAATATAGGAACGATCAAGCATTAAACTAAACTCCTAACGTATGGAATGGATTTCGGTATTTCATTTACGTATTTTGTCGAACATGTGGTGTGCGTTACTGAAGAAGGGTTTCCGGCCCAACTCAGGGTCTGAACCTAGGCCGGTGAGCTCGCCGCACGACGAAGGAGACTAAGGAGACGAAATAGAGGGGCTGCAAGGGCTGGAGCTCATCCGAGCCGCAAGGCAGTGAGCTCCGCTTTATTGTGCCCAACACAGGACAAAAGGGGCGGAGCAGGACCTACCTATTCGGGTCGGTGTTATAGCCAGGAGAGTCGCTGGACAGATTGACGCGCGGCCGGAGCTTCCCTTGAGGTATTTGAACCTCTCTTCTCTCAGACGGCTTCCGCTCGGTCTTCCGCTTTCTCTCTGTAACTCGTATCTTCAATAGCCGACGCCCCTCCTCTATCTCTCAAAGCTTTTTTTTTTTTTTTTTTTTTCTAGAAATGTCTTGGTCGAAGCTCTCTGTCTCTCTTTGGCCGAATGCGCTCTCTCTCTCTCTCTCTCTCGGAATGCTCTATCTGTCTTTCAAAGTTTTTTTGTTTTTTAGGATAAGTATATTAGAAATCGTAAAACTTATCATAAAAATATAATTGATTTCTAAAACTTTCAAAAAGTGCAATTAAATCTTAAAATTTGTTACGAAAGTTCAATCAAATCTTAAAACTTTAAAAAGATTAAATAAAGTCTTAAAACTTGTCTCGAAAGTGCAACTAAGTTATAAAAATAGTGCAACTAAGTTATAAAAATTTTAAAAAATGCAATCAATAGAAAGATTTAAATTGAACTACTTTGATAAATTTTAGGATTTGATTACACTTTTTGAAAGTTTTAGAACTTAATTGTACTTTGTGACAAATTTTAAAACTTAATTGCACTTTTTAAAATTTTAGGACTTAATTACATTTTCTTGATAAATTTTAGAACTTTCAATACACTTATCCCTCTGGACTTGTCTTGGCCGAAGCTCTCTATTTCTCTCTCTGGCTGAATGCTCTCTCTGTCTTTGCTTGCTCGACGCCCTCCTTTTTTCGTTTTCCCTCACCCAAGCGTGTGTGGAAGAGGGATGCGTAACGAAAAAATCATCCCCATTTACCGTATGGGTTTGCAAGTACAGAATGGTTCCACCAAAGTTCACTTTGGTGGAACAGGAAACTTTGAATACTACTAATTTGATCAAATGTGACAACATTTGAATAGACCAAGAGAGAAATTTCTGGTTTCTTCATATATAGTCATTAAGATCAATGCAAAAAGGTTCTTCAATTGTATTTTGCCTATATTGTTTGGGCCTGCACAAGTTTTTATATATATACATATATATCAATTCTGTATAGTGTAAAGTTTTATTATAGTGCTTTGTGAGGGGAAAATAATATGTCGATGACACATTATATGACTAGAAAATAACGAACATACGATGAAGAAAACAAATTAATTGAAATGTCAACCATATTGAACGTTGACCTGAGTAGTCAAACACCTTCTTCCCTTTGAAATTCTTCCATGCGTTGAAATAAGAGTTGATGAGAATAAGGAACATTAAATACACCCGCATAAATTTTTCTAGATTACTAATATGAGAAAAAAAGAATTAATGGTAGAGACTTTAGGGGAAAGTCTTTGATTGCGCCATAATTAAAAATAAAGTATATTTTTAATTGAATTGAATATCATGATACTCTTAATGATTACCAAATATATAGTTGTCTTGTTTAAGTAGAGAATCCTTTAAATTCAATCAAAAATATACTTTATCTTTAATTATGGCGCAATCAAAGACTTTCCCTTTTAGTATCCTCGCGATTGCTCCACTTTAGCATATGACTCGTTATATATATATAGACCATTAAAAAAAAAAAAAGGTGATGCGGTTATTCCTAACACCTATTCGTTAATTACAGGTTACGGTATATAATTAAAATTTCCTTAAAAAAAAAATTATGTCTAAAGTAGGCAAATCACTGGCAAGTTGATAAAATTTCACTGCATGAAAACTATTGGATCTCTTCTTTTTTTATATGAAATGTGTCAACATATTTGATCACAATTAAATCAATTATTTTTTACCAGTCCAAAAGCATATTATCTAAAAAAAAAATTACTAAAATGAACGGTTTTTTCCCCTCTATTTTCTCACTTTTACTCAAACCTTCACCATACACATCCATTTGTTTGCAATTTTCCTCACTTCATGATATCAAAAATCTGACAAGAATTACTTTACCAAAAAAAAAAAAAAAAATCTGACAAGAATTATATTATTTGATTTTCTCTTTTGGCTCAACAATATATTCATTGCTTATCCATTTTAGCAACGCATATCCATAAAGATACTCATTTCCTATTTGGTATGAGTCTATAGTGGCAAATAAATAGGTGTTCTCTCCCTGTATGGAATTCCGCATCATATAAATCCTGCTCTCTCTCTCCCCCAACCCACCGATCTGCTGCTTTCTCTCAAATCCGGGAATCCACAGCTATGGCGGAGAATTGGTCCAGTCTCCCCTCGGAGTCGCTAGAACTGTGCTCAAGACGACTTCTTCTTGAGGACTGGTTTGCATTCCGATCCGTGTGCTCAACGTGGCGTGCTGCCGCATTTGAAGAGAGGTTCGACTACCCATGGTTGATGCTCGAGGACGATAAGAACACCATGACAGAGTGGGCTGAGTTCTACAGCCCCTTCAGTTCCCAAATTCACAGAGTTGTGTTGCCGGAAGTGAAGGGGAAGAGGTGCTTCTCTTCACGGGGTTGGATCTTGACTATCGGTAAAGACTGGAAAATCCTCATGCTGAATCCTCTGTCTCGTGCCGCCAGTCGTTATCGCGACGACGTCATTGAGCTCCCTAGTGCGGACAAATTCCCCAGCTGGGATCCCGAAGATGCAGAACAGTCGGATGTCCTGGACAGGAATTTCCTTAAAAAATTTGTCTTGTCTGCAAGCCCCGCTTCTTCTCCAAACTATACGGTCATGGTCATTCGCAAGACTCCCAACACATTAGGCTTTTGGAAACCTGGCAACGAGGAGTGGAAAGAGCTGACTCCCCCGGACCCATATAGTGGTGTTTTTGATGTCATACATTACCGGGGGCAATTTGTTGCAGTTAACTCCAAGGGTAGTATATTCTCTTGCGATGTGGATGGACCAAATCCAACAGCTAAAGTAATATCGGAGGCACTCGAGATGCCTCCGGAATTTCGAGAGAGCATAGATCGTTGCATGCGGCAATATTTGGTGGAGTCGGCAGGCCGTCTATTGCTGATCTTAGGATTTGGACAACAAGAGCATGGAACCTCCAGTTTTCAAGTTTTAGACATTGATTTAGATGCTAGAAAGTGGACGAAGCTTGAGAGGATGGGGAACATGTCCCTCTTCGTGGGTTTCAACTCTTCTTTTTCAGTACAGGTTGATGAGATCAAGCAATCTATCAAGCCAAACTGTATTTACTTTACCTGGTGCGAGGATATCGGAACATTCCACATGGAAGATGGAAGAATTGAGTTTGACAAAGAAGCTGATTTTGATGTTGATCCGCCTATATGGATTGAATCTCCACCTCTATGGATTGAACCAAGATTTTGAGGTGAGATTTTGAGGTAGCACTAAATCGATCTTCTTTTAGACATATAGAAGTAGCCTTCTATTAGTAACTATTTGTAGTAAGATTTTCCTATGACTCAAATTTTAAGTTGGTGTTTTGTTCATCTTTCTATGCAATGTAGAGTTGCTTTTGAGATTCCACACGGTCCATAGAAATTGAGGAAAAGTGTCAAAATAGTCTTAAACATTTTGTCTTTGTGCCGATTTAGTCCTAAATCTTTTTTTTTTGTGCCAATTCAGTCCTAAACCTTTTTAAGTTGTGTCAATTCAGTCCTTTCCAGCCAATTTTGGCTGGATTTTGGTGACTGGACTCCGATCAGCTAACGTGACTTGATCGGCGCGACGTGGACAACTTTTAATAACATATTTTTATTTTTATTATTTTTGTCTTTTTCCTCCAGCCGGTCGTTGAGGTCCGGCAACCACTAGCAAGGGCGGGCGAGCCTCGCCCATAGCCGACGAGGGTCGACGAGGCTCAACCTCGCTAGATCCGGTGAGGGCGAGCCTTGCCCGACCTTGCCAGATCAGGCCATGGGCGAGCCTCGCCCATGGCCAACGAGGGTCGGCGAGGCTCGACCTCGCCAAATCTGGCAAGGTCAGCCTCGCCCTCACTGGCGATTAGCTTTGGTCGGTCGCCGGACCTCAACGACCGGTTGGAGGAAATAGACAAAAAGAAAAAAGAAAAATATTAAAATATTATTAAAAGTTATCCACGTCGGCATCGATTAGGCCACGTCGGCCGGTCGGTGTCCGTCAGCAAAATCCAACTAAAATTGGCCGAAGTACTGAATTGGCACAAGTTAAAAAGGTTTAGGAACCAAAAAAATGTTTAGGACTAAATCGGCACAAAGACAAAAGATTTAAGACTTTTTTAGCACTTTTCCCATAGAAATTGTGTTCTTGACTTTTTTTATGAAAATATGAAAATATTATCTAAATTTTATTCAATTCTAGTTTTTTTTTTTTTTAATGACCTAGGAACCCGTACAGCTGGTGGCTAGAGAGCAAACCCTGGAGTAACACTAACGGATGACCCACCACCCCGGCGTCACCAAATGCCTCCACTGGTTTTGAACGCCTCACCTTTGGGGAAGGATCAATGGAGCTCTTATCTAGCAGAGCTACCACGGCCAATGGAATTTTATTCAATTCTAGTTGATAAAGTCATTTTTAATAAAAATGAATGAGCTCGATCGAGATGATTTTGCCACAATATATGGACAGATGAAATTGGACTACACATACAATAAAGGGATAAACATTTTTTATGGCTTAAAAGATTATTTTAAAGGAACCTTTTTAATGGCATAAAAGATTTGACTATTATATGACAAGATGGCCAAAATTATCTATCCATTTTGGGACATCATCTGATTTTATCTCGAAACCGCATGTGTGACAAGGCGACACTCGGAGAAAGGGTCAAAAAATAATATAAAAAATTGGGAAACTAGAATAAGAATTTCTCGCCCTAGATATTTGACTCCGGGTTGGCTTTCTCCTTAAAACAACCACCATCGGTTGCATCAGCCCTTGGTGCTTGTTGATGTGATTTTAAGTACCAATTTTTATTTAATTTCCGATAGTATCCAAATTATTTTAAATTCAATTATTCAGATAGTGGTGGGAACTATCATATGCGCTGAGGTACACAAATATTGTTTAGCCCTCACTTCCAACGAATAATTTATCATCACTTGTAATTATCATTTTATTTAATCTTTATTTATTCTAGCATACTGTGTACAATAACCATACTTATCATTATCAGCACACTCATCAACCTAATTTCTTCTAGAAGGTCTCTACTGTTTTACTTTGGTGAAATGAAAAAATTTGTAAAATTTTATGCACGGGCATTGAATGTTTGTCAGCTCTCATTTCAACATTCATTTTAATTGATATTTTAATTGAATTGAGATTTTATATTCATAGGAAATGTGATACACGAAAGTAAAATAACAAAAAATAAATTCTTATTGGGATTGATCGATTTTGTTTGTTCAAATTGCTTCTAAGGCATGAACATTGTATAGCTTTGACTTAACTTCATATATCGTAAGATCACACTGAAATATAAATTTGTATCTCTTTTACATTATTAGAACCATCTCCTATAAATGATAATGACTTGATTCATTTATCGATTTTTTTTCCTATGATCCAATAGCTTGTTTTATCGGTAAGGAATCATCTTATTAGTTAATTGATTGGTATTGAGCCAACCAAATTCAAATCACCGAGAGTCCCACCTAATAGTAACTTTGGAAGTCACCCTCCATATTCTCGCGAATGGTACTATTCTCGATCGATGCACGTAGTTCGGGCAATTTGCATACAAACATAGAAAGTGGGTGATTTTTTTTTTTTTGGTCGGAAGAGGTAATATATTAACATTAGGGAGGAAAAAGCGTACAACCCTTTCCAAGGGCATCGATACAAAGTATGTCCATCATCGCTTGCGGAGGAAATAAAACCCAGTTGGACTGAAGAAGACCTTTGTCATGGGCTTTTGCGGCTCAATCAGTGAGAGCATTAGCCTCTCGTTGAACGTACTGCACAGTGAGATGGGAAAAACAGGGGATTAGGGCTTGACATTCCGCGATCAAAGCACGACACTCCCATGGTGGCGGACGATTCCGATTGATGATCTGAATGAGGATAAAGCAGTCAGATTCGATCTGGAGGTAGGTGTCTGTGTTTCCTTTCTTCACGAACTCCCTTAGTGTCTGTAATATTGCCTGGATCTCCGTTTCTAGCGCTGTTGAAGCATGAACACTTCGCGTGAAACCATCTATTATTCGCCCGTTATGATCGCGTTTGATGCTTGCAATCGCCCCTAGTTGAGTTGGACTGCGAAAAGCTCCATCTAGATTTACTTTTATAACTCCTTTTGGTGGTGGTTGCCATATGGTGTTAGGATTCTGTGAACGGAGCTCCACAGGTGCCTGCTGCTGATGAGATTGAGTAGACAATTTAGCAAGATTGAGTGCTGAGTCGATGAGGATATCCGGATGGGTTCGTTGCTGGCGAAATAGGAAACGGTTCCGAGCCTTCCACAGCTGCCATAACAGAGCCGCAATGATCTCAAAATCTGGTAAGTTTCTCTTCTGCTCTATAATGTGTGTAAGCCAGATCTCAATTCGATGTGTTGTGTGGCTGGAAATTTGATGTGTTGTGTGGCTGGAAATTACAATGTTAACTTTAGGGTGCCGCCATATAAGATGTGTTGAAGGACATAGGAGAAATAAATGTTATGATGTTTCTGGGATATTGGATGAGCAAAGTTTGCAAAAAGGATCCTGAATAATCCTTCTTTGGAAAAGATTGGCTTTAGTAGGTAAGGCATTTTGGCATAATGCCCACAGGAAGTTGCGAATCTTGGGAGCTGTCTTGGTGTTCCAGATTTGTTTCAAAGCTTTGCTTGGGGGGGGGTATAAGAAGAGGATGGCTTAAAATGTAAAATACCGGGTGTTGATTGCTTAATATGATGATAGCCACTCTTAACTGTGTAGTTGCCATCTTGTGTTGCTGTCCAGCAGAGTTTGTCCTCGGATGATGTTGTCCATAAATTTATAGCTAGGATTTCCTCAACTATCTGTGGCTGAAAAGTCTGATGTAG
Organism: Eucalyptus lansdowneana; assembly: GCA_017140395.1. Classification (NCBI taxonomy): domain Eukaryota; kingdom Viridiplantae; phylum Streptophyta; class Magnoliopsida; order Myrtales; family Myrtaceae; genus Eucalyptus; species Eucalyptus lansdowneana. The sequence goes on from CM029490.1 coordinate 7,993,840, forward strand.
AAGCTCTGTATTCCATGCATTCTGATCAGGGATAATATAACCTGCTACCAGCTTAGGTTCCTCCCTGTTGTCCTCCAAGAATACCCATAGGAAGCCATTTATCCTCTCTAGCACAGATCGATTTCCCATTTCCAACAGACCATTGGAGTCCATCTAGAATATAATCTCTTCCCATAAGGATACTTCTCCAACCCCAAGAAGGTCTAGTTCCTGTATTCGCTTTCCAAAGCGTTGTAGATTGAAAATATAGAGCTTTAAAAACACTAGCCCATAACGATTGAGGAGCGTGATAGAGTTGCCAGGCTTGTTTTCCTAGTAACGCTTTATTGAAAGAGATTAAGTCCCTAAAGCCCATCCCTCCCTTCTCCTTTCAGAAAGTGGGTGATTTGAAAAGTCCAAATACCTCATATTATTGGAAGGAAAAAAAAGAAGTAATACCTGAGCAAGGTCGAGTCTGTTTTTCCTACAAAACCTAGCAAGTCAATTACCTCCTATAATTTATTTGTTCTTTTTTTTTTCCTCAAAAGATCTTAAAAAACTGTTCTTATAATGTAAAAAATTGTTACATCAATTGAAATGACACCTCATCGAACCTTGCAGATTTATTATTCAATAAAAATGAAGCAATTGTAATAAGAAGTACTACAACTAGTTGCACGACTCGGAATCAGAGCAGTTGATGATGTCATGAGGAGGGCAACTGAAAAAATTGAATATCTTATCATGGGATTACTAAAAGTATAATCCATTTTAGGAAATCGTTTGATTTTCTCTTGAAATGGCATGCATGACACAATACGTCACAACTAGTGAAGAATTTAAGCTGTCCAAGGCGGCAAATTTTGTAAATTAGAAACACTGATTGGAAAAACGAAGCCACGAAATTTGGCTTAGAAACGGTCAAAAATGATATAAGAAAAAAAAAAAGGAAAAAATGAAAAAATTACTAAAATTTCTCGCCCTTAGATTGTCGATTCCAGGTTGGCCTTTTCTTAAATGACGACAACATGGATTGCATTACACCTTGGTGCTTCTTGATGCGAATTCAACTACCAATTTTAATTACTGACAAAAAAAACTACCAATTTTAATTTAATTTCTATAGCTATCCAAATTATTGAAAAAAATTCTATTTTTCATATGTTGATTGCAACCATCATATGAGCTCAAAAACACAAATGTCGTTTAGCCCTCGTTTCCTAATATTAATGTATGAATTATCATTTTAAATTATTATTTTTATTTTTGTCTATTGTTAATGACCTTTTTTTTTTTCTCTTCTTGGCGGCAAAAGGATCGTTCTAAAAAATAACATCAAAATCCATGAATTAGTGCCTAGCAAAGGGTGTTTTGACCCAGATAACAAATAAAAATTTAATAAAAGATATTTTATTCCAGCTTTTTTAATGTTAATCGCAATTCTTTGTGGTTATAATTATCAGTATATCATCAATCTAAAGTCTCTACCATTAATTCTTTTTTTTTTCCTGATATTAGTAATCTAGAAAAATTTATGCGAGTGCATTTAATGTTCCTTATTCTCATCAACTCTCATTTCAACGCATGGAAGAATTTCAAAGGGAAGAAGGTGTTTGACTGCTCAAGTCAACGTTCAATATGGTTGACATTTCAATTAATTTGTTTTCTTCGTTCGTTATTTTCTAGTCATATAATGTGTCATCGACATATTATTTTCCCCTCACAAAGCACTATAATAAAACTTTACACTATACAAAATTGATATATATATATATATAAACTCGTGCATGCCCAAACAATGTAGGCAAAACCCAATTGAAGAACCTTTTTGCATTGATCTTAATGACTATATATAAAGAAACAAGAAATTTCTCTCTTGGTCTATTCAAAATGTTGTCACATTTGATCAAATTAGTAGTATTCAAAGTTTCCTGTTCTTATCCTATAATTGATCGCAAAAGGTCACCATTACAACCATAGGTCATTCATGTAATTGTTGCCAAATATTCCACCCTTCCTCTGTATATTAAACACATAATGATTGAAATTGGAAAAGTTCAAAGTTTGCTGTTTTTACCATGCAAATGGCTGCAAAACATTGTTATTGCCCTCATTTCCGTCATATTGGGGTTGATAGGTGAAGCTCCTATTTCTGATTTTAAGTTTGATATGATTAAGGTTGTTCGACCACCTTGGATATTCAATATTCGGTTCGGGAAATCGGGACACAAAGTTATGTTTTATTTTTTTTAATTGAGATAAGTATTTTAGATTTATTACTTTATTTATCTTTTGGGGTGAGATTAGGTTACAGCGGGGAGAGAGGGAGAGAGAGGGGGCCTGTAAGTTGTATTAGGGGAAATAAAGTTGTACTTGTGATAGTGCATTAGTTTAATTGTTAAAAAAATTATTCTGATAACTTTTTGTTAAAAAAATTATTCTGATAACTTTTTTAATCTAGAAATTTCCAATAGGGAATGCCTACTCAAAAGAGCAAATTACTTCAATATGTTTTGAGACTTGAAAAAATCAAAGCCGTATTTTTAGCGTTCACTGAAACTAGTATAAAAATTCTTAACGAGAAGGTTTCTAAATTAAAACTTGACAAAACACATTGATTTGAACGAAGATGTATGCGTAGGCCATCAATGCAAAAAGTGCCTATACTTGGAAAATGTCTCAAAATTTGTGGGCCTTGAATATTTAATAATCAAGAAAGTGTTTGAGGATTTTAACGATAAAAAAAATTAATTTGAGGTAAATTTATCACGAGTATATTAGTTTGGGGTTTTTAGTAGTTAAAAAAATTAATTTTTAGTAAATTTGTCACAGGGTACCGAATTAAAGTTTTCCGTGATATCAACCCAAATTTAAAAGACCCACTTTGCACATATCCACAATACCTATGAATATGGAATGCCAAATTAATAAATGAGGAACTGCCTTGGCTATGTTGAATAAAATCGGTTTTTGTAATATTGACTCAAGAAATTTACATATATCACAATTATTTCAAAATATAAGGGATTTCTTATTGCAAAATAGAAGGTAAAAATCCAAGATGCATGCAACAATCGAGATGTGCTTCCAAGTTCCCAGAATTGAAATGTTGTGATACGTAAATAAACTATATAGTTTGAATGAAATAATAATAAGGTAATCTACAAAACTAACTTGCATTAATCATTATTTCCACTTTCCTTTTTAGGATAATTACACAAACGGTCAAATAAACTTTTGTCTAATGTACAATGTGATCTATTAACTTTTAAGTTGTTAATACCTAAATTAAATCAAAATGTCCAGATATTGTCTCTGAAATTGAATTATTGGAATGACACAATGAATATTTTAATATAGTTTAGAGATTAGATTGAGCAACTATTAAAAATTCAATGATTACATTGAACAAATTAAAAAAATTTAGTGATGACACTACACATCGGGATTGAATAAAATTAAAAGTTCATGAACTATATTACACATTAAGTTAAAGTTCATGAATTGCTTGTGTCATTTTCCCTATTTTTTTTGTTGTCATAAACATAACTGATATATTTAAATGAACATATGATGATTCAATGAGAGACACGTTGATTTGTATTGGAATCTTCTCTCTCTATCTTTTTTTCTTTTTTTTTTCTTTTAATTGTGGGACACACATTTTAAGTCATAGATACTAAATGCCATCACTTTTCACCTACTCTAAAGCAAATTAAATTATGCACAAATGCATCATAAAATTAAATTGTTTGAATAGTTAATGGTAGAGTTAGAAATATATAAATTCACTTTGTACTTTTTGACAATTAATTTAGACCCTTGAGTTCCTAATAGAAATGCTGTCTTCGTCCGCCTACAACGAAGTCTAGCTCGCTCAACCTCATTCCTCCTCCCACCATTCACTAAAATTAGGGGTGTGCAAAAAAATCGAGAATTGCTTGGATCGCCTAGAACCGGACCAGACCAAATCGGAACCGATGGTTCCTATGGGGGTTGGTCCGGTTCCCAATTCCAATTTAGTAAAGTCCGTGAGTATCAATCTAGTTTTTTAGTTTTAGATATGGCTGAAACTCACGGATTTTCAGCTTTCTCTCAAATCCGTAAATCAACGATAATGGCTAAAAATTTCCAGACCCAAAAAAAAAGAAAAAAAAAACAATGGTGGATAATTGGGATGATCTCCATCCTAAGCTGCTAGAGGACTAGTTCGCATTCCGAACCGTGTGCTAGAGGTTTGATTACCCATAAATGAAGGAGAAAAGGCAGAAGCTATACTCATTTTCTTAGGTTGGTCTGTGATGGTCATGCACACATGTTATCATTAATTTGTTGACACATAAATTTTACCATTTTATTTAGGACTTAATCGCATACAATATTAGAAATTAGTCGTTTAAAAAAAAAAGAGGAAGCAAAGAGTAAAATAAATAACTTTCATTAAAATGTATCGTGTATGTTTTCTTTAAAATCCATTACACATAGACATTAGAAGCATCTACATAAATACCACTAATTATTAAATCTAAATTTTTTAAAAGAATTAATTAATTTTTCTTTTGGTCGGTAAAAAAAAATTTAATTAATTAAAAAATTGGAAAAAAAAAAAAGCGAACCGGGTTAGGCCCAGTCCTTTCCAATTCTCCTCTCCTTTGAATCTTTTGCCGCTGGGCCCAAGCCCAGCCTCTCTTTTCTTTTCCCTAAGCCCGGCCCCTCCTCTCTTTTCTTTCCTCCCCTCATGCCAACCACGCTTCTGCAAAAAAGAAAGAAGAAAGAAACAAAGTACGAGCAAAAGGAGACATAGGATCGCCATGGAGTAGAGGACGGCATGATCCGCGGGTCGAATCAGTCCGGCAAGCAAGCTGGCGATGGCAGGGGCCATGCGCGCCTGCCGGTTGCCCTTAAAATTGATGGGCTCACTCATTTGCAAAAGTGGGGGAGCTCTTCGATGAGAGTCTAGGAGAGAGATAGAGAGAGATAGAGAGAGAGCTTGAGCGAGACCGGAGAGCTCAAGAGAACGGAGGGCGAGCTAGAGGGAGAGAGTGAGACCGAGAGAGCATTTTGGCATTTCTTGAATTCCGCCCGTTGCTCATCATCCAAACCGGGTAAGCCTTCCGAACCGTAGGTGCCCCGTTTTAGGAGGTGTCGGACCGGAGCTCGCGATCGACTAGTTCGTGCGAACTTCGGTCCCGCTGGTCCTTCGTTGATTTTGTTGTGCGTTTTGGTATGTAAACTTAGGGCTGTGTTTGAGTCTTGATCGCGTAGGAAATCTCCCGTTCGAGTCATGCACGCCAACTATTTGCAGGGATGCTTGAATGAAGTCTGAGTATCTTAGTTGGTCTTGACCGAGCCTTAACGTCCTTGAGTTCATACCCATGTTAGGTTTGATGTGATCTCTCTGAGTTGGTCTGGAATGTTATTTGTGTATCGATGATCGTTGCTTGGTCCAAACAATAGCTCCAGGCGAGCTTGGTTCCTCCCTTTAGTTGGTGCATTTTATGCGTTTGATGAAATGTCAAAATGAGATTTGGATATGGTTTCTGCGAGGTTCGTTGCTGTGAAAGGATCGCCAGTTGTTCCGAGCTGCGTTGTTGTTTGGCTGAGTTTCGATGAGGCCATGTTTTGGGGAAGAGAAGACTTCGGGCGTGCAGGGGGGAGCGGCAGGAGAAGACGCACGGAGAGGAGACGGCTAGGAGCTAGAGAGAGTGAGCTCGAGAGGGTGGCGAACCGTCACAGGAGGTCCGCCCATTAGCTACCGTACGTCCCAACCTTTCCCCCCAACTAGGTAGGTCCCTAAGCATGTGTGTTCTGTTTTTGGGAGCTTTGGACCGGAGCCCACGGTTGACCAGTTCACGCAAGTTTTAGTCCTATTGGCCCTCCATGAAACCTCTGTGTGTTCTAGTACACGTTGTTAGGAGGTAAGTCCGCGCTAGAGCCTCTAGCGATCCCTCATCTCAGTAGTGCATGCCGGTCGTTTGTTGAAATGCTCGAGTGAACTTCGAGTCTTTTTAGTGATGCCAAGATTTGATGATATTGTTGATACTCATGTAAAATGTGAAGGATGCGTCTCCGAATTAGTCTAGAATGCTGCTTGTACGTTTAATGTCGAGTTTGGTACGAACCTGTTGGGAATAACGGATCCCCGAAAACATGATTCGACACTAAATCGAACTCCTAAAGTAATGCGGAAGACGAAGCTCGGGAAAAACACGTATCACTGATCGTAAAGCATACCACGAATTCGAGCATATCTTGTTAGCCACAGATTAGACACCAATGCCGAAGATCGAGGAAGAAAATCTGATCCGATGATGTCAATTCTCCTTGGAAGGGAAACGGCGTCGCCTTGAGCGTACGGTTCTTTTTGGAGGGAGAGAGGGAGAGGAACATACGTGCGTTTTTCCAACAGGTGTCTTCCTCTCTCTCTCTCTCTTTCTCCTTTTATATGTTCCCTTATCAACGGGCCCTAATTCCATGGGCCGGGCTTTTAGGCCCAACATGGGCGGACGGGCCATAAGCCCATCACTAATAAAACCATCATCTCCCGCTCGCACATGGTGGGCTGAACATGATTCTCTTTACCTCTCTTCAACATTCATACCGGTGAATAATCTGTGCGACCAGCATACTTTGAGAACTCGTTGCCATACATCTGTTAGGAATATATAGCAGTTCATAATGGGCATCACATCCGGAGTAGATTTAGTATGCAGTACTCTAGATCGATCGATCACATTTATATCTCTTTGATCTCTTTTAAAAATGATATATATATATATATATATATTGTATTCACAATTATGATTATCCCAAAGACAGTCATAATTGGTTAACCGTGAATACAAAACTACAATGTGATTCTCCAAAATCGATCTTCCTCTTTCCTTCAAACTCTCAATTTCAGTTCAGCTTGCTTTTCTAGAAATGCCCTATTAGATCGAATCATCTCATGACCATTGGCAACATCCTAAGATAGCAAACACTAAATAGAAATCTTGAGAATAAGTAAGAGTCCTGAGGGCACTAAAATTGAGGAACTCTTTTCCTCAAGAGTCTCACACGACATAAAAATTGAGATCAAACTTTTGCCACTCTTATTGGTTGTTTAATGCATACGTAGTATAAAATACGTATTACGGTATTTACTCCTTTCCCATAGAGCGTATGTCTACACCTTTCAATACCGTACAGATGATAGTTCAGACATACCCAATGTCTAACTTGAGTTTACATATCTATTCATTCACAAAATTCATCAGAACTCACATCTGGCATCTTAGACAGATAAAATAAAATATGTGGAGTATTTTACTTTCGGACATAGTAAGTATTATGTCCTCATCTTAACATTTAGTTAAGGCGACATACGTATTTTAAGCTTGAGCTCTCGATTATCACTTAGATAATAAGCTTAAAAACAGTCTCATCTCTATTTATCACACAGTAAATAGAGGCGATTACCCGTGTGAGTGGGCTAATCTTATATCTGTCCGACATACTTTCTCAACTTAAAGTAATGCACTGAGCATTAAGATGCATAAAGATCAAACAAAAATTCATAGGCATTAATGATGAAAACACAAATTCATCAAATGTGAACACTTAGGGAAAATACAATATTCAATACATCAGCCTCTACGCAATCCTAGAGCTTTCATATGACCACATAACACATCTCTAGGTATTGGCTTTGTCATAGGATCTGCTACCATTTTATGCGTAGTATGTACTCTAAGTTCACATCTTTTCGTGCAACCATATCCTTAACAAAGTTATACTTGGTATCTATATGTTTGGTCTTGCCATGATATTTTGGATCTTTGGTGTACGCTTTTGCTGCTTGGCTATCACAGTTAACCAACAATGAATCTGCAGCACTTCCAATAACACCTAAATAATCCAAAAATCTCTTAAGCCAAATGCCTTCTTATACACTTTTGTTTCTTACTGCTCCAACATATGGTGCCATTATTCGGTAAGAAAACAAACCCAGAGGTAGATTTTCTTTCATCTAAATCTCCTCCCCAATCAGCATCAGAATAGCCTTAGAGTCGCAGATCTTTTTCTTAATAACTCAGCGTATAATCAGCAGTCTCCTTTAGATATCTCAGTATTCTCTTAACGGCTTTCCATTGTGCTGGACCTGGATTGGATTGGTATCTACTCACCATTCCAACTGCAAAACATATGCCAGGTCTTGTACACATCATAGCGTACATCAAGCTTCCAACAACACTAGCATAAGGAATATGTTTCATTTGTTCCTTCTCTTTTGGAGTCATTGGACACAATCTGTGGCTCAATCCCTCGCCTTTTGCAATAGGAGTGTCTATGGGTTTACAATCTTGAAATCTTAACTCTAAGAATGTATGCAACATCACCCATGTCTTTCATCTCAAAGTTGGAAGATAACAAATTCTTCACAGTATTAATAAACTCCATATTACTTCCGACAATTAGTATATCATCAACATATAATGATATGATCACAAATTGATCTTTGAATCCTTTGATATATACACAATGATCCTCATCTATCATTGTAAAGTCATATGCCATTATGGCATTATGAAAAACGTATATACCATTGTCTTGACGACTGCTTAAGACCATATATCGACCTCAAAAGCCGATATACCTTTTCTTCTTGGCCTTTCACTATGAAACCAGCATGTTGTTCCATATATATTTATTTATCTAATTTCCATTGAGGAAAGCAGTCTTTACATCCATTTGATGTAACTCAAGATCCATACTAGTCACTATTGCTAGAATAATGCGAATCGAGGTAAATCTCACTATAGGAGAAAATGTATCTTTATAATCAATTCCTTCCCGTTGATTATACCCCGTCGCCACAAGGCGAGCCTTATGCCTTTCTATCGAGCCATCAGCCTTTCGCTTTATTTTGAGAACCCACTTGTTCCCAATAGCTCTGCGTCCTTTTGGAAGATCAACCAATTCTCATACTTGGTTTGACTTCATTGACTCTTTTTCCTCTTCCATTTCATAAATCCATTTTTCCTTACTAGGGCAATTCAGAGCCTCATTAATATTTCTTGGCTCATCCTTATCTTGTGGAGCAATCATAAAAAGTTTCATTTTCAATGTCAAAACGTAGAAGGGGAATACTTTGGCGACTCGTTCACCGTATGAGAGATTGTACATTTAGCACATCATTTCCCATTATGCTCCCACTAGGATTAGATAATGATGATGTCGTCTCATCATGTGGTTGTAATTGAGAATGAGTTGAATTCAATTCATCACTTTTCATATTACTCCCATTTGGACGAACTCCACTAATATCATTATCTTGATCCAAGGTTTCAAATAGGGAATAATCTTCACCTATTTCGCCATTCTTAGGAAATTCATCATCTAAGAATGTGACATCTCGTGATTCAAATTCAGTTATACTCCCACTTTCCTGCTCACCTATGAACACATATCCTTTCGAGTGTTCGGAGTATCTTATGAAAATACTCTTCATTCCTCTGGGACCCAATTTCCCAAACTTGTGAGATGACTCATGTGTATAGGCAGCACAATCCCATGGTTTAAGAAAACTTAAGTCCGATTTTCTACCTGTCTATAACTCATATGGAGTGGAAGTAACTGATTTGGAAGGCACCCGGTTAAGTATATAGGCAGCAGTTAACAATGCATCACTTCAAAAAGTGATAGGTAAGTTAGCATGCGCTATCATGGACCTAACCATTTCCAGTAGGGTTCTGTTTCTTCTCTCCGCAACACCATTTTGTTGAGAAGTATACGGAATAGACAACTGTCTTTTTATTCTTTTTTCATCACATAATTTTCTGAACTCATCAGATAAATATTCTCGACCTCGATAAGATCTTAATACTTTTATTTTCTTGTCTAATTGATTTTATACCAGGTTCATAAACCTTTTGAAACAACTTAATACTTCAGATTTATGAGAAATCAAATAGACATATCCGAATCGAGTATAATCATCTATAAAAGTGATGAAATAAACAGTCCCATGCCTTCCTCTCACATTCATTAAACCATAGATGTCAGAATGGATTAAATGCAGAGGAAATTCAGCTCTTTTACCTTTTCCAAATGGTTTCCTTGTCGTTTTCCCTACTAGGCAATGCTTACATATGGGCAAATCGATTTTTTCAATGTTGTCCAACAAGCCCTTCTTGGCTAGTCTATTCATATGTTGTTGGTCAATATGACCAAGTCTAGCATGCCACATAATCACATCATTATCATATGAAGTAGAAGACGTGAAACAAAGGAATAACATATATTGACATCACCACAGTCAACATTTAGTACAATAAAACCATTCGGAAAGTAACCACAATCATAATAGTTTGTATCCAAATACAAATCTATACATTTATTATGGAAGTTCACACTAAAACCAAGCTTAACTAACATCAAAACAGACACTTAAATTTCGATGAATTTCTAGAGCATATAGAATATCATGTAGGAACAAGGTGCGTCCACCACGCATGTTCAATTGGCAGGTGCCAATTTCTTTAACTTCAGCTCTGGAGTTATTACCCACATAGATCCACTTAGTTCCAGTTGGTACTCGTCGAAATTCCACGAAGGATCCTCTATCCTTTGCTACATGGTCTGTCGCTCATGAATCTACAGTCCACAAAGGATTGGATTCAATCAATAATTCAGAACTTGACGCATAAGCAAGGTTCTCAAATGTACAAGAGGTGTATACCTTCTTTAGCTCATGACAGTCGCGAGCATAGTGACCTCTATTGTCACAATTGTAACACCTCACCCTTGACATTTTCTTTACTTGATGGCGTTTTCCTCTCTTGTGTTGGTTAACTCTTGATTTCTTGTAACAAGGACTTGATCCTTTGCAATCCCACATATTGAACGAATCAATACGTTTGCGCTTAGAGCTCAAAGCCCTTTCTGAGCTAGAACCAGCATTACATATATCTATTTTCGGCTCACATGCCGTCAAGCGGTCCTCTACCAGCTTAAGGTGGCGCATAGCATCCTCAAGATCTTCCATAACATGGTTAAGAGCTTTTAGTGCTTCTTGCTTTTCTAGCACATATTGAATCTTCATATTCAATATTTCACAATTGTTGCCGTTCACATCAGCAATTGCGTTCTTAGTTGCTGAATCCATCAATCTGAACATATCGTATATATATGCACGAATAATTAATGCCTATCATTTATGCATCCCTATTTGTACAGACCCATCATATTAATGAATAATTTCAAGTAAGGCTTAAGAATCAAAAGGTCACTACGTTTCCAATCATCCTCCAAAAATCCTAACTTAAAACTTTTATTAATATAATTGTCTCACGCAAAATAAATTCTATGAAGTTACAAAAATTTCTATGAACTACCCACAACTAACTACCCACAAAGAATCAAAGGCAATAACAAAGTAACGATAATTGACATCCAATAAAATAATAATGCTTTCAACTAATACAACAATCCATTACACTAAGTAATATATCCAAAAAGAAATATCAACATAGAAATATATATTCAACACTCAAAAACATCTCAAACTAATCTAAGAAATAAATAGGGAATGTCCCTTTTAATCTATTAGTCAAAACATCTGAGAAAACTGAAGGCACATTTGCCAACCATGGAAAAACTTTTGGAGAGTTTTCAAGTCGCCACCAAGGCGCATTTACTCTACGCCATGTGGCGCTCAATCTAAGGGTTGAAGTTTTGACCAACTCAATCCTATAGTACTCTCTTACAAAAGCTTCCACTAGCCTCCTATAATCCGGGACCACGTTGATCTCCCATAGCCGATCTAACACTACTTGCCATTCAAGTGGAAGAGTGTTAATCAAAGCCGGCACCTTCTCAAAATCCGGCATAAGATAACCATTCCAGATGATTTCCTGTATCATATGATTGACCATGACCATGTGTGATACTAAATCATCATCAAGCCACCGATAATCAGCTAACTCTTTCATCAGCCTTTTCAGTCGAGCTCTTTCTTCGTCCGTTCTTGGGATTGCGGTATCCGTGCATAACGCATCATAGTTCCTGCAACGAATGCAGAACTTAAATGGATCACTTATAATCCACAACAAACAAAATGGAAAATACATAATTTTCCATTATTCATGCAACAAATGCATAATAAAAAAAGGATTACCTCTAACCCACACAGACATAATTGAAAAAAAAACAAATTCTTTTTTTTTTTGGGTCAACGGTCAAAGTCACGGTCAACGGTCGTTGGTCAACGATAAACAGTCGTCGGTCGTCGGATGTCGGACCGGTCGGACCGGTCGGCCTGGTCAGGCCGAGTCGGACGAACCGACCGAACGTGCCGCGTGCGTGTGCGGGCTGATGTCACGCAGACGTCAGCCGGCACGTGCCGCACGCGTGCCGGGCATCCGCGGTTGGGTCGGGTCGGGTCGCCGGCCGATGACTGCCCGGCCAACCGTCGTCGGCGTTGACGTCATCGATGACGTCATCCCAGCGGTTACCGACCGTTGGGTGACATCATGCTGACGTCAGCACGTGTCGGTCCGTCGACCAGCGCGTGCCGTTTCGCCGGCCGATGGTGCGCACGTGCCGGTTCGCCAACCGGCGCGTGTGCTGCACGCGCTGGCCGAGCCAGCAGTTCGGGCGCTTCGCGCCCACACACAGCGCCTTCTAGCTGCGCGTGTGGGCACGTGCGGCATCTTTCGGCGGTGCACGACATATCGCCAGACTTGTCTCGACGAGCCCTTTCACCCTGTGCCTTCAGAAATTGATTTCAAGTCACAGAAACTCGAAAAAATGGAGGAACAGCACTCGGGTGTCGGGATTTCTCGCCCCGATCCGTACGGCCAAAAATGTTCGCGAAAAATCAATCAAAAAACATCAAACAGTTTGGGAAAACGTGAATTAGGGCTCTGATACCAATGTTGGGAATAACGGATCCCCGAAAACAGGATTCGACACTAAATCGAACCCCTAAAGCAATGCGGAAGACGAAGCCCGGGAAAAATACGTATCACCGATCGTAAAGCACACCACGGATTTGAGCGTATCTTGTCAGCCACAGATTAGACACCAATGTCGAAGATCGAGGAAGAAAATCTGATTTGATGATGTCAATTCGCCTTGAAAGGGAAACAGCGTCGCCTTGAGCGTACTGTTCTTTTTGGAGGGAGAGAGGGAGAGGAACGTACGTGCGTTTTTCCAACAGGTATATTCCTCTCTCTCTCTCTCTCTTTCTCCTTTTATACGTTCCCTTATCAACGGGCCCTAATTCCGTGGGCCGGGCTTTTAAGCCCAACATGGGCGGACGGGCCATAAGCCCATCACTAATAAAACCATCATCCAAATCCTTAAATGAGCCTAGGTTTCTTTGTTAGCCAGTGCATCCTACATGTTCGATGAAATGCCTCAGAGAAGGCCGAAGGCTAGCACGTGTTTAAACCGAAGATCAACCCGTCTTTACTTTTGTAACTGTTGTTCAATGTTCGCGTCTTATGTGTTGCTGTGCTTTGGTGTCATTTTCGTGAAATGGCCTTGTATCGTCCAATCGGCAAGTGTTTTCCGTCGTGTCGGAGAGAATGTCAATTGTCGGAGAAAATGGCCGGCGGCGGTCGACGCAGGTCGGAGCGGACGACCGTCAGGTGGTGGTTTTCGGTGGCGGTTGGCGCCAGTTACTCCGACCGGTGCTGGTGTGCGGGCTAGCTTCGATGGAGACTAGTTTCAGCATGGGAGGAAACCATCGAAGGAGAAGAACAAGATGGGCAGAAAGAAGAAATAAAAAAAGAAAAACCAAAAATAATGAAAAAAAGAAGAAAAGCAAAGCCAAAAAAAATAGAAAACTATAAAATGGCAAAAGTTGGCCTCGGGAAGAACTGTCGAGCAGGAGGTGCAGGAAAAGGACGAAGTGAGAGGGAAAGACAAAAGAAAAAAATCATCAGAAAAGCTATAAAAAAATTAAAAAAATGAAAAATAAAAAAATGTTTTTTTAATCCAACTAGGTTGGATCCGGATTTGGGTCGGGTCAATAGGCCGGGCTGGGTTTACTCGGTTGGGACCCTTTTCCCGAATATAATATTAAATATTAAATATATATTAAAAAAAAAATTCAAAAATTAAAAAAAAATTAAAAAAAAATTAAAAATCTTCGAAAAATAATAAAAATTCAAAAAAAATTTCCGAAAATTCAAGAGTTTTCAGAGAACATTAAAACTTTCAGAAAATATTGAATATTTGAGTTTTTTTTTTAAACTTAAAAAAATTAAAAAAAATCAAAAAGTGTCAGAAAATTCAGAATTTCATTTGAAAAATTCTAAAAAAAACTTTCCAAGCTATTTTCTTAAAAGTGAGAGTTTCTTAACTCTAAAGTGTGCTAAAAAATTGAGTAAGTGCTTAGGGCTCTTCCTTAGGGTTTCAATTGTCTTAAAAGACAATTACTTTTATTCGCATGCTTTTGTTGTTTTGATCCATTTATTCCATTTAAAATTAGAATTTATCCTTGCCTTAATGTTAAAGATTTGTTTTCACATGCAATTTATTTAAATGCTTTCCTTGGCTATTAATTGTTATTTTAATGATTGCGTATCCGCATGATTACCTCACGTGTTAGTGGATTGGTTTAAAATTAATCCAAACTACTTGACAAAATTTCTTTTTAAAATGAGTAAGATTAGGTAAGGAAATGGCACTAATTAATTAATTAGTGTAATTAAGTCATCGACTCTAGTTTCTTTGGTTGCGTAGGAAGAGTGTACCTCCCTTGGTTTCTAGCCAACCCCAATAGGCTAGTGGCGACTCCTCTGTACAAAATTCTTATGAACATCTCAATGTCGCGCGAGGTATGGGCTTGGGAGAGCTTGTGCCTAATCATGGACCGTAGGTCCGATCTTTAGGCAATACCCCTAAACTTATTCCCTCCTCCGAGAGGTAGGTCGCAACATAATTGCATGTAAAAGGAGGACATAGAAGGCGGTAGTGAAGCAAGCAAAGCACGAAATGAGATTGAGAGAGCGAGACGTGAGCTCGGAGAAAATTGTGCATACAGTCAAGTCCATGTAGTTGAGTTGATAAACACCGTGGATGTTGAATATATATTAGGATTGGGAACACTCGAGTATATGAGCGTATATAACCTTGAAATTCTCCAATTTAAGCTCCGTTCTTTTCACGAAAAATATGATGTTTTAAGAAAATATTTTTCAATAAGCCATTTTCAATGAAAATGTTAATATTTTATGATATTCGGCTAAAACTTGAAAATGAGATAGAAAATATTTTGCACAATTTAGTGTGGAAAATTTAACTTGATTTTCCTATCCTTTTAATAATTTGTTTTATATTTTTCAAAAAAGAATTTTTTAATTGTTTTATTTTAATTTTTCTTTCGAATTTTTTTTTTTCCCATCTTCTTCTTCATTTGGCCGCCAGCCACGATGATTGGCCTAAGGCGAGCTCTAGGCTTGCTAGATTTCTGCTTGCCACTCGCCAAAGGCTGGCGCTCGCTAATCACGTGAGCCTTGACCTTGCCTACTTGGCAAGCGGCCACCTTGAGGCCTTGAGCCTCACCAAATTGGCAAGCGGTGAGCTCGAGACCTCGGGGCTCACCAACTCAAGGTCACCATCGATGGCAACCAACCTTGATAGAAGGCAAAAAAAAAAAAAAATGAGGAAGAGAGAGAGAGAGAGAGTGGGACTAGTAAGGTTGTGAGATAAGAGAAAGTAAGTGAGCAAAATGTTTTTACTTATTTGAAAAGTGGAAAATATTTTCTTTCATTTTTAACTTGTATATCTCTTTTCTCTATTGGGGTTTGCAACAAATTCAATTAAAAATTACATCGCTAAAGATACTAATTGGGGACAAAATTTAAAAATCACATATTTATTTATTTGTTATAAATGCATCTCATTTTGTGGGACAAAATTTAAAAATCACATATTTATTTATTTGTTATAAATGCATGTCATTTTGTGAGATGAGGCAAAAGTTGATGGGCATGTGAGCACTAAAACTAAAGCATAAGTGCTCCTTTGCAATATCCTTAGTGACGACAATAATGTCTATGAATTATGTTCTGCTACCAAAAGTGCCTCACACTTGCAAAATGCCCCAAAATTTATGCAATCCAAAAATTTAGTAGTCGAGAAGGGGTTTTGAATAACAATTGCATGGCTAGTCAAGTTTTATATTTTAGATGGTAAAATATAATTTTCTTTTACTTTTTTTCCAAGATTTTATTCCAAATTTTCAAAATAATGAAAAAACTTGCGTATGAATATATGTATTAATATTTGTATTATGTGAGACTTTCGGGTGTCTAGATTAAAAAGGAAGTCAAAATGCACTTATCGCAAGTGATTTGAAAGGATGTATTTTTTTTTTTCACAACGAATTTTTTTCGTTGAAATCTTCTTTTTCACTACATTAAAGAGCAAGAAATCTTGGCCAAAAAAAAAAGAGAGAGTAGAAAATGGATGAATTGGTCGAGAGAAAAAAAAGCTGTTGCCCATGTGCATGATCATATATCTCATTTTTCATATTATTAGTTTGCTCAATCTGCTGTCTTTGCCCACGTGTCTTTCCTGCTCTGCTGATATAAACCTCAAAAGCACTCGTTTGTGAACCCATCTGAAGCTAAAAACCGAATTACGTGTCCTTCGTTTGGGGGCCCCACCAACTCCACGTGCATTGCATATATAAACTTCGTTCTCTTCCTCTCGCCTTCTCAAGGCTCATTCCCTATTCCTCCTAACTCTGCCCTCAACCCTAGTCGATTCTTTTCTCCTCAATTATGCCGAAGACCACAGAGACATGCCCTTACTCCAGCTGCGGGAAGAAGTTCACCAAGGATGGATTGGGGCACCACACCAAAGTTGTCCACCGTAAAGCTAGATTCAAATGTGAGCGGTGTGGTGCTGCCTTCAATCTCAACTCGGAGCTTCGAAAGCACCAAATGCGGATCGGCTACCGCGGGTGGACACTACCATCAATGATGGCAGTAACCCTTATTTACCGGGCCAATTTAGAAACCACTTTTTAGCGGATTTGCGCCGCCATGGTTGCTGCCATCAATGATGGTTGGCCATCCTTGTTTACTAGCCAATTTAAGTACGAGAAATGGATGTCAATTCTCTTTCGCTGATCCACTTCCACTTCCGCCATCCTCACCGCTCTTGGTGGCTTGACCACTGCGGCAGTTGCAGCTTGAGGTTGCCTGGTGCTCCCAAATTAATTGAACTAGAGTCGTCAGATTGAACCAGAAATAGAGAGAAGTACACTATTAGTGCCATAAGTTGTGTATGGCGCTCGCTTTGATGCCAAAAATTTCCGTAGAATCACTTAAGTGCCAAAAATTTTGAAAAACTGATCATTTCAGTGCCAATGCCGATTCGATTGGCTAGAAATCCAATGTGGCAATTTTTTTTTATTAATTTTTTACGCTGATGTGGCTCGCCGGAGAGTACAGTCAGCATGTAAACCACCAAAGGATGTCGTTTGGCATCTTAAACCCCAAGTTGAAACCCTAAATCCTCAAATCGAGAGATCGAGAGAGAGAGAGAGAGAGAGAGAGAGAGGCCATGGTGGCGTCGTCTTCTTCCCCGAAGAACAACACCGGCACTAGCCACTCTTTGAGCAGAGCTTAATCTACCATCTCCATCTGCGCCCTCCTTCTCTCTCTCTGCACCTTCAACCCCCTTTCTTCCTCCTCCTCCTCCGCCCTCGCCTCCTATTTTTCCATCACTTCTTGGACGAGCATCAAAGTGATCATTTTTCCTCCGATTTGGTACTTAAGTAATTTGACAGAAACTTTTAGCACTAAAGTGAGTGCCGTACATAACTTATGGCACCGATAGTGTACTTCTCCCAAAATAATCATCGAAGAACTATGCTTTGTTCTAAATCCACCTGACTCTGCTTTTGGAATTGGCATGAATTTTGATAATTAAACGGTTACCCAACCCTCCGAATCTATCCAATTAGGCCTCTTGGGGCTCACCAATTGGCCAATCCGATGGATCACCGATGAAGAATCTGATGAGAGCTCTCCAACGACTGACGGATCAGAATCCATCTCCGAGGAGGGCGAAAGTGAGCCTAATTCCCAACTCGTTCTTAAATCGGCTAGTAAATAAGGATGGCCAGCCATCACTAATGGTGTCAACCATGGCGGCGTTGATCCGCTAAAAAGTGGTTTCTAAATCGGCCAGGTAAATAAGGGTTGCCGCCATCATTGATGGTGACAACCACCCATGGTAGCTGATCTGCATTTGGTGCTTCCGAAGCTCTGAGCTGAGATTGAAGGCAGCACCACAGCACTCACATTTGAATCTAGCTTTGCGGTGGACGGCTTTGGTGTGGTGCCCCAATCCATCCTTCGTAAACTTATTCCCACAACCTGAGTAAGTGCATGTCTTCGTGCTCTTCAGCATAATTGAGGAGAAAAAATCGACTGAGGGTTTGAGGGCAAAGTCTGGAGAAATAGGGAATGAGCCTTGAGAAGGCGAGGGGAAGAGAACGAGGTTTATATATGCAATGCACGTGGAGTTGGTGGGGTCCCCAAATGAAGGACGTGCAATTCGGTTTTCAGTTTTCAATTTCAGAGGGGTTCACAAACGAGTGCTTTTGAGGTTTATATCAACAGAGGAGGAAAGACACATGGGCAAAGACAGCAAATTAAGGAAACTAATAATATGAAAAAAGGAGATATTTGATCATGCACATGGGCAAAGGCAGCAGCTTTTTTTCTCTCAACCAATTCGTCCATTTTCTAGGTTTTTCTTTTGGCCAAGATTTCTCACCCTTTAATGTAGTGAAAAGAAGATTTGGAACCACCCGTGGCGGTGGCGTCATTGGTTGAGCATTGGTTCCTTTCACAAGAGGTCTAGTGTTCGACTCGCGGTGTCGTCAAGCGACTTGCCCGGGGCAGCAAGGGTGGTGATAACTCTACTGCTCCTCTAGGGTTTACTCCGCTGCGGCGCACGAGGTTCTCTGGGTACCAAAAAAAAAAAAAAAAAGATTTCGACAAAAAAAATTGTTGTGAAAAAAAAAATTACATCCTTTCAAATCACTTGCAATAAGTGCCTTTTGACTTCCTTCTTAATCTAGACACCCGAAAGTCTCACATAATACAAATATCAATACATATATTCACACACAATTTTTTTCATTATTTTGAAAATTTGGAATAAAGTTTTGGAGAAAAAGTAAAAGAAAATTATATTTTACCATGTAAAATATAAAACTTGACTAGCCATGCAATCGTTATTCAAAACCCCTTCTCGACTACTAAATTTTTGGATTGCATAAATTTTAGGGTATTTTTGCAAGTGTGAGGCACTTTTGGTAACAAAACATAACTCATAGACATTATTGTCGTCACTAAGGATATCGCAAAGGAGTACTGCTCCTAGTTTTAGCGCTCACATGCCCATCAACTTTTGCCTCATCTCACAAAATGTCATGCATTTATAACAAATAAATAACTTTATGATTTTTAAATTTTGTCCCCAATTAATATCTTTAACGACCTAACTTTTAATTTAATTTGCTGCAAACCCCAACAAAGAAAAGAGATATACAAGTTAAAATGGGGTGTTTCATAGAGGTAAAACTAGTAATATCAACGGTAAGGGCACTAATAAGATCAACAAGAGTAGCAAACGAAAATATATATTACATATAAATAAATATATATTTTTGCAACATACATGCATAAGGATCTTGATGGGCGTGTATCTCCTTAAATGTTTCAATTAATTATGACGGTAAACTTGCATGGGCCAACGTGATTAAGAGTGTCATGAGCAAATTAATTCTTATTTTTGCCTAAAGTTTGCTTCCATCTTTTGAAATTTCCCAATGCCGTCCATTTTCTTTAAGCTTTCCATCATGTTGATTGGAGTTGGCGAGATGAATCCGCATATGCTTCCACTTAGATCGATCCTATCTATCAAATTAAAATATCAGCAATGTTCTTGTAAAGGGTTTCTATTGTAGGTTTTGAGAACACTAAAATTGCAGGTTAATGTGCATTTCATATGAAAAGTGCACGTGTCACCGATAAGATCCCACAAAACTTTCAATTTGATTAGTACAATTTGTTCATTTAATTAATTTATTTATTCGATGGCTATCAGGGTAAAAGGGTACAAAACCAATGGTTGTAGCAGTTGGGTCGGCTATGTGCATTGCCGGAGTTTTGTTGGGTTCTTGCAGAACCAAATGTCAATAATATTCACAATGAAGTACATCTGCCATCTTAGCTGTATTTAAGGAAAATATATAATTTTTTCAGCTCTAAAATGACAATTTCTTTTGTAGTAATAATAATTATTTTGTCTTTTCTTTTCTTTTTCTTTTTTTGGTTTTTCTTTGCGGAGGGGGTCCATAATTATCATTGTGTTGATGGATCATGTTGACCAATTGGCAAAGTGGTGGCATTTCGCATCTTTGTCATCGTATTTGTATTTCATTATTGGCAAAGTGTTTGTAGGACATGCATAATGCATTTCCTCCAAGATATCGAAAGGGCATGAATAATGCATATCAGTTGTAAATAATATTACTAGAAATGTTCCTCAAACTAATGAAATACAAACACAACAACGAAGATGCGAAATGCAACACATGTAATTGATGTAACAAATTGCTCAAATAGGCTTTGTGAGCTGCTCAAATTTTAGATATTTCAAGTTTACTAGAAGTTCAATTCAATCAACTGCATCGAACTCAATAAAAATCATGTGATCTAGACATTTTTTAAGGGTTAATATCACGAAAAACCTTAAACTGATACATTAGTAATAAATTTATTTGAAAGAAACATTCAAATTGGTACACACATAACAAATTTCCCTTTCATTAGTTTTAATTAAATTTTATGTCAAATTGCTGAGTTTAATGACACGCGATAGTTTACGAGTGTACTAGTTTAGAGTTTTATCCTCTTTCACATGTGTAATAGTTTAGGGTTTTTTATGATATTAATTCAATTTAATTGAGCTTTATTTTGGTGCTAGTATTCTCATACCTAAGTACCATATTGAAAAGTTCTAGTGGTCATCACATTGCCACCATCCTTCGACCAAACATAAAAGAAAAGAGTACATCCAAATTCATCTCAATTTTGTTCTTATGCAAAGGAGGCAATCGCGATTAGAATTGTGGGGCGTTGGAAGAGGGGGCATTCGATTAGGGCTTTTTTTTTTGGGGTCATCGTGCGAGACTAGTGCAATAAAAAAGTCGATTTCATGATCCTGTTCTGAGTCGCTTTCCATGCGTTTGAAAAGGGAGCATTCGATTAGGGCTTCTTTTTTTTTATATAATTTTTTTTTGGGTCATCGGGCGAGACTAAGTGCGATAAAGAAGTCGATTTCATGATCCCGTTGGGACTCACTTTCCATGTGTTCGATGAATGGATTGATGACAAAGCGATGCCCCTGTTTCTTTTTCACTTACCCATAACGTTTCGGTTCTTAGCTAATAGGACGGTAATGATGGCGATAACGACGTTTTTGCGGCCATTAAGGGGAGAGAGAATGAATGGCGAGCTTTTGGACTTTGACCTATTTTCGATACGATTGACATAAACGGCGAGCTTAGACTATTCAGTGACGATTACATCGAAGGAGGGCACGTAGGGTGACAACGAGAGTGACTTCTCGCGACCATTTACATGGTTAGAATGTAGAGTTCGGAACACTATTAAATTTGATCACATGCGAATTGATGTTTTTCGGGAAAATTGTTCAAAAAGTTCTAAACCTATTGCACTTTTGCCAATTTAGTCATAAACCTTTTAACTTTGTCAATTGAGTCATAAATCTTTTAACTTATTGCCAATTTAGTACATCCAGCCAATTTTGGCCGGAAAATGCTAACGTGGACGCCGATGGTGCCATATAGGACCGCCGGAGCCGACGTGGATAATTTTTAATATTTTTTTTAATAATTTTTTGATTTTTTTTTTATTTTTTGATTTTTTCTGTTGTTTCCGTTTTTTTTTTCTTTTCTTTTCATTTTTTTTTGGGGCTTTCTTGGCCTTTTTCGGTGGTCGGCCACCGGCCACAGGCGACAGCCGGCCATTGGCCACGACCAGTTGGTTGGCCTTGCCCACCACAGGCGAGGCTCGATCGGGCGAGGAGGAGCCCCGGCGAGGGTCACCTGGGTGAGGCCGACCCTCGCCTAGGCCAGGGTGGCCTTGCCGTGCGACGGCGACGCTGGGTGAGGCTGCCTTGGCTTAGGCGAGGGCCGGCCTCACCAGATCTAGCGAGGGGAGCCCTCGCCGGGGCTCGCCCTTACCCAGGCGAGTGTCGGCCTCGCCTAGACCAGATTTGGCGAGGTCGGCCCTCGCCCTTGGTCGGGCGATGAGCGAGAGCGGGAATCGTCGATGAGCAAGGGCAACGATTTTGCATTGAGAAGACAATGACATCTTGCTTGTCGCCCGGCGTCATTGTCGTCGCTCGGCCAGGAGCGAGGGTCGACCTTGCCAGATTTGGTCTGGGCGAGGCCGACACTCACTTGGGCAAGGGCGAGCCCCGGTGAGGGCTCCCCTCACTAGATCTAGTGAGGCCGGCCCTCACCTAGGCCAGAGTGGCCTCGCCCGGTGTCGCTGTCGCCCGACTGATGCTCGGCAAGGCCACCCTAGCCTGGGGGAGGGTTGGCCTCGCCCAGGTGACCCTCGTCGGGCCACGCTTGGGTGAGGGCTTCCCTCGCCGGGGCTCCTCGCTCAGCTGGGCCTCGCCTGTGGCAGGGGAGGCTAGCCAGCTGAGTGTGGCTGGTGGCTGGCCGTTGCCTGTGGTCGGTGGCCAGCCACCTAAAAAGGGCAAGAAAAAAAAAGGGAAAAAACAGAAAAAATAATAAGAAAATTCAAAAAGTTATTAAAAATTGTCTACGCGCCTCTAAAGCGGTCCTACGTGGCATCGTCAGCATCCACGTCAGTATTTTCCTGCCAAAATTGGCCGGATGTACCGAATTGGCAAGAAGTGAAGAGGTTTAGGATTCAATTAGCAAAGTTAAAAAGGTTTAGAATTGAATTGACAAAAGTACGATAGGTTTAGAACTTTTTAGATAATTTTCCCTATTTTGAGGTTGGTTACGCAGTAAGAACGGCCAACTTTAAACTTCACCTATTACAATCATTCTGCGTTTGACTTAGATGATGATGATGACCTTCTGCGGTCGTTTATACAGTGATAACAGCAACCTTTGAACTTTGCTAATTTGATCAATTGTTTGTCAACGTTTTTGAGAGATCGAGAGGGAAAAATAGAAATTTCCAGTTTTTTTTTTTTTCTTTTTGTCCTTTATAAGATTAATCAAAAAAGGTCCTGGAATTGTGGTCGGCCAATGCTATCGGGGTAATGCACGACTATTTTTATTTTAATTTCCTTTGGTGTACTGCATAAGGAAATTAATTAAAGTGTCGACCAAATTGAACATTGACTTGACCAGTGAAACACCACCACCCCATTTCCCCTCGAAATTCTTCTTGTCGTTGAAATGATAATTAATGAGAAACGTTAAATGCGTCACCCATAATTTTTATTTTATTTTTATAATTCTTATTATTTCAGCGAAGAAAAATAGTAGGAGACTCGCTCTAAAGGGAATTAGATCAATGAGTCTATACTTACAATTATTTTTAGACCAATCTTTACAATATGCTTTTTTTTCCCAGCTAATTATATAAGCACGAGTGTCTTCATAATATTTTTCTAACTTTCAACCAAATTGAACAATAACTTGACCAGTCAAACACTACCACGTCATTTCCCCTCGAAATTCTTCTTGTTGTTGAAATGAGAATTAATGAGAATAAGAAACGTTAAATGCGTCACCCATAATTTCTTTTTCTTTTTTTTTGTAATTCTTATTATTTCAGCGAAGAAAAATAGTAGGAGACTCGCTCAAGAAGGAACTAGATCAACGAGTCTATGCTTACAATTATTTTTAGACCAATCTTTACAATATGCTTTTTTTTTTGTCCAAGCTTATTATATAAGCACGAGTGTCTTGATAATATTTTTCTGACTTTCAAATTGCCGGAATAAATAAAGATTTAAAGCTTATGGTGCATCCAATTCCAAATCCCAATAGCAATTTACATTTTATAAATAAAAAAATGCTGGAATAATTATAATAATTATCTTATATTAAATCGTTTAGTTGTTATCTTGGTGTCCATGCTGTTTGCTAAGCACTAATTGTTGACACCTAAATTTTTACATAAAAAATGGGTTAATTTTTTCCCAAAAAAATAGAATTAAAATTGTATAGCGTATAATTTTAGTTGCACTTATTTATTTTTACATTTGATTAGGGGTGGATGAGCTCCAATTTTACAAGTTGACAATTTGGTATTTTCAAAAATGACTCATATTGTTCTTCAAATATTCGGTAAATATTTCAAATATCCATGTGATTTATACGTTAAATGATATATTACTGAAGATTGGAAGTTTAAGGATGAAATATCAAGAGGGAATATTGCATGTGGGGCATATATTGAGTAAATATATATTTTAACTCAAAATAAGAAAGGAGATTTTCGTGCGTGATCTGAAAAAGGAAGTGAAATAATCCACGAAAATCAAGTTCTTCACCTATAAAAGAGCTGCGTACGGAGAAAACATGGGGAGGCCACACATTGAATATATGGCCGCACAAAAAGGGGTTTTTTAATCAGGTCGAAGGAGGATTTTTATTTTGTTTTGGGGGCTTTTTTTCTCGATTTTGAAGTTAACAAATTAAAACACAAAGGAGAAAATTTGCCTTCGTTGGAGAAAAAGCCAAAAGGATTTTTCCCTTTTTGCTGAAGAAACTACAGGAGCTACAGTTCTCTCAAGGGACGTGCGGCAGCAGAGAGGGAAAAAGGAGAAAATCCATTGTTCATCTTTTTCGTTGGATTTCTCGTCGGCGTCCGTTGCTTCACCCGTGCTGTCGCGCTCGCAGGCCACCGTCATGCCGCTGATCTCGCCCGTGACGTGGAGCCCCTTCGCTGACACTCGCCACTGCTACCTCGGCAGCGACCGATGTCGGCTGCGGGGCCTTTGCCTCGCCTACAACCTGCATGATCTCGCACCGCCGCTCTGCCAGCAACCCGCAAGCCCGACGCCACAGAAGCTGGTCCCAGTCGCCGTCGCCTCTGTTGCAGCGCCTCTGCACGTCGCTGCCTCGCCGCGCCGGCCTCTCTGTCCGAGCGCTGTAGCCGTGAGCACCCGCAGCAGCCTTTGACGATGTTCACCAGCCCAACGAAGCCCACTGCGATCTGCAGCCCAGCCCCGTCGCCAACGACTGTGAGTCCGCTTGCCGCGTCTTGGATGAGTCTATTATTTGGCGATTGAAATCGATGCAGCATTTCTTTGCTCCATATGAAGAACATTTGTTCGGAGTATCTGTTAGTGTAGAAGACTATCTATATGTATGTATACTTATATGCAATGTACAGATGTTTAGATTTTGAGGACCTGAGGTCATATTTTGCAGTCTAGATACTAGTGTGATTGTTTGCGTCTCGTTGTTCTTGTTATAGCACCTTACCGTCTCATGAATTTTAGGGGGTTTATTACTTGGCATGTTTACTTTGCTGCTTTATCATCAGGTTGGATTACCAAATGTTGGCAAATCAATGCTCTTTAATACCCTCACAAAATTAGCTACACCAGCAAAGAATTTCCCCTTTTGCACCATTGAGCCAAACGAGGCCTGAGTGAGTATCGCAGACGAGCGGCTTGAATGGCTTTGCAAATTGTACAAACTTTTTTATGATGTGATGATGATTCTTCTCAATTATTATTGTTGTCCTCTTGATGGATGGTCCATGGGTTTTCTACCTTTGGAGATCTGATTGAGTGTCGTTTTCATGCATCTATCTTCAATTTTGGCAATGTGACTCTCCCTTCACTCTTTTGCCCTCACTCGATTTCGTCATTTCTTATCTCATATAGGTTTTCCTAATAAAAGTTTCTTAACAATATGAATCGGGGTTGTGAGTTGAGTATGAATTGGGTAAGATATTAATTATTAGATTTGTATTAAATGGAAATAGACCAATTTCGAATAAACCATTTTCAGCTCGACCCACTCATTTGATGAGTCTATCATTTGGCGATTGAAATTGATGTAGCATTTCATTGCTCCATATGAAGAACATTTGTCTCAAATCTAGTTTATATAAATTGAATTCATCACAGTCGCTTATCAAGCTTGGATTTATTATTAGGAAATCCTTATGATGTTTGGAAGATGACAAAATAAATGAAATGCTACTAATGTGTTTAATGGATAAGTAATAGATCGTGTAGATAATAGAACATATAAAAAATATTGTCAAAGTCTGAAGACAGCCAGAAGATTGAACGCAACACATGTCCAAAGTATATTTTGAAGATTTCCAGACTTCTGTGTCAAAATCTGAAGACGGCCAGACTTTAGTGTCAAAATCTGTTCTACATCAAAAGTCTGCTCACTCTGATAAATTCCAAACTGAACGTGAATGAGGAACCATAAGACAGACTCTATGCTGAAGCTGAACTAGAAGATAGACTCTATACTGAGTCTGAACTTATTCAGACTGTGTCCAGACTTAAAGCTAAATCTGTTCAGAAGCAGAATATATTCAGACCCAGATTGTAAAGTTTATTGCACTCAGACTCAAATTGTAAAGTCAATTGCACTCAGACTTTACATCCAGATTCGACAGAACGAAACTCAAACTCCAATCACATAACGGCTAGTGATCTGGTTTGAATTCTACATTGATATATATTTGATTGACTCAATCTACTTGATTGACGATTGGATATTGAAGACAAGAACTTTCTATACGAAGAAGCTCTACTTATGGAAATCAAGATTTTGTTTGTATATGTGATCAGAATTAATTTGGGATTCTATACTTATGGAAATCAAGATTCTGTTTGTATGGGTGATCAGAATTAATTTGGAATTCTAATTTTATCACTTAACAGCTACAAAATCTTCTAGATACAGATATGTCCAACGGGTAGATTGAAAGACGATCCTCTAAAATATTGTCCAATGGCTAGTTTGGAAGTGGAGGAGTATTTAAGGAGATGGAGGACCGATGAGCAAGTAAGAGACGGATCATAGAATTTATAATATCAAAGTTTGAGTGAATTTCGATCATACACTTGTCTATTGTGAGCTTAAATATTTGTGATCATGAAAGAAATACCAAAAGAGTGACTTAGTGAAATAGTGTGATCTACTACTAAGTGTTTGCACTCAAAGTTATAATCTCTTATTGATTGCATAGTGGAATCCAGCTAGAAGGCTGTTAGTGTGGTATAGTGGATGTAGGCTTGGATTAAGCCGAATCACTATAAACCTTGTGTTCTTATTCTCTTTTCTGAATCTCTTTATTTTGTTTGTAATTCTATTTAACTGCTAAAGTCTGATCTCGCTCAAAATCTGCTGCTCTTCAGACTTAGTTTCAAAAGTCTGTTGTTATTCAGACTCAGGTTAAAAGTAAAGGTTTTCACTACAATTTGCAGAATCTGTTTTTACACCTATTCACCCCCTCTATAGGTGTTCATACTAGCACTTTCATTTATGACGAACTTGATCCAATCAACTCGGGACTTATGTCTTAATCGGATTCCGTAGTATGGGATTTTTTTATAATTCAATGTTGTGGTCGAACCATTTATGTAATGAGACGGTTTTCCCCCTTTCCCCAACTCGACCATGTCCGGTCAATTCTAGGGAATGATGTGGTCTCCGCTCCTCATGTTGTAAAGTTCCCAACTTAAGGAAGCCTATGCGGATTGCTATGAACTAAAATTGAGCCCATTAGCAATGACTCATATGAAGCAATTTATATGGAATTCCAAGTGTCATTTTCTTATCATGATCATGTTTTTTTTTTTTTTTCGATCCTTCCTTTTACAATGGATTTTTTTATTGATGGATTACATATTATCAAAATTTATATTTAAATCCAAAATCTTGAGGAAATTCCCGCATTATAGTGATTTTCAATAAGCAAGGAAACTTCAGTTTAAAAAAAAAATATATATATATATATATATATATATACTTTTTTATTCTTTTTCTTTATATATTAAATTGCAAACTTTCACCCCATTAATTATTTCCTTATAAACGGTTTCTAACAATATTATTCTCTGTTAGAAATTAGATACTGTTTAATTTATCAAAAGTATGTACTAAATGATCTTGGCGTAAAAGGTGAAATTTTTGTTAACTTTCTTGTCAAAATTTAAATGTTATCGAAATATGAAAAAATTATTAATAATCTTGTACAAAATTTTGTTATTTCGAGCTTAGAAAAGTCGAAGGGCACGTACCATAAAATATACTTAACGTTGGAATTATACAATGAAATTCAATCCAAAAACATTTGAAGTTTTCTATTTTAGAACGTTGCATCTTGTAAATATCGTCTGAGTCTTCCTATTTTAGAACGTTGCATCTTGAAGTTTCCTATTTTAGAACATTGCATCTTGTACATATCGTCTTAGTCTTCCTATTTTAGAACGTTGCATCTTGAAGTTTCCCAACGTTGCTTCTCGTTGCCGTCTCCTTGCTCTCTTGTTGCTGTCAAGAGATTTGTCTCGTTGCTCTCTCCTTGCTCTCTTGTTACTGTCTGGAGATTTGTCTCTTTCTCTCTCCGCTTATACTCGTCCGACCATGAATTCTATTGCGGCAAAGCCTGTCTGCGCAATTCCACTGGATAGGTGTAAGGCTAAGGGTAAGGCCGTTCTCGACGTGCGGACCCCTCAACTTTGCACAAAGGGACACTTAAGTGCCATAACTTACGAAATGTACATTTAAGTGCTAAAATCGGAATAAAAGGGATCACTGAGTGCCAATCCGGTCAAAGTTCGGCCAAAAATGCCGACATGGCATTTTTCCGGCGAACCGAGCCCAAAAACGACACCGTTTTGCACGCCGACGTGGCCAAATAATGCAAAACGGCGTCGTTTTGGGCTAACGTGGTAAAAATAATAATAAATTTAATTATATTAAATTTAGTTAAAATATTAACAAATAATAATTTTAAAATTAAATTTAGTTAAAATATTAAAAAAATAATAATTTAAACTTTTAATAAAAAAGGAAGGGGGAGGCGGGCCGAGGATCAGCCCTCGGCCGCCGGGAAGGGCCGGCTACGGTGGGGGAGGGTCGGCTGGGGTTGCCGGGCCTTGGCCAGGGGCTGGTGACCTCGGTTGACCGGCGGTGAGGGCTCGCGAGCCCTCGCCTAGATCCGGCGAGGGCGGCAGCCCTCGCCTAGATCCGGCGAGGGTCGGCCGTGTGACACCCCGAACCCTTCGCAGGTCGTCGCCAGCGCCGGTGTTACATCTTTTACCATCTCTATCTCTTGGCTAAATTAAGCCTTGCCAGATTACAGACATTTTTTTTTTTTTTAAAACGGTCCCATGCGCGACTCATAGCGGAAGCAAATAAATATCACCATCCATCTCCCCTCTATCCCATGATACAAATACACACCGACTAAACACCACGATTTTATAAACAGTGTTGACGCTTTGCTTACATACATACATATAGCGAGATGGGGTTTTTCCTTGGGTCGGTACAAAAGAAACAGAAAAGGGTAAGGACTCTGCCATGTCCTTCCTAAAGTCTCAAAAAGGAACTCCGACCTCTAACATCATATGAGCACAAAAACCCTCCCATCACGAGCGTCAACTATCTATACCAAAAAGCGGTCTAGCTCCTACTCCTCACGTGCGATCTCACACCCATCCCGGTGCGTCAGGTGGTGGCGGCGGCAGCATCCCCCGCATCACTCCATCCCGTCGTATGTGCACGGACAAAAACTCTTGTATGACAGGGCCCCCAGCCAGGCCGATATCATACATGACTAAGCATCGTACTCGGATAAAAGTCAATCCGGGTACCGAGGGACAGTCTATCTCGGTCATCTCCACCTCGACGTCAGACGGAATACCGTAAAACACGCCACGCGAAACAGCAGGCAGCGGCATAGTGCTAATCTGAAATGTTATCCCCAAAAGGGGTGAGTACAACCACTCAGCAGATAGGGAAATCCAATAACAACTCAGTGCACCATGCATACCATCATACAATTCAGGCATCACTTACCTTTTTGATGACAAGCGTATTCATGCATCATCATAGCATACATATCATCATTAACCATGCATCACCATGCATATCACATCATATCATCATTGGCCATGCATCACCATGCATATCACATCATCATTAACCATGCATCACCATGCATATCACATCATATCATCATTGGCCATGCATCACCATGCATATCACATCATCATTAACCATGCATCACCATGCATATCACATCATATCATCATTGGCCATGCATCACCATGCATATCACATCATCATTAACCATGCATCACCATGCATATCACATCATATGATCATTGGCCATTTTTTTTTATCAATTGATCCCATTTTCATTTATCATTATCCCCACATTATCTCAAATCATCAAATTCACCATCATCACCATCCCTTCGGGCAGAAACCTCCGACGTGGTATCATTATCAATCCTTCGGCGTAAACCTCCGACAGATTCCATGATCAATTTGATCATCACCCTTCGGGCAGAAACCTCCGACAGGGTTCCCAGCATTCCAGCCATCTCATGGCCACTGGGCTTCCGGCCCCCACATTCCGGGCATCTCGCACCTCAACTAGCATCACGAGGAACCTCCCTTCGGGCAGAAACCTCCGACAGGGACTTCCGGTCTTTACCCTTCTAACCGGGGATCTCGCACCCTAATCCTGGCATCGCGAGTCACTTCCGGGCATGTATCCGAGATACAACCGGACTTCCGGCCCCCCACATTCCGGGCATCCTGAAACTCCTGTGGAATCTCTCGGAATTACGCCCCCCTGGCCACCGCACAACATCCTCCACCACAACCTCTTACTCACATACCATTTTCCACTTTTATCATTCTTTTCATCTTGTTATTTCATGGCATATGATTTACATACATGCATCACAATTCATGATCATTCATACATCAATGCCATATAACAATACATCCTAATTCATGATCATACATGCATCAATGTCATATAGCAATGCATCATAATTCATGATCATTCATACATCAATAACAATACATATAACAATATTCATACATCCTAATTCATGATCATACATGATCATACAATGTCAATATAGCAATGCATCATAATTCCATAGGACTCATGGCCAATAAAATAATCCACCTTTTTATTTTATTATTATTTTATTATTTTATTATTTTATTATTTTATTATTTTTTATTTTCATAAATAAATATTATATTTAATATTTATGATTTTCCAAAAATCATAATCTTCAATCAATCCTTAAACCAACAATTAGAATCGAATTTCACGTAAAATCCATGGCTAATTCGCATTTTACATAATTTCCCAAATTTCCACAAAACACACACAACATTCGGATCATGGCCAGATTGCACAGTTTTCGAATTAATTCAATTAAAATACTCATATGACCTCCGAAAATTCCCAAATTTTACAGGATGATAGCCAACATATTTTCGTGCATTTTTCATGAAGAACTTTAAGCCAAATTCTTTATAGATTAATTTATATAACTCCACGAAGCTTCTGGAACCTCTACCGTTTAGTCCAGAACGTACATCACCGAAAAACTTAGGTTTGACCCATCAAATCTCTTTCGTTTCTTCTGAAATTCGAGTATGTTAGGTAACAATGTGTTCTTTACAATTTTCATGAAGGGATTTAGGTCAAATAACCAGATTATGGTCACCATTTTAACCCATGAAGTCTCGGGTGTCTCGGTACACCTCACCAGAATCAACCATCTCCAAGATCTAACCGATTCACCAAGTTATACTTGTTCTTTTTGCCTCATATTCGAGTATGTTGTAGCTTAGGGTGTTTCCTACAACTTTCAAGAAGACAACAAGGTGAGATCTCCAACCGAAATCAACATGCAACCAAGAAATCAACAAAAGGTCAGTAGGAAATTCGCAGATCTGAAGTCTCCGTATAACAAAGCTTTTGACCCCACATATCACCATCGTTTTCCATGAAATTCGAGTATGTCATACTACAAGATGTTAGCTTCAACTTCCATGAAGACACCGAAGCCAAAATCGCACTCCAAGTACACATGCAAGCTCGAATAAGAAACTGTCTACCACCAACCGAACGGAAACAGCCACATAACATGAACACATTCAACCCTCACTTCGGTATTTCGCCCAAATCACCCTCAAAACCGAACATGCAACCATCAAACAACGTGCAAGAGAAGTAAAGGAACCCCCACTTGCCTTAAAGATGAACCAACAGCAACACACGGCGGCGTAGGACGGTCGGACTAGGCGGACGACGGCGAACACGGCGGCGGCAACTCTCGGCTCCACCTCCTCCCTCTCGGTCTCTCCTCTCCTCCGCTCAAATCTCTCTCTCTCTCACTTCTCTTGGACCAAAATGAAGAAAACCGGCCACTCTCTCTCCAAATCCCCTCTTTTTATACTCCCCAGGCTCATCATAGGTAATGATTGATCCACCACACCTATGGCCAATGCATGCTCTTTACTTTATGCCACTTGTCACACTAATTTTTGAATTGATTTGGGCTTGGGCTTGGGCTTAGGCCCAACCGGCCACTCCCTTTTGGGCTGGTCGAAAATCCTTCTTGGGCCCAATGGGCCGACTAGCTTGGCCCACCAAGCTCTAGGCTAATGGGTCCAAGGCCCATTTAGAAAATAACCCTATTTTTCTCTTCTTTTTTTTTTTTGAATTCCTTTTAATTAATATTTCTAAATTCAAATTTCATCTTGGCCAAAGTCTTGGGATATTTTTAATCATTGAAATTTAAATCATATGGCCAAGCATTTAAATTTAAATTTCCACAACACAAGCAAAATTCATCAAATTAAAAGACAAATTGGCTAAAGCATAAGCCATAAAATTATATCACCTAATTAAAGACATTTAACACACCTTAAGGCTCGCTTTGAATTTCCGGGATGCCACAATTCTCCCTCCTTAGAGAATTTCGTCCTCGAAATTCAAGCACTACTCGCGCCTTCTTGAAATAAATAAGGGTACTTTTCCCTCATCTCGATCCTCACTTTCCCATGTGGCTTCCTCCACATCATGATGTCGCCATAACACCTTAACCAATGGGATCTTTTTGGTCCTAAGAATTTGCTCCTTTCGATCTAGTATCTGCACAGGCTCTTCAATATACCTCACTTTCTCATCCATTTTGATGGCTCCATGATCGAGTATGTGACCAGAATCCGGCTGGTACTTCCTCAACATCGATACATGAAACACATCGTGCAGATTTCCTAACTTAGGAGGTAATGCTAAACGATAAGCCACATCTCCTATTTTCTCAAGAATTTCAAAAGGTCCTACAAATCTAGGGCTTAACTTACCCTTCTTCCCAAATCGAGATATTCCTTTCATTGGAGATACCTTAAGGAATACATGGTCTCCTATACCAAATTCCAAAGGCCTCCTACGTCTATCAGCGTAATCTTTCTGTCTACTCTGAGCTGTTCTAAGCCTTTCCCTGATAATATCAACAGCCTCAGTGGTAACTTGTACTAATTCAGGTCCTGTCAATTTCCTTTCACCTACTTCACTCCAACAAACAGGAGTCCTACATCTCCTTCCATATAATGCTTCATAAGGAGCCATGCCTATACTTTTCTGAAAACTATTATTATAGGCAAACTCTACCAAATGCAATCTTTCATCCCAATTTCCTTTGAAATCAATTACACAAGCCCTTAACATATCCTCTAATATCTGGATTACTCTTTCTGATTGACCATCTGTCTGGGGATGAAAAGCAGTACTAAACTGAAGCTTAGATCCTAACGCAATTTGAAGACTTTTCCAAAAATTCGAAGTAAACCTCGGGTCTCGATCTGAAGTAATGGTTACTGGAACACCATGTAAGCGTACCACTTGACTTACATACATGTCCGCATACTTATCCATTGGGTAATCCATACGAATCGCTAAGAAATGTGCCGACTTAGTCAATCGATCCACTATAACCCAAATTGAATCGTGACTACTTGATGTCCTTGGCAATCCTTGCACAAAGTCCATCGTTATATGTTCCCATTTCCATTCAGGAATGTCTAATGGTCTCAAAAGTCCTGCGGGTTTTCGATGCTCTGCTTTTACTTGCTGACATGTCAAACATTGAGAAACATACTTAGCCAGATCCGCCTTCATACCATTCCACCAAAATTGCCGACGCAAATTTCGTACATCTTTGTACTTCCTGGGTGGATACTATAATTACTCTTATGTGCCTCCGACAGAATTTCCTTCCTTAATTCCTCATTGTCGGGAACACAAAGTCGTCCTTGACATCTTACTATTCCACCATCAGAGATCTGAAATTCTGATCTTTTCCCTAAAGATACAGCATCCTTCACTTTCAAAATCTCTGGGTCAGATTCTTGCAGAATTTTAATTTTCTGGATAATCTCTGGCTCAATCCTTAATGCACTAAGCATACCAGTAAGATAATCCACTTCCAATTTAAATTCGGAATTTGCCACAGATTCTAACAATTCCCATTCCGCTATTCTCAAACTAGCTACCTCTATAGCTGACTTTCGACTAAGAGCATCTGCTACTCTATTCGCTTTTCCTGGATGATATTTTATTTCACAGTCATAATCCTTCAACAACTCCATCCACCTCCTTTGTCTCATGTTCAACTCCTTTTGTGAGAACAGGTACTTCAAACTCTTATGATCCGTATAGATCTCAAACTTTTCCCCATACAAATAGTGTCTCCATATCTTCAAGGCAAACACTATAGCTGCTAGCTCTAAATCATGCGTCGGGTAATTTAGCTCATGAGGTTTCAATTGTCTGGATGCATAGGCTACCACCTTGCCATGCTGCATCAACACACATCCTAGTCCTTTGTGAGATGCATCACTATACACCGTGAAACCATCGGTCCAGGTATAGTCGAATTGAGCCGAAGTCAATTTCCTTTTGAGCTCCCGAAAACTCCTTTCACATTCTCCATTCCACTCAAACTTCACATTCTTTCGGGTCAACTTAGTTAAAGGTCCTGCTAGCCTTGAAAATCCTTCAATGAATCTTCTGTAATAACCGGCCAGTCCTAAGAAACTTCGTATCTCGCAGGTGTCGTTGGTCTCGGCCAATTTACTACCATTTCAACTTTTGCCGGGTCTACCCAATTCCTTTTCCCGACACCACATGTCCTAAAAAATACTATCCGATCCAACCAGAATTCACACTTACGAACTTAGCATACAACTTATGCTCTCTCAGAGTCTGCAAAACTACTCTCAAATGCTGCTCATGCTCTTTAGGCCCTTTCGAATACACCAGAATATCATCAATAAAGACAATCACAAATTGGTCCAAGTAAGGCTGAAATATTCTATTCATCAAATCCATAAATGCAGCAGGGGCGTTAGTCAATCCAAATGGCATAACAAGGAACTCATAATGTCCATAACGAGTTCTAAACGCAGTCTTAGGAATGTCCTCCTTCTTAATTCTTAACTGATGGTATCCCGATCTCAAATCAATCTTAGAAAAGACCGAACTTCCCTGAAGTTGATCAAATAAATCATCAATTCTAGGCAAAGGATACTTATTTTTAATAGTCACCTGATTCAACTGCCTATAGTCAATACACAAGCGCATTGACCCATCTTTCTTTTTCACAAACAAGACCGGTGCACCCCAAGGTGAAGCACTTGGTCTAATAAATCCTTTATCAAGCAATTCCTGCAATTGCACTTTCAACTCCTTCAATTCAACTAAAGCCATCCTATATGGAGCTTTTGATATTGGTCCTGTTCCAGGTATTAATTCAATTTCAAATTCAATCTCCCGCTCTGGCGGCAATCCAGGCAATTCCTCAGGAAATACATCTTGAAATTCGTTAACTACACGAACTTCCTCAAGATTAGGCTCCTCCCTGGCATAATCTCTAACTATGGCTAGGTACCCTTGACATCCTTCGTCAAGTAACTTACATGCTTCTACTTTTTGAAATAAGAGTTACAGAAAATGGGTTTGACCTCCTAGAAATTCACAACTAGACCGATCGGGTAAAACAAATTGCACCACTCTTCTATAACAATCCATTCTAGCCCGATACTTACGAAGCCAATCCATTCCTATAATAACATCAAAATCATACATAGCCATTACAACCAAGTCTATTTCCATGTCCTTTCCTCCCATTGAGATCTTACAATTTTCACACACCAAATGTAGACAATACCATATCCTTTAAAGGCGTGGAAACACAAAGAGGCATCTCAAGAGGCATAACTTCTATCTTATTCAAACATCTATATCTTTCGTACACAAACGAATGCGTTGCACCCGTGTCAAACAATGCATATGCCTTTTCACCATTAATAAGAATCGTACCTGAGATAACATTTTTGGAAGCTTCCGCTTCCTCCTGGGTGATCGCATACACCCTTCCTTGTGCAGGTGGTCTCTGAGGATTTCCTTGCGGATTTGACCTAACAAAGCACTCGATATCCCCCGTCGCACCGAGCCAACACTCACTTGCGACCTCTCTCGCGGGCAATTCCTCCTAAGATGACCTACTTGTCCACAGCCAAAACATTTCTGTTGTCCAGGCTGATAGGGTGCTTTCCCTATGTTTAGACCACTCCTTGCTCCTCTAAAATTTCCAAAATTTCCCTTCTTCTTCACATTCCAGGTCTGACCTTGACCAGAATAAGGCCTCTTCCCCTTTTTCACATCACTAAAATTCACCGGTTTCTTAAATTCAGACTTCTCCCTCAACAGCTCCTGTTCCACTAATTGCGCCCTTTCATAAATCTCATTATAATCTCTTATGTTCAAAGGCACCAGTTGCTTTCTAATGTCAGTCCTCAGCCCTTTCAGGAATCTCTTAGCCTTCTCCTCCTGATCCTCAATCAATCTAGGAGCATATCTAGACAATTCAGAAAATCTAGCCTCATACTGATCTACAAATAACCCTTTTGTTCTAGCTGAACAAATTCAGAAATCTTCCTATCCTTAGCACGCCGAGAAATGCTTCCTATTAAAGGCCCTAACAAACTCCTCCCAATTAACATCAGTACCTGGTGGAAAGATTATATCCTTCGAAGCTCTCCACCAAAACTTCGCATTTCCCTCCAATTGATACTCTGCTAAAACTATTTTCTCAGCATTAGTGCAGTCTAACAGCCGGAAAATTCTCTCCATTCCATCAATCCATTGCTCTGCCTCCTCAGGACTTCCCATTCCATTAAACTTAAGTGGCTTCAGCTTCAAAAACTGCTCCACTAGTCCTTGAGTACGGCGTTCGCTCCGGCCGTTGCCGCGCCCGCCTCTCCATCGATTTCCAATATTGGCTAATGCCCGCAGGATATCTTCCATTCGGGGTTCAGCCCTTGCGCGAGGCTTCAGCCCTCGATGGATGAGCACTTCCAGCTCGCACCATAACTCTCCCCGCAATTTCCAAGCATTGCCTCAGAATAATCCGAGACTTACCGCCTCCACTCAAAGCAAGCACTACTATCATATAAGTAACATATACATGTTACTGGAAATTCAAGACAGACTATCGGGATCTACGAGTGAATACCCATCACCCGTTATTCAATTATTTCATTTTACATCCTATGGTGTGCATTGTCATCATGTTCCTCAATTTCCAAATGAGGCTCCTTATCACTCCAATGAACCATTCGCTCTGATACCAAAAAGGGCGGCTGTGACACCCCGAACCCTTCGCAGGTCGTCGCCAGCGCCGGTGTTACATCTTTTACCATCTCTATCTCTTGGCTAAATTAAGCCTTGCCAGATTACAGACATTTTTTTTTTTTTAAACGGTCCCATGCGCGACTCATAGCGGAAGCAAATAAATATCACCATCCATCTCCCCTCTATCCCATGATACAAATACACACCGACTAAACACCACGATTTTATAAATGTTGTTGACGCTTTGCTTACATACATACATATAGCGAGATGGGGTTTTTCCTTGGGTCGGTACAAAAGAAATGTAAAAGGGTAAGGACTCTGCCATGTCCTTCCTAAAGTCTCAAAAAGGAACTCCGACCTCTAACATCATATGAGCACAAAAACCCTCCCATCACGAGCGTCAACTATCTATACCAAAAAGCGGTCTAGCTCCTACTCCTCACGTGCGATCTCACACCCATCCCGGTAAGGCGTCGGGTGGTGGCGGCGCAGATCCCCGCATCACTCCATCCCGTCGTATGTGCACGGACAAAAACTCTTGTATGACAGGGGCCCCGACCAGGCCGATATCATACATGACTAAGCATCGTACTCGGATAAAAGTCAATCCGGGTACCGAGGGACAATCTATCTCGATCATCTCCACCTCGACGTCGACGGAATACCGTAAACACGCCACGCGAAACAAAGAGAGGCGCGGCATAGTGCTAATCTGAAATGTTATCCCCAAAAGGGGTGAGTACAACCACTCGCGAGATAGGAAATCCAATAACAACTCAGTGCACCATGCATACCATCATACAATTCAGGCATCACTTACCTTTTTGATGACAAGCGTATTCATGCATCATCATAGCATACATATCATCATTAACCATGCATCACCATGCATATCACATCATATCATCATTGGCCATGCATCACCATGCATATCACATCATCATTAACCATGCATCACCATGCATATCACATCATATCATCATTGGCCATGCATCACCATGCATATCACATCATCATTAACCATGCATCACCATGCATATCACATCATATCATCATTGGCCATGCATCACCATGCATATCACATCATCATTAACCATGCATCACCATGCATATCACATCATATCATCATTGGCCATTTTTATTTATCAATTGATCCCCACATTATCTTTTCTCAAATCATCAAATTCACCATCATCACCATCCATCATAGATCAATTTCCATTTTCATTTAAACCTCCGATCTTTTCTCAAATATCATTATCAATCCTTCGGGCGAAATCAATCTCCTCCGACAGATTCCATGATCAATTTGATCATCACCCTTCGGCGAAACCTCCGACGGGTTCCCGCATTCCAGCCATCTCATGGCCACCGGGCTTCCTACCCCCCACATTCCGGGCATCTCGCACCTCAACTAGCATCACGAGGAACCTCCCTTCGGGTAAAACCTCCGACAGGACTTCCGGTCTTTACCCTTCTAACCGGGATCTCGCACCTAATCCTGGCATCGCGAGTCACTTCCGGCATGTATCCGAGATACAACCGGACTTCCGGCCCCCCACATTCCGGGCATCCTGAAACTCCCAGGGAATCTCTGGAATTACGCCCCCAGGCCACCAGACAACATCCTCCACCACAACCTCTTACTCACATACCATTTTCCACTTTTATCATTCTTTTCATCTTGTTATTTCATGGCATATGATTTACATACATGCATCACAATTCATGATCATTCATACATCAATGCCATATAACAATACATCCTAATTCATGATCATACATGCATCAATGTCATATAGCAATGCATCATAATTCATGATCATTCATACATCAATGCCATATAACAATACATCCTAATTCATGATCATACATGCATCAATGTCATATAGCAATGCATCATAATTCAATAGGACTCATGGCCAATAAAATAATCCCCTTTTTTATTTTATTATTATTTTATTATTTTATTATTTTATTATTTTATTATTTTATTTTCATAAATAAATATTATATTTAATATTTATGATTTTCCAAAAATCATAATCTTCAATCAATCCTTAAACCAACAATTAGAATCGAATTTCACGTAAAATCCATGGCTAATTCGCATTTTACATAATTTCCCAAATTTCCACAAAACACACACAACATTCGGATCATGGCCAGATTGCACAGTTTTCGAATTAATTCAATTAAAATACTCATATGACCTCCGAAAATTCCCAAATTTTACAGGATGATAGCCAACATATTTTCGTGCATTTTTCATGAAGAACTTTAAGCCAAATTCTTTATAGATTAATTTATATAACTCCACGAAGCTTCTGGAACCTCTACCGTTTAGTCCAGAACGTACATCACCGAAAAACTTAGGTTTGACCCATCAAATCTCTTTCGTTTCTTCTGAAATTCGAGTATGTTAGGTAACAATGTGTTCTTTACAATTTTCATGAAGGGATTTAGGTCAAATAACCAGATTATGGTCACCATTTTAACCCATGAAGTCTCGGGTGTCTCGGTACACCTCACCAGAATCAACCATCTCCAAGATCTAACCGATTCACCAAGTTATACTTGTTCTTTTTGCCTCATATTCGAGTATGTTGTAGCTTAGGGTGTTTCCTACAACTTTCAAGAAGACAACAAGGTGAGATCTCCAACCGAAATCAACATGCAACCAAGAAATCAACAAAAGGTCAGTAGGAAATTCGCAGATCTGAAGTCTCCGTATAACAAAGCTTTTGACCCCACATATCACCATCGTTTTCCATGAAATTCGAGTATGTCATACTACAAGATGTTAGCTTCAACTTCCATGAAGACACCGAAGCCAAAATCGCACTCCAAGTACACATGCAAGCTCGAATAAGAAACTGTCTACCACCAACCGAACGGAAACAGCCACATAACATGAACACATTCAACCCTTACCTCGGTATTTCGCCCAAATCACCCTTAAAACCGAACATGCAACCATCAAAACAACATGCAAGAGAAGTAAAGGAACCCCCACTTGCCTCAAAGATGAACCAACAGCAACACACGGCGGCGTAGGACGGTCGGACTAGGCGGACGTACGGCGAACGGGCGGCGGGAACTCTCGGCTCCACCTCCTCCCTCTCGGTCTCTCCTCTCCCTTTCTCTCGAAATCTCTCTCTCTCTCTCACTTCTCTTGGACGAAAATGGAGAAGCAACCGGCCACTCTCTCTCCAAATCCCCTTTTTATACTCCCCTAGGCTCATCATAGGTAATGATTGATCCACCACACCTATGGCCAATGCATGCTCTTTACTTTATGCCACTTGTCACACTAATTTTTGAATTGATTTGGGCTTGGGCTTGGGCTTAGGCCCAACCGGCCACTCCCCTTTGGGCTGGTCGAAAATCCTTCTTGGGCCCAATGGGCCGACTAGCTTGGCCCACCAAGCTCTAGGCTAATGGGTCCAAGGCCCATTTAGAAAATAACCCTATTTTTCTCTTCTTTTTTTTTTTTTTTGAATTCCTTTTAATTAATATTTCTAAATTCAAATTTCATCTTGGCCAAAGTCTTGGGATATTTTTAATCATTGAAATTTAAATCATATGGCCAAGCATTTAAATTTAAATTTCCACAACACAAGCAAAATTCATCAAATTAAAAGACAAATTAGCCAAAGCATAAGCCATAAAATTCTATCACCTAATTAAAGACATTTAACACACCTTAAGGCTCAGCTTTGAATTTCCGGGATGCCACAGGCCGCCCTCACTCGATCAAGCCAAGGGCTGCCGCTCGCTGGGGGTCGCCCTAGCGGGCGGTGACCCTTGGCCCGACCAAGCGAGGACCGCTGACCCTCGCCGAATTTGGGCAAAGGCCGCAAGCCCTCGCCATTGGCCAGAGATCTGGGGAGGGTCGTAGCCCTTGCTCGGCCGGGCCAAGGGCCGCCGCCCATTAGGCCACCCCTGGCGGGCAAAGGCCCTTGGCCCGGTCAGGCGAGGGCCGCCGACCCTCGTTGGATCTGGGCGGGGGCTGTGACCCTCACCCCAAATCGGGGTGAGGGCTTGTGAGCCCTTGCCGCCGATTGGCCGCGGTCGCCGGCCCCTGGCAAGGGCCCGGCGATCTCAGCCGACCCTCCCCCTGTTGTTGTCGGCCCTTCCCGGTGGTGGCGGGACGGCGGCGGCGGTGGTGGCTGAGGGCTGATCCCTCACCTCCTCCCCTCCTTTCCTTTTTTTTTTAAAATTATTATTTTTTAAATTAAATTAAATTAAATTATTTATTACTTTTTTACCACGTCAACCCAAAACAACGTCGTTTTTGTATTATTTGACCACGTCAGCGTGTAAAACGGCGTCGTTTTAGTGCGCTTCGCAGGAAAAATGCCAT
The DNA here is from genome assembly GCA_017140395.1 of Eucalyptus lansdowneana. Classification (NCBI taxonomy): domain Eukaryota; kingdom Viridiplantae; phylum Streptophyta; class Magnoliopsida; order Myrtales; family Myrtaceae; genus Eucalyptus; species Eucalyptus lansdowneana. Next base: position 8,035,954 of record CM029490.1, read on the forward strand.
GTCGGCATTTTGGCCGAAGTGGCACTCAAGCGATCCGTTTTTCTTCGAATGTGGCACTTAAGTGTACCTTTTGTAAGTTATGGCACTTAAGTGTCCATTTGGATAAAGTTATAGCACTTGAAGTGTTCTTTTACTAGTCGTTCTCTGCACGAAAGGCGTTGAATTGAAGCAGATGCACAATATTATGGGCTCTATGTCGCGCATCAAGATAGGGCATCTCAAATAGTACGTCTGTTGCTCTTTTTTTTTTTGGGGGGGGGTGCATCTTCTTTCTTTTCTCTTGCATGTTAGTTCAAAATCTCCTTTCATTACGATTTCTCTGATGGGTTTTATGTTCTTGCTTACTCTGTTTTTTCTGATAATTTTTCTGACCAGTCACCAATGCCAACCGGTCAATGCCGAGATTTATCCGAATAAATTTCCAGCCAATGTAAGTGTATCGCCAACAAAGTCCATCTAGTGTTTGTTCTCTGTTTTTGTGATCATCGATTCCTGTTTCTGTATGGAATAAGTTTACAGTTGTCTTGCTTCACTTAAGTTAGATGTATATGCATCGACAATGTGATCTGTATAGCATGCTTTTCTTTGCTCAATCCATGTCATCTTATGCGCTTAATATGTGTCACATGTATCGTCAGACATTTGCATCTATTTCCAACTCTTGATGGAAATATCTATCAAACTTCTTAGAAAGAGCATGATTTACTGGTTTGCTGATTGTGTATACATTGTTGATAAAATTGATAGTACCTCAATTCGATAATTTGGAAAGGTGGATGTGCTTTGTTGTATATATCATTTTCCATGTGGTTTCTTGATTCTTCTTAAAGTACGACTGTTGTACTTTAAATCTCACCTCTACCTAAGAATACATATTACGAAGTTGGTTTCCTATTCTTTGTGCAAGTAGAATATTCTTTCAGGGGTTTTGGATTTGGGGCGACCGGAAGCTGTGATTTACTATGGAATTATTTTTGTTGTCGAGGCCTAGAGAAAAGCTTACTTATAAATTTAATTCGAAATGCAGAAGAAAAAATTTACTGAAGAATCTCTGAACAAGCCAACAGATCCCCTGACGAAAGATACTTCTAGTGACTTGTTGAATAACAGTGGTATGTCACATTTTTTGAACATGTTATTTTCAATTACATACGCACTTTTGAATGACGGATGTGTTGAAATAAAGAGGTGTGGCACTTCTCTTTTCCTGCAAGTGCTTTGGATTGTATTAAAATGCAGACTACCTTTGTGGAAGTAGACCTGACTTTTGGAAAGTAACTTTTTCCATCTGATGGATGTTTCTGCAAGTTTTCTGCTTACATTTCCGTGTCTTTCCATCATGTTTGTGGATTTTATCTATCCTTCTATACTTTTTAGGAAATTGTGCAACCTTCTGCCATGATTCTAACTAATGCGGTGCTCACCACTCAACATCACTTTGATCTTGCCATGGAATTATTAGGAAAAAAAATTCCTTACCCCATTGATTCATGGTAGGGATAACAACCTTATAGAGTGGTTTACTTTACAAAGATATCTTATAAATCCTTATTCATTACCCAAAAATAAAAATTGAAAACCAAGGGTATTCTTCGGATTCTTGATGTTTGTTATAAGGTTACCTAACCAAAGAACGAGATGTTTCCACTCGAGTTGGGGTTTTCCCGCTTGACCAGTTGCCTGGTTGGATTGATAGGATTACGTTCCTTATTTTAATGTACTGGTGCCTGCGTCTCCCAATTCCCTCAAATTTTTTTCTTCGTGATAGAGGAAATACGAGGGTGACATTGCGGGGTCTCCCACTTCAAGACAGATCACCTACTGTTTCTTCCCTTTAAAGCCTTTTAGGGACTTGCTTAGGTCCAAATTTCCTTAGTAATATCAATAGACTTTTATTTAGTGCTTGAGAAAAGTTCACTCACTTTAATACTTAATCAAGAATCTCAAGTAATAATACCCGATTATAGTCTCATCACGTCATTTTTGTACTACTTTTCTAAGTTAGATATTGCATCTCCGTATACCTTGAACAATAAAATATTCATTTACAGTGTGTGGACCAAATTCTATACCCCTAGGTTTTAGAAGTATCATTGTAGTATTTGGTTCATTTATGGGCTGTTTGTTTAAACTTTTTTTTGTTCCCCGGAACAGATTTGGAATAGAAACAAGAAGTAGAAAAAACTTGTTTCTTGTTCTTGGGAACAATTCTGAGAAACACTTCTTCTTTTTTTCTCATTTTTCTTCTTCTTTTTCTTCTTCTTTTTTCTTTGGCTGGTCGCTAGCCTTGGCTATGGCTGGCGACCGGCCGTCGAGGGCCGGCGACCTCGCCGGAGCGTTGTCGGCCCCCGGCGAGACTTGGCCTTGCCTTGGCTTGGCCAACTCAAGCTCGCCTAGATCCGACGAGGCCGAGCTCACCGAGCTCGCCCCACCAAGGCGAGGCCACCAACCCTCGTCGACCCCGCTGGCCATAGCCGAGGCTAGTGACCAGCCAAAAGGAAGAAAGAAAGAAAAAAGAATAAAGAATAAAGAAAAAAAAGGAAAAATAAAAATAAAAATATTAAAATATTAAAAGAAACAAAAAAATTATACAAGTTTACCAAACGTGTTTCTATTCTTTTTATTCTAGGAATAGAAATTTTGTGTAGTTACCAAACACATTATTCTGTTAAAAAATTGTTCATTGGAACAGAAATAATTTTTTTTTTTTTTTTATTTCTGTTCTTGGGAACAATTTTTGAACAAAAATGTTACCAAACGCGCCATAAACTGCCTCCTTGATATTCCAACCCACCACATGACTGATGTCGTTCATGAAGCTTATGTTGGTGACACTCAGAAACACACGAGTACGACAAACCCACTTGTAGAGCTTCTGTCACATGCACTTCACCGCTTGGCATGCTTATTGCTCTATAAAGTACAAATGTCTTACAAAAAAGAGATAAAAGTATTGCCATGCCCCCAACGCCTTTGAAAGAGCAAGGTAGACATATTCTTTCCCAGCCCCAACGACAACAAGGGTCTTGGGTTTGCTTTTTGAGGAAGTCATTAGAAATTCTGACGACATAACTTGGCACATCTTCTTTGGAAGGGAATCTGAAAAGGACCAATCTAAACAAACACTCGGCATAAACAAGTTGTCCAGGTAAAGCACGTCAACTCATTAGTTTGCGAGAAGAGAGCAAGTTTGCATTGCAACGGTTTTGAGGGTCTAGGGTCTCCTATGTGCAAGTAGCATAGACCAATCGACGGATGAAAGTGAATAAAACTTGCACTTGTACAATGATTAGCTTCTAATAGTGGGATTCTTAACTTTAACTATATGATGGTCTTTGTCACTATGGATTGAATGAGCCAAGTAATGAAAGGGGTGCAATGAATAGGGCCGTGGGACCATCCCTTGCTAAGGCCACCATAGTGATCAGCATGAAAATGTGGGAGAGAATATGGCGAACATCCTTCAACACAACCTTAGCGGAGCGAGTGCATCAACGGTGAATGGCATCCCTGAGAAAAGATCAAAAATTGTCCGCACGAGCCATTATTTCCCAAAAATTAGTTTGAGGAACGATCAATACGGGTGTGTAAGTACCCATTAACAAACCAAAACCACAGAATGTGCATCCATCACCATTAGGTGAAAAGAAGGAATTATGAAGCACCAAGAAAGTCCCGACCTGGAATCTTTATTGTAGAAGGGCCAAAGCTCCAACATTACTCCCCCCCATTCAACGTCCTTAACCTCTCATCGCGGAAGCCAGCTCCAGCTCCAATGAAGCAATCACCCCTCCTCCACCTTCGACCCCTTTCCTCTTTAATCCCACATCTGGAGAAGAGCCCCCAGAATCTTGCTCAGCTTTGTGGCCAGATCTTCAGCGTTACGGCTCCTACTTCCGCCATGGGTGTAGGTCAAGGAAGACCGGGACGAACATGGAGGCGGCAATGGAAGCAGCCACGACGGCACTCGGCAAGTGATGCATCACCTTCGCTCGCCATGGTCGCCGTTGTGGCTACTCCGCTACGGCTTCCGTGTTCGAGCACTGGGCTTTAGTGTTGACTTCACTGGCCAAAGAGAGATCGATGCTCCTCAACCTACAACTCACGGCAGTAGTAAGAGCCGCAACACTCGCATTTCACCTTGGATGCGTGGCACCGTTGCCGGGGATTGTTTGTTTAATACTAATTAATATTGATACCAGATAATTCTAAATTTAATCTAGCTTTCGTTTTGTTTTTATTTTTCAGGGTGTACATTAGTTTATGACACGTAGCCAACAAGAGGAACTTGTTGAGCTTGATCCAGAAATTGAGCGTACATTCAAAAGGCGACTAAGAGAACAGAAAAATCACGCTAAGATGGTAGACGGTGAGAATGAAAATCCACGTAGACTTTTAAGAGATTATGCTGCGCCAACAGTTCAAGGCACCACATCAAGTATCAGAAGACCTGCAATTCAAGCAAACAACTTTGAGATTAAGCCGTCACTTATTCAGATGCTTCAACAATCGGTGCAATTCAGTGGGCTACCAAGCGATGATCCAAATGCTCACGTTGATGCTTTTCTTGAAATCTGTGACACAATTAAATATAATGGAGTTACAGATGATGCTATTAGATTGAGATTATTTCCATTCTCTCTTAGAGACAAAGCTAAAAGTTGGCTTTCTTCTCTTCCTGCAGGATCAATTACTACATGGAATGATATGGCTCAGAAATTTCTTGGTAAGTTCTTTCCACTTGCAAAGTCTGCGAAGATGCGTAACGATATTACTAATTTTATGCGGATGGATAATGAATCATTATATGAAGCATGGGAAAGATTCAAAGAATTTCTTAGGAGATGTCCACATCACGGACTACTCGCATGGATGCAGTACAAACTTTTTATAATGGCTCTAGTGCAAATCTTCGTTTTATGATTGATGCAGCTGCAGGGGGGACTTTAAATAATAAAACACCAGAAGAAGCCCACAATTTATTAGAAGAGATGGCGTCCAATAGTTATCAGTGGCCTACTGAGAGATTACCAATGCGAAAAGTTAGCGGAGTTCATGAAGTTGATGCTTTTGCTACAATGCTGCACAATTTGAAACACTCAACAAAAAGCTAGATAATATGAGTGTTTCAACCATGAAAATTCACAATTTGACATGTGATTTTTGTGGTGGAGGATATGTTAGCACAGAGTGTTAGGTAGGTAATACTTTCAAACAACCTAGTGAAAATTCTAACTTTGTTGGGAATTTTAACAGTCGCAAGAATAATCCCTACTCCAACACATACAATCCAGGATGGCGTAATCATCCAAATTTTTCATGGAACAATCGGGAATGTGACGAGACCACCGGGATTCAAACAATCGAAGAGACAAAGTCAAATTTGGAAGACATAGTCACCAAACTTGCTAACACAACTCATGACTTCATCAAAAGCACGGATGTGAGATTTCAAAACCAAGAGGCTTCAATCAAAAATCTGGAGATGCAAGTGGGTCGCTTAGCAAGCATGATGTCGAAGGCAACAGGGTTCTTTGCCAAGCAACACGAGAAAAAAATCCAATTAAAAACATAAAGGCTATTACCCTGAGAAGTGGTAAACAAGCAGGAGAAGAAGAGATTATCGAGACAAAGAAGAGGTGATCAATAAACAATCAAAGGAGACAAGTAAGAGTAAACTTTTTCCAGATAATCCCAAGCCATATGTGCCGCCAATTCCATTCCCTCAACGACTCTAGCAGCACAAAATGGATAAGCAATTTTCTAAATTTCTTGATGTATTTAAAAAATTGCACATTAACATTCTTTTTGCAGATGCTTTAGCGCAAATGCCTAGTTATGCAAAAATTTTGAAGGAAATTTTGGCAAACAAAAGGAAACTGAGGATTATGAAACTGTGAAGTTAAATGAGGAGTGTTCAGCCATCCTACAAAACAAATTGCCTTCGAAATTAAAAGATCCAGGGAGTTTTACTATTCCTTGCACTATTGGGGATTCTTACTTTGAAAAAGCATTATGTGATTTAGGTGCAAGTATTAATCTGATGCCTTATTCTGTTTTCAAGAAATTAGGATTGGGCGAGGTAAAAGCAACCACAGTGTCACTTCAATTGGCTGATCGATCAATTAAATATCCGAGAGGTATTGTGGAAGATGTTTTGGTAAAAGTTGACAAATTTATCTTTCCTGCAGATTTCATAGTTCTTGACATGGAGGAAGATTTTGAGGTACCACTTATCTTAGGTCGACCTTTTCTAACAACAAAAGGAAGAGCTCTTATTGATGTACAACAGGGAAGTTGATCCTTAGAGTTCAAGATGATCTTATTTCATTTAATGTTTTTAAAGCAATGACATATCCATCTGATGATAATTCTTGTTTTAAAGTTGAGACAGTTGACAAGTTGGTGAATAAGGTTTTTCAGGAAAATATTTTTGAAGATCCACTTGAAGCATGTTTGATTCAACTAAGGGACAAAGATATTCATAATGAGGAGATAAAGGAGTACGCAAATTTCATGGAGGCAATTCCACCATATTCAAGGCAAAAGGCAATTAAATTTGAAGAGTTGGGACAACACATTACAAAGCCTAAACCATTAATTGAAGAGCCTCCAATTCTTGAAGTCAAACCCTTACCTTCTCATTTGAAATATGCTTATTTAGATGGAGTTTCTTCTTTACCGGTAATTATATCTTCTTCTTTAACAGATTTGATGGAGGAGAAATTGCTCAGAGTATTACAAGAGCATAAATGTGCAATTGGATGGAAAATAGCTGATATCAAGGGAATTAGTCCTTCAATGTGCATGCACAAAATTTTGATGGAGGAGCAATATAAACCCACTATCCAACCCCAGAGGCGTTTGAACCCGAAGATGCAAGAAGTAGTGAAAGCTTAGGTAATTAAGCTACTTGATGCAGGTATCATCTATCCTATCTTTGATAGTTGTTGGGTAAGTCCTGTACAAGTTGTGCCAAAGAAAGGTGGTATGAATGTTCAAAAAAACGACAACAATGAATGGATTCCAACTAGAACAGTTACTGGGTGGCGTGTGTGTATGGATTACAGAAAATTAAATGATGCCACTAGAAAAGATCACTTTCCTTTACCATTTATTGATCAGATGTTAGAAAGACTTGCAGGATATGAATTTTATTGCTTTCTGGATGGATATTCAGGGTATAATCAGATTCCTATTACACCAGAAGATCAAGAGAAAACTACTTTTACTTGTCCCTATGGTACTTTTGCTTTTAGAAGAATGCCCTTTGGTCTTTGTAATGCACCGGCTACTTTTCAAAGATGCATGATGGCTATTTTCTCTGATATGGTTGAAAAATATATTGAGATTTTCATGGATGATTTTTCCGTTTTTGGCCTATCATTTGATTCTTGTTTAAATAATTTGGCTTTGGTCTTACAAAGATGTGAGGAGACTAACCTTGTTTTGAATTGGGAGAAGTGTCACTTTATGGTGCAGGAAGGAATAGTGCTCGGGCATAAAATTTCTCGAAACGGAATAGAAGTCGATCGAGCCAAAGTGGAGGTCATTGCAAAATTACCTCCGCCAACATCTGTGAAACTTGTCAGAGGATTTTTGGGACATGTAGGATTTTACAGGCGATTTATAAAAGATTTTTCAAAAATTGCTAAACCTTTTTCTAATCTTTTGGAAAAAGATGCTCATTTTAATTTTTCTGTTTGTTGGGAATAACGGATCCCCGAAAAACGGATTCGACACTAAATCGAACCCCTAAATCAATGCGGAAGCGAAGCCCGGGAAAATCACGTATCATCGATCCTAAAGCACACCACGGATTCGAGCGTACCTTGTTAGCCACAGATTAGACACTGATGTCGAAGATCGAGGAAGAAATTCTGATCCGATGATGCCAATTTGCCTTGAAGGGAAGACGGTGTCGCCGTAAGCGTTTTTCTTCTTTTTCTTGGAGGGAGAGAGGGAGAGGAATGTACGTACGTTCTTATGCCAAATGGTGCATTCTCCCTCTCTCTCCTCCCTTTATATACGTTCCTCCAAAAAGGAATCGTACCCCTTCATCCATGGGCCCTAATCTAGTGGGCCGGGCTTTTAGGCCCAACATGGGCGGACGGGCCAACTCAGGCCCATCAATAAAGAAAAAATCCATCATCTCCCACTCGCACATGGTGGTCCAAAACCAACATGGGCAGACATTCCCTACTCAGCCCCATCAGAGAAAAATCCATCATAGACTCTCACTTAACATGGTGGGCCGAACATAATCCTCTTTTCCTCTCTTCAACATTCATACCGGTGAATAATCCGTGCGACCAGCATACTTTGAGAGCTCGTTGCTATACATCTATTAGGAATATATAGCAGCTCATAATGGGCATCACATCTTGAGTAGATTTAGTATGCAGTACCCTAGATCGATCGATCACATTTATATCTCTCTTGATTTCTTTTAAACAATGATATATATATATATATATATATTGTATTCACAATTATGATTATCCCAAAGACAGTCATAATTGGTTAACCGGTGAATACAAAACTACAATGTGATTCTCCAAAATCGATCTTCCTCTTTCCTACAAACTCTCAATTTCAGTTCAGCTTGCTTTTCTAGAAATGCCCCATTAGATCGAATCAAACTCATGACCATTGGCAACATCCTAAGATAGCAAACACTAAATAGAAATCTTGAGAATAAGTAAGAGTCATGAGGGGACTAAAACTGAGAAACCCTATTCCTCAAGAGTCTCACACGGCATAAAAGTTGAGATAAAACTTTTGCCACTCTTATTGGTCGTCTCATGCATACGTAGTATGAAATACGTATTACGGTATTAACTCCTTTCCCATGGAGCGTATGTCTACACCTTTCAATACCGTACAGATGATAGTTCGTACATACCCAATGTCTAACTTGAGTTCACGTATCTACTCTTTCACAAAATTCATCAGAACTCACATATGGCATCTTAGATAGATAAAGTAAAATATGTGAGGTATTTTACTTTTGAACATAGTAAGTATTATATCCTCATCTTAACACCTAGTTAAGGTGACATACGTGTTTTAAGCTTGAGCTCTCGATTATCACCTAGATAATAAGCTTAAAAACAGTCTCATCTCTATTTATCACACAGTAAATATAGGCGATTACCTGTGTGAGTGGGTTAATCTTATATCTGTCCGACATACTTCTCAACTTAAAGTAATGCACTAAACATTAAGATACATAAAGATCAAACAAAGATTCATAGGCATTAATGATGAAAACACAAATTCATCAAATGTGAACACTTAGGGAAATTACAATATTCAGTACATTAGCATCTACGCAATCCTAGAGATTTCATATAGCCACAAGACACATCTCTAGGTATTGGCTTTGTCATAGGATCTGCTACTATTCTATGCGTAGTATGTACTATAAGTTCACATCTTTTTGTGCAACCATATCCTTGACAAGATTATACTTGGTATCTATATGTTTGGTCTTGCCATGATATTTTGGATCTTTGGTATACGCTTTTGCTGCTTGGCTATCACAGTTAACCAACAATTAATCTGCAGCACTTCAAATAACACCTAAATGATCCAAAAAATCTCTTAAGCTAAACACTTTCTTACACTGCTGCTGATAATGCCACGAACTCAACTTACATCGTGGACAAGGCTATACACTTTTGTTCCTTACTGCTCCAACATATGGTGCCATTATTCGGTAAGAAAACAAAGCCAGAGGTAGATTTTCTTTCATCTAAACCTCCTCCCCAATCAGTATCAGAATAGCCTTTGAGTCGCAGATCCTTTCCTTAATGACTCAGCGTATAATCAGCAGTTCCCTTTAGATACTTTAGTATTCTTTTAACGGCTTTCCATTGTGCTGGACCTGGATTGAATTGGTATCTACTCACCATTCCAACTGCAAAACATATGTCAGGTCTTGTACACATCATAAAGTACATCAAGCTCCCAACAGCACTAGCATAAGGAACATATTTCGTTTGTTCCTTCTCTTGTGGAGTCCTTGGACACAGTTTATGGTTCAATCCTTCACCTTTTGCAATAGGAGTGTCTATGGGTTTACAATCCCATATCCTTCAATTTAAAATTGGAAGACAACCAACTTTTGACAGTATTGACAAACTCCATATTACTTCCGGCAATTAGTATATCATCAACATATAATGATATGATCACAAATTGATCATTAGATATTTTGATATATACACAATGATCATCATCTATCATTGTAAAGTCATATGCCATTATGGCATTATGAAAAACGTATATATCATTGTCTTGACGAATGCTTAAGGCCATATATCGACTCCCAAAGTCGACATACCTTTTCTTCTTGGCCTTTCACTATGAAACCAGCAGGTTGTTCCATATATGTTCCTTCCTCTAATTCTCCATTGAGGAAAGCAGTCTTTACATCCATTTGATATAACTCAAGATCCATACTAGTCACTATTGCCAGAATAATGCGAATCAAGGTAAATCTCACTACAGGAGAAAATGTATCTTCATAAACAGTTTCTTCCTGTTGATTATACCCCTTCGCCACAAGGCGAGCCTTATGCCTTTCTATCGAGCCATCAGCCTTTCGCTTTATTTTGAGAACCCACTTGTTCCCAATAGCTTTGTGTCCTTTTGGAAGATCAACCAGTTCTCAGACTTTGGTTTGATTTCATTGACTCCATTTCCTCTTTCATTGCATGAATCCATTTTTCCTTATTAGGGCAATTTAAAGCCTCATTAATATTTCTTGGCTCATCCTCATCTAGTGGAGCAACCATAAAAGTTTCCCTTTCAATGTCAAAACATCGATGGGGAATACTTTGGCGACTTGTTCACCGTATGGGAGATTGTACACTTAGCACATCATTCCCCATCATGCTCCCACTTGGATTAGGTAATGATGATGTCGTCACATCAGGTGGTTGCAATTGAGAATGAGTTGAATTCAATTCATCACATCTCATATTACTCCCACTTGGACAAACTCCACTGACATCATTATCTTGATCCAAGGTTTCAAATAGGGAGTTATTTTCTGTTATTTCGCCCCTTTTAGGAAATTCATCCACTAAGGATGTGACATCCCGTGATTCAAATTCAGTTATACTCCCACTTTCTTGCTCACCTATGAACACATACCCTTTTGAGTGTTCGCAGTATCTCATGAAAATACTCTTATTTTCTTTGGGACCCAATTTCCCAAACTTGTGAGAGGACTCATAAATATAGGCAGCACAACCCCATGGCTTAAGAAAACTTAAGTCCGATTTTCTAACTATCCATAACTCACATGAAATGGAAATAACTAATTTGGAAGGCATCTGGTTAAGTATATTGGCAGCAGTTAACAACGCATCACTCCAAAAAGTGATAAGTAAGTTAGCATGCGCCATCTTGGACCTAACCATTCTAGTAGGGTTCTGTTTATTCTCTTTGCAACACCATTTTGTTGAAGAGTATATGGAATAGACAACTATCTTTCTATTCCTTTTTCATCACATAATTTTCTGAACTTATCAGATAAATATTCTCAACCTCGATCGGATCTAAATACCTTTATTTTCCTATCTAATTGATTTTTTGCCAGGTTCATAAACCTTCTGAAACAACTTATACTTCAGATTTATGAGAAATCAAATAGACATATCCGACTCGAGTATAATCATCTATAAAAAAGTGATGAAATAAACAACCCCTTGCTTTCCTCTCACATTCATTGAACCACGTACGCCCAAATGGATTAAATGTAGAGGAAATTCAGCTCTTTTACCTTTTCCAAATGGTTTCCTTGTCATTTTCCCTACTAGACAATGCTCACTTATGGACAAATCGACTTTTTCAATATTGCCCAACAAGCCCTCTTTGGCTAGTCTATTCATATGTTGTTGTTGGCCCATATGACCAAGTCTAGTATGCCACCATATTCACATCATTATCATATAAGGTAGAAGACGTGAAACAATGGAATAACATATTGACATCATCACAGTCAACATTTAGTATAATAAAACCATTCAGTAAGTGACCACAACCATAGTAGTTTGTATCTAAACACAAATCTACACCTTTATTATGGAAGTTCATACCAAAACCAAGCTTAACCAACACTAAGACAGACACTAAATTTCGACGAATCTCCAGAGCATATAGAACATCAAGATGCGTCCACCATGCATGTTCAATTGGCAGGTGTCAATCCCTTTAACTTCATCTCTGGAGTCATATCCCACATAGATCCACTTAGTTCCAATTGGTACTCGTCGGAATTCCACGAAGGATCCTCTATCCTTCGCTACATGGTCTGTCGCTCCTGAATCTACAGTCCACAAAGGATTAGACTCAGTCAAGAATACAGAACTTGACACAAAAGTAAAGTTCTGAAAAGTACAAGGGGTGTTTACCTTCTTTGGCTCACGACAGTTGCGAGCATAGTGACCCTTCCTGTCACAATTGTAACACCTTACCCTTGACATTTTCTTCACTTGAGGATGTTTTCCTCTCTTGTGTTGGTTAACTTTTGATTTCTTGCAACAATGACTTGATCATTTGCATTCCCACATATTGAACGAATCAATACGTTTGCGCTTAGAGCTCAAAGCCCTTTCTGAGCTAGAACATGCATTGCAAATATCTATTTTCGGCTCACATGTCGTCAAGCGGTCCTCTACCAGCTCAAGATGGCACACAGCATCCTCAAGATCTTCCATAACATGGTCAAGAGCTTCTAATGCTTCTTTCTTTTTCAGCACATATTGAATCTTCATATTTAATATTTCACAATTGTTGCCGTTCATATCAGCAATTACATTCTTAGTTGCTGAACCTTCGATCTGAACACATCAAACATACATGCACGAATAATTAATGCCTATCATTTATGCATCCCTATTTGCATAGACCCATCATATTAATGAATAATTTCAAGTAAGGCTTCAGAATCAAAAGGTCACTATGTTTCCAATCATCCTCCAAAAATCCTAACTCAAAATTATTATTAATATAATTGTCTTATGCAAATAAATTTTATGAAGTTACAAAAACTTCTATTACTACCCACAACTAATTACCCACAGCAACCAGCAGTAAAAGAAAGCAAATAAAATCTAACATCCAATAAAATAACAATGCTTTCACATGATACAACTAACATATTGGTTGCTACATCAACAACAATCAGACAGTAAACATTACATAATTAATCATAGAAATAAATAGGGAATGTCCCTTCTAATCTATCAGTCAAAACATCTGAGAAAACTGAAGGCACATTTGCCAACCATGGAAAAACTTGTGGAGAGCATTCATGTCGCCACCAAGGCGCATTTACTCTACGCCATGTGGCGCTCAATCTAAGGGTTGAAGTTTTGGCCAACTCAATCCTATAGTACTCTCTTACAAAAGCTTCCACTAGCCTCCTATAACCCGGGACTACATTGACCTCCCATAGCCGACCTAACACTACTTACCATTCAGGTGGAAGAGTGTTCATTAAAGCCGGCACCATCTCAAAATCCGGCATAAGATAATCATTACTGATGATTTCCTGTATCATCTGATTGACCTTGACCACATGTGATACTAAATCACCGTTATGCCACCGATATTTAGCCAAATCTAACATCAGCCTTTTAAGTCTTGCATTTCCCTCGTCCATTCTCGGGATTGCAGGCATCCGTGCATAACGCATCATAGTTCCTGCAACGAATGCAGAACTTAAATGGATCACTTATAATCCACAATTAACAAAATGGAAAATACATAATTTTCCATGATTCATGCAACAAATGCAGAATAAATAATTGATTACATATAAACCACATAGGCATACATGAAAAAGAAACAAATTCTTTTTTTTTTGGGGTCAACGGTCAACAGTCAAAGTCAACGGTCGTCGGTCAACGGTCAACGGTCAACGGACGTCGGACCGGTCGAACTGGACAGACCGGTCGGACTGGTCGCGTCGGTCGGGCTAATTCGGGCGAACCGACCGCACGTGCCGCACGCGTGTGTGGGCTGACGTCACGCAGACGTCAGCCAGCACGCGCTGTGCGCGTGCCGGGCGTCGCGGTTCGGGTCGGGTCGTCGGCGGGTGACCAACTGTCCAACGGTCGTCGGTGACGACATCACCGATGACGTCATCCCGGCGGTTACCGTGACATCACGGTGACGTGAGCACGCGTCGGTCCGCCGACCGGCCCGTGCCGGTTCACCGGCCGCCGGTGCGCACGTGCCGGTTCGCCACCGGCGCGTGTGGCGCACGCACTGGCGAAGCCAGCGCTTCTGGGCGCGTCGCGCCCACGCGCAGCGGCTTCTGGCCGCGCGTGCGGGCGCGTGCGGCGTCTCCCGGCGGCGTGCGACATGTCGCCAGACTCGTCTCGACGTCGCCTTTCTCCCTATATGTTCAGAAAATGATTTCGACTTACGAAAACTCAGAAAAATGGCCGAACAACGCTCGGGTGTCGGGATTTCTCGCCCCGATCCGTACGGCCGAAAAATTTTCGCGAAAAATCAATCAAAAAACATCAAATTGATCGGGAAAACATGAACCTGGCTCTGATATCAATGTTGGGAATAACGTATCCCCGAAAAATGGATTCGACACTAAATCGAACCCCTAAATCAATGCGGAAGCGAAGCCCGGGAAAATCACGTATCACCGATCCTAAAGCACACCACGGATTTGAGCGTACCTTGTTAGCCACAGATTAGACACTGATGTCGAAGATCGAGGAAGAAATTCTGATCCGATGATGCCAATTTGCCTTGAAGGGAAGACGGTGTCGCCGTAAGCGTTTTTCTTCTTTTTCTTGGAGGGAGAGAGGGAGAGGAACGTACGTACGTTCTTATGCCAAAGAGTGCCTTCTCCCTCTCTCTCCTCCCTTTATATACGTTCCTCCAAAAAGGAATCGTACCCCTTCATCCATGGGCCCTAATCTAGTGGGCCGGGCTTTTAGGCCCAACATGGGCGGACGGGCCAACTTAGGCTCATCAATAAAGAAAAAATCCATCACTGTTGAATGCATGCAGGCTTTTAACACTTTAAAGGAGAAGTTAATTTCAGCACCAATTATGACAGCACCAAATTGGGATTTACCTTTTGAGTTGATGTGTGATGCTAGCGATTCTGCAGTAGGAGCTGTTTTGGGACAAAGGAAGAATAAAATTTTTCAAACCATATATTATGCCAGTCGAACCTTGTCGTCGTGCACAATTGAATTATTCAACAACAGAAAATGAACTTTTGGCGGTAGTATTTGCTTTTGATAAATTTCGTTCTTATTTAATTGACTCAAAAGTTATAGTTTATTCTCGACCACTCTACTCTTAAGTATCTGCTTGAAAAGAAAGAATCAAAACCCAGGTTGATCGGTGGATTCTATTGCTGCAAGAATTTGATTTGAAAATCAAAGATAAGAAGGGGACTGAAAATCTAATTGCAGATCACTTATCAAGAATTCCAAATTCAAAGGAAGAGGTAAGACCAATTTTGGAAAAGTTCCCTGATGAGAAAAATTTTTCTATCAAGTCAATTCCTTGGTATGCTGACTTTGTAAATTATTTGGTAAGTAATGTTCTTCCTCTTGAATTATCATATCAACAGAAGAAAAAATTCTTTTCTGATGTTAAAAATTAATTTTGGGAAGAACCTTTCTTGTTTAAAGTATGTGCAGATCAAGTCATAAAGAGATGTGTTCCAGATGAAGAGAAGGCAAACATTCTACATCATTGTCATGATGGAGAAACAGGTGGCCATTTTGGTGCCACAAAAATTGCAGCTAAGATTTTACAATCTGAATTTTATTGGCCTACACTTTTTAAAGATGCATACTCCTATGTAGCTTCATGTGATAGGTGTCAAAGAACTGGAATATTTCAAGAAAAAAATGAGATGCCTTTAAACAACATTATTGTGTGTGAATTATTTGATGTTTGGGGTATTGATTTCATGGAACCCTTTACACCTTCTTATGGAAATTTATACATTTTAGTGGCTGTAGAGTATGTGTCTAAGTGGGTAGAAGCTGTAGCATTACCAACAAATAATGCTAAAGTTGTGGTGAAATTTTTGAAGAAAAATATTTTTACTCGATTTGGCACTCCTAAGGCAATCATAAGTGATAGGGGGACACATTTTTACAACAAGCAATTTGAAGCACTTTTGAGTAAGTATGGAGTCACACATAAGGTTGCAACCCCTTATCATCCTCAGACTAGTGGTCAAGTAGAGATTTCAAATAGGGAAATCAAGAGAATTTTAGAAAAAACAGTGAATGCCTCTAGGAAAGATTGGTCAATAAAACTTGATGATGCACTTTGGGCTTATAGGACAGCGTTCAAAACTCCAATTAGAATGTCTCCTTTTAGGCTAGTGTTTGGAAAGGCTTGTCACTTACCAGTGAAATTAGAGCATAAAACATATTGGGCATTGAAATTTCTGAATTTGGATATGCAGTCTGCAGGTGAAGAAAGATTATTGCAACTGAATGAATTGGAGGAATTTCGCAATGAGGCTTATGAAAATTCTAAGTTGTACAAGGAGCGTACAAAAAGATGGCATGACAAGGACATATTCAGAAGAGAGTTTAAAATTGGTCAAAAAGTCTTACTCTATAACTCTCGTCTTAAACTTTTTCTAGGAAAGTTGCGGTCTAAATGGTCTGGTCCTTTTACAGTTACACATGTATTCCCATATGGAACAGTTGAAGTTGCGCATGACACTGAGGGCACATTCAAAGTGAACGGTCAATGTTTGAAGCTTTACTTTGAAGGTGGTTACAACAAGCAGAAGACCACCATTGAACTTCATCCTCCAAAATAGCGACATCCGAGATAGTTTGGCTGAAAACTATAAAACAAGCGCTTCTTGAGAGGTAACCCAAGCATTTTGCAAAAAAAAAAAAAAAAAAAAAAAAGATTAACTTTTCTCTATTTTATTCATGTTAATTTTTAGGGAGCACCTTTCAAGAGTTTAATCATCAAGGTCATCTATGGACTTATCCTACAACCAGGGGAGTTTTCTTCTTCCTATTTCTATTTTTCGCATTGAGGACATTGCTTTATTCAAGTTTGGGGGGTAACAAATTTTTTGGATAATATTTTTTTCGTGATTGCATTCTTGGTTGTGAATTTTTGCGATTCTTAGGAAAATTTAAATTTTATTTAAACTTGCAATTGAGGAGTGAGTTAATCTTAATTCTGATTATGTTGATCCACTTATTGAGCACTTAAAGTCCTTACTTTTTGAATTATGTGTAAATCTAGAGAACATTCATGTAAAATATGTGATTTTCTTAGATTTCACCCAAATCTTAGAATTTGTTTGATTTTCTCTTGAGGCGAAATCTTAAGCTAAATCTAATTGAGAAAATGATATATGCAGTTTTTGGATCAATTGAGCCTTTCAAGCCAACCTTATTCATTTATCCCTAGTCACCCCGTTGAGCCTTAATTATTACCCAATTTTTTAGTGGCACCCATATATTTTTAGCCTAGCCATGATCAAATTATATCCTTATCCCATGCTCTATGAACACGTTGATTTTCTTTTGGGATAAAAAATTATTTGAGCTTGATAGAAATTTGGGAGGAAGGATGGAGTATGAAAAAGAAAAAGAAAAAAAGAAAAAAAGAAGTGATTACAATGGTTGTTTGGGGTGTATTGTAAAAAAAAAAAAAATTTGCTTTTATGGTTCCCTATTCAACTTTCAATTGAGTGAGCCTTTTGGATACTCAATGGGTTGGAAATTTTTATGTTATATTTGGAGGGACTTTGGGAGAAACTCCATCATGAAGCAATTCGAAAAAAAAAAAAAAAAAAAAAAAAAAAAAGAGAGAAAAGAAAGAAAAGGAAAGAAAAAAAAGAATGATGATATATGGCGGCAGAAAAATTATCTTGAATGAGTGAAATTGGACAGTGACATTGGCTTTAATTAGATCCTAGAAATCAACGTGTTGATGGGTGATTTGAACTTAAAATTCCCATTATCTCACCTTTAGCACAGCCTTACATTACAACCCGAGAAAAGTCCTATTGATTTTTGGTTGGATAATTAGCTTACATTAGTGGAGAGAGGAATGAAAAGCAAACCTATGAGATTTGGTCATAATTATTGAGAATTTTTTAGAGGTTGCATGTTAATGTGAATTTATTTGGATTGCATATAATTCGAAAAAGATGAGGACTTTCACACACACACTTGGATCATATAGTTAGAATTGGTCTTAACTTATAAATTGATTTCAATGTTTGGATGAAATTTGTGTTTTTCTTTGAATTGTGAATTTGAGCAATTATGGAAAGATGTCATGGAGAAGGTTGTTAGATTAAGTATGTGTTATGTCTTGATTTTGCTCGAGGACTAGCAAAATTTTAAGTTTGGGGTTTGATAACTCTATAAAAATAGAGTTATTTTACCTATTTTAGGCAGTAATTAATGCATTATTTGTGAGAAAATATTTGGATTTCCTTCTAATTATTTGAATTTTCCTTATTTATGCAGAATAATGAGATATGGAGAGGATAAGGAAAAGAATGTCAACTATTAGGAATTCAAATAAAAACAGCAGTGGAAGATAGATATCAAATCAGGAAATTCTTGATTTTGTTCCCTAATGTTATCTGCAAACGTTGGGAGATAGATATCTTTGATATATCCTATAAATAGAGACAGAGAGGGCAGCTAGGGTTTTTTTTAGAGAGAAGGGGGGTTAGGTCGTTTTCCATTGTTTTGAGAGTTTTTCAAGTATTTTGAAGAGAAGACAAAAGTGGTGACAGAATTCTTGTTCTTTGGTTCAAGATGCTGGGTTTGATTTTTATTTTTACTTTTTCTTCTACTATGTTCTAATTTTCTTTTGTTAGGGCTACGATGTAGCCTAACCATGACGATATAAATTTCATGATTTTTATGTTTTACAATTGATTTCATTCATGTGAGTTATATATTATTGCGTTTAATGCTTTTGAGTGACTGGCCACCACTTGAATGATCTGATGTGCATGTTTGAGACTGAGAGGTGATAATATGCAATTGCTCATTATAATATATAACCATGAATTAAACGTGGATAGAAATATACTGCGTTATTTGTGTAGCTTTCGGTGATAAAATGCTCCAAAAGACTCATTGTAAACCGGGAATATTCTTAGTTTTTAATGCACTCGTGTTTATTTTAATTCACATAGAGATATAGTGGATTAATAAGCTGAGTAGGTTTGCTATACCTAGAGATAGAATAGTAAATAGATTAGGAAATTCCGCTATCACATGTTTGATATCATTCTTGTATTCACAACAATCTGAAATTCATATCTAATGGTTATGGTGAAATCAGATGCTTTAACATATTTATCTGATTGATTTTACTGCATTTAGTCTTCATGTTTTGTTTTTAATATATTCTAAATTATATTTTGATTTGTTAGATAAATTTTAGAATTAATCTATTTTAGTATTTAATTAGTTTATTAATCATCGATCTCCGTGGACGATACTTTTTCTCATCATTATATTACTTGTTCGATACGTGCACTTGCGTTTAGAATTTTACGAACAATGCGTGGCAAACGGACTTGACTTGCGCCTCAAGTCCCTTCGTCTCGAAGAGGTAATCTCGTGTATTTATTTATTTATTTGGTAAAGGTAAGAATATATTAAGGAAAGCCAGCTATACAAAAAGTCGGTGCCAAAAACTTACATTCATAATGCAAAAAGTAGAATGAGTGGAAGGGAGCTGATGTAAAAGAACCAGAACAAACACAACAACACTAGTCGAAACAACCGGCAAACACACCACGGCAAACGCCAAAAATCAAAGAAGATCAACTTAGTAATGGCAGCCACAACACCATCCAGAAGTCCAGAATGACCTGCCATCAGTTCGTATGCTCAGCAAGGCCACCAACGAAGACAGAGGGCTCAAATCCCCATCCTCGTTGGAGCTTTCTATTTATAGGGTTGTCTGGTACTCTACTGAAGGTGAGGGCTTTTTCTTTCACAACTTTGATAAGATGATTCTTCAAAGCTACAACCTTAAGGGCTTCATCTCAGAAGATGATGCTATTCCTTTTCTTCCAGATAAGATGACATAAGGCCCTAAAAGAAAAACGGGCGATAGAGTGAAAGAAATCATTACCCGACAGGAATTCCAATGCCCAAAGGAGATTTTCCACCCAAGTTTTGTTACGCCATGGAAGATTACATCTTCCGGCCCAAAAGAAAGCAAGTGTCGCAGGAACATGACAATCAAAGAAGAGATGATCAATAGAGTTTGGGATAAGATTGCAAAAAGCACATAATTCAAAATCAATCCTTCTAATGGAAATGAGAAAAGCCTGAGTAGGCAATCTGTTCTTAATGATCAGCCAGAGGTTGAATTGAAACCTTGGGATTATAGCATTATTTCAGGTAAAACAAGCCTAAGGAACTCGATTCTTTTTGTTCCTTATTGCCTCCCAAGCTGAGGCTACCGAAAAAGCACCATCAGAAGCCTTGTGCCAATAGAAACAATTAGGGGTCCGAGAGAGAACGGCAAGGAAAACTCCCAAGACTCCAAAAGAGTCTTGAAAACACGACCCTCAGGCGAAAGTAAATCTGCCACTGTTGCTTGTCTGGTAAGTCCCGAGGTAGCATTAAGAGATTCTAGAAAAAGGAGGCTCTAAGGGCCTTCCTGATGCCAATTGTCATACGAAAGCGAGACCGAATGACCATCACCCAGTTTCCACAAAAAGGAAGCCCTAAAGTCTCTTCTTAGCTGGAGAATTTTTCTCCAAGCCCAAGAACATACGGTGGGAATGGAGGAAACCCAAGAGTGATTCTTTTATAAGAAATTGATGTGGATCCACCAACACCAAAGGGATTCTTTGTCAGTAAACAAAATCCAAATATAGTTAAGCATTGCAGCTTTATTATAGTCCTTTAATCTGTGAATACCCAAACCACCTTCCTCCTTAGGAACACAAACATCTTCCCATGAAACTTTTGCCCCCCCCCCCCCCCGCCCCGACCTAAGGATGGGCCTTTCCAGAGGAATTGTCTCAAAATATATTCAATACAATCAATAACCAAAGCAAGAAGAGTAAAAACATTGGCCCAAAAAGCCTGAATAGAGAGGAGTACCGACTTGATCAATTGGAGTTTTCTAGCAAACGAAAGAAACCGCTGAGCCCAAGTCTGAACTCTGGCTGTGATCTGGTTAATAAGTGCAATACAATCCGTTTTACCAAGCCTTAAAGAAATAATTGGGACTCCTAGATAGCGTACTGGAAGCTTCCCTTCCTAAAAACCCAATGTTAGAATAATATGCCTTTGCAAAGTAGGAGAGCCTCCCGCCATAAAAACTTCACTCTTGTTTTTGTTAGGCAATAAGCCACTCCAAGAGGAAAAGATGTCGAGTCCTCTCTTGAGTATAGTCACTGAAGCCTAATCAACTCGAGAAAAAAGGAAAACATTATCGGTGAAGAAGAGATGGGAAAACTTCACAGGTTTACACCTCCAAAAGTATTTAAAGTCCTTATGAGCTATGTGAGAAGCCAAGTTACCCGAGAAAATCTCCATTACCAGGGTAAAAAGGTAAGGGGACATAGGGTTCCCTTGCTGAAGTCCTCATTGTAACATCCCGGGCAAACCGTGAGGGAAGAGACCGTGGTTGGGATGGCGGTTCGTCCGCGCCAGGGCGGGTGACCCAAAGCGGACAATATTACACAGTGGGGCCCGGGATGTTACACTCGTCTGCTTGAAAAGAAGCCATGAAGCTCGCCATTGATAGCTATGAAGTACTTGGGGGTGAGAACACAAACCATGATGAGTCTGATCATCCTCTCGGGAAAACCAAAAGCTAAAAGAGTAAGCTCAAGAAAGTCCCAATCCACTGTGTCATATGCCTTTTGGAAGTCCACCTTAATTGCACATTTGGGAAGATAAGGGTCTAGGTGGAAACCTGCAAATAGCTCCTGAGCTAGGAAAATATTATCCGTGATTCTCCTACCTTTCACAAAGGCATTCTGAGGAGGGCTTATTAGGTCATTCAATACAGCAGCAGGGCAATTGGCCAATATCTTAGTGATGATCTTATAAATTGTGTTACAATAAGCTATGGGCTTGAAATCAAAAACCCCACACACATTAGGAATTGTTGGCACCGAGGTTAAGATTGTGTTGTTTACCTCTCTCAGCAACCGGCCTGAGGAGAAGAAGTCCTTCACCGCCTCAACTACAAGAGGCCCCACCAAATCCCAATTGCTCTGATAGAATTTAGCTGTAAAACCATCTGGTCTAGGTGCTTTACCACGGGCTAGAGAAAAAACAGTATCGCGGATCTCGGTGTCAATAATTTTCTCGTGTATTTATATATATAATTAGATGAGGGAAAATGAGAACGGGGTTAATTTTGAAAAGAAAAAAAGAGTAAGAAAATGGAAAAAATGACAACAGTGTTAATTAGTAGGGCTAGTTAGACTTCCTTGTGTATGCAAACCTGCTTATTCGCCTTTGAGCCTCGATGGCTGTTCGTCCGTAGATTAATTATGCATTTTTTTTTAATCATCAGAAACTTTCAAACTACCTTCATTGCATTCATAATTGTGTTTCTTCCTCCGCAAGGCAGAAACATCGTCACATCTAATATTAATTCATAAAATTTTGCTATAATATCAGGTGACTTCCACAATTTGACTTTTAGTTTACAAAATATTCATAACGAAGCTCTGGTGGCTTATCAAATTGAAGGCCCAGCCCAGGCCATATCCATTATCCATTGAGCCCATTGGCCCAAATCCACAATATTCCCTGGCTCTGTTCCTCTTCTTCAAATCCATCGACATCCTTTCCATTCAATTTCGGCCATTTAATGAAATTATTAAATTATGGCTCCTTTTGTTTTGCAAGTATTTAAACTTAATTACAAATGGGCTATTAAGTAGGCATAATAATTAGCCAATGTAACATCTAAATAACTTACATCGATTGTTTATCCAGGCTTTTCTTTTCATGGCAGAAGAAGCCTTTTGTCAATTATTAGTACTTACATTCTTCAAATAACATTAATATATACAATGTTGCAACAACAAGGCCAATGAAGAACCGGACTTGCACATAATCACAAGCACATTAGAAATCGAGGCCAACTCCATTCAATTTGACCATCACATCTAAACCTGACTCCTCTTCTTCGAGAGGGGGAAAAAGAAAACAAATGAGAATAATAATGAAAATTGGATTCTTGTATGTTAAGATGTTCTAGGGCAATACAAGAAATATGCTATTGCCATGGTCCCGAGGTTCTCGCAACCAAAGGACAATGCATGATCAAGGAAGACCTCTCAAGATCGTCTAAGGTTCCCACAAGAGCTTCTGGAACATTACTAGGGACGGGCAAGATGGTTATTGCACCGACAATCTAGAACTCTCTCTGCATAAATGCCGGTAAATTGTAGGTTAGAAGACACAATCCCATCCGTAGGATCGAAAGGCAATCAATGGTTGTAATCCGGGGGCTACTAGTATAAAAAGGGGTGCTCTCCTCTTACTGTAATCATCAAACAATTTCATAATTAAAGTTTTATTATCTTGTTCACAGCTTCTCTCTTTATAAACTTTCTCTCTCTAAGATTTGAACAAGTAAGCAAGTGAGCAATCGATCCTAAAAAGGCTTGGCTTTGGCTTAGGCGTTCCAATAATCTCAGGCATGGCTTTGGCTTAGGCATTCCAATAATCTCAGGCTTGGCTTTGGCTTAGGCGTTCCAATAATCTCAAATGATCCAAGAGAGCCTAAGTCACTGTACAATCTCAATCCTAGATGATCAGCCCATGACATTATACTCTTAAGTATTCTCGTGTGGTTAGTAGATAGAGAAATCAAATGTCCACCATCAGTTGGGTTTGAGTCGTCGAACCTCTAGCTTGTTGTGTCCTACACTGTTTTTTTGTGTTAAGAGGCTTACATGTAAATCCACTAATTTGCTTCTAAACAATGGAAGAATGATTTGCTTACACACATGCCCATCACGATCCTCTCTAAAGTCATTGCTAATTCTGCTTCTCCTTGTCCTTCCCACGGAGGAAACCCTCCACGTACTTCGTCAGTGCCATTAGTTCACAATACATAAGATTTTACCTGGACTTCATAATGATTTTCCATAGCATACCAGCATAGGTGCGCATCTGGAATCAAAAGAAGCATTTTGATTTTTAGATGATCGGATCGAAATTATAAGGATTTCACACGAATCATCTAGCACTTATTTGGTTGGAATTCCACGTGAACTCGATGAGCTTGATTAGTATTCTCTGCACGATCTTGATCCTAGATGATCAGCCCATGAAACTATACTCTTAAGTATTTCGTGATTAATGGTGTGGTTAGTAGATAGAGAAATCAGATATCCACCATCAAATAAAAAAATGTGTAGTTATAACTAGAGATCAATAGATGGTTGATAGATAGAAAATTAAATCTCAATCAATGTATGACTGTAACTAAAGATGCAAAAGTATATAGAGAGATCGCTTCTTCCTTATTCGTATTGCCCCATCTATTGCAAAATATACGCATTCTCTCTCAAACTCTTTTAGAATAGCGAATACTTAGAATTCCGTTGGTTTTTCAATTTGTGGTTCAACATACTACTCTCTTTTTCTTTCTATTCAAGGTTCGGGTAGTTGTAGATTGTGGCCTAATATATAATTGTGATGTGATGTTATATATTAAGCCACAATCAATGACTACTAGAATCTCAAATAGAAAGAGAAAGAGAGTAGTATGCTGAAGCTCAAATAGAAAAACAAATGGAAAGTGTTCGCTATTGTAAAGAAGGAAGAGTTTGAGAGAAAATGCGTATGTTTTTCAATGGATGGGACTATACAAATAAGGAGGAAGCGATCCCTCTCTATATAGTTGAGCATCTCCAATCAAAGCCATACATTTATCTTTACCTAACTGTAGAGGTATGAATTGGCAAATAATAATAAAAATTTAGAAATAAATTGGCATGGTTGAAAAGTTTAATATGAAATTAACTATCATACAATGGATTTATGACTAAATTCACACAATTGAAAATTTTAAAATTGAATTAATCGCCGTACAATAAGTTTAGAATTTTTTTGGACAATTATCCTACTTCTACACAGACATCTTTGGGTAGGTCTTGCCATTTTCATTGACTTGTTTCATTACGTATTGTTGATAGGAAAAGTACCAAAAAAATCTTGAGCATATTACATTAATACCAATTTAGTTCTAAACATTTTTACGTTAGTACCAACTCATTTCATTAGGCCAATTTAAGTTGGAATTTGCTTAATGTCAATCGGCTCGTTGACGTGGACATTTATAACAAAATTTTATTATATATTTTTTATATTTTTTATTTTTCCCTTTTCCTTCCCCTTTTTTTTTGGGAAAATCTCTTGAACATGAGAAGGCGACAAATGTGGTCCAGGAGATGCAGATATAGGAATTCAAGCAAATGCGGTTACTTACTCCATAATAATTGTGATATGGGGCAAGAAGGAAAAATTACACTATGCAGCAACAATTTTTTTTTTTTTTTTCCAAAAAGCTAAGGAGTTCGTAGGTTGAAATTGATCGGGTGCTTTATTAGACAATGATTATGACTTATGAAAGGAATGGTTTGATTGGTCATGCAATGAACATAGGCGCCTAAAATATATCTCCTAAGAGACCGCAATAATATTTCTTGCTAGAGTTGGTCACCTAAGGAGCGTTTGATAACGCTCTTTGGAACACGTGTTTCAATTCTTTTATCCTCGAAACGGAAATAGAACAAAGATGCGTATAGTAATTTATTTGTTCCCGTAAATAGATTTGGAACAAAAATAAGAAATAAAAACAATATTTTTTTTTGTTCCCAGGAACAATTCAAAAAACAAGAAACAAGTTTTTTTCTTTCTTTTCTTCCTCTTCTTTTCTTTCTTTCTCTTCCTGTCTTCTTCCCCCAACCATTCGTCGGCCTCGGCATTGGCTGGCGACCTCGCTAGAGCCTCGCCCAACCTCTACGAGGTCGATGTGGCTTGGGTTAGCGTCACCTAGGTGGGTAAGGCCGTCCTCAAGGTGGCCGGCCAAGTTTGCCTTGCTCGGCCACGAATGAGGCTCCCCCAAGGCTGGCGACCTGGCCGACCGCTAGCTAACCATGGCCAAGGTCGACAGTCGACTAAGAGGGAGGGGAAGAAAAAAATGTAATAAATTATCAATAAAGCAAAAGAAATTCTAAGTCACAAAAATATTTAGAGTCGTATTAAACGTATTTCCGTTTCAAGAATAAAAATTTTATATAATTACCAAACGCCTTAAAATATTTAGAAACTATTTCCGGAAATAGAAATAAAAAAATTATTTTTTAAAAGAAATATCTTCCGAAAACAAAAGCGTTACTAAACGTGCCATTGAAGAATGTCACTTTAGGTTTTTTGTCAAGCTTTTGATGCAGGAGGTAAAGGATATGGCAATATTTGGCTACATGATCGAGCTACTTTCAAGGAATAGATAGTATGCCAATGTCATCAAGGTGTTGATAAGATAAGACTGATTGGGTACTTTCTTGATTCCAATGTCATTGCGATCCCAAATGCTTTTGGGAAATCGCGAGAATTTGAAAAGGTAGATGCAATGTAAGTGGAGTTCTTGAAAGAGGGATGCATTCTTTTTTCAGATTAAGTTCACTTCCAAATGCTCATGGTCTACGGTGCAAGAAAGGACCTTATGACGGCAGAGTCTCTACTTCAAAGACTTGACTCTGATCATAAAATTACGGTCCGATAATTATAACAGTCATTTTTATATTCGATGGGAGTAAATAAAAGAGCTCTAACCTGAAAGGGACATTACGGTCCGATAATTATAATTTCGAAAATTGATTAATTAGCCAAATCAATGATCATGAAAGGACGTGGAGTCAGTGAATTGTGCAAGTTAAAATTGCCAACAAATTGAAAGTCTTCTCCGCGCCGATAATACGACTTTCATCAAATATCACTTAAGAGTACTAAATAGATAGTGTCCCGAAAATAATAAAATCAAGGTGAAAAGGCCCAACGGTTGAAGCTGATTACAAAAGTACAGCTGTCTTAACTTGGACTAAGAAAAATCTGCAAGACACACTAAGCCGAACTGTAGTGGTTTGCGTCAAAAGTCTAATGTCTGAGATCCAATACATAATGCTGTTGCCAAGATGTTCTAAGCCGGGGCTCCCATGTTGCAAGGTCCACCACGCCATCATCTCCTGCATTTTGCAGCTCGTCGGAGCTCATCCATTAAAAGATGGGCCACGGACTTGTATCCCATTTCCCGAGCTTTGCTTGCAAAAGGTAGAAGTCAGTGATCAGAGCTGAGTCAACAATGTTACAACAAGGATCGTAGATGAGCAGGAGAGAACGCTGTCCGTACCTCTGTATACTGCAATTCCTGTTGGTGCCCTATTTCGCTTCTTCAAGCATATTGAACTTCCAAAACATGAAGTCAACGGAGAATTTAGTAGCAATCATAATGGAAAATGGTAAATGTGCATAACCCGCAATTCCGTAGGCGAGATTCCAAATTGTTGAGTGAATGGCCAATTAAAGGTTACCTATTACATATCCAGTATGCATTTGATCCAGTTGCTTCAACACAGTGAGGGCACATCCAATCTTTGTTTTCTCTTACTTCTTCCATCTCTGAAACATAGGGAGAATTTAGAAAATGATTAGCATGCTTGACAGCAGTTGGAAAGCTCAGTGCATGAAATTGCCAGTTTTTTGCCAATATATCTCTTTAATCGCAGTAATAAAACATGATCTTTTCACACATTGTTTCTTTCAGACACAACAGCTAATAGCCATGATTTTACAGATTCTTTTCCTTCGACTTTCCATGGGAATGCATCTTACCCTCGCCATATCTAACCTTGAGACAAGCATGGCAGAGAACACCCAAGGCAGAATGGCAAACTGAACAATCCGTCTTTCCTGCACAAGACATGGACAACCTTACAAACCACGGGAATTCTTGGCTTTTCAGAATGCATCAAGTACTAACTGACCTATACATGGTTCATCCATGTCAAGATGACTGCATCGTTTGCAATCTTCTTCACCGCACAATTTCTTTTGCCTGCATTTTTGCAGCTTTTGTTAGCAGCTATTTCTTCACACAATCATAGAATGATTATTTAATTGTCACTTTACATCATTTACAAGAGCAACTTCATGGTACATTCACTATAACCATGGAAAAAATGTGTACGCATGCCAAAAGAGAAAAGGAAATAATGACAACCAATACCCATGGATTTTTTCAGAAGCATCTACAATGGATTAGTGAAGCCACAAAATGGTTGTCAATCGCTATCAAATGGAAAATCAAATGGAAAATAGCTGATGCTACAGATTAGTTGTAATAGCATTACTTTTCAGTTAAGATAAGTAAAAGCCGATCCTTGCTGTATCTTGCAGAAACCTGATGAATAGCATAATTTTTTATCATTTAGTGCCGGATTTTGAATTGCAACTTTTGGCTCCAATTCTTGTTTCTACTTCTTCAAGCTAAGGCTGTCCATAATCCAGCTCCAAATGCAGAAGTGAAGGAACTAATGAACCTTCTTAGTAACTTCTCATGTATCTAATCAGAGGTTGACTAAGTTCCAGCATCAACAATTCCATGTGATTTGAGCACAGCCTTTTGGCGATTTAACAATATAAGACGACTACTAAGACAAGGTGAAGTATGACTCCATTGTGCCGAGGACATTGGCCTCCTGCCTAATCATCCTCTACTCAAAATGAGATTCGTGGGAAAAACGTGAATGCGTGAAAGCACAAAGCACCTGCAGAAATGGCAAGAAATTCCAAAGACGGGATCGTAGACACTGCCCCTGCCCTTGCTGTTGCAACGTCTGGAAGAAGCGTCTGGTGAAAGCTGATACTCTAAGCCCCGAATTTTCAGCAGCGGCTTATTGGCAGGCCTCATACTTTTATGTCCAGTAGACCAAAACTCTTCATGACCACTCCCTGTTTTGCCATTAACCCACTTAGAAAGAGCTGAGCTTCAGCATAGATACAATGAATGGAGTTGCTCTGAAAAGTCTTATTGGGTGAGGCAAGAAACACTTGCTAAAGCACATGGTTAATTTGTTACTTAATCAAGATGTCATGCCCAAATGCGGGCCAAACAAAAGAGGAAAAAGAGATAAGAGGGCCACAAGCGATACCTTCAAGTGATGATTCAGATGAGCGGTTTGAAGAGTCTGATGCTGCGGGTTGTTTTGGCATCGACTCAGCAGCTACTCGTTTGAAACGATTGGAACAGCGCAGATGGCTAATTTCACCTGATTTTCCTCGCATAGCAGATCAGACCATATCAATTATACCGTTAGATGAACTATTCAAAAAGCATATGCCTCTCCACCTCCAAACAACGAATACCTAGAAACCCATTTCACATCGATTGCATCAAGACAGTTAAGTTTTTCTGATACCTTTCTCCATCTTCGCGTCAGCCGCGAATTTCCCTTTCGAGCGGTCCGACCGGCGCACCGGCGCCGAAGCACTTCTCGAATCAGGCTTCCCTCTCAACCGTTCAGAGCGACGCAACGGACCGATGGAGCACACCTTCGTCGGCCGCGCCCTAACCGGTTTCGCCGGCGAAGATAGAGA
Organism: Eucalyptus lansdowneana; assembly: GCA_017140395.1. Classification (NCBI taxonomy): domain Eukaryota; kingdom Viridiplantae; phylum Streptophyta; class Magnoliopsida; order Myrtales; family Myrtaceae; genus Eucalyptus; species Eucalyptus lansdowneana. The sequence goes on from CM029490.1 coordinate 8,065,626, forward strand.
GCGGAGCTCGTGGATCGTCTTCTGCAGTCCCAAAGACGCCAGCCGAGCCTGTAAAAAAAATAATTAAAATTCGATCCCCATCACCACGGCGAACGACAGAAGCACTTAACGCCAAACCCTACCCGGGCCAAATGGAAAAAATAAAAAAAATAATAAAAACGGCCGATTCCTCCGAGACATCAACGGACGGACCCTATCGACGGAAGGGGAGAAAGGATACCTGGTTCTCCAGGATCCGAGCGTTTCTGAGGCCCTCGTAGTCGGCCGGGGCCGGAGATCGTCCCATTCCCGCGGTGGCCGCGACGGCGGTGTCGACTGACGGACGACGGCTAGCTGGCCGGCTACGGAGAAGGCGAAGCCGGTGCCAGTTTCAGCATCAGCATCCTCCGTCGTCGTCGTCTCCTTCTTCTTCACTCTACTGTTGATATTTACTTTTCGCGAGCAGACGAGACGTCTTTCTTCTCTCCCGAGGCGGCGTCGTTTCTCGAAGGACGCGTCTGGCGTTCGTACCGCGTACCAGTCACAACGGCTACTTCGTTCGAGCGGGAGCGTCCCCGGCCCTCTTTGTCCGAAGTTTGGGCAGTGGCAGGAGCCGCCGACGTGGGCAAGGAAACCGGACCAACTCGGGAACCGAACCGAATCAACTGATCCTACTTCCAGTTTCATGTGTGGAATCGAACTGAACTGCTCCGACCGATTGAGTCCATATGTAACTTTTTTTATTTATCCTTTTCTTCTAAGGAGCAAAGACTATAAAATTTTTTTTTATCAATTCAACCTGAAATCGATTGGTCTGATTTCCAATTCTAGAGTGAAATTAATTCAATTCAAGAACCGATTGCCCTTAGTAGAAGCGATCATTTTCACCATTCGAGCATGATCAGATTTAACAAATTTTGGTTTATGTTACATGATTAATACGAAACGAATCGTGATCGAATTTACTTGATTATTCAAAATTGACTTCGCCTAGTTGAATAGACGATACTAACCCAATTGATGATCCAACTTCTATTGCTTTATTTTAGTATAAATTATCTATATTTTCTTTTCTATTTTTTACCTTCAATGGTAAAAATACCAATGTCAACAAAAAACTGAAATTGTCATTACACGCTATTATAACTTGAGGAGAGTATTAAATTTATAAGATTTCCCATTTGATATGCAAAATGGATGATGACGTGGATAAATTGCTTCCGTCACCCCTAAGAAAAAAAAAAGACGCTCCTATTTTGTGGATTTTCTTTTCTAAAGTAACCTTGTTGAGTCTAAATAATTATGGCAACCTACTAAAAACATCAAATTCAAGAAAATAAATTTATATTTAAGTTTCACTGAAATATGCCCACGCTTTAATGCGAAAAAACATTTTCGATACTTTATGAACTTAGACCCATTGAGTTCATATGTATTTTTTTTCCTTTTCTTTTAAGGGACAAAGATAAAAAAGAATTATCAATTCAACCCGAAATCAATTGGTCCAATTCCTAATTCTATAGTGAAATTAATTCAATTCAAGAACCGATTGCCCTTGGTAGGAGCGATCATTTTCACTGTTTGAGCATTATATAGATTTAATGGATTTTAGCTTATGTGACACAATCAATATGAAACAAGTCGTAGTCGATTGGCTTGGTATTGTTCAAAATTGATTTCGTCTAATTGAATAGATGGTGCTGACCTGATTGACAATCCAACTTCCATTGCCTTATTTTAGTATAAATTATCTATATTTTCCTTTTTATTTTTTACTTCCAATGACAATAATTCCATTGTCCACATAAAACAGAAATTGTCATTACCCGCTATTATAACCTATTATAACCTGGGGAGAGTATTAAATCTATAAGATTTCCCATTTAATATGCAATAGGGACGATGATGTGGATAAATAGCTTTCGTCACCCCTAAGAAAAAAAGACATCCCCATTTTGTAGATTTTCTTTTCTAAATAACCTTGTTGAGTTTAAATAATTGTGCTAACCTATTAAACACATCAAATTCATGAAAAATAAATTTAAAGTTAAAGTTAAAGTTCACTTAAATATGCGCACGCTTTAATGCGAAAAAACATTTTCGATACTTTATTGATCTTCGTTTACAACTTATTATATCACAATAACAGACAATTCTCTAGTCATATTAATGTCAATTTTTTAAGGTTGCATTCAAAAGCTTTGCACGTTAATTTAACGTGTTTATTATGGCTAAATAAAAGCAAAAAAGAAAAAAATTGTGTACAGAGAACAGTTAAGACCATACTAATTCCTTTCGATGAAAAAAGTCAGTTTCACTAGGTATATTATAGATTACTGATGTGCATAATCCAGTAATTTTGGCCTTCGGGGGAGAGAGAGAATCTGAGTAATTATTATACTATAAGCGCTGCATTGATCTCAATGACTTGCCTGTGCTAAGGTCCAGTAGGAATATTTTAGGGAAAACGACACAAATTATCGTAAAAATTTGATTTAATGTACAATGCAATCTCCGAACATTGAATAATGTGGTCCTTAAATTATTAGTAAATGCTCAATTTAGTGCCAATACTATATGAAATGTCCAATGCCGTTATTCTATTAATTCAAGTGAATTGAATCAGCTAACGTGACTTCCAATTCATTAAGTTTAAACAGATGGCCGACAAAAAAGAAAGAGGTCATGCGTAAATTATTCAAGTAAGATATTCACCTTAAATCACGATATAACAATCCACGTCATCAAATAATCATGGACATGTTGACTTGATTTTATTTCTCCTTTTTCTAGAGTAGGTGGATAAAAAGTTAAAAATCAAACTCACATACATCCTCATATAATGTCTAATTTTTCCTCTGAGCAAACAAGAGGATATAGTTCGGGACTGTATTAAACAAATTAAAAATTAAAATACGACATTACATGTCGATTTAAAATTTATAAACCATTCATGTATTCTTGTCTGTTATTTAAGCACTATCAATGACAAATATTTGTGATTTTTCCTTTGGTGTTGAAGGGTTGGTACGTATTCCTCTTGAGAACAATAATTGCCATTGAATTCTTTCAACTTGGCTCATAAATATTTTTCTTATTTTGCATACCATTCGGCCGCTTTGGGTTGCATTTGGCAACTTGTTGAACAGTAACAATTTCTATTATTCTATTCCTAGGAGTAGATTTAAAAAAGAAATCAGTTTAGTAAATTTTTTGCTCCCGAGAATAAATTTGGAATAGAATTGAAACAAAATCAAGAAGTAAAAAAAAAAAAAAAAAAAAATGCTTCTAGATTTTCGATAATAATTCCAAAATCAAGCAAACCAAAATTTATTTTTTTCTCCTCTTTTCTTTTCTTTTTGTTCTTCTTCGTGCTCTCTTCTTCTTCCACCACCACTGTCATTGGCCGTCGCCACCGGTTGTCGGTGACTAGTTGACAAGGTTCAGTGAGCTTGCTGGAGTCTCACCCAGCCACCAATGAGCCTTGCTTGAGCCTCCCCCAACCATCGGCAAGGCTCACCTAACCAAGGCTCGATCAACAAGGCGCGGGCTCATCGGGGACCGGCAGCCTTTGAGGGTCGACCACGCTTCGGTGAGGCCACCGGCCCTCGTCCGGCCAATCACCGGTCATCCCAAGACCAACGACCGGCCAAAGGTTGAAGAAGAAGAGAAAGAAAAGAAAAAGAAAAATAATAAAATTATTAAAAAATCAAAAGAAAATGATTTGAATTAGAAACTTTAAGGACAAGTACCGAACATAATTCTATTCTAGAAATATAAATTTTAAGTGTGCATGCACTGTGCCCTTACTCTCTCTCCTTTGCTATTATCCAAGTTCCTTTCTCACGTATTTTAATTTGCAATTGGATTACATCCTCATAAATGCTTGACCTTCTTTAATATTGCAATTATCTCACGTTAGAGTAATTTAATATTAAATTACACTTTCATCTAATGGTTTAAGCTTTTAAAACAGTTGGCAATGATCTTACAAAATTTTACATTGTATTAAAGTTAAAGTCTTGAATTCAAATCTTTCTAGGTCCCATTTGTCTTCCCACTTAAATTTTCACGCTTAATACTAGGCAAAAGACCAAACTAAGTGTGAGAGAGAGTGTTAGAGTAATTAGGTATTAAATCACATGTTCCTCTAACATTTTAAGCTTTTAGAACATTCGACAATGATCTTACAAAATCTCATATCTTATAACAGTCAGCAATGGTCATACAATATCTATTATCTCCATCATCACCAGTCGTTTAATTCTTGAAAACACCTTATTCAACTCACATATAATTGCAAACACATTTTAAATAATGTGAAAATGATGTGGAGGGATCATCAAGCATCTCCATCCCAGAGCTCATCTAGTGACTTGTAACCCCCATCTTAAAAAATACTAAACTCTCTCGCAAATTCTCTTTTCTGTGGGATTTACAGATTTAACCTCTCCAAATTCTCCTGGATAAGTTCCCATCCCAAAATTTGCAGGTTCCCTCTCATTCTTTCCTTGTTGAAGCTCTTCACAATGAAGGTCGACCCTTGCTCATATATCCTCAGTGCAACCTACAAATAGATATATTTGACCAAGGAGGAAGGTTACAGGCTTCGCTTCCAACATGAAAATGAAAAAACATTCGACTTTTGTTCTCCTCGTAGGATGCCTCATCGGAATTGCTCTCAGCATGATGCTATTCAATTTGACCCCGATTTTCCTACGTCTAGCTTTACCATGCGAACCCTTCACGTAAGTGACTTGAGAGCAGAGAAACCAAGCATAAAATAATCAAGTACCTGAGCCACGGTCTGCCCTTTAGTAGCAGCAATCTCCTTAACTAGGGGAATCTCCATAACAGCTAATGAACCCCAAGATGCTCCGTTCGCTCCCAAAGGAGACAATACAGTCACATGTATTCCCTTCTCTCTTCAATACTCCCTCTCTTCTCTTGTCGCCATCCCACATCCATCTCCAACTAAACATGATGAACCCATGAAGGAAAAAAAAAGGCAAATTTCAAAGAAAATCTTGATTTGATTTCTTATTTGACTTAAAGATCGAACTAGAATAATTGAATTTTCTTTCAACTGGTTAACAGTAGGAGGGATGTCATGCCCCGATCCTCTGAGCGTGCGCCCATCCTTCCTTGGTCAATTAATAGCAACGACCTAGGACGCATCACTGACCCATTCGTTTTTAAAGCGCATGCAGAAACAAATAATAATCCACAGACAACAATCGATGTGATAGAAAAATAGAGCCTCAATTTTTTCAAACCAAAACAAACTCCTTTATAAACAAATGGGTTTACAAATACAAGACCAGACAGTTTACCAAGAATATCGGCCTACAAAAGAACTGTCCTATGACTAGCTAGTTTGACAGGTTTGCCGATTCTGCTTCCCTTCACCTTTCCAACTCTAGGACTTCCGGTTCTCCATAACCATCATCTAGGGACCTAAAAATGTTATCCCATAACGGGGTGAGATGACGTCTTAACAAGTTCAACTCCTTAATACTCGATTAGGAAGAAAATACGCCCAAAAGGCTACCTAAGCACAATCAAGAGTCAGAGGGCTTACCTTGGCCTCAGTTCATTCTTACAAGTCAGTACAGTTCATATCACAACCAATCACTTCACAATCAATTTATCTAGCCAGATCAAATATCGATCAATTGACTTAGTCAATTATATGTCAACAAGATCTCGGTCATCTCAATCAATACTATATATACAAAGTCCAACTACCTTACGGACAGCTTACTTTAAGCTAAAATAGATAATAGCTTGTCTCAAAGGCCAATAAGTAGTATACTATTTCTTCTCTAAGATGACATATAGAGTCATCGAACTGATCTAATATACTAACAATGCCCACCAAAGCGGTGTGAACCTTACTTGTTTTCTGAAGCTATGCGAACTTTATTTGCTCTTCGAAGCTGTGCGAACTTAATGCTCTTTGAAGGTGTGCGGACTCTAATGCTCTCCGAAGTTGTACGAACTCTAATGCTCTCCGAAGCTGTGCGATACCTATGATATATTGACATTCAAAGCTGAAGTATCAAACCCGCAGGCTGATACAGTATACCATTTTAATCAACCAATAATTTCTCAAATTTTATCATAACCGATAAAAATACTCGTGTATGGGTACATGATCGGCCTTAGCCAAAATAAAATAATTTACTTTTGAACATCCCACTAGTTTCAGCAGTCCCAAAATAGATTTCGAAGTCAGACCGACGTTTGGTAATTTTCCAATTAATTACCAAAATTGTCCATTTTTGGAAATTAATACCCACCGGCACTAATCACAATCAATTTGCACAATCTGGTACTCAATTAAATAAACAGAGCACCACCGCAATCAGCATGAAATTCTGGTCAATGGCTATCCCGATCTAATTTCCAGAAAAATAAATAAATAATTAAATAATTACATAAAATATTAAATAAATACCAATAAATCCAACTTAGGCCCGTAATGCCTAATTGGACGCCGAAACGGACTCGAAAAAATTTCAAGACTTGTTAAATAAATATTAGAGTCTATCTACTCACTAATTACACAAAACTAACTCCTTACATTCATCGATAACTAACTAATTCACTAAACCGTTCTAATTATCCACTAAACCAATCTTAGTCTAAACTAATCAATCCCTAAACATAATTAACCTAATGAGCGAGGATTAGTAAGTTAAACTCACCAGTTTAAAGCGAAGACTGGTTCACCGTGACAGTGGGGCGATGGTGGCCGAAATTCGAATTTTCGGTGACGTCAACGAGCACTCAGACTGAGCCCAAAAGCCTTGCAAGCCCAAAGAAAATGCTGGGCTTAGGCTTGCTTCTTGGGCTTAAGAGTCGCTGAGTTGGGCTTGCCTAAGTTGGGCTGAATGGGCTTTAAATGGGCTTGACCAAAACTGAAAATGGGCTGGTGATTTCATTGGGCTATTGCACGGGCTTAATGGAGCTACTGGGCCTAAGTGTTGCATTGTAGATGGGCTTCAAATGGGCATGAGCTGAGCTAGACTTGATGGAGAGTTGGGCTAAAATTGCTGCAGAGAAGATGGGCCCATGAAACTGAAGATTGCTGGGCCGAAGACACGTGATGGAGAAACGGGCGAGCTGGCAGCTTGCTTCAGGCGAGCAAATTCACGGCTGGCTTTGCTCGATTCACACGGTGCATTGGAGAGAGAAGCAGCATCGACGGATGAAGCTGGCATTTTCGTGGGCTGAGGAGACGCGTGGACGGCAGTGAAATGGAGGGCAATTTGGTGGTAGAGTAGGCCGTTGTTGCTGTCAACAATCGATAGAGAAAATTGTTGGTGTTGACCCGTGAGATGTGCTGGCGTGGGAGCTGAAGGACGTGCGGCAAGCTGGGAGATTTGGTGTTGCTGGATTCGCGAGGGGCTTCGGTGGGTTGAGTCGTGGCAAGGAAATGGAAGAAGGATGATGATGATGATGATGGAGCGGTAGGTGAGAGAGAGAGAGAGAGAAACAACGGTGAGAGAGAGAAATTGAGGGGATGAAGTTTCGAAGGAAAATGAAACAGAAGCAAGGCAGACGGTGAGGGAGGGGGAAGAAGGCATGCGCGAGAAGCTTTGGATGGAGGGGGCAAAAGTCCACAAATCTCATCTCTTCCATTAATGGCTTGGTCTCCCTTTTTGTCTCCATGTATATCACTATGTCTCCTAATACTTTCCAACAATACAATTCCACCAATCAATCCAATTTAAAGCCAAGAAATGCATCCTCCAAAATGGCATACGAATTTCACCATATACGCCTCAATTTCCTCTCAAATTATCTAAATCAAAGTCCGATTTTACTAAAGGAAAATCTCGAACAATTTTTCTATAAGTCCTCGACACTCAAAGGCTCAGCTTTGGAAGTCCAAATTTCATTTAATTTGGCTTGTCCGAATTTCCGCTAATTTTCCGCAACGTTTGAATCGATTTTCCACAAAAAATCCTAGAATATCTAAAAATTCCTCAAAGAATGAGTCGACATTCTTAAAATAGTTTGTGACACAACAGAACTTTCAATTTCTAAAATAAGGTTCAAATTCGTGGTTAATTTCAATTCGACGTGCTTTTAGCATGACCTAGTCTATCAAGAAACTTTTAGGAATTTTTGGTGTAATTAACCCATGATCGATTTATCTCGAGTCACAATGTACATCTTTGACCCATTGGCTACTTTTGGTTATTGTGAAAATCTCAAGATTTCAATTATGGGCATCAGATTCCAAAACGATTGAAAAATTGGTCTAGTGCCAATTGACGAGTATTTTGCAATCAGGTGAAATCACCCACACTCTGATCACATATCTCAATCAAGTTGACCTATTTTTGGTCTCGATTGATTTCGACAAAGGCCGTAATGACTCTTGCACCCAAGACGGTCGAGCAACCGATTTATTGGTCGAATTCTCAAGTCCATTGCATTTAGATTCCTTAATTGCTTCCCTGGATAGTCCAGTTATCTCATGAGTGATCAACTCAGAGAATAGCACTATAGGTGCATTGACGAAAGGCCCGATTTATTTAATCGAAACAAATTTTGAAAATTCAGGCCATCACAAGGGATTGTGGCATGCGTGAGGAGTTGAGACAGCTTCTTGGTGCCAAAGTTGCTGACTCCAATGGACTTGGCTTACCCTAGTTTGGAGCACTCTTCCATGGCCTCCCATGTCCCTTTCATGTCAAATGGCAACATTTTGCCCTTCAAATTGAACCCTTCGGTTCCCTCTGTTGGAGAAAACTCCTTTATTGTTTTGAAGTTGACAAAACGTTTCTATCAGTCTAGTTTGAAGACATCCAGACTCAAGTGTTAAAGTCTGAAGAACTCTAGCCTCTGTCATCAAAGTCTGAAAACCGCTAGACTCAAGACTCAAAATCTGCCCTCGCTGATAGTTTCTAGACCGAAGATTGAAGACTTATTCAAATGCAAGTTTATTTTCAAAGAATTCAGTTCGTATGATTTTGGAAAGGCCTTATGGCTAGGGGCCGGTGACCTCGGCCAACCGGCAGCGAGGGTCGCAGCCCTCGCCCAGATCCAGCGAGTGTCGGCAACCCTTAGCCCGGACGGTGAGGGTCGCCAACCCTCGCTGGATCTGGGCAAGGGCCGCGAGCCCTTGCCACTGGCCACAGATTTAGGGAGGGTCGCGGCCCTTGCCCAAATCCGGCGAGGGCCGGCCGAGCCAAGGGTCGTCTCCCACTAGGGGGCCCCAGTGGGCGACGGCCCTTGGCCCGGCCGAGTGAGGGCTGTGACCCTTGCCCCAAATTGGGGCAAGGGCTCGTGAGCCCTCGCCGCCAGTCGGCCGGGGTTGCCGACCCGCCGGGCCCGCAACCCATGCCGACCCTCCCCGCCATCGCCGGCCCTTCCCGGGCGGGGTGGCAAGAAGAATACCGAGGGCTAATCCCTCGCCCGCCTCCCCCCTTTCTTCTTTTAATTTTTTTTTAATTTTAAAATTATGATTTTTTAATATTTTAACTAAATTTAATTTTAAAATTATTATTTTTAAATATTTTAGCTAAATTTAATTTAGTTAATTTTTTATTATTTTTTACAACGTTAGCCCAAAATGACGCCGTTTTTGCTTTATTTGGCCACGTTATCATGCAAAACGACATCGTTTTGGGAGCGCTTCGCCGGAAAAATGCTACGTCGGTGTTTTGGCCAGACTTTGGCCGGAATGGCACTTAAGTGATCTGTTTTTCTTCGAATGTGGCACATAAGTGTACCTTTCATAAGTTATGGCACTTAAATGTCCCTTTGTGCCAAGTTATGGCACTTGAAGCGTTCTTTTACCCTTATGAGTTAAGGATCTATGGCTAGTATTTTGGCTCCAGGTTTGGTTAAAGGACAAAGCAACACCAGATCTCCTTACTTTGATGGAAAGAAATACAATGTTTGGAAAAATAAGATAAAGGCATTCCTAAGATCAAAAGATCCCATGGAATGGGATGCGGTAGAAAAAGGAATCATTCCTAAAGCTGCATCTATCTCAGAAAGTGGAAAAAAAAGTTGTAGATATTGGTGACATGACTCAAGAAGAAAAAAATCAAGAGACAAGCTCTTGATGTAAAAACAATCTAATCTTTATACTATGCCTTATCTCCTACCGAGTATAACAGAATTTTATCTTGTGAAACAGCCAAAGAAGTCTAGGTTAGGTTGCATGTTACCTATGAAGGAACCGGTCAAGTTAAAAAAACAAAAATCAATATCTTGCTCGGACAATATGAAGCCTTCAAGATGAAACTAGGAGAATTCATTACTAACATGTTTAGTCATTTCACAGAATGGACCTAGACTTAGAACTAGGGAATGAGAGTAAATTTCCTGCAGGTATGCATCTCACAGTGAGTGAACAACTCCCGTTCAAGCCCTTCAGGGAAAATCTTTTAACAGAAAACCACTCGACCCTTTAGTTCAGAGCCTAGAGACACTCAGAGATGTCAGGATGGAAACATTTCTAACCTACCCAAACTGCATTTCTTGGAGGATCCTACCAGGCTAGAGAAGAAGAGGGATTTAGAAAGCTATAGAGAGAGTTTTCATAAAACACTCACTTTACTTCCAAGTACTCTGCCCAAAACAATACACCATCCTCGCCTTTTATAGACGATAAGAGTGTTGGAGAAATATTTTCAGAATATTTTGAAGCTGACAAAACGTTTCTATCAGTCTAGTTTGGAGCATTGCAGACCCTTCTATTTAGAGTCTGAAGACCTTCATTGGAGACCCTTCTATTTAGAGTCTGAAGACCTTCAGATCCCTAGACTCAGCACACAAGACTCAAGACTCTAGACTATTCTCATTGACAATTTCTAATCCAGCGACGAAGACGATCCAGAGCTAAAGTGTTTGGTTGAGGATTTGGTCTTATCCACTAGAGAAAATCTCTTGGCTAGGTATGATATAACGGATTCTTTTATTCGAAATCAAGATCGTTTGAAGATCCGATGATTGACGAAATACTCTTGGAAGGTTCTATTCTTGGAAACCAAGATCCTGATTGTATGGGCGAACAGGATTGATGGGTTATCGACATGTTCCTTTAATAGCTCGAATGTTCTTCTTAATTGATTCTGTCCAACGGGAAGATTGGAAGAATTCCTTTGGTAAGTGCCAACGGGTATGATGGCATAAAAGAGTATAAAATGAAGACGTTCTAGCTGTTCAAGAAGATGCATGATAGAGAAATTACAGATTCTGAAGCTCCTTGATTATTAGTCGATTCATATTGAGCAAAACTGTATTCACAAAAGAGAGTCTATACTTAGTGATACCTTGAGGGAGTGTGGTAGATCTTCTACACCATGAAATCAAGGGAGAACAATGCTGTAACATCTCTTTGTTCATAGTGGAATTCAGCCAGTAGGCTGTCAGTGCAGAAGAGTAGACGTAGGCTTGAAATAAGCCGAACCACTATACACCTTGCGTTCAATTTTCTCTTCCATATTCTCAGTCTTATTTTGATTGTTGTTTGACGAGAATCAATTGTCTCAATTCTATCAACTGTCTAGTATTGTGCGATTATCGTGAGAAATTATTCTTTACACCTATTCACCCCCTCTAGGTACTTTTACTAGCCATATCAATTGGTATCAGAGCTCGTGTACTCACTTTATTTGAAGTGTTTTACTTCAGAGTAAAATATCCATGGCTAGTATACTAGCTTCAGGGCTGATGGAAGGTCAAAGCAATACCAGACCTCCTTACTTTGATGGAAAGGATTACAACATCTGGAAAAACAAAATGAAAGCATTTCTTCAACCAAAGGATCCTCTGGAATAGAACGTTGTAGAAAAAGGAATCACTCCTAAAGTTGCATCTGTCTCAGAAGAAGGGAAAGAAACCGTTGAGACCAGTGGAATGACTCAAGAAGAGATAATCAAGAGACAAACTCTTGATGTCTCTTGATGCGAAGGCTATTTATTCTTTATATTGTGCCTTGTCACCTACTAAATATAACAGAATATCTTCTTGTGTTACAGCAAAAGAAGTCTGGGATAGGTTACATATCACCTATGAAGGAATTGATCGAGTGAAAGAGACCAGAATCAACATCATTCTCGGTCAATATGAAGCCTTCAAAATGAAACATGGAGAATCTATAACTGACATGTTTAGCCGTTTTACAAAGATTGTAAATGGTCTTGAAAATCAAGGACAACCAATTTTTAATCCCATGAAGGTAAACAAGCTACTGCGTAGACTCTCCAAGGATTGGAATCACATAAAGACTTCAATAAGAGAGACACAAAGAATCATGCAACTATCTGTTGACGAGCTGGTTGGAACTCTTCAGTCTTATGAAGTAGAACGAATTAATGAAGACGAAGATCCAAAAGGTAAGAAATCCATTGCATTAAAATCAATTGATGATTCTGATGTTACAGATTCTGAAGATGATATGGACGATGAGGAGCTTGCTCTCATGATAAGAAGATTCAAAAAACTGAATAGAAAAGGAAGAAGGTTCAACTCAAAGAAACAAAGTTTTCAAAGACAACGGACCAAGTCTGTTGATGATGATGAATCAAACAAAGATGTAGTTTGCTTTGAATGTAAGAAAAATGGACACATCAGACCCAACTGTCCTCTTTTGAAGAAGAAGAAAGGTAAAGCTGAAAAGTCTCGGAAGGCTCTCAAAGCCGAAACTTGGAGTGATACAGAGTGTGAAGAAAGTGATGATGAATATGCCAACTTATGTCTGATGGCGCAATCAGACTCAAACTCAAACTCTGGATCAGACTCAGACAGTGAATTTGAGGTAAATAATTTTAAATTCCTGTCAAGGTTTCTAAGTATATTGATGAGCTGTGTCTTAGTCATAAGACTTCTCTTAAAAGGATTTCCAAACTTAAAAAGGAAAACTCTACTCTAAAAAACAGGAAAACGTTTTAAAAGAAAGAGTTAAATGTTTAGACATGGATGTTTCAACTCTTAAAGAAAATGAAGATAGTCTTTTGAAAGAAAATTCTCTTTTAAAAACTGACTCATCAAATATCTCAAAGAAATTCTCAATAGGGTCCTAGAAACTTGAAAAAATTCTTTCAGCTCAATGACCTTACTTCAATAAGTCTGGTCTAGGTATAACAGCAGAAACAATTCCCTTGATTGATTTTCATAAAGTAAAAGAAAGAATTAAGCAAAGACCCTCAAGAGAGGCTTACAAAAATCATTTCAAGAAGGTTTTTGTAAAGTCTATAGGTTGAAATGCCCTCAAGTGTTCAAAGTGCAATAGCCTAGATCACTTTGAAAAAGAGTGTCCTATGATTTGGAAAACTATTAAGAAAACATGGGCTAATACTGTTTATCTTACTAACACCAATGGACCCAAGAAAATATGGGTACCAAAGAAAGCTTGAGACTCTCTTTTAAATGCAGGTCTACATCAAGAAAAAGGTAAAGTGGTATTTGGACAAAGGGATGCTCAAGACATATGACAAGACTCAAATTGCTTTATAAAAATCGTTCAAGTAAATGGTGGAAAAGTCTCATTTGGAGGAAACAGCAAAGGAAGAATTGTGGGATTTGGAACTGTGAAAATTGGAAATCTCACAATAAGTAATGTTTCCCTAGTGGAATGACTCAATTACAATCTTCTCAGCATCAGCCAACTGTGTGATACTGGTTTTAAGATCTTCTTTCAAGAAGGAATATGTTATGGAACCAGTAAAGACTCTACTCAGCCTTTCATGGGTTGAAGGCATGGAAATATCTATCTCTTGGATGTGAAACCGGATGAATCGCAATGCTTAATCTCAATTCAAGAAAAAGCAAGCTTATGGCACAGAAAGCTTGGTCACATCAATATGAAGCAATTAGCCAAAATCTCAACAAAGCAGCTTGTTCGTGGTCTACCCAATTTATCATACCAAAAGTCTGATCTATGCACTCCATGTATACTGGGAAAGCATGTAAGAAATTCATTTAAGCCAATAAATCATGTCTCTACTAATCATGTACTGCAGCTGCTGCATATGGATCTCTTCGGACCACCCAGAACCCAGAGCATTGGAGGTAAAAAAATATTGCCTAGTAATTGTGGACGATTATTCTCGATTTACTTGGGTATATTTTCTTGCAAGTAAGTCCGAAACCTTCTTGTATTTTGAAAAGTTTGCTAAAAAGGTTCAAAATGAAAAAGGATGTGTTATATCAAGTATAAGAACAGATCATGGAGGTGAATTTGAAAATCAAGATTTTACAAAATTTTGTGATAAATCTGGCTTTAAGCATGTGTTCTCCTCTCCATATACTCCTCAGCAAAATGGAGTTGTGGAAAGAAATAATAGATCTCTTCAAGAAATGACTAGAACTCTTTTAATTTAAAGTAAGATTTCTTCACGATTTTGGGCTGAAGCCGCTTCAACAACGTGCTATATTATCAATAGAGTCTTTTTAAGACCTATTCTAGAAAAAACCCCTTATAAGTTATTCAAAGGTAATAAGCATATTGTTTTATACTTTCATGTGTTCGGTTGCAAATACTTTATACTGAAAAATGCAAAAGATCGAGTTGGTAAGTTTGAAGAAAGATCAGATGAAGGCATCTTCCTTGGATATTCTACATCAAGCAAAGCCTACAGAGTCTACAACAAGAAGAGCCAATTTGTGGAGGAATCAATGAATGTCAAATTTCAAGATTCTATGCAAAATGAGTCCAGTCAGACTCATCATGAAGAATCTGAACCTGCTCCAGACTCTCCAAAGCTTATAACTTAAGAAGCATCTTAGACTCTGGAAGACCAACATCAAGTTGTTCGTGAAGATTCAAGTAAAGAAAGAGATCATCAACCTGACGAATCAACTAGTAACTGGAAGCATAAGTCCAGTCATCCCAAAGATCTTATTATTGGCGACATTAATGAAGGAATTCGCACAAGATCCAAAAGGCGCGAAGAGTCTAGTGATGTGGCTCTCATTTATGAAATTAAACCAAAAAGCATAGAAGAAGCTTTATCTGATGAAAACTGGATTGAAGCTATGCAAGAAAAGCTTAGACAGTTCAACATTAATGATGTATGGGAATTGACATCTAAACCAAAAGGTAAAACTGTTATTGGAGCTAAATGGGTGTTCAGGAACAAGATGAATGAAAAAGGAAAAGTAGTAAGAAACAAAGCAAGACTCGTGGCCAAGGGTTATACGCAAGAAGAAGGAATAGACTATGATGAGACTTACGCACCAGTAGCAAGGTTATAAGCTATTCGGTTATTACTTGCGTTTGCTTGTTATAAAAATTTCAGGTTATTCCAAATGGACGTCAAAAGTGCCTTCCTAAATGGTTTTATCCATGAGGAAGTTTATGTGGAACAACCACCAGGGTTTGAAGACCCAAAGAAGCCAGACTCAGTCTTTAGACTGAAAAATGCCTTGTATGGTTTAAAGCAAGCACCTCGAGCTTGGTACGACAGACTAAGTAAGTTATTAATACAGAATGGTTTTGTCAAAGGTAAAGTAGATACTACTCTATTTATCAAAAAGGAAAACAAAAGCTTTTTACTTGTTCAAATATATGTGGATGATATTATCTTTGGATCCTTTAATGAAAGTCTGTGCAAGAAATTCTCTAAGTCTATGCAGGATGAGTTTGAAATGAGT
This sequence comes from Eucalyptus lansdowneana, assembly GCA_017140395.1. Taxonomy (NCBI): domain Eukaryota; kingdom Viridiplantae; phylum Streptophyta; class Magnoliopsida; order Myrtales; family Myrtaceae; genus Eucalyptus; species Eucalyptus lansdowneana. Next base: position 8,081,229 of record CM029490.1, read on the forward strand.
ATGATGGGAGAGTTAACCTTCTTTCTTGGACTCCAAGAAAAACAATTGAATGAAGGAACTTTTATTCATCAAGAAAAATATGCTAATGATCTTGTCAAAAAGTTTGGACTAGAAAAGTGCAAAAAAACCGACATACCGATGTCAAGTTCTTTGAAAATAGACAAAGATGAAGAAGGGAATAAAGTTGATCAAAAGCTGTACATGAGTATCATCGGTTCACTTCTTTATCTTACTGCCTCTAGACCTGACATTTTGTTGAGTGTTTGCATCTGTGCTAGGTTTCAATCAGATCCTAGAGAATCTCATCTTAGTGCCGCAAAATGTATTATTAAATACGTTGCTTCATCTTCAAGCATCAGTCTTTGGTATCCTAAAGAGGGAGACTTTAATCTTCTTGGATATTCAGACGCAGATCTAGCCGGTTGCAGAGTTGATAGAAAGAGCACCTCGGGAACTTGCCAGTTGTTTGGAAGCAGGACAATGTCTTGGTTTTCAAGGAAACAAAAATACTGTGGCTCTCTCTACAACAGAAGCAGAGTATGTAGCTCTTGGAAGTTGTTGTTCGCAAATTCTGTGGATAAAACAACAGCTACAAGACTTTGGAATTGAAGACTCATGCACTGAGATTAGATGTGACAACACCAGTGCAATCAATCTCACTAAAAATCCAATCCTTCACTCAAGAGCAAAGCATATAGAGATTCGACATCACTTCATAAGAGATCATGTTCAAAATGGAGAAATCTCGATTCAATTTGTTGATTCAAAGAGCCAACTAGCGGATATATTCACAAAGCCTTTGGAGAAAAATCAATTCGATATTATCCATTCCGACTCAACATTTTGAAGCTTGAGGAAGTTAAAATCTAGAGACTCTCGCACCTCGCACTCGACGTTCATGGCTATAGACTCGTAAGTTATTTCAATATTCAATCTCGAAAAGGTATGATCTTTCGTTCAGCTTATGATTGATTTATATTATCTTTAAAAGATGGAATTTTGCCTTTTCAAAACGGATAACTTCTATTTAAAAATGGCAGTTTTCTTTAAAAAGGACGGTTATCGTTTTTAAAAAGAGACGACTGTTCACTTGCCTTTATGTCGATTGGTTTTTTCCTTTTTAAATTGGGTTATATATATACAGTTAGTTGTTTTCTTCGCTTAACTCCAAAACCCTAAAAAGCATTCTCCTCACAATCTTGTCTCGACTTCGTGTTCATCTTCGAGAAAGTTGTCATCTTTTCTTGGGAAAGCGAGTCAAGGAATCTTTCAATGACAAGAAACGATGTCTTATTTGAGAAAGTCTTCAAGAATCGCGAGCAGGGGACCACAGAGAATGAGGGAGGGTCCTACCCATTTCGGTCTCACCGAAGAGGAAGAGTTATCGAGACAGCAACAGAGCCCGATTCACTCTCAACCACGTCACTCTCCACCATCTACCCCACAGGGTGTGGGTCATCAACCGGAGGAAGAAATAATCGAGGAAGTAGACCCTGTAAGAGTTCAAAAACCCTCTTTTATTTACAAGCTCTATCGTGCTTTGAAAAGCACTGGTACTCCGCTGAACTATGTAGATGATTTCCTTAAAGACAAGGGTTATGGAAATGAGTATGTCTTTTTGCGACGAATGGAGGATTTGGGAATTGCTTCCAAAGGAAAGGCTAAGGAAGCACTTGCAAACATTCCAAGTGACCCTCGTGTAGGAGGATTGAATCCCACTGAAGGGAACGATGATGATAAACTGTTTAATGAATTTCAACCTAGGATGGGTGTTGCTGCGAAGGCTAAGGGAAAAAGAACGGAGTTGTTCAAATCAAAGGAATAGGAGAATCTGTTCTTCAAACTGTTGAAACGTGGGGTGATAAACCCCAGAAGCGTTGATTTCGACTTTCTGGATGCCATCAATGTGAACTTGAGGGAAAAGTTCAATCTGCTTCAACTTGAGCAATTTTGCTCCAACACCACAGACGGCTATGCACAATTGACAGCATATTTCTATTCAAATCTCAGCTTTTTAGATGCGAATAGAATATCCTTCAGTGTTCGAGACCAAGACTATGTGGTAGATGTGGACATGCTGGTAGATATAGTTGGGGTTGAAAGAGGACGATATCAACCGATCAAGGTTTCAATTGCTCGTACCTCACTGGAGCTCGTCAAAGATAAGAATGCAGAAGGGAGAATTACCTATGCAAGAATGCGTGCCATCAACATCATACTTCACAAAATTGTGATCAACTATCTCAGGCCAAAATCGACATCCAAGACTAATGTGTCTAACTCTGAGACGAAATTGATGTACGTGATCAATTCAGGGAGAAAGTTCTCTCTCCCTCACACCATTCTCTTCCACATGTACAAAGCGATGGTGAAGGACAAGGGCCAGTTGCCTTACTCAGGTCTTGTGACTAAGATCTTCAGACACTTGAATATTGAACCTCCACAAACTCTTTGTGTTCAACCATGCAACAAAATGGTGGTGGGTTTGAAAATGCTGACAAAAATGCGTCTGAAAGAACTTGATAAGGCAATGGAGAAGTTCAAAGTGAAAACTCCAATCAAATCTCATCCAGTATCTTCTGCATCAAAAAGGAAAGGAAATGAGCCCATGGGTGCTCCATCCAAAAAGAAAAGAACTCGTATCTTAGAGGATGAAGATGAAGAGGATGAACTCTCTATCTCTGCCTTGGCATTGAAAAGGCTCTACCGCTTACGATCCGAATCAATGGAACGACAGGAAAAAGGAAAAGAAGCAGAGGACAAAGAACAGAGAGAAGAAAAGGAAAAGGAAGAGAACAGAGAAGCAGAGGAGAAAGAAGAGAAAGAAAAAGAAGAAGAAGAGGAGAAGGAAGTTGAAGAAGAAGAAGAAGCAGTTAAAGAAAAGTCTGCAGATGAAGCCGGAGAGAAAGGCGATCAAGACGCTAACAAGCATGACCATCACTCTTCCCCAATTGAGGCCTTAGAAACAGGGGGAGATGGCGAGCAAGGAAGGACTACACCATATCCTGTCCATAGTGAAGGTGTGAGTCGCTCACCAGCAAATCCAGAAGATCTTCAGGCTTCTCAAATGCCTGAGGAAGGACATGATACCTTAATGCCAAATTTGCGCGATTACACCGAAGTTCCATCGTCTGCCTTTACTCCATCCGATAGAGCAAATGCCAGCATGCAGACGGACACTACAGCAGATTTCCGTCGCATCCTTGATCTTCTTCTGGAAATCCAGGGTCAAATATATGCTTTGGAATGTGAGCTTCAAGTCCTGAAGAATCCTGGACAAGCGTCTTCTGTTACCCTGTCAGATCAAATGCAAGACCTCGCTCTTCAAATTCAAGCAAATACCAAAAGGGAAGAGGTGGCACATCTACGGAAAGACTTGAAGAGGCTGGAAGGCATTGTACAAATCGATGGGAGATTTCCAGCTTGTGCACGTCCTGCAGACTTGACTTTTTTCTCACCTTTTAATGATGACAAAAAGGGGAGAATTGCAATCTTTGAACTTTGACTTTAAAATTCTTACTTTAGTTTAGTTTGTTTGGATATTTGTTTTGAGCATGACTTGGGTGTGGATTTGAAATTGATTGTTGCATTTATATCAAGTGTTATTGTATGGCTTTACTCATGAAAGACTAACCTATTTTCTGTGGATGCAGAGTCTAGTTGAGTTGTTAATCTTTATGAGATATCCATATTGCTTGAGTAATGTTTTGCAGGTCAAAGCTGTTCAAATCTACGGGAAAGTTTTGTCATCATCAAAAAGGGGGAGATTGTTGGAGAAATCTTTCCGAATATTTTGAAGCCGACAAAACGTTTCTATCGCCTAGTCTGAGCATTGCGAGACCCTTCTATTTAGAGTCTCAAGACCTTCAGATCCCTGCACTCAAGACTCAAGACTCAAGACTCAAGACTATTCTCATTGACAGCTTCTAATCCAAACGAAGACGATCCAGAGCTAAAGTGTTTGGTTGAGGATTTGGTCTTATCCACTTTGGAGAAGATCTCTTGGTCGGGTATGATATAATGGATTCTTTTATTCGAAATCAAGATCGTTTGAAGATCTGATGATTGACGAAATACTCTTGGAAGGTTCTATTCTTAGAAACCAAGATCCTGATTGTATGGGCGAACAGGATTGATGGGCTATCAACATGTTCCTTTAATAGCTCGAATGTTCTTCTTAATTGATTCTGTCCAATGGGAAGATTTGAAGAATTCCTTTGATAAGTGCCGACGAGTATGATGGCATAAAGGAGTATAAAAGGAAGACGTTCTAGCTGTTCAATAAGATGCACGATAGAGAAATTCCAGAATCTGAAGCTCCTTGATTATTAGTTGATTCATATTGAGCAAAACTGTATTCACAAAAGAGAGTCTATACTTAGTGATACCTTGAGGGTGTGTGGTAGATCTTCTACACCGTGAAATCAAGGGAAAATAGTGCTGTAACATCTCTTTGTTCATAGTGGAATCCAGCCAGTGGGCTGTCAGTGCAGAAGAGTGGACGTAGGCTTAAAATAAGCCGAACCACTATAAACCTTGCGTTCAATTTTCTCTTCCCTATTCTCAGTCTTAGTTTGATTGTTGTTTGACGAGAATCAATTGTCTCAATTCTATCAATTGTCTAGTATTGTGCGATTATTGTGAGAAATTATTCTTTATACCTATTCACCCCCCTCTAGGTACTTTTACTAGCCATATCAAAGAGGTCACAAAGACACACATAAGGACCAAGCTCATGGGTCCAGATACAAACAAAGGCACCGGAAACTTCTGGGAGGGAATTATTCGCACACTATGAACAGTGGTCGTACTGTGAACAGTACTTTCCCTAGCCTAGTGCTACAGTAAAAGTGAACAATGATTTGCTACAGTGAAATTGTACGGACTCAGCGGTCTTGTCCATCATGAGCATTGTAGCTACAGACTAAGTCATCTGAGCTATCTTCTAGGAGATGTGCCTCGTATTTCTGTTCAAGGGCTTTACCATTGTTTCGTTTTTAAGGTTATCCATTCCATGCGCTTGGTAAGTGAATCCAGAGCTGAGAAGATCCCTTCTCATCATGTCTACAGAACCCGAAATCCTCGAAGCACTCGTTTCTCTTGCTCCCTCTCCCTCATCCTCAACCCCTCAAGAGTTTCGTGTTTCTAATGCTTCTAAGATAGATTATCTCTATGAAGTGTCTCTTAGCGATGAAACCAAGATTTCTAAAACTCAACTTCCTCTCATGAACCCTTATTCCGCCTTTACTAAACCTAACTCGTCATTCTCACCCATCCGCTCCATTCGTCAGCTCATTCACCAAACCCTAAAGCAAGTAAAGGAGTATGTCCAGTCCTCTAAATTCGACCAGCATCCTATTCTTGCTACTGAAAAAGAGTACTTTGTTACTCTCCAGATCCCTCTAGAATTTCCCAGACAATAGACTCAACAAGGATACACTCATGTCCATTATGGAGCTATTCGTCTTGCTCTTACCTTTCATGGTCATAAAGGTTTGCCAGTTGTGGCAAGAATTGCTTTGTTGGATACTAGATTTTTACAATACCAGCATGCTTGCATTGGTACTGTACAAACTACTTTGAATGCCGGAACAGTCTTTGTGACTCTGTATCCAAACTCCAACATTGCTCTTTCAGATCCCTAGCTACTTTCTTTCTTAAAAGTCCAAGTACAGCTCACTGGAGCCCCTCAAACTGCTGACTCTGTAGCTGTAACTCTACATTACCAAATGATTTATCAAGTGCAGAATCATGCTCTTGACCTCAACTTCAACAATGGTAATGAAGATGCTTTGTTTATCTCCATGCAAAATGATCAGGCATCATGTATCTATGTTCCCAGACAGATCCCAAAAGATACGTTGGCCAAGCTCCTTCCAAAGACTTGGATCACCAACCATGAGAAGCTACACCAGCATAACAAGCCATTCCAGTCTACGGACTTTGAGTTCGTTCGGAAAAAAGATAGAACTATTTCCATCAAATTTGGCAAGGAAAAGGAAGAAAGTCCTTCTATCTTCCAAACCCTTTTTATGATTGAACCATGTGTTCCATTATTAATTTCTGAGCCAGATCCAAAAAATCTTGTTCGACACTTCAATAGTGATGGACATCATGTCCATACTATAAAGACAACTTTGGTCATTGTTTTTGGGATCCCTTTTGCCAATGTTCCTATTGTACAAATTCACCTGACGAAGTAGACCCTTTTGTACGACCTCCACCTCGAAGGAAAAAGCCAAAGGATAAGGTTTATTAAAGGTACTTAGATGGAGATTCCTCCATTGATACTCTTAGTGAATGAATGTGATAAATACCAGTTCATGGTTTCTTATGCACCACCTCCTTCACCAGAGTCTAGTACTACATCCTAGGCTTCACCAGATCCACCAAAATCACCTCCATCTTCTCCCCCTAAGAAAAAACAAGCTATTTCTCTGTTCTATAAGCCAATTTTAAAATGGGCTAAGAAGCAATCTTACCCACTTGAGGCTCCGGCAGAAACATTACCCACTTCTTCTATCGCCATGTTCCATGAAACTGACTTTTCCCCTCTTGTCAGAGAAAGTTCTAAACTTTCGTTTCCTGCTCCAGAGGAATTCGTTGATCCACAAGGCAGATATCATCATGTTCCTAAGATAGCTGCCCCCACTGATGTGGATGAACATGGGAGACAAAGAAAGACTCCTGCTACTGAAGATATTCTAAATTGGCAATCAGAGACTCTGTTAGCACAAAACAATGCCTTTAAGGCAATTGATTCCAAGATTGGAAATGTGCAACAAGATCTCCGAAGGTATGATGAAACCACCTAAAAGATACTTTCTGAGTTCCAGAAAAGGCTTCATGCCTTGGAATCAGGACGACATCTTGGGTATCATTATCTTGAAAGTCCAAAGTCGGAGATAGAAAAGCTTAAGAGGCAAATCCAACTTCTTGAAGAATGAAGGTTTAGACCTTTTGATCCATTAGTACCTTCTGTCAGAACTGGGTATTTACCTCCACCACCACAGACGTCTATTTTTGCAGCCATTCTAGAAGATCCCTTCATAAAAGAACCAGATATGGCAGAAATACAAAATCGCCTAAAAAATTTGCAGAAGGACAAAGGAAAAGAAAAAATGCCTCTAGAATCAAGTTCGATTGTTATAAAAGAAATGCCAGATCAGATGATGTTATCTAACCCATTAGAATCTTTTCTAAAGGATTTGGGTACTTAGGAACCTGATCCTGCTATCCAACAGCTTGATCCTACCATTCCAAAAAACCAGATTCTGTTCCTAGCTGAACAAATTTCTCTTGATACTGAATCAGATTTAGTATCCCTTTAAAAATCTTCATCTTTCTCCATTCCTACTGCTGATTCTCTCTCTATTGCGCCAGTAACTTCATCAATATTCATGGCTGATCCTCCAGATGATAAGATGGAATCAAACTATTCTAAGCCAGAGAATGTTCAGACAAGCAATCCTGAACAGCATGTGTCCATAGCATCAAAACAGTTCTTCACCATTGATGATATTCCTTATCACAAATGGCCAGAAAGACTTGAAGATTTTTATACTTGGTTGAATACCCAGTCGATCACCAACCATGATATGAATGATGTCCTTTACAACTTTGTTACGAGGTTCACAGGAAGCCTCAAACTCTGGTGAAAATCAATTTCAGAATAAGACCAAATTCATTTCCTAATGTCACTTAATTTCGGCCATGCTATCACTCTCTTATATCATGTCTTTGTGGGAAAACCCACTGATCTCATAGAGATGAAAAGAAGAGAGTTTTTCGAAAGAAAATGCTGCTCTCTCCAGAAGAAACATCTTGATAAGCATTATCGAGTGATGCTTCAGCTTTTTTATCAGGTTGGAGCAGATCCACACCTGAAGCATGTTTTCCTTACTTCCATCCCTAAAGAACAATCCCAGATGGTTGAAAGATCTTTCTTTGGAAAACAAAGGAGAATACAAGATATTCCCTTGGGATAAATACAGCAAGAAGTCCATCTATGCCTTGAAGAATTATGCTTAAAGCACCAGATGGTCCATACCTACATCTCAAATGACAAACGTCTTGAATTAGCTTATTCTCGCCATAAGTTAAAAATCAAATGCTCTAAGCAAGACTATGATGGTATTTGTGGTAAGTTTTGTCGGAAAAAAAAAAAAACATTTCAAGAAGTTCTGGATAAAGAAATCCAAACATGGCTCCAAGCACTTTCGGAAAAAGAAGAAATGGCGATACCTACGCAAAAGGAAAGATTGCATGGGCCACAAGAAGTCAAACCGATGCTTCATATGCAATTAGAAATGACATTTTGCTAAAAATTGTCCTCAAGCAAGAAAATGTCGGAATCGTCTAATTCATCACATTGAGAATGAAATAGGTATTTCTCTTGAAAATGATGATATTAAATCCTTATTCTCTGCTGATGAAGAACCCTATAAACAAACTCTTTGTGTTATTCCTTCTTACCAAACTTCCAGTGAGACTGAGTCAGACTCAGAATCTGAAGACATTTTTCACATATCCCCCACATCTTCAGAATCAAACCTTGACATATTTTTAAGTCAAACTCACTGTCCCCATTTCCCTATAAAAATTCTCACCTCGAAGTTTGCCAAACCAATCACTGTTATCGCTCTCATTGATACTGGAGCAAGTTGCTCCATTCTAGACACTAAAGTTCTTCCTGAAGAATATTGGACTCCTTATGTCCAATACTTCAATTCTGCTTCGAGAGACACTTTCTCCACAAATGTCAGAACCACTCCCGTAACTGTCCAGTTCTTTCCTCAGTGTTCCATAACCACAAAAATCTTTGGATCAAGCCTTCCCAATAAAGATCTGATAATTGGGTGGGATATTATGACTCAAATCTCTCAGCTCCGCATCATCCCTGGAAAAGATATTAGATATAAAGACCAATTCTCTGAGTTCGTCAATATTCAGAGACTCTTTTCCATTCAAATGAATCTAATAGATCCAATTATGCAAAAATTGTTAGAATTTTGTTCGGAATCCCATTCAGAATTCGCTCATAAGTGTTCCCATCCTTTATGGGAAAATCCAGAGTTCTTTGTTCGCCTTCCTTTCAAGAAGAATGAAGATATAAATCCAACTAAGGCGAGTCATATGGGAATGAAGCCAGAACATCTGGCTTTAGCTTAAAGGGAATGCTCAGAACTATTGCAACAAGGCCTTATTGAAATCTCCAATTCTCAATGGGCTTGCGAAGCCTTTTATGTCAATAAGTGTGCTGAGCAAAACAAGGGAAAGATGAGACTAGTAATCAACTATCAACCTCTCAACCTTTTTCTCCAAGATGATAAATTCCCTTTACCATCCAGAGATTCTCTCTTTACTGGTCTAACCAAGGCCCATATCTATCCCAAATTCGACCACAAAGCAAGATTTTGGCAACTTGGCATCCATCCTGAAGACAGATCCAAAACAGGATTCTATATCCCAAACCAGCACTTCTAGTGGAAAGTTCTTCATTTTGGTTTAAAGGTAACACCATCCCTTTTCCAAAAGGCCATGTGTCGTATTTTTCAACAAATCTTGTCAAGTGCAGTCGTATACATTGACGACATTCTGCTCTACAGTCCTGACGAGCAGTCACACTGCCAACTTCTTGAGCAATTTGCAGAAATCATAAAGAAGCATGGCATTATGCTTTCTCAAAGGAAAATGAATATTGCCCAGACAGAAATTGAATTTCTTGGTATGTACCTTAACAAAGGTACATATTATCTAAGGCCACATATTGCTCAAGAATTATTGAAGTTTCCTGAAGATAACTTCACAACAAAACAAGTTCAGCAATTTCTTGGGATAATCAATTATCTTAGGGATTTTGTCCCAAACATTGCGAAGCTCCTAATTCCTTTGCAATCCATGCTAAAGAAGAACCCCCCACCTTGGGGAAAAACCCAGACTAAGGCAGTTGTTGAGCTTAAGGAGATTATGCAGAATCTCCCATCACTGCAAATACCATCAATAGGAAAAAGAATTCTTCAAACTGACGCTAGTGATGAATACTGGGCAGCCATCCTCTTTGAAGAAATTGATGGTAAGAAGAATGTGCTTGTTGATTTTTTGTCAAGACCCAAAGCACCAGCCGAGATCAATATGTACATCAAAAGGCTTGCTTTTCATATGCTCAATCATGGCGTGAAATACAAGATTGAGAAAATCAAAGATTTGCCAAGTTGGAAATATCCCCAGGAGATTATCCAACAAATCTAGAATGATAGTCTCGCTGAAAACATGGACAACCTCATGTGACAATGTCACACAGATCTATTCAGATTCAATGAAGGTTCGATTCTTTATCCTTTTAGGTTAAATTTGAATTATCCATTTATTCATCCCCTTATCTGGAAGGAAGATGATTTCCCTGATCAGCTCAAGACATTATTATGGTACTTAACCAATAAGTACCTAATAGCCATTGAAATCCCAACCAGAAGATTCATTGCCACCCTCATCAGAATATTCTTACTTGGAAGAAATGTTGAAAAAGAAAGTGATAAGAATATCTTAGACTTTCCTAACTGGTTCTATTCTCCTACTCACTGGAAACACCTCTTGGAGAAAGAATTGAGAACCATGACACCAAATCCTGAAGTCCATACCATCATGTTTTTCCGAAGTCCATGGCATTTTTTTAGAAACAATGACAACATCCTCAACGCTCCATAGGAAATAGGAACCATGATATAGCTAGTACGAGTACCTAGAGGGGGGTGAATAGGTATATAAAAGATTTTTCTTGATAATTGCACAATACTAGACAGTTAAAGGATTTGCGACAAATAACAATCAACGTAAGATTGAGTAAAGGAATGAGATAATTGAACACGCGGTTTATAGTGGTTTGGCTTGATTCAAGCCTACGTCCACTCTTCTGTACTGACAGCCAATTGGCTGGATTCCACTATGAACAAAGAGATGTTACAGCGTTGATCTTCCTTGATTTCTAGGTGTAGATGATCTACCACACTCGCTCAAGGTATCACCAAGTATAGACACTCTCTGTGTATACAATTTCGCTCAAAATGTATCAACTAATACTTAAGGTGCTTCAGACTCTGGAATTTCTCTATCGATCACGCACTAAAACAACTAGAACGTCTTCCTTTTTATACTCCTTTATGACATCATACCCGTTGGCACTTACCAAAGGAATTCCTCCAATCTACCTGTTGGACGGAATCAATTGAGAAGATCATTCGAGCTATTAAAGGAACCTGACGATAGCCCATCAATCCTGTTCGCCCATACAATCAGGATCTTGGTTTCCAAGAATAAAACCTTCCAAGAATATTTCGTCGACCATCGGATCTTCAATCGATCTAGATACGAATAAAAGAATCCGTTATTTTATCCAGCCAAGAGATCTTCTCCAGAGGATAGGATTAAATCCTCAACCATGTATCTCAGCTCCGGATTTCCTTCGACACTAGATTAGAAAGACTGTCAATGAGAATAGTCTTGAGTCTTGAGTCTTGAGTCTGGTGATCAGAAAGTCTTCAGACTCTAAACAGAAGGTCTGCAAATATCCAGACTAGACTGATAGAAATGTTTTGTCAACTTCAAAATATTCTAGAAAGATTTCTCCAACAATCTCCCCCTTTTTTATGGTGACAAAACTTTCCCGTAGATTTGAACAACTTTGACCCGCAAAAACATTTCTCAAGTAATATGACTATCTCATAAAGATTAATAAAACAACCGGACTACGCATCCACGAAAAATTGGTTAGTCTTTCATGAGTAATACCATACAACCACACTTGATATAAATGCAAACAATCAAGCATCAAAATCTACAGCCAATTCGGTCAAATTCAAGTTCACACCCAAGTTCACTCAAGTCATGCTAAAAAACAAACATATTCAACCACAAAAACAAATTTAAAGTCAAAGTTTAAAGTTCAAATTGGTTCAAATTGCTTCTCCCCCTTTTTGTTATCATTAAAAATGTGAGAAAAGAGTCAAGTCTGCTTGGGAATGCGCACGATCTGGAAATCTCCCATCGATCGGACTATGCCTTCTAGCCTCTTCAAGTCTTCCTTAGATGAGCTACCTCCTCTCCTTTGGCATTGGCTTGAATTTGTAGAGCTAGGTCTTTCATTTTTTCCTCCAGGGTAATCGAAGATGCTTTTCCAGCATTCTTCATGGCTTGAATTTCACAGTCCAGAGCATAGATTTGACCTCGCATTTCCAGAAGAACATCAAGAATACGACGAAAATCTGCAGAATTGTCCGTCTGTGTACTTGCATGTGCTTTCTCGGATGGAGTGAATGCAGATGATGGAACTTCTGTATAATCTTGCAGATTTGGTGTTGACGTATCATGTCCTTCTTCAGGCAGTTAGGAAGCCTGAAAATCTTCTGGATCTGCTGGTGATCGTCTTAGACCTTCACTGATGGCAGCATGAGGTGTGGACCTTCCTTGCTCGCCAACTCCCCCTGTCTCTAGGACCTCAAATGGGGAAGAGTGATGATCATGCTCTTCTGCATCTTGATTCCCCTTCTCTCCAGCTGCAGACTTTTCTTTCTCTTCTTCTCCTTCTTCTTCAGCTTCTTTCTCCTTCTCTCGCTGCTCTTCTTCTTCTCTGTTCTTGGCTTGCTCCTCTGCTTCTCTCTGTTCTTCTGCTTCTTTCCCTTTCTTCTGATGTTCTATTGATTCAGGTACAGAACGTCTGGTCCTTATCAAGGCAGAGATTGTGAGATCTTCCTCTTCATCTTCATCCTCCAAGATGAGAGTTCTTTTCTTCGTAGATGGGGCACCAATGGCCTCCTTCCCTTTTCTCTTTGAAGCAGACGGTACTGGAGTCTTCACTCTGAATTTCTCCATTGCCTTGGAAAGCTCTTTCAGACGCATCTTCGTCAGCATCTTCAAACCTACCACCATTTTATCGCATGGTCGAGCACAGAGAGTATGTGGAGGTTCAATATTTAAGTGTTTGAAGATCTTGGTCACAAGACCAGGGTAAGGCAATTGGCCTTTGTCCTTCGCTATTGCTCTGTACATGTGAAAGAGAATGATGTGAGGGAGAGAGAACTTCGTCCCTAAGTTAATCGCATACATCAATTTTGCCTCAGAATTGGACACGTCAGTCTTTGATGTAGACTTGGGCCTAATGCAATTGATCACAATTTTGTGAAGCACTATATTGATGGCGCGCATCCTTGAATAGATGATTCTTCCCTCTGTGTCTCTATCTTTGACAAGCTCCAATGAGGCACGAGCAATTGAGACTTTAATTGGTTGATAGCGTCCTCGTTCAACTCCAATTATGTCCGCCAACATGTCCACGTCTACCACATAGTCTTGGTCTCGAACACTGAATGATATTCTATTCGCATCTAAAAAGCTGAGATTCGAATAGAAGTATGCTGTCAATTACGCATAATCGTCTGTGGTATCGGTGCAAAATTGTTCAAGTTGAAGCAGATTGAACTTCTCCCTTAAGTTCACATTAATGGCATCCAAGAAATCGAAATCGACACTCCTAAGGTTTATCACCCCTCGTTTCAGCAAAAACTGAAAAACATTCTCCCCTGTTCCTCGATTTAAACAACTCCATTCTTTTTCCCTTCACCCTTGCAGCAACACCCATTCTAGGTTGAAAATCACTGAACATTTTATCATCATCGTTCCCGTCAGTCGGATTCGGTCCCAATATACGAGGGTCACTTGGAATGTTCGCAAGTGCTTCGTCAGCCTTTCCTTTGGGAGCAATTCCCAAATCCTCCATTCGTCTCAGAAAGATATACTCATTCCCATAATTCTTATCTTTAAGAAAATCATCCACGTAGTTCAACGAAGTCCCAATGCTCTTCATCGCACAATAGAGTTTGTAAATAAAAGAGGATTTTTGGACTCTTACAGGGTCTGCGTCCTCGATTATTTCTTCCTCCGGTTGTTGACCCGCACCTTGTGGGGTAGATGGTGTTGAGTGATGTGGTGGAGAGTGAATCGGGCTCTGTTGCTGACTCGATAATTCTTCCTCTTCGGTGAGATCGAAATGGGTAGGTCCCTCCTTCATTCTCTGTGGTCCCCTGTTCGCGATTCTTGAAGACTTCCTCAAAGAAGACATCCTTCCTTGTCGTTGAAAGATTTCTTTACTTGCTTTCCCAAGAAAAGATGACAACTTTCTCGAAGATGAACGCGAAGTAGAAACAGGATTAGGAGGAGAATGCCTTTTAGAGTTTTGAAGATTGGGTGAAAAAGAAAACTGCATATATATAACTCAGTTTTGAAAAGGAAAGTTCAATCGGCACAAGGAAAGTGAAAAGACACTTCTTTTTAAAATCAATAACTGCCAAATAGAAGTTAATCCTTTTGAAAAGACAAGATTTTGTTTTTCACGAAGACTATAAATTAACTGAACTATAGATCGTACCTTTTCGAGATTAAATATAACGACAACTTACAGTCTATAGCCATGAATGTCTGAGTCTGAGGGTTGGAGAGTCTCTAGACTTTAACTTCTTCAAGCTTCAAAATGTTGAGTCTGGAACGGATAAAATCGAATTGATTTTTCTCGAGAGGCTTTGTGAATATATCCTCTAGTTGACTTTTTGAACAACAAATTGAATCGAGATTTCTCCATTTTGAATATGATCTCTAATGAAGTGATGTCGAATCTCTATATGCTTTGCTCTTGAATGAAGGATTGGATTTTTAGTGAGATTGATTGCGCTTGGTGTTGTCACATCTAATCTCTCGTGCATGAGTCTTCAATCCCAAAGTCTTGTAGCATTGTTTTATCCATAGTATTTGCAACAGTGAGCTTCCAAGAGCTACATACTCCTTGGGTTGTTGAGAGAGCCACGTTGCTTTGTTTCCTTGAAAACCAAGACACTGTCCCGCTTCCAAGCAATTGGCAAGTTCTCAAGTACTCTTTCTATCGACTCTCGAATCAAGCCAGATCATCCGCGTCAATATCTCGGAAGATTAAAGTCTCCCTTCTTAGGATACCAAAGACCGATGCTTGAAGATGAAGCAACGTATTTAATAATACGTTTCGCAGACGAGATGCGATTCTCTAGGATCGATTGAAACTTAGTACAGATGCAAACACTCAACAAAATGTCGGTCTAGAAGCGATAAGATAAAGAAGTGAACAAATGATGCTCTGTACAGCTTTTGATCAACTTTCTTCCTTCTTCATCTTTGTCTATCTTCAAAGAACTTGACATCGGTATATCAATCTTTTTGCAATTTTCCAATCCAAACCTTTTGACAAGATCATTAGCATATTTTTCTTGATAAATAAAAGTTTCTTCCTTCAATTGCTTTACTTGAAGACCAAGAAAGAATGTTAACTCTCCCATCATACTCATTTCAAACTCATCCTGCATAGACTTAGAAAACTTCTTGCACAGACTTTCATTAGAGGATCCAAAAATAATATCATCCACATATATTTGAACAAGTAAAAAAGCTTTTTGTTTTCCTTTTTGATAAATAAAGTAGTATCTACTTTACCTTTGACAAAACCATTCTGTAATAAGAACTTATTTAGTCTGTCGTACCAAGCTCGAGGTGCTTGCTTTAAACCATACAAGGCCTTTTTCAGTCTGAAGACTGAGTCTGGCTTCTTTAGGTCTTCAAACCCAGGTGGTTGTTCCACGTAAACTTCCTCATGGATAAATCCATTTAGGAACGCACTTTTGACGTCCATTTGGAATAACCTGAAATTCTTATAACAAGCAAACACAAGTAATAGTTTGCTACTGGAGCATAAGTCTCATCATAGTCTATTCCTTCTTCTTACATGTATCCTTTAGCCACGAGTCTTGCTTTGTTTCGTACGACTTTTCCTTTCTCATTCATCTTGTTTCTGAACACCCATTTAGCTCCAATAACAATTTTACCTTTTGGTTTGGATGTCAATTCCCAGACATCATTAATGTTAAACTGTCTGAGTTCTTCTTGCATAGCTTCAATCTAGCTTTCATCAGATAAAGCTTCTTCTATGCTCTTTGGCTCAATTTCAGAAATAAGAGCTACAACACTAGACTCTTCACGCCTTTTAGATCTGGTACGGATTCCTTCATTAATTTCGCCGATAATGAGATCTTTGGGATGACTGGATTTATGCTTTCGATTCTTGGTTGATTTGTCTGGTTGATGATCTCTTTCTTTATTTGAATCTTCATGAACAACTTGGTGCTGATCTTCCAGAGTCTGAGATGCTTCTTGAGTTGTAAGCTTTGGAGGGTCTCGGGAGTAGGTTCGAGACTCTTCATGATGAGTCAGACTGGATTCATCTTGCGTAGAGTCTTAAAATTTGACATTCATTGACTCCTCCACAGACTGGCTCTTCTTATTATAGACTCTGTAGGCTTTGCTTGATGTAGAATATCCAAGGAAGATGCCTTCATCTGATCTTTCTTCAAACTTACCAACTTGATCTTTTACATTTTTCAAAATAAAGCATTTGCAACCGAACACATGAAAGTATGAAACAATGGGCTTCTTACCTTTGAATAACTCATAAGGGGTTTTCTCTAGAATAGGTCTTAAGAAGACTCTATTAATGATATAGCACGCTGTTGAAACAGCTTCTGCCCAAAATCGTGAAGAAATCTTACTTTCAATTAAAAGATATTTAGCCATACTTTCTTAACATGTTTCCAAACCATAGGACACTCTTTTTCAAAGTGATCCTGGACTGTTACACTTTGAACATCGAGGGCATTTCGACCTACAAACTTTACAAAAACTTTCTTGAAATGATTTTTGTAAGCCTCTCTCGAGGGTCTTTTCTTAATTCTTTCTTTTACTTTAGGAAAATCAATCGACATGCGGACCCCTCAAGTGCCACAACTTTGGCCAAAGGGACACTTAGGTGCCATAACTTACGAAAGGACAGTTAAGTGCCAAAATCGGAGTAAAATGGATCACTTGAGTGCCACTCCGGCCAAAATCCGGCCAAAACGCCAACGTGGCGTTTTTCCGGTGAAGCGTGCCCAAAACGACGCCGTTTGGCATGCTGATGTGGTCAAAACGACGTCGTTATGGATTGACGTGGAAAAAAATAAATAAATAATTAATTAATTAATTAAAATTAAATTTAGTTAAAATATTAAAAAATAATAATTTTAAAATTAAATTTAGTCAAAATATTAAAAAAAATTAAAAAAAGTTTTAAAAATTTAAAAATTTTAAAAATTTAAAAAAATTTAAAAAAAAAGCAACGTGGGGAGGCGGGCGAGGATCGCCCTTAGTCGCCGCCGCGGAAGGGCCGGCGACGGTGGGGAGGGTCGGCCGGGTCGCGGCCCTAGCTAGGGTCGGCGAGGGCTCGCGAGCCCCTCGCGCCGGCTCGGATCCGGGCGAGGGCCGCGAGCCCTCGCCGCCGGATCCGGGGGCTCGCGGCCCTCACCCCGGATCCGCGCAGGGCTCGCGAGCCCTCGCCGCCGGCCGGCGGGGTCGCCGGGCCACGGGCGGGGTCGGCGACCCCCGGCCTCGACCGACGGTGAAGGCTCGCGAGTCCTCGCCGTTGGATCTGGGCGAGGGCCGCGAGCCCTCACCGCTGGATCTAGTGGGGCTCGCGGCCCTCGCCCAGATCCGGCGAGGGCTCGCAAGCCCTCGCCGGTCGGCGGGGTTGCGGCCCGGCCGGGGCCCGGCGACCACGGCACCCTCCCTCTCCGCGCCGCCGGCCCTTCTCGCCGGCGGCGGGGCTGCGGTGGCGCCTCGCGCCTACCCCCTTCCTTTTTTTAAAATTTTTTTTAATTTTTTAATTTTTTTTCAAATTTTTTAAAGTTTTAAACTATTATTTTAAAAAATATTTTAACTAAATTTAATTTAATTTTTTAATTTTTTAATTTTTTAATTTTTTAATTTTTTTAATTTTTTTTTAATTTTTTTCAAATTTTTTAAAGTTTTAAACTATTATTTTAAAAAATATTTTAACTAAATTTAATTTTATATATTTTAACTAAATTTAATTTAATTTAATTTAATTAATTTTTTAATTTTTTTTTACTGTTAGCCAAAAAAACGATGCCGTTTTGGCCACGTCAGCGTGTAAAACGACGTCGTTTTGGGCGCGCTTCATCGGAAAAACGCCACGTTGGCATTTTGGCCGGACTTTGGCCGGAGTGGCACTCAAGTGATCCGTTTTTCTTCGAATGTGGCACTTAAGTGTACCTTTCGTAAGTTATGGCACTTAAGTGTCCCTTTGGCCAAAGTTATGGCACTTGAAGCGTTCTTTTGCCAAAATCAATCAAGGGAATTATTTCTGCTGTCATGCCTAGACCGAACTTATTGAAGTAAGGTCTTTGAGCTGAAAGAATCTTTTCAAGTTTTTCGGATCCTATTGAAAATTTCTTTGAAATATTTGATAAGTCAGTTTTTAAAAGAGCATTTTCTTCC